>OX336888.1:10309874-11509874 GCA_946959425.1 Argyrosomus regius | reverse complement strand
AGTGGTCGGAAGACTAGAAAGGCGCTCTTTAAGTACAGTCATTTACCATCCTGGGGGTGCTGGGGTTGTGTGTATGAAACAATCAGATATAATTTTCTTACTTAACTTTATTTCGCTGATTTGCCGGCTTTCTCGATTCCAGCGCTCCCCCACTCTCATTCACTGTTTGTGTCACTCGACCACTGCTCTTTCTGTCTAAAACCATTGCAAACAAACCAAAGGAAACTTCTTGGTGTCACTATTTTAAATTGCGAGCCAGACAGACGTAGAATGTGGGTACATAAAATAAACCAAGCCAGAACACAACAGGTAGTTTAGTCCATAAATCCACCTGGATAACCTCAGTGTCAGTGAGTCAGGTTGCATTTATCCAAAAGTTGAATCTGGTGCAACTTCTTCTTTTTTGTGCGCCCCTTGCAGCCAAAATGCAGTACCCTGTTCAAATCAATGGGAAAACCTGCGTTTTGGTTGCAATCAGGTCTTACTATGCTTTATTAAATTATATTTCCCACAATAGCTATTTATATTTCCTTTACTCTGTGATGCAGAGGGACGTATCTTTAGAACTGGAGTTGCATCCACATAACTTATAATGTTATTTTGCCTTGGGTCTGCATTGAATAGGAGAATACTGAGGTCCAATCATGGCATTCATTCATTCATACAGAGCGGCGATGTTGAGCAGAAGGTTTGCAGTATGTTACTGAAAAGAAGAAAACCACTCTTTATTCAGCCTTCTAAATTGTGTCTATCTCGACCGGAGACTTCTCCTTGTCGCATCTCAAAAGCTGCAGCAACCTTCAGATAAAGGGAAACGTTGCCTAAACTAGCTGTTTTTACACACATTATATACAGTATTTGCATGAGTTTCAAGTCAAACCAGGTAGCTCAGTTCTAATTATCTGTCTCGGCTGTATTAGTGTTAGTATTGGATCTTATTTCCAATTACTTTGCCACTAGTTTGGCACTAGTTTTTTGGACTTTGACTTGAGCAGTTCTTTTTGCCAAGAGGGAGATATCGTACCTGTCAGAAAATCTCCATATCACCCACTCCCACTAATTGCGACTACAGGGTTTCCTGCAGTGTTTTACAGTTGAAGCCAGGCCACCTCACCTGACAAAAGATAGCCTACACTAACTATGACACAACATTAATATACTTTTATGAAACAAAACATGGACCTTCAGGTACAAAAAAAGAGCAGTGAGGCTATTTCAAACAGAAAATTTAATTTCTCTACAGAGAAACATGATTAAGAGACGTGATGAGATGTGCCAGGGTCTGGGTGGTTTACCACCTCTCTTAGACTATTTCCTGGGGGAAACCCTGGACCAGGGGGTTGACATAAGTGTTTTTTTCTCACACGACTGCTCATATTTATGGTTTGTATGACGTGACATGAACATAGCATAAGTTGAAACATGAGTTCTGTCTGAACTGAAAGTGATCATACTATCGGTAAACTAAAGTAACAGCAGTAACAGCCAGCTCTTTTCCCTTTTCTGTCTCTCACTCTCCCTGTGTTACCGAAAGCACCAGCCTTCTTATCCTATTTTCTCCTTATCGGTTCCCTACGTCGTGCCAGCACTCCCTTTCTCTTACATTCTTTGGCCACTCTGCCTCTTCACTTTTATTCCCTGTTTTTATTTTATTTCTTTTCTGACCTCTTCGCTCACTCTTCTTAACATCTTTCCTCTTTCTTTCTGCCTTTCTCCCTCAATTTTCCCTCTTTTCTCAACGTGCCCCCGGGCCCTCAGAGTTTCAGCAAGTCCCACAGACTGTCCATTGTCTTGGGAATGTGGTTTGCTGTCTCCACTCACCTCCTCCTCCTCCTCCTCCTCCTCCTCCTCCTCCTCCTCCTCCTCCTCCTCCTCCTCCTCCTCCTCCTTCTCCTCCCTCTCCTCCTCCTCCTGTCTGGCAGGAGACAGGGTTAGGTGGTGTTTGGCTCCTGGGTCCTCAAGGCCACTGGGTTTAAACATCCAAACCTGACTTAGCTTAGAACCTGAACCAGGACAGCTGATCAGGCTGTCAACTTGGCATCAGACTTCTGAACACTGTTTGGAGAGGACAGACAATGTTTGACATGTCTGTTTTTCTGTTGTTACAAGCCTGTAAACCTCGAGATGCTCACCCCAGTGTACACAGGGTTGTTTAACCGGTCATTAAGTGTGCAAAGAAATGTTGTATTTGACTCAAAATTGCAGCACAACACGTCACCAAAAAGGAGGAATTGCCCAACAGATATGAAGCTTCCTAAAGAAATATAAAGATGGTCAGACATTGTTAATAAACCGTGGCGATTGGACAAAAAAAAAAATGCACAAATGTGTCACAGCTTGTAAATGTTCTTGTTAAAGGCAGTTGGGTAAACTGACTGCTTGATCCTCCTGAAGTCTGTTTGTGAGTCTTACAACGTATGCACTAGTATGACGGAGGAGCTGACGCACAATGAGACACACGAGAATCCCCATCGCTGCGAGTGTAAAAGTTTCATGTGAATTTATCAAAATATTTGAATCTGATCTCATCGTTTGTGAGCTTTCAGGTGGAGTTGGTCCGCACGGTGGTGCCTCTGGGATATGAAATGGGAATTGGTAGCATGTCTGTGTGTGTGTGTGTGTGTGTGTGTGTGTGTGTGTTTCTGTCTCACACACCCAACCCCCCAATGTCTGGCGCTCAGGAGGACTGCTCCTATGGGAATGCCTCTTCCCGCCTGGTCCGACACACACACACACACACACACACACACACACACACAGACGCACGTATACTCTAAAATAGAAATGGGGTGAGTGGATCAGACTGTCGTGAGATGGTTTTAAATGTCTGGTATGTTTCTGTTGGGCTAAACATAAGTGTCGGACGCACAGACGGGTGAGAATTTGGCCTGAATGTCAAACGTGCAGGCGTGTATCTATTGTTACAGTAAATCAGAATAAATTCAGTCGTAGGCTAGACGTTACATTTTTCCCAATATCTCTCTTATTCTGTCTCCCCTGCACAGTGTTTACTCAGCCCATTTTCACTATTACCACATTATGCAGGATAATATATGGTAATTCTTTAACTGTTTGGAGCTAAAGACGTCTGACTTCAGCTTTTCAGGTCCACCGTGTTGCTTTAGGCGCTATAGGATGTGTACAGCTCGACTGTAACTCCCCGGCTGTGCGCTCTCTCTCTCTCTTCCCATTTTCTATGTTCACAGTATACCGAACCACCACTTCCCTCTCCTTTTCATCTTGCACCTTCTCAGCTCTGCAGAAATAAAATCCAGTTGTGCGAGCATAACATGAGAAAGAGAGAGAGAGAGAGAGAGAGAAAAGAAGAAGTGAGCGGGAGAATATGAAAGAATGCCAAAGAATAAGGAGGAGGTAGATATTGCTAACAAGGTTGCCAGAGACTCTTTTCATTTTTAATAGTCCCGTAGGAGGTCTGGCTGATAAAGTGTTATGTTATATTATTAAATCTTGGCAAAGTTTGAGCTGCAACAGATTCCAACAGTAGCAAGTGTGAAAGTGAGTCTGTAGGTTAGATAAACTGCAGCAAAATTAATGGACAGCATCGTTCAGTCTGTAAAGATACACGTGTTTCTATAGTCTGTAGTCCTTAAAAATAAGTTTCTTTAAAACTTTTACATTTTAGTTAGAAGTTTCTATAAATGAAGAATCAGTAACTTTTTGCAAATACAAGTTTCATTTTGGTAATCCCTTCTTCTTTTTGATACCGTAGTTCATTCATCCGACAACTCCTGTAAGCTTTTTGCACTTATTTAAGGTCTAAAGGTCTATGAGGAGTCCTTCCTTCGCTGGAAACATACACATGACCCAACATACATGAACTGGGCCACTGTGATTAGGCGGTCAGTGTCTTATCAGGCATTAAAAACAGTGATAATAGCTACAGCACATCACAACAACGCAGCATTTTGCTGAATGACATCTGGCAAAAAAGGAGTGAGGTTTTTTCAGGCCGACTGAAAGCAATGAGGAGGTTTCACACAAAGACTTGTCTGAAGACGCATACGTGTTCGTCTTGAATAGCAAAAACAGCCACTTCGAAGCATTCACCATTGAGTGTGTGTGACCTCTCCTCCTGTGCTAGTTTCTGTGGCTGGTATTCAGTGTTCTTGGAAATGTGCAGATTTGATACACAAACAGGAAATGATGCATGTTGAATACAAAACTCTGTCCTAAGAAAATGTGTTTGTTTTAGTGGACTAGAAAAAATCAGCAGCACTGATAATCACAGTGCAATGCATGTGTGTATTATTATTATTATTATTATTATTATTATTATTATTTCCAAAGGTGTTGCTAAGACCAGTGAGAACAATCATTTTGCAGATTATCCTCCTCTGTGCTTTTTTCTTTCCACTTTCTCACCGTTTCATTCTTGCACAATCTGTCAAGAAATATTCCATAATATGTAAAAGTGTACATGAAGAACACGTAGGAGAGAAGTCTATTTAAACATGCAGAACATAATTAGTTGAAAACTCTGCAGTTAGTTGGATGTAGGGACATGAACGTAGATATCTGAACCTACTGCAAATAAATATTTGCAGATATGTAAATGTCACTGCTCACTAAATGTCATTGTGTCATGCATATACAGACGCACCACATATGTGTGAGCTTCAGTGTGTGCACATCTACTGTACAGTACTTGTTAAAGGATCCTCTAATGCTGTTGTTTATCATCAGTCTGAGATGTTTAGTGCATTCCTGGAGTCTTTTTTTGGTGATGTATTGTTCATAATTTACATAGTTGTTGTGATACCAGCTGTCCCTCAACGTTTCCTAGAATTATATTCTACAAACCTCAGACGGCGGCTCTGAACCTGTTGATTTTCTGCTGTGGGTTCTTTTTTTTTTTTTCTATGTGTAGGTGGACAGAGTAAAAAGTGACAATGAAAGCGGTGACAGAGGTTGAGGTTTTGTAGCTGAAAATAGTGAGCATCATTTGCCTGGTTGGCAAAAATGCGGTATATCTCTTTGCTGCATTGCATTCTGGTCTACGGACGCTGAGCAAGAACTTCTGCGGGCTTCTTTTAAATTGGATCTCTCTCCATATAAACGTTGGTGTAAAAGGGCAGCTGATAAAAGACAGACTTGCTCTTTGATTCGGAGGTACTGACACGAGAATCTGCCACTTATTGCAAATGTTTAGATGTTTTACACCCAGGAATATTTACGTACATTTGTTTTCAGAGCAAAAAGGCGATGAAGTAGAGCCAGAAATAAAAATCTCACATCATCACGTACAGCTATTAGTGCCCCATCACCTGTGAAGTGGCCTTTCAGGGGATGATCTACCTGCTCTGTCCTGATCTTCAGCCCTCTCTGACCTGGAGAGCTAAGCAGTGGCTGAAGCCCCGCTGGATCTACAATCCAAGTCCACGTCTGGGCTCAGTCAATAATAGCTGGGGTAGTGTGACACCAGCCAGTTATTTCAGATGACAGGAGGCAGATAGAGCATGATAAAATAATTTTCCCTCTCTCTCGTGTCTCCCGCCCTCTCTTTCTCAGACAAACACTTACCCACCTTTCATTCTTCTACGGTATTCTTCACATTAGGTTCCGTCTCCAAGCTCCAAGCATTCTATTATTCACTAATTAGCAGCATTAATAATCTTCAATTAGGCATATAGCTTTGAGTGCATGTGGAAGTCTGCCTCTTTCAAGTGTGTGTGTATGACTGTGTGTGTGTGTGTGTGGACGAGCGTCATCATGACACCCTGTCCTCTGGTGCTCTGGTGGCTTTCCACCCAACACCAACTGCCTAATGAGGGAGTGAAAGGCCACGGGCGGAGGGGGTGGGTGTGCATATAAGTGTGTGTACGTGCACTTTGTGTTTGTGTGTTGGCGGTGCGTGTGTGTGTGTAATTAAAGATCAGTGCCAGCAGGGGGGACCTGTGTTAGAAAGGGTCACCAGAGCGAGCAGCAGGCCATCGCCAACCTTTGGTCATTATCTACCGACACTGCCAATAAAGGCTTCTGAATGTGTGTGTGTGTGTGTGTGTGTGTGTGTTTACGCTTCTGTATGTGTGTGTATATGTCAAGAGGCCAGCCACTAAATTACTTTACATCAATAATATGTTTTGCAGTTTATGTTTGTGTCACTTTCATTTAGCTTATAGTTTAGCACTAAAGCTCCTTCCTTCTAACGCCTCCTAGTTTCAACAGTCTTGGTGAACTAGCGCCACTGAAGATCATTTTCATCATCAGTTAATATGTTGATTATTCTTTGATTAACTGATGAAGCAATGACGCAATTTCTCAGAGCCCAAAGTTTTGCACCAACCTACAGTCTAAAATCCAAAAATCTTCATTTACATAAACGGCAGAAAATCCTCAGAGTTCCTGAAGATGGAATCAGAGAATATTTGGCATCTCTGCATCGTGAAAGCTGCATTCAGACAGACTCTGGAGCTGCAGCTAAAACACACGTTTTTACATTTATTTGAGTGAGGGAAGTCTGTTTTGGCTATGGCGGTGTGGGCCGCTATGTTTTTGTTGGTGGTCCTGGGGTGGAGAAGTTGAACTGGATCCAACTTTTGGAAAACACACAACTGGATGTCACACTGTGGCTGTGTGTGTGGATTCATGGACTAAACTCTGACACTCTACCTGTTGTGTTCTGGATTTGTTTATTTCATGTACCCAGCTTCTAAATCTGAGTCTGGCTTGCAAAATAGTGACACAAAGAAGTTTCCTTTTGGTTTGAGAGAGAGAAAATGAGCTTTGGTCGGGAGACAAAGACTGTGAATGAGAGTGAGGGGAATGTTGGCATCTAGAAAGCCGGTTAATCAGCGAAATAAAAAGTTATTTTCTGATTGTTCCACAGCGGTTAAGTCCAGCACAAATAGACACAATCATCAGCAGCCTCACACACTGCTGGACAACCTTGCAGTGATTTGCTGCAGCGCCTGATCCCGTATGAATGTGGCCTAAACGTTGCCTAAATAGTTGCTGACTAATTGTTTCAGGTCTACTTTGAACCAGTGTTGTGATATATTAAAGAGGTGCAGGACAACAACAACTTACTTATTGTACAACAGCATTTTAACCATTGTTTCTATCGGTAATGATCATTTCTGTTGGTTTTGTTGATGATGGTTGCTTTCACTGTATCCTGAAGAAACACCAAAGTGTAGTGGGGCATGAAATGTTCAGTCAGGTGATCGGAGAGAGCCAGACCTACGGCAAGTACAGAAGGTCAAAGGGTCTCTTACCTGGAGGTTTGACTACTCTTATTTCTTTTTAGATGATTCTCATTGAACTCAGTTCAGCGTCATGATTCATAGGAACGATGACCGAATTATCCTCTAAACATGAATTATCAATTGTTCTCAAGTGAAGTCTGACTTTTAATCATTCTGTGTCTCCATGTTTTTGTTTGCTTGTTTTTCTTTATTTATTTGGGCTTGTTTTGTCTGTCGTGTGGTATGGATCCCTCCCTTCAACCTGTCAGTTGCCATCCAGCCCACAGAGAGTCACCACATCAATATCATGTTTACAGGAAGCAGGAATTGACAAGCAGCTCTGTCTGTGCTCCTGCATTTGTTTGCTTCTTCTCAAACTGTTTTTTCAGGTGTCTGTGTGCACAATCATGTGTGCGTGTCACTGCAGAGTGTGCTGTCTCTCCTGTCAGGTGGTATGTGTGAATTGTCATAGGTTGATTGGTTAGCCTGAGAGGCAGCAGCAGGAGTAAAGGCAGGTGCTCCGGGGCAACAGTGGGAGAACTGGAGTGAAGTCCCCCAGCCACAGCGCCTTCCCTCTGGGCTTCCAGCTCCGAGCGGTGCCTGGGTAGCTGGGAGGCGGCTCCAGGCTCCTGGGGCCCTGATGCTGGGAAAAGATGCTTGGGATACAGAGAGGAGGGTTATGTGTATGTTTGTGTTTGTATGTGTTCTGTGGGGGGATCCCAAGCAGATTTGTTTACCGGTAATTAATTCACCTGATTGACATAACAGCTGCCGGAGCTATGGGAAGGCAATGGCATATGTGTGTGTGTGATATGTACAGCATGCTCCCATGCATAGTCACAGTGTGTGTGTGTGTGAGCATATTTGGCTGCATACCTGTTGTGTGTATGTGTGTGTGCATGCCTGTGCATATCGAGGGCATTTCCACGTTGCAGGGTTGGGAGTTGGGTTTCCGGGCAGAGCAGCCCCGACAGCTCTCCGTCTTCCATCGATCCCGTCTGTCGGCCGGCAGCCCTGCTTACACACTCCTGCCTCTCTGCTAATCTTTATAGAGTTGACTTCACTGACAGAGTTATTGGAGCACTCGAAGATGAGGGGAGTGGAGGAGAAAGAGGGCTGTGACAGAAGGACAAATGGGGAGAGGGTGATGGCAGTTAGGAGGAGATGAATTCCTTGTTTGGTTACGGAGATGCACAAGGACTGATGAAACCAACAGTTTGTCTGTGAGCTGCAGAAACTATATATATATATATATATATATATTATGTACAGACACACAATGGAGTTTTCATTCATATGTGAACACTTCCGTACATACACATCCCTGTCTATGTCGGCACAGATCAGTCTTTTTTTTTCTTTTTTTAAATTTCTAATTAATCCTCACCAGTTCTTTGCAGCCTGCTCGAACCAAGGACAAGCTCTTTACATTAACAGCTCCAACCCGTCTGCTTTTTCAGCAGTATTCACAGTGTGTGCTTTTTTTGTGTAGCTGTGGAGCAGACAAAGAATGAGAAGAGAGAAAGAGAGAACGTAGCAGGTATAAACAGAAGAATGAGCGAGACACAGGGAGCCCTTGAGTGAATAATGTAAGCTCATAGAAGAGTTGGACTGGACTATGAGTGTGTGAGAGAGACTTTGTGTTCAGAGCCTTAGGGCGCCAGTGTGGACTTTTAACATTTTTATGTGTTTGTGAACACGTTACAGTGTTTGTGAGTGTGTGTGGAGGTCGCTGTAGACTGTACAGTCCAGGCAGGTCAGGCTGAGCCTTCACAATCTGAAACACACACAAACACACACACATATATTCACAGACACACTACAAGTACAAAAGCACTAACAGGTCGGTATCAGTGTTGTTGTGGCCAGCAGGTAGCAGTGTGTTGGCCTGCTTGTCTGGACCCAGATAACAGCAGATCCATTACCCCCTGGAAGCCGAGGTCTGATCACCGGACAGATAGAGCCGCTCACTCACTGTCTGTGGGCCATCCAGCAAGCCAGCTAGCCAAACAGCCTCCGCTGTGGTGCTAAAGAGGATCACAACCAGGGGCCAAAGGAGAGCAGACCCCTTCTGTTAGAGGAAATGATCAAGTACACGCCTGATCAAAACTACAGAAGGACTATACTCATTTGTCTCAGAGAGAAGAAATGTCTGTCTACAGTTTGAATTTGTTGATGAGTGAGATTAGACCTGAAACAACACATATTATAAAAAAAACCCTGTGGTGTTTGGAAAATAAGAAACATTTTGAATAAAAGATAGTAGTCACATCAACGTTTTCAAAAACATGAAAACTGCATGTATAGCTCATGCAAATCTGGTGAAGTTTGAAAGAGTGGTAATTCCCAACCTTTAGTGGAATAATTTGATATTCGATACATTTGGACTAACCCTGTCCAAAGGTAACAAAAAACCATCCACGAGCACCTTTAAAGCTCATTAATTCATCTTATTTGTTTAATCCAGACAAAAATGGGAAGTTGTGGTTTTAGGAGGGTTACTGTACGTGCTGACTTTTAGTACACTTGGAGAGGCATAACGTGTTTAATAGTGAGCTTCATAGTTACTGGTTATCTTTGGGCTGAACCGAGCTAACCGTTTTCCCCTTGTTCTCAGTCTTAATGCTACAATAAGATTAGCTGATTAGCTAGCTTCAAATTTACCATCCAAGCATGAGAGTGGCATTGACCTTTTTATCTAAGTCTGGGAAAGAAGGGATGTGAAGTGTTTTTCCCTAAAATGTTGAGCTACTCCTTTAAACAGATTGCTCCCTGATCTCTGAGGTGTTTCAAATTGTTTGCAGAGACATGAAAAAAAAAAAAAATTCTATATTTGTGCACAGAAAAGACGCTGGAAGAAAGAACATAACAGAGAGTTTAAGATATAAAAAATATCAAATACTTAATTGATCTAGAAACACTTTTTCCAATATGGAGGAGTTATGGATGCAGATTTAAGACGTGTTTAGCAAACAAGCGGGGTCATTAGTTAAAACTGGGTGCTGAACGACGGTTGCTCGTATGAGAATTTATTTGAAAGGAATGAAGATAACGTTATAAAGCTCTAATGGTTTTATGGAGGTGGGGAGAAGAGAGTGAGACAGAGGAGTGCGATGTGTGTGAGGAGTTAACACTGTTCAGGTGTTGTGTGTCGGGTTTGTTTGTGTGCAGAGACGAGAGAAAGAGGGAGATAGTGGCAAACAGGGCAGCTATCAAAAGCCACAGGCTGCTTTAAACTCCATCTCTGTTTCTTATTCTCTCTCTTTCTTTTCCCTCTCTCCCCCTCTCTCTCTCTCTCTCTCTCTCTCTTTCCCTCTCTCTGCTCCCTGGCCATGCTGATGATTGACGGCCTGAGGGTTTTAATGGGCACTGGAGAGCAGGAGCTGAGGTCGGGGTTGTCATGGCAACTAGGAGAAGGGGCCTTTTGCTGCTGCTTCACCTGAGTACTGTGGAGCCTCGTTGGCTGGTTGAGGCAGGCAGCCACACACACACACACACACACACACACACACATGCACACACTCGCTCGCCACACATACTTAGATGCCAGCACCACTTCCATTCACTCTTCCTCCTCTCCCTGAGATGCCCTGCCGTTCATCCAGCTACCTCTCGTTTTCATTTCTATCCTCCTTTTCTCTTTTTCCCTCCTTAGTAGATAATGCTCTTTGATACGCCACAGCTGGTTAACTGCGTGTGTGTGTTTTTGCTGTCCCATTGTCTGGTAACAGTTCAACATTATGCACTTTATAAGGTCCAGCTGAGGTCAGAGGTGTGGTTTTGTAGGAGATCCTGTCCATCAAACTCATTTATTCATTCAGTTATGGCTGATCTGTTAAGGAGGGCGGTTCAGGAGAATAGGTATGCCATCGTCATGGGCATCGGTCAGAATCCATGAGCTGTGAGGCTATTCTTTGCAAAGGTTTATTTTCAAACTCATACTAACATAATGAGGGGCAAAGACACATGGGTTGATTACTCAGAACTTAAAGAAACAAAGAAAAGAAATCCATATCTAAGCAGTGTTTTTTTAAGTGTTTTTAGTTAAAATAAGCCACAGAATAAAACTGAAAAGAAAGAAAGTGGTTACCAGCACTGCAGCCCCATGTGGTGATCAGAAAAAGAGTGTGTCAAAGGGTGCGCAGGAGTGAACAGGTGAACTCAATCAGGTAAATGAGGAGTGAACAAAGGAAGAAAGAACTAATCAGTGCTGAGGTAAGAGGGGAGAAAGATATCAAAATAAAAATAAAATGTGAATCTTTACAACGCGATCCGAGACAGACCACTGGAAAATCACTTGTTCGTATTCGGCAACAGATCCAAGGACAGTCGGACCACATCTAAATACACACCAGAGTAATTAGACTCGATCCAAAACGTGCTTGACCACAGCGGACCCAAACAGACAGAACACCACGTAACAAGCAGCAGCCATTGAAAAGGGAAAGCAAAGTTCACAGTTTACACTTTTGGTTTTTAAAAAACACATTTTTATCTTGCAGTGATTATAACTGTAACACACATTACACACACTGACAAACAGATGTGAGAAAAGCTACGATATACGAGCTACAAGACCCCTTAAGACTGAATATAATCTGGACGGAGATACCAAGACGTAAAAGGCAGAATACTATCCATACACCTCCTATCAGTGGAGTTAATGTCCATCTAAGGTTAACCCAGATCGGATATTAGGCTGCCTCTGCCTCCACTAAATAACATGCATTAGCAAGAACAACTTTGTGATGCTGGGGGCATTGCTAGCAAGTTAGCTCCTTTACTTTCTGTTCGGTGGATACTCTTGACTTCTTCCTCTTCACACTTGTCTGCTGTTGAGGGAGGAACTGATACAGTTCACATACATACATAGACCTCAGTGTACTATAGAAACATCTTTAGCAGACTGTTCCTCGCTGTCTGACCTCTCATCACCCTTTGAGAGATCCCTCTGTCTCCGCTCACTCTCCATCTCTCTTGTTTGCCAGCTTCATCTGTTTAAATGTCCTCTCTCTCTCTCTCTCTCTCTCTCTCTCTCTCACTCTCACTCTGTAAATCCCACAGATTCACACACTCTCTGTGCCGTGTGTTTGTGTGGTGGTGGTGTGTGTGTGTGTGTGTGTCCTGCCTCATGGCCCCGGGCCCTGTTAGTTAGTGTCGGGCCGTGTGGGTCAGCCGAGGGATGGAGGGATTGTTTGCTCTGGAAGTGGAGCTCTAGTTACAGTGGGGGGAGGGGCCGGAGGAGAGTACTGTGTGTGAGTGTGTGTGTTTGTAGATTTTGTTGAGCATCTATAGTTGTTTGGTAGCTAACAGAAAAGAGCAATATTAGTAGTATTAAAGCAACAATGCCTGCAACAAGTCCTCCAACGTAATCAACACAATGATTTATCATATTATCCATTTTCTGATCTGCCACCTCCATGGTTAAATTTAGTTATGGTTATGCAAAGTCCTGTGGTCACTGGCAACGTGTCAGCGTGGAAGGACTGTTTGTAGCTTTATAATCCCTCTTTCACAACACTGGACCATCCTGTAGCTTACAAACTGGCTCCACATTGTGACTGAAAATTGGATCGCTGCATAAGTTTTTTTGTTTCCGCCTCTCGTCACGTTGTGAATGTCTTAGAGCTCAGACAAAGCAACCAAACGCAGACTGTCAGGCTCACCGCCTCAGAAGAAAACCAGAGCAGTGAGTGTCACATCTGTCTTCTCCTTGATGTTGAAAATCGTTGTGATTGAGAGCAAAGATGAAGGAAATATTGCCAGAAACATATTTGGAGGCCATATTCAAACTAGAGTAGATAAAGGCTGCTCTGTATAAATCAAGACTGTGGTACTGATTTATATTTTTTTTGTTACGTTGTTCCTCAGTATGGAGCGGGGTCAAAACAATGCAAAGAATTGAACAAAATCCACCAAAGCATGAGGGTGGGCTGGATAATGAACCACAATACTTTAACTTAATGAAACGTGTCTGTCACATTGAGTATAAAAACTGTTGAAAGCTGGCGAGACGTTTTTAAGAGTCCTTGGAGAAAAACATGCCTGTCATCTGCAAATTAGCGTTCTGAAAAAGACATTGTTTTGGGTATCGAAACTTTGACATTTGATGTGTAACCCAACATGAAGGCACCACTGGAAGGCTTTTAATTTAAAGCAGTCTGCAGGGAGTGTTGAGTTTTGAGTTGAGGAACGTCAGACATGGCGTAAATGTACAATTTGTACATTTTCACCTAGTTTGTGTTGGTCAGCAACAGTTTGAAACTTTGCTAGAGAGGAACAGACTGTTTGTACAGCTCAATAAAGTAGATCTGAAAAGAGTTTGTCTCCTATGTTTTGGAGAACGCAACAAGAGCTGCACAATTTGTATGACTCTTCCTGTTCCTCCATAATTCTGCTGCTGACAGCTCCTCGTCACATTTTCGAGTCCAGCTAGTTCTGAAAAGGTACAATTGATTCGGCTGTCTGTTGCGGTCAGACTACAAACTACAGTCCACTGGAGGCACGCTGAAGCCTCCCTAAACTATCCGCATCTTCTCTGCACAGATAGTTTTGTGTCTTAATCAAATAATTTATCACTGTGACTAAATAATCATATCTTCATCAGTTATCAGTAATTGCTCCATTTGTGTCCAGAAATTCGGCGAGTGTAATCAGGGTTGGAAGTTTTGTTTGCGAATAATTTCCGTACGCTGTATCTCTCTTTCCAACGCGATTATTATTAACACCTTGCTGATTGTGTTGCTCCATCGAACATGAATACTGAGAGTGTGCTTTCTTGTGTGTTTTTCAGAGTGCGGCCGCTGCTCCCAGTCCAGTGATGGGCAACATGCCACCCAATGATGGCATGCCAGGAGGACCGATGCCCCCGGGCTTCTTTCAAGTAAGAAAAAGAAGTTTCTCCCCTGACTTCATCTCTCATCCACCCCCACCTTCACCCATCACCCACTACCGACAGCTCCCCTGCTCCTCCCATAACCATCACTAAGCCTATCCTTCTGTCTCCTCCTCCTTTTTTAGCCTCTTTAGCTGTCCTAATCCCTGTCCAGATGTGTTCCCTTCTCTGTCTCTCTGCCTCTGTCCCATATGTCCATGCTCGGCTTGTTTGTTAACTCCTCGTGCTCTCTGTCACGCTGTAGATACAATTAACTGACTCCTTTTTTGTGATATCTGCCCAAATATGAAATATCGCTTTAGTGAGCGAGTGAAGGTGCTACTAGATGTGGAGAGGAGAGGAGAGGAGAGTGGAAGAGAGAGGAGGTGGAGAGGAGGAGGCTATTTTCTCTGGTTTGTGTTGCTTCACTAATTCCTCCTGTCATCACTGTTCTCTGAAGGCTGTCTCTGAGGCTGACGAGGTCACACACACTCTCTCTCTGTTTCCATCACTCTCTCCTCTCTCTCTCTCTCTCATACACAAACATGCACACACGCAAGCCCCATTTGACACTTTGACACACATTAAACTAGTAACACTTAAAATATCTGCACACCCAAAGATATTCACTGAATTGGCACTCAGGTGACAAGGTAACTGAAAGAACAGTATTCGCTTAAAATTGCTAGACTACTATAAATGCATCTAAAAGACTATTACTATCAAGGAAATTGTTTAAGTGGAACAGTAGTTGGACATAAAAATCACCTGCAAATATTAGATTTTGTCACATATCTTGTATTATCTCTATCGCACCTTATTATTGCCAGTCTAAGCTTTTGGAGCAGTTACAGTTTGATGAAAGTAAAGGAATAAATCTTGCGTCTTTTTTAACAGGCAGGGCAGGTAGAAGGTTGACATTTAAAGGAATGGTTCAACATTTTATTTGCTTTCTTGCTGAAAGTCAAATGAGAAGATTGATACCACTCTTATGTTTGTGTGGTAAATATGAATCTGCTGCCGGCAGCCAATTAGCCTAGCTTAGCACAAAGACTGGAAACAGGGGGAAACAGCTAGCATAGCTCTGTCCAAAGGTAACAGAATTCACTTATTAGCATCTTTAAAGCTCACTAATTAATTGCGTTTTACCTTTGTACGTCTGTCTTTATACAGAAACAGAAGTGGAAAAATGTTTTTTAGACATTTTTTAAAGGTATTTAACCATTAAACTGGATTGGCGTCATGTCCACTTTGCCCGAGAGTGTACAACAACTCCCACGGTGCATCATCAAACTACGACTTTCGATAGTGTTACGATGAGAGAGTGAGAGACCCCTAGCTGCAGAAATGATACTGTGTGGTCAAGCTAAGCTAACCTATTGAGATACAACACTCTAATTAGTAATGTTTGCTGCTAGCTGGTCCCCCCCTGATTCCAGTCTTGATGCTAAGCTAAGCTAACAGGCTTCTGGCTCTAGCTTTTTATATTACATTTATATGGACACGAGAGCGATGTCAGACCTCTCATCTAAATTAAGAAACACAGGAAAGAGAAGAAGTGTATTTCCCCAAACCTGACAGTGTGACGAAAATAGTGCTGAAATCATTAGGCTCTTAATCATACAATTAACTGACTATTTTGATAATCAATTAATCACTTTCAGTTTATTTATCAAGCAAAAGTGCCAAACATCTGTCAGTTCCACCTTCTCAAATGTGACAATTTGCCTCTTTTCTCTGTTTTTTTTTTCCTGTTTTGACCATTTTAAGACTCTTTCTACAGATTAATTAAAGGTAATTGCAGGTCTAATAACTTCAAACGTCAAAGTTAGTTTTTTTTATCCACTTGCTCCTCGTATGATTAATGATTAAGCATGTTTTACACATTTGCTCCCATTGGACGTTTAGTATGTCTGATGATGTGTAAATACAGGGTGGAACTGTATCGCCATTTGCCTGCGTTGTCTTGTACAGGTTGATTGGCAGCATGTCATGTGCTGTGTGTGTGCGTGTGTGGTTTGTGTGTGTGTGTGTGTGTGTGTGTGTGTGTGTGTGTGTGCAGGGGTCGTGGAGAATGTTAATGATGTATGAGCAGTGAGCAGGCCAGGGAGAAAGCTATCTGATGGTGTTGCATGAGTGACATTGCTTTCTATAAATAGACCCTGTGCGCATGGCAGACAGACAAGACAGACAGACAGACAGACAGACAGACAAGCAGACAGACAGTCAGTCAGACAGCCAAACAGACAGGATGGGGCGAGGAGAACGGAGAGCAATATTCACCCTCCTTGCTTAGCTCAGCTAATCTGAGCAGCAATGCACACAAAGGTAAAGAAAACAAAAAAGTGTGAACAGAGAGTCTGCCTAACGCACACAGACAAAATGTTCTGTGCCGCCTCTCCAAACTTTACATCAGTTTTCCCTAAATTAAGCATGCGGTGTTGCCAGAACAGCAGCATATTTAAATGTGTTGTAGTATGTCCATATGGCATCTTTCAACTTCAGCTCGAGCTAAAACCACACACACTGCTCTGGTAGCTGACATTCACTCCCTGGTGGACTAATGGCTGCGGTCGGCGCTGAAACTGCAGGCTACTGAGTTTTCTGCACTTCATTTATTCATTCAGGTGAAGGGGAAGCAGGGTTTTTTTTTTTTTAATCTTTCCCTTTTGCATGTTATTGAGATTTTACTCACTGCTCTCAGTTACACCAGAGCTAAGGTCTGTCCATGTTAGAGTGCATCAGATTCAAACCTCGAAAATGGTTTTTGAATGGATTGTATCAACTAAAACTGAATTGTCTGCGTGCTTTAGTCATTTCTTGTCTCAGCTCCAGGTCTCTACTTCCTCTCGCCCCCTTCTCCCTCTCCTCTCTCCTTCGTACGCCTGGCATCCTTCTCCATGACATTTCCTCACTCTCTCCATTTCCCTTGTCTTTGAAACTATTATTTTCTCGCTCTCACACACACTGCCTCAGTGACACATGCTTACTCACCGACTCCGTTCTGTGTGAACTGTTCACATGCGCTCTGTGTATGTTGCAGAATTTTTTTTTCCCAGTTGCGCTTGCGGGGTAATTAACATAGGTGACCCCAACACTGTTATTGGCTGTGGTCCTGAGAGAGAGGGATGAGGGGCAAAGGAGGGACAGTGGAGGAAAATGGTGGTGGAAGGAGGAGGAGGAGGAGGAGGTTGTTCGCTCCCGTGCTCCCTTAATCTGTAGCTGCAGGATGAGCTGGGCATGAGAGAGAAGAAAGGAGGAGAGGAGAAGAAATGGAAAAAAGTGGCAAAAATAGCAGAGAGACGCTGCGAGGATCTCTTTCTTTGTATATATATATATGTACAATATATACGATAATTCTCCTCTCCTCTCAGCGTAAAGTCCATTTCTGCTGCATCATGGCCCTCTGGGGAGGACAAGCAAAAGGGGAGATGACAGGGGGAGGAGAAAGAGGGAGGAGAGGCTGCGAGGAGAGACAGAGTTAATGACAGGGAGGAGGAGAAAAAAGAAAGCAGCAGAGAGTGGAGGAGAGGAGAGGACACGACGAAGACATCAGGAAAGTCTTTCAGATTTTTTTAAAAATTTTTTTTTTATTGGACTTTGGAGATGTGTGATCACAAAAATGACAGCTGACAACAATAGTGGACAGTTGATAGATTCACCTCCCATCTGCTGCTCCATACAAAGAGATAAAATATATCAGGAAAGTGTTCAAATTCACTGCGGTGAATTACAATGCATGCGAACGTAGAGCAGATGTATAGGCAACTGGACTAAATAATGAGAAAAGGAGGCAAAATCTGGAAGAAACCAGCGTAAATAAGAGTGTTAGGCGTCTATCCAGGGAAAAGCAAATTAGATAAAATGTGCTCTTTAGAGATTTATATGGTCCATCTGTCAAATAATGCCCCAGAAATCCCTCTTTGTTGACCTTATTCTCTGATCTACACGTGGTACGTCAGGTACTCCGAAACTTAATGCGCTCCATTAAGTCTGTAAACCAGTTAGGGTGGGGCAGCCTCTTTCTACTAAACCGGAATGGCTCCTCTTGCCAAAAAAGGGATCCGAAGTCAAGGGCAGCGTGTTTTACTGCAGGTAATTGCGGCTCTTCAGGGACAACACCAAAAAGCACAACAAGAGGATTAGGTTTGATTACACATTTAAGAACAAGCAACCCAGGTATCAAAGACACATTTTAAGAACCTGTTCAAAGCTGACACATGGCAGGCACATGGTGAATTAGGGAGACATCTGCTCTCTGTAATTTATTTATCAAAGGTAAGACTGATCTCAGGGTTCATTCTGGTCAGTTGTACTACAAAGATGTGGATAAATAAGGTGAAGTGCTTTAAAAACGTGAACGGCAGACTAAAAATCCTGCAGAGATGGCTGAAGAATGGAGGCTCGGGTATTGTTTATTATCTGCAAGGGTCAAAATCTTGGTGTTTGGTCGGGGTCAGCGTTGGTTCTTTTGGTGGAGGATGTGGCACGCTGGTTCAGATCCTTAGGGACCGAAAGATAGTCACAAGGTTGTTAGGTTGGCTTTTCTTGGACACAAAACAATCCTGGCATCTGATAAAGTGTTTGACTTCTATGACCACGGGACAAAAGACGGCAACAGATTGTGTACAAAAGGCACCGTGAAACATTTTAATCTCTTTTTTTCCACCGCATCTGAATAAGTGCTGTGAACAGAAGATTAAAAAAAGACCCAGATGAGAGTGTGCAGGTAAAACTTTTCACTCCTGCCTGAACTGAAAGCCATTGAGGAGTAGAAACTGTCTTTGACTCTTATCGTCACTGCTTATCCTTGAGAGGACAGCAACAAAAATGATACCTAACAATCCTCCTTGAATGACAGACACTTGGAAACGAGTCCTCAGCAAACATTTTCTCCATCCATTGTCTGCCTGTAGCTCCTGTTAGACTCAGTTCAAACGCACTGATAACAGTCACTACAGTTAAACAGTGATTTCAATGTAGCCTTTGTCTCCTACTGTGCGTGCTCCATCCCTATCAGCAGCATGTTTCCGATACGGTATGTTTTATCTGTTTAGATACAGACGTGAGAACTCCCTCTCAACACAAACACATTTTTCTTTTCCCTGTGTGTTGGTGAAACTTGGTCTGTAAGCTCTGAACGTTCCTCACAGCTAAGGAGGGGATCACAGACGTATATAAATCATTTGGTGTCATCCTAACATATTTAAACGGCTGTCAGCGTTTTCACGGCCGTCCTCTGGGGAGAAACACTCCTGATAGTGTGCTCCCATCTCGGGGCTGACGTGTTGCCATGCTATATACCATGAGCTAGCAGGAGACCTACTGCTGCCACTGTCGCTCTCTCTCTGGAATGTTAGCAAGGAATGACAATGAGTGTGTGTGTGTGTGTGAGAGAGAGAGTGTGTGTGTTTGTAGCTGTGTGTGTGTGTGTGTGTGTGTGTGTGTGTGTGTGTGTGGTTCTGTTCCTCCTGGCTTTGTTTGTTGTGTTCAGTGATGCAGGCTGCTTTGTGTTCTCGCTCTGTGTTTGTGTGTGTGTGTGTGTGTGTGTGTGTGTGTGTGTGTGTGTGTGTGTGTCCAGTAGTTTGACGGCAGTTACACACTGCCCTCTAGTGTTAGCAGCTGTAAACAAGAAAAAGAAAACTCCGATGACTGCTACTCTTCCATCTCTTTTTCTCTCTCCCTCTTCCTCTCTCTCTCTCTCTCTCTTAGTGGTCCATCAGGGGCAGCGGTGTGGGTCTTCCTTAAGCTGAAATGAGTGGTGGGGAGGTGAGGGGGGTTTGTGTTGATGGGTTTGTGGTACTGTGCCAAGCTGTTATCTCCTTAGCCGGGTAGAAAATGATTTTATTAATTGCTTCATTTAACGCTCCCCGTGTCCCCCTCCTCCTCCTTCTTCTTCCCCCCTCTCTTACACATATACACAAACAACACCACGCGAACACACTCGCGCACTCTCCAGCCGAGCTACTTTTCAAACTCGCCCTGTGTACACCTCTGTGACAGTTGAAATGCTCTCTCTCTCTGCCTCTCTCTGCAGGGACCTGTAGAGAGAACAGTACGGCCATAAAGGCCATATGCTGGCCCATTCAGATGTAATAGCAGGAAGGCCCAGGGAGGCCCAGCCAGAGGAGCTATGCTCCATTATGGCACATTATAGAGAGGAACAAGAGAGGAGCACAGTGTGTGTGTGTGTGTGTCCGTGTGTGAATGAGATTGTGTATTACCAACAAAAATGTGCCCACACAGCTACATTATGGCGACTCAAGTCCCATTTGGGAACAAAAAGATGGTCCTCACAAGATTAAATATTAAATTTTAGGGTTAAGACTTCAGGTTTTTGGTTAAAGTAGGTTACGGTAATTGCTGGTGTTAAGCATGTAGCAGCAGGCTGTGTGTGTGTGGAGGAGAAGCAGACTGCTGCAGCTGGATCAGTGCAGCCAGACCCCGCAGGGGTGTCTTGTTAGACACACACACACACAGACACACACACACACACACACAGACACACACACACTGGCACGTCAACAACAATAACCTCTGAGGTCAGACAGAGCTAGCGCTGCATTAGCCCCAGTGTGAACCTGCTGAGAGACAGAGCGAGCCAATACAGCTGGTGTTAACCACCCAAAACATACACACACTGAGTGGCAGAACAACCACAGTGGCACCCGAACAAACGTCATAACTGTGCCAACACTTCCAGAGTACACTGCATGTACAACTAGATAAACATTTCCAGATTGCTGCAATAGATTGTTGACCGGCTCTATGTTGTGTAGCTGCTTAACAAGTGGTGTTATCGAAGGCGTGACTGCTTCTCAGATGAGCAGGTGAGATGTATAGACTCAATGCAGCAAGAAAAGTAAACTGCCAGGTCTCAAAAGGATAGGAAGCACCTGTTTTGAGATGCCTGCTGCTGCCGAGCTCAACGCTTGTGCCGTTTTAGAGGGTTTTGAATCCACAAATAAGTGCTTCTGCTCATGAGCAGTATTGTTTTCACGTGTACGTACAAGCTCATCTCTCCTGCCAAAATCTGCGCTCTTATACGGTGTACCTGGCAGCGCAGCAGCAGCACTGTATCTGTGCCTGTGGGAACGCACTTGTTTCAAGCTGTCAGTCAGGCATGTTTATTTTCCCAGTGTGGCAGCGCCCACAGGTTCCTGGTGCTCAGCTCTGTCGGCACTCCACCATCGCAGCCATGCCAGAAGAGCACTCACACAGGGAGGGCGGCGCAGTGGGCAGTGTGGGAAAGTGAGGAGGGAGGGGGGGTGGAGAGAGGGAGGGAAGGTAGAGATTTAAAGGGAGCATCTGTGCATGTGTGAAGCATGTGTGCAGGTATCTGTGCAGCTGCCTCCTTTAGGAGCACACAGGTGAAGAGGTGCACAAGTCTAGACTTGTTATGTGTGATGGTGCTGAAACAATTAGTTGATTAATGAAAGCTGGCTGACAGAAAATTGCACCAAATTACTGACAATAAGCCACGACTTTGGCACCCTAGTAGTACTATAAAAAAAAAGAAAAAGACACTGACCCAACCGGCATGGGAATAAATGTGATGAATGCAGAAGTTTTCACCAGGACTGTCTCATTTATCTCCAAAGCAAACCATCAATTTTACAGATGGTATAGTCACATAAAAATTGTACAGGTAGTATTTTCTGGTTCCAGCTACTGACAGTATAAAAAATGGATGGTGTATGCATGATGTTACCTGTAGATTTGCGATGAGTCGTTGTGAAGCTCAAAATTCGTCACCATGTTGGCAGTCCTGCCTCCTCCACCTCCCAGACCATCTAAAAATCGGCAAAGACGTTCAAGCACTGCAGTTTTTGGCTTCGCAGCCACGGAGATTGCCGCTTGGTTCCAGCTTATCAAATGTGACTAGTTTTTTAAAAGCTTTATATCCCTTTAAATTTAATATCCTGGTTTGGACTGTTCATGAGACAAACAAGCAATATAATTAAAACATTTTATAGTGTAGTAAGCAATAATCTCTGAATTAATCAAGTATATTTATTTATAGAGCATATATTTTAAACAGAAATGTTAAATCAATAAAGAAACAATCAATTCTAGCTGTTCTCACTGTGCGTACATGCTTTTATTCCTGCATGAAAAAAATGAATGCAAAATTATGCAAACAAGTCTATCAGAGCATGTCTGTGTGTGTGTTTGAGTGTGTGTCTGTCTCAGGTTATATTGCACATGGGTAATCCCCTAATCCTTTGGCTTTTCACTGTGACGTTAGATACACACCTGTTGAAGTAGCACCCCTCCACCCACCCCACATACTGTACATGCACACACATATTCAAACCAGCACACACACTCAGCACCTGACAGAAGAAGATCCTGCTTTCACCTGTGAAAAGGAGGGAGATCTCATATTCGCACTCATCACCGCTCAGTTGCACAGTTCACACACACACACACACACCTATAATGTTACCTGATAGCAGAGTGCTTGACGGAGGCTTTGGCAGACTAGTAGATAAGCCTGGGTGGCAGTGGGTGGTCCTCTTTCTCTGTATTGATGTTCAGGTAGTAACAGTCCTTCGTTGGAGCGGCTGTTGCTGGAGTCAGATGAGGTTACTGTAGGAAGAGACATCGAGGTCAAAGTTCACACTGTATTCACGTTAATGTACTTAACGCAGTGTTTGCTCTGAGAGATTATCTCAAGGAACGGTTCATTCCCTTAGTTCACATACCAGCGATTGAGTCATCAATCCAGAGTGGATTTAAGAGACAGAATAATTTTAGTTATTTTCAACCTGGGACTCATTTTTCTATGTTTTGCAATAATGATGTTTGATTGGGTTCAAATATTTGGCACTTCTCTGTAGAGCGAAAGTGAGCACCAAAGTGAAGCTCACTTTGGCCTCTTTTGGTGCTGGACAGCAGCGCCTCTCTCAAACTGGATCAGGCATCATCGTGGCAGAATTTAGAAGAATAATATTGTGCTTGAAAACACCCAGAATCTGTGGCAAAGCAACATGATTGCAAACGAATGGTGATTAAAGTCCACCTCGTGAATTGATCTGACCTAATCCTGGCAATTAGCAATTCCTGTATATGGAAATCAATGAGGCCCTTTGCAAATGTCAGTGACAAATCATGTTTCATGCACTCCTTGTTGATGAAGTAGAATAGACATGATAGTTATGCTGTAATTATACATACTTAAATTGGACACGCTGTAGTTACTGTTTAATTATAATGGCAATTAAAGTGGTGTTAGGCATTCTTCACCGCTATGGGGGGGCCAGAAACAGCAACAGAGTTTTACCATTGTATATCAGTTTATCAGGCTTTGATGGGCAATATGTTAGCTAACAGTTAGCTACTTTCACTCTTAACTAACATAGAGCAGCATTATGACCTCATTGGTGTTGGGTTTGAAATATTTACTTGCCTTTGAGCTCTGGTTTGGTTCAACAGCACACTACATCTATTTGTATGTCTCCATGGATGTCATGCTGGACAGGTACCATACAATAAGTAGATTGTCTGAGTTGAGTGCTTGCAATGTTTTTCATAATTTTATATGTTTGTCTTGGGGTGGCACAGTGGTGCAGTGATTAGCACTGTCACTTCACAGCAAGAAGGTTCCTGGCTTGAACCTTGTTTGGTTTGTGTGCTGGAGCCTTTCTGTGCTTTCTGTAGTTGTGTCTATGTGCTATGTGATGAACAGGTGACTTGCTCGTGCCCTAAATATATTATTTTTTCACATATCTCTACTACTAGTACTACTTTTTCCAGAAGCCATGGAAACTAGTGAGAGGGAAACTGTTTGTAGAAAGGAAAATTGCTATTGAATTATTATTTTTTTATGCCATGAGCATCACAAACAAAACTCTATTCAATTCTGTTGTATAGAGGGATGGATATCTTTAAAACTGGGTGAAAAAAAAACAGATGGCATGGCTAAAACTAGGGGAAAGTGAGATCACGTTGTGTTTTCAATGAATAACTCCAGTGCTCGCTCTGAAAAGGGAATTACTGCAAGGTTGTTGAACATGACATATTTTTTCCCCCAAGCAGGTTTGAATATCACCAGATATATTATCACAGCACTTTATTGACATCTTTTTGAATTTTCTTCACCGTGCAGGGTCCTCCAGGATCTCAGCCTTCCCCTCACACGCAGCCTCCCCCACACAACCCCAGTAATCCCATGATGGGACCTCACGGACAGGTAAGATGGAAACATTTTCACTCCTCACTCAGCTGCTGTGTTGTAGTTCCCACACTCACTCACTCACTCACTCATTTACTAACTCATTCGCTCACTCACTCGCTCGCTCACACAACAACAGTGTACAAACAGCACATAGGTCCCTTGTTGTGCTAACAGACAGGACAGGCCGCATCCACGATGGTGGATTGGATGAATAATTTAGCTGTGTTGGCCCAGCTGTAAGGAGCGGAGGTGCATCTGGAGGGCCTCCTCTCTCCCTCAGCCTAGCACTCACCATCCCATAGTCCATCAATAGACCATTAATATTGCAGCAGAGCCTGACATGGTGCAGCTCTTCGTGCACAAACCCACCACAACATGGTCAAAGGAGGAGAAGAGATGAGGAAAAAGTAGACAGGAAAGGGAAGGAGTAGGAGAGGAGGAATGAGGGAAGTAGAGTAGTAAAAAAAAAAAGAGTAGTAAGTTAGTCCTCGCCTCAAGGGCTAACTAAGATTACATAACTCATCCTCCACTTGCCCAAAACGCGCACACACATGCACCGACACACAAAACATACAATACATAATTACCACTGAAAGCCAGTCTCCTGTTGTATTTGTGTTGTCTGTGCTTATCTCTGTGTGAAGATGATGATATGAACATTATTCTGCTGTTCATGTTCCGTGACCAAAACACACAGCTCTTACCCGATCTGCATTCAGATCAGCATGTTTCCCCTTGATACTAAAATAGTTGGATTGAGTGTGGAATTAATTCCTATCATCTGACACTGAAATATGGCTCACTGGATGTGGGTATTTGTAGTTGCAGCAGCGTACTCTCATAGGTAATTCTGAAAACCATCTGTCTGGGGTGCTTTACATTATTCACTAGCTGTGCTCTGGCTCTGTATGTGTGTCTCGGCCAGCCAGTTCTTGTCCCCTCTCTGCTGAAACATCTGTGTGGATGGTCTCTGCAGTTTCTGCTATGAATCACACTATCCGGGCTGCATTTTTGCCGCACTGGTGTCTGGTGATACAGACACTGTGAGAAACTGTCCAGCACATGTGTGCAGCTGCACAAAACAGGCACAAAACATTAAGATGTAGAACACTTCCTCCTCCTTGTACAACTTCATCCTCCTCCCGTCTCACTATGTCATGCTCCTGTGCTCTTCTGCTCCACCTCCCCTCTGTCCCATATTATTCTTCCAGTCCAAGTTTCTGTCCCGCTCTGTCTTATCTGTCTTCCTTTACCTATCCTAATGGATTTTACCACCTGAGGTCTTACTTTCCAAAACTTAATGATAGGCCCGTCCTTCTGGGTAAATGTAACAAAACTACTACAGTACATTATTCCTCAACACAATAGCTCCCCCTGCTGACTTGCTTTGGTTTACTGAAGCCTTTTGTGCCTCTTTTCACTACCTACAAATATGAGTGTTATTTATCAAGAAGAACTGAGGCAGATCTTGCGATTGATCATTTTTTTGTGGAAACATTTCTGCCTCTAAAGAGCAGATTTACACAGAAATACTCAGTAAAGAGACATTTAATTTAGGCTAATTGCAATAATATTGGTAACACTTTATTTCGATAGTCTGCCAAGAGAGTATTTGCAAGTTGAGATTTAAGAACAATTCAACTGTTTCTCAAAAAAAAAAAGGCACAAAAAACCTCTTGGGTAGGGTACTTCATGAATTGTCACATAAACATCATAGATGATCTGTTAAACATCTACAGGCAAAGTGAATCTTTTACTCAATCCAAATAAAGTGTTACCATAATATTATTATCATAATGTGTTATTAGTATTCTGTAGAGATTTGTGTTAATTAGTTCAAAACCCCAAAATAACAACATCTTAAAAGAAGCGAGAGAAAAAAAGAAAGAACAACTGTAATATTTTTAAATTATCTTAAAACAGTGAACAGAGGAGCAGGATTTATGATGTGTGGTTATTAAGCTTGAATTTTAAGTTGAATCTGATGTCCACTGGGCTGATAATGACAATGGCATGCTGGGACATGTACTCTGGGCTGGATTGTGTATTCGTGCATTGCTTTCATATGATTTCATCTCTATTCATGTCCTTATAAATCTGTTTAATTACTTCTGCTGCATTCATTTTTACAAACCTTCCTGTAAATAGATATTGTCGATATAATATAACTTTATGAGTGTCTGACCCTTAATTTTATTTTTATGTTTTCACTTGAGATTAGCAAATGTTGTGGAATACAGCAGTTTAATGAACTCTTTATAAACATTGTCTTTAGATAAAATGAATGTTTGTCTCATTGAATTCATTGATTCATGAATCTGACTTAGAGTTAGATGAATTTCATCCTAATTTAATGAAATGTAAAGTGTGCTTTTGCATTGTTTCTTGTGCACAATCCCAGTTTAGACTGCAGGAATTGCACATGGTCAAGTCAGACCTCGGTTTTGATATTTTAAAGCCCATCTGTCAAGAATTATAACAAGTAATCAGCTCATGATCATCCTGAAATGAAGCACTCATTGTCCTTCTCTCGTCCTTCCTGCAGCCATTCATGTCTCCACGGTACCCAGGTGGTCCAAGGCCCTCCCTCCGTATGCCAAATCAGCCTCCTGGGAGCATCCCTGGGTCACAGCCTCTCTTGCCAAACAGCCTGGACCCCACCAGACCTCAAGGTATTGACAAAACATGTGGTGTTATTTCAGAGAGGCTCCATTTTGCAGAGTAATCTCATATTGGCTTCTGAATGAGGGCGTTTTCTCCTCATTTATGAGATTATTATTGATCTAAACAGTGCCGCTGTTTTAACAAGCTGTGCTCCGCGTGTTTCACCACAGGACATCCAAACATGGGAGGTCCAATGAGAATGAATCCCCCTCGAGGAATGGGAGGCATGGGCCCACAGGTAGGTACCAAACAGTCATAAAGAATGAAGCACAAAAGAGTGTGTGGATAAAGTCATGACAGTAGATGCATCCTTTCAGCACTACCAGCCCACTGCACTCCCACTCTGCAGCTGCCACACAGCCAGATTTGGTGCTTGGACTGTCAGTTTATGAATAAACCCAATGTTTGGTTGCCCTTCATTAAGCGTTACCATAAAAACTGCTATAATGTCAAACCAGCAGCCTATAAACTACATGCAGATAATCTTTCTTCTCTGCTGAAGTGGATTTTTTGGTTCTGCCAGCCTCGTAACTTTGCCTTTAAATGTCAGAAGCGCTCTGATGATTAGCTTGGCTCTGACCAGAGCTCACCCACTGCCAACACCAGTTTTACATGTTAAATCCTACTTGCTGACTCCCACCTAGGGAGACAAACAGAGGCGTAATACTCAGGCTGCTCTGAGCAAGCCGCCACCAACACATTTTGACTAAAAATGGTTCCAATTTTGGCACTGTTAGTTTCCTTTTATCACTTCAAATTTTGTGGATGTGTTTCATTTTAATACATAAGATGCTTAAACAACAGTGTCCTTTTGAATTACCATTGCTAGACAGCTGCTTCATTCTGCACCCAACCACCTCCCTCTACAACATCACCTCACACAAAGACACACACACACACACACACACTCTCCCCGTGCCCCTCGGCCCCTCTCTGTGCCACCCTGGCTCTGTGACTTTGGCAGTGAGCGAACCAGCAGCTGGTGTGGCATCTGCTCGACAAGTGTAATCGTCTGCTGAACAAAACTCTTCCTCTGAGTGGAGCTGCTCTCTGGCCTGCCCCCATAGTCTCTCTCTCTGTCTCTCTCTCTCTCTTTATATCTGTCTCATTCACACACCCTCACATACATACACGAGTACACACGTGTAGTGCCAGCCAAACCCGCCTGCTGGGCAGCCATGAAAACATACATGTAAACACACAGAGGGGAGCTTGGACACATAGAGATACATACACGGAGACACACAACATACAGACAAGACGCAAACACGCAAACACACAGCTATCCACTTTCACACACAGCTCATACGTCACATAATTAAACACTAGTTAGTGGGAGACATGATCGTCGCTGACCTTCATTAAGATTCAAACCTTTAGACAGACAGAGCAGGTGTGAGACGGCGTGCTGACTGTGCTCATCTCTTTGTGCAGAATTACGGCGGCGGGATGAGGCCTCCTCCAAACTCCATGGGCCCAGGGATGCCGGGAATGAACATGTTAGTAGATTGAAGAAAAAAAGTTTTGAAATGTTTGTGGATTGTGCTGCTAGAGAAAAACCTAATGTTTAGTTGGTTTTTTTTCCCCGCAATTTTTGTTTTGTTGTGAGCGTTTATGAGAACTGTTGAGATGTGGAAAGAGTTAGGGTGATACGTCAGACTTGAACCAGCAACCTGGTCTCCAAAATCAAAAGGACATTTACAAAGGACATATTGGTTAAACACTGCAGCATTTGCTTTGGTTCTCTACTCCAAATATTGTTCATGTTTCTGTCCTTTTGTACTCACTTGTGCTCAGATCTTAGCATAACGTATGTCAGAAAAGAACATTGCTACCACCAACAGGTTGTTAAAATCCTTCCTTTCCTTGGAATACATCACAAAGCAAAAATTATCCTGGTTTACTGACAAAACTCTTACAAAATGACTTCTAAAAGGACATTTAAAGTACATTTTATCATGTAGTCACCTCTTATTTCCAAGAATTCAGGATTATATGTGCATATCAACTAATAGACTGTAATCATGCACTTCAGAAATCACTAATTATAAATCAAGCATCTCCTGTGAAGCATGCAACTTCACTGTGTGCTCTTCCATTAAATTTCTTAATCTTTTCTCTCTATTCTTGCTTCCTCAGGGGTCCTGGTGGAAGAGGTCCATGGCCGAACCCCAACACCAACTCAGTGAGTCACACTCTCTTCCATCTTTATCTCCTACATGACTGAGTGTGTTTACAATAACGGTGTCTCATGTTTTGTTTCACCTCGGGTCTATTCTCTCCGCAGATAGCGTATTCATCTTCATCTCCAGGCAACTATGTGGTAAGTGTCCCGTCATGGACTCGTGTTCGACCACGGGCCATAAATTACCTGTCATGCAGTGATATCTAACAGGCACGCGGCCATCCAGATGCACTCAGCACTCATTTCTCTTTCTCTCACTTCTTCACCCCTCAGGGCCCTCCAGGGGGAGGCGGCCCACCAGGAACTCCCATCATGCCTAGCCCTGGAGGTGAGTTATAGACTTCAATTTCCCTTCTGATTTCTACTTTTATCCAGCGTTCACTGAACAAGGACTCTGTCTAAGAAACATCAAACCTGTTCTCTGTCTGATACACATCTCTCTTTGGGAGACTCAGATAAATAGTGATAGGACTTTAGAAGTAGTTTTGGAAGTGTAAAACACTGAAAAATGATAAAATTTACTCTAAACCAAGGTTGGTATTATATGTGACAACTGCATGATGAATAAATATGGCCAGATTTCACATTTGTTTTCAGGATTTTCCACCTTAGGCACATTCTGGAAAATATTCCAGTGGCGTTGGCTGTATTTTCTCATCGTGGAGACAGTTGCATAAAAGAGAAGCAGAAGCATGTCAGTCTGTAATCAAATGAGTGATCCATCTCAGCTTTGACCCATCAATCTAGCGTCTCTGTGGAGGATTAGCAGCGAACAAAACACTGTTGGCTGATATCCTGTAGATGTTCTGTTTCTGTTGGCCTGTGGAGAGCTTCTTTTTGTGTCCACTATTTATTATTTATATACGTACCTCTATTGTGATACGTTGCCGGGGCAACCTTTTTGCACAAAACACTCTTGCTCACACGTACATCGGGAGGGAAAACATATTTCCACTGCAGTCGCCAAGACTGTGCGCACACACACATACACACACACACACACACACACACACACACACACACACACACACACAACCCTCCCACAAAAATGCACACCTCCCACTCAGTATTGCCCCCCTCCTCCAGTCACGACAACACAAGCTAGATTCAGGGACACTAACATGCAAGATTTCTCCACCACTTTGCACATGCTGTATCCTTCTCCCTCCCCTGTCTTTCAACCTGTTATTCTTTTTTTTTTTTCAGTCTTCCACTTACAACTTTTTTCCTTGCAATGTCAGATCAAGGTCACCTCATCTTTCTAAATCTTTTCAGGACAGACAGACACATGAAGAGCGACACAGCATGTACTGGTTGTTGCTAAGTTGCCAGGGTGGCCATACAAAACCTTGGTCTAATCTCCTGATTGTAGGAATAGGAGATAATGGGTTTCTTTTATTGCACCTTGCAGAGAGCAGTGTGTAGATTGATTGACGGACAGATTCACTGACATTATGTACTGGCACTTAAAGTAACATGCGAGTAGTCTTTGTCCTGTTCAGCAGAAATAAGAACATGTCTGAGCTGAAGCTGCATGTACTGTACAAATGGCTAAATTAAACTGAAACGATGTCAAATACAGTGAAAGACAGTGCCACTCTAACCATTTCTGTGCAGCTTAGCTCATTATTTTCCATTCATTACCCCATATCCACCTTATTATTTGACATTTTCTTGAACAATTGGATATTGGATGTGAAAACAGACAAAGATAATAGTGATAGGGCTTATTCGTAGGTATTTCTATGAGTGCTGGTGGCACAATTCTGTGATTCTGAGTGAAAAATCCAACTGTTCTTTATTCACAGATTCAACAAACTCAAGTGAAAACATCTACACAATGATGAACCCCATCGGCCCTGGTGGGAATAGACCTAATGTGAGTCATTTTGAATTATAATGAATCGCTTCAATATTTCTACACTGCAGGACAGGATTTATTTTTACTTGTATGTATAATCTGCTACCCAAGCATGCAAGAGCAAGATAAATTACCTTTGTATATTTTACTGCTATTTTTCTCCAGTTCCCAATGGGACCGGGGCCTGATGGACCCATGGGTGGAATGGGTGCTATGGAGCAGCATCATATGAACGGATCACTAGGTGAGTAGCCAAAGATAGTGTGCTGTGTATGTAGCAGGTACTTGAGCTCATGAGTGAAACCTGTTACTTTCTATGAACAAAGGCCTTCAGAAGTAAGACTCTGCCCTCTTATGGCTTGTAGAAGAAGTGCTCTCCCTTCTCCCGGTATTGAACAAAGCTAAAGCAGATTAGTGGGGCAGTGAGGGGGCCGATTGATCCTGTAGATGGGTGAGATGTGATCAGTGAAGCCAGTGAGTTGGAGCTCATCTCTATCTGAAACAAATAGCTTAATTACAGGCCATTATGTGTGAGAGGGCAGGCTGTTTCTTCTTGCACTGGATATCCTGAACTGATGTTGAATTAGCAGCAGCACGCTGATAATCATTTAACATCATAATGATTCATGTTTCTCCTTTTTCTGTATCTGATCACAGGCTCTGGTGACATGGATGGGTTGCCAAAGGTAAGACTGACTGACTGACTGACTGACTGACTGACTGACTGACTGATTGTCTGTCTGTCTTTCCATCTATTTGTCTGTTTGTAAGGAGTTACATATTCTGATTGTTTCTTCTTCATCTGTGTTGCAGAATTCTCCCAACAACATGGCAGGCATGAACAATCCCCCCGGCACTCCGCGGGACGACGGCGAGATGGCAGGCAACTTTTTAAACCCATTCCAAAGTGAAAGTGTGAGTACCAAAGGAGACAACATACCTCTTAAGCTGGGAACAATCTAGAAGACTATGTAAAATCCTATTTAATTGTGACAAGAACCACACATTTAATCACTTACTACTGCAGATTATCTGCACAGATAATCACTGGTAACTCAGTCAAACAGCAGGATCACATTTAGATTTGTCCAGTCATAAAATAATTTATATTTGATACTTATATGATTGCTACATGTTGTCTGAGGGAAAGAAATTGAAATCCTAAACCACTGCACACTAGAAGATTGGGTGCGCTTACTGTCCGTGGTAGATTTAAATAGATTTAAGATATCTAAATTCATCTGTTGCACAAAGCTGTCTAGTGCTTGATTGTTTCAGGTCGAACTAGTTTGCCATAATGTCTGAGTAGATAAGGACCTTTTTTTTCAAACTAAAAGACAAGCTAAACTGCTCAAATGGCACTGCTTCGTCCACTCCAGAAAATTCCATCAGTTACAAGGACAGAGAACATTCAGTAATGAACACTTCTGGTAGCATAAATCTCAGTATAGATCAGACCTGTGGCAGGTCTCAGATCCCTAATGTGACAGGACTCAGTCAGTACTTCTGCTAACTCATCAGTCAGACATTGGATAATTTTCTTGGACAAATGAAAATTAAATGATGTCCTCATTGATTTATATTTCCAACTTAGGTTACTAAAGTCTATAAAAATGTTCTCACTGCTCGCCCTACAACACTGTTAACAAAACACCACTGGTACCACTGGTCTGCAGCTGTCACTGATTGTTACCATGGAAACATGAGTCTTAGTCCTGACTTAGCCTGGAAGGTAGGGTAGCTAACTTTTTAGGATTAAAATAAGTCAGTCTTTATTTTTTGTGAAACTTCAGGACAAAATAAAAACACTACAGACCACTCCGCTCTAAAATATCGTTGTGAAACCAGCCTCTGCTCTATTTAGCATACACTACCAAAAGATCTCCTTGACTTTGACTCCTTGAGGGCTGAATTGAGCTAATAATCAGTCCTTTATATTGCGCCCAGTTTTCCCAGCTTTACCACACACACAGCATGCACGAACACAAGCATGGAAATGAAGCACATAATATGCTTTCTCTGATGCATGGAGAGATTGTCATATAGTGATTAATGTGAGACTGACAACTACATTTTTGCTACAGTATCTTCACTGTGATCTGAAATTCCCTAACATTTTCTCCTTGGGCTGGACTCTGCTTTGCTTGCTGCTGGTTTACTGACATAGAAAGTTGATTAGAAAGGGTTAATTGTTACGTGTAATGTATGCTGCAAAAGGCCGGTGTATTGAACATGGCATTTAGTTTAGGTAGTTGAATTGCTTTCATCTTGTACTGGGTAGTATAAGAAGTTTAATATAGTTTTGGCTTATCTTTTCTCCCCTCCCTCTCTTTTTTCTCTCTTTACAGTATTCACCCAACATGACGATGAGTGTGTGATTTTTTTTATTTTATCTTTTATTTTATTTTATTTCTTTTTCATCTTCCCTTATCCCAATCTCCCTTTTCCCATCCACCCCGGTGCGTCTTGCATTACCCTCCTTCCTCCCTTCCCACCTCCTCCTTGTGGACGGTGTGGTGTGCCACACAGCCCCTGGGGATGGCCCTGGAAAGCAGGACTCCCCTCAAGGTCCCCCATCCCAACGCCTGTAAAATGGGTGTCAGAACATGAAAAGGCCTCCAAGCAACAGGATGGGTCTCTTCTTCGCTCCTCGCCTGCCGGGCCTCAACAAGGGCCCTGGGACAGTAAGAGCCCGAAACTGCTCCAAGCCTGTTTCTCCCAAACCCAAAGCCTGCCCTCGTGGGTGGCATTCAAGCCCAATCAAGATGCCCCTCCTGCATCTACCACCACTCCATTATATCACGCTGATTATAAGTTATGAGGGCATACAGGGGCCGAAAACTCTCATTCAAAACTGCTCCTGTGTTGGCACGAATGATAAAACAAAACAAACAAACAAAAAAAAAAAAGAAAAAAAAAAAAAGAGATGAACTGATAATGTTATTTTAGGGCAAGAACGGTTTTCATTAAATGTTTGTATTTTTTGTTGTTGATGGTAATATTATTGTTATAATTTTCATAATTGATATTATTCTACTAATGTAGTTATGATTTCCTGTAAAGGGCACATTTTATCTCAGCAGCAGCATCAACAATGACGGAATAAGCACACACTCGAAAAATGCACAATGATTTTCTGTTTACATGATTTTTAGGTTATTTGATGTTTGTTTTTTGTTTTTTGTCACAGTCGGTCTCACTTCACATACCTCTCCTTAAAACTTCTGAACTTGTAGCTCGAGTCTTTGCCACCTAAATGTTCGTAGCACCATTTACATAAACTTTCAAAGTCAGAGTGATTGGGATAATTGACTGTCTCCACCTAATGAAGTAGTTTTTGCTGAGGTGTTAGTATCTCAGCTAAAACTACCCATACAGTTAAAACAGAGGCTCTCTCAGAGCGTTGCTGTTTTCTGGTACAAAGTGTCTGCTGATGCACCTGAATGATCGTATGTCTATCTATCTTGTCTTAATAAGCACCCCATCTCACATGTTTCTATGGTTTTACCGCTTGGAAATGGCTCTGATGAAATCCTGAGACGATTGTCAGGACAGGTGCCATTTCTCATTCGGTAACAGACAGAGCGAGAGAGCATCTCTATTCTGGATTTGGTCTTGTCTGTAAATACAACATATTTAGCTTGTATTGTGGTTGTTTTATTATTTGTTATTTACAAGTTGTCTGTGAATCCTAAAACGTGGTTCCCTCCCCTTCATCACTTTATTTTGATTTCAACCTCACTGTGGACTCCAAGCGGCACTGTTTTCCTCCCAGGATTCATTCTGGTCTCTCGTCGATGTTTGGACTGGGAGATTATTGAACCTCAGATACACTCATGAAGCCTGCTTCAAGTTTGGGTTGAACTCACAGATCCTGTATGATCCACTTTCTTAACCCAGACAGGACGGGCTAAATAACTGTCTCCTTGGAGCTCCCATCGATCATCTCCCTCAGCGAGTCGCATATGTACGGGATAATGGATCCAGAGGATTGTGAGGCTGCAGCAGCGCTGATGATGGGAGCAAAGTGATGCACCTTGGGGTTAACAGACCATGCGGCCGCATCGGTCGGAAGAAGAGGAATAATGGGATACTTTTGTAATGGATATATTTCCATTTTTGTGGATTGTTTTCAGCAGATTGTTTTTATTTTAAATGTATTCAACAGAAAAAAATGAAAGCCCATAGAATCTGCACACAAAGAAAAGCATAGTTACATATCACGCTATTTAATTTGTTTCTTTCTGTATGTTATGTACTCTCGGCACCTATGTTATCAACTCTCTATCACTGTTTCAAAGGGACAAATGATCTCTCGTGGCATCACACTTCAGCACTTGCGTCATGGCTGTGTTCAAACCAACAATAACTAAACAACCATTGTAGCCTCTATGGGTGATGGTGATGTACTTATCAATTTTCTGATATCAATGTGAACAGATTGTACGCAGAGTTCAACAAGGACATCTCCAGGATTCGGCTATCAGTGGCCTGGGAAACACTCTCTCCAGTGTTCCTTTAATTTAGTGACACACACCTCCCTTCTTTTCCAATCCCATCCCTCACCCTCCAAAACTTCTCCTCCTCCCTTCTTCTCTTTAATTCCCTTTGTTGTAAATACTGTATAATGCATTTTGATATCATTGACATGTTTTGATATGTCAGTCACTACCAATGAATACAGCTGAAAGTAAATTATAAATAAATCTGTCCATGTTTTTCATAGAGAACGGATGCGCTGACTATTTGGCTCACGTGGCTAAATTTCCATAAAAATGTATAGAATACAGTAACACAATAAATACAGACTGTATGCTAAAGACATGTATGGTGGGGAGGATAGGACAGAGAGAGGACAGGACAGAGAGAAGCAAACAAGCTGTGGCGTCCTCACTCTGCCCTTGTCTCCTTATGTTTTAGTTAAATGTTACTATTGGCTTTGAATAATCATTTTAAAGAATTTTTTCCAAAGGGCATCTTCTCACAAAAAAAACATGTGACCTCTTATTGCAGTTTTTAATATGAAGGATTTTTATCAATTTAAGAAGACTTTTAAAAAGGTAAAAATACTTATGAGAACCTCATTTTAAATTAAGAATAGATCAAAAGGTAACTGTGTCCTTTGCTATCTGCTCCTGTTATAGCGTTGTATAGATTGAAGCTCTCTCACTGATCCTCTCTCAGTCCTCTGTGTATATCGATCGTTGGCCATCTCTGTACTTCTATTGTGATGTATAATACTGTACCATTAGGAAGATTTGCTGGTCGGGTGGGGTGGTTATGTTGAGTCGGGGAGGGGTGGGGGATTTAAGGGAAGGGGATATGAATGATTCTCCTGTACCGTTCATGGTCCTTTCTGATGACACGGCAGTATTCAATATGAAGCAGTCTGTCTCTTGGGTTTGCTTTGTATTTACATGGTAGGATAGTTCAGAATCTTGTCTTAGGGACTTAGGTGTCTTGTGTAGGTAATAAAGATGTTCTTTGTATGTTTCTTTATATTGGAAAGTTTCTTTAGACTGAAAGAAAAACAGATAATTTGCTTATCAAAAAAGAAACAATGCATCAATAATAAATGTCATTTGATTTTTCCTTGTTGTTTGAATCTCTTCCTCTGAGCTCTCATTTAGCTTGTCTATTACCAATGCACAAAGAGAAGTTATATACAGTGTAGGAAAGAACCTCTTAAGCAGTGGGCACACCCTATTTAAAATGTGAAAAATTAAATAACTTGGTATGTGTTATGCATCATATTTAAGACAACAGCTTCTGACAAAGCAGGTTAGGGTTAACTTTAAAAGGACTTCCTGCACCTAAATATTTGGAAATAGAGTTGTATTGGAGTGCCCCGTTTTATGATTTATCTTTTAACTGCTCTATCATAAGCATTGTTTTTGGGCCTTACCTATGCCCGCACCTTTTAAAAAATCTATTAATGTTTGATTTAGGCTATCTACAAATGTTCTTTACCAGGTTTGGTTTGGGTTTAACCCACACTCCTTAATTCTGCCACCAATTTTGACCTTGCACATGGCAATAAATAAAATACCATATATTAACTATCCTGCTGCATTCAGGAGCTAAATCATTAAGATAAGATAAGATAAGATAAGATAAGATAAGATAAGATAGACTTTAATGATCCCACACCGGGGAAAGAAATATAGAAAATTTATAAATATAGAAAAAAGTCTGTTGCTGAAGGAGCTGTTTAAGGCCCCCACAGTCTTATGCTGGGGTTGACAGGAGTTGTTCATGATGGATGTCAGCTTCCTCCTCTTCCCCACTTCCTCTGGAGTTGTGGGGGCAGTCCAGGACACAGCTGGCCCTCTTGCCCAGTTTGTTGAGTCTTTTTCTGTCTCTCTCCATGCTTCCCCCTCCCCAGCAGACGACTGCATAGAATAATGCAGACGCCACCACAGTGTTATTGAAAGTTTTCATAGAAAGATTTCATTGAAAGTTTACATAGAAAGTCCTGCACTCTTCAAATGACCTCAGTCTCCTCAGCAAGTGGAGACAACTTTTTTGTACAGGACGTCTGTGTTGTCCGACTAGTCCAGTTTATTGTTGAGGTGAACACCCAGGTATTTTTGATAAATTATATTTGTATGGCCCCACCATCTCGATATACAATCCCTGGATGTTCAGTGTGGTCTGAGATGTCTTCCTCTTCTAGTCAATCACCATCTTCTGCATCTTGCTGGTGTTGATGTGAAGGTGGCAATAATGCCTTTTTTTTTAACCTAATGGCAATTGAATGCTCTTCATTTGGCTATACTTACTACTTCTACTTATAATGTTTTTAAAGGAGCAGTGTGTAGGATTTGGTGACATCTAACGCTGTAGTTGCTGGTTGCAACTACCTCACCTCACCCTCCTCTTCCAAACGTTCTGGACTACTGTAAAAACATGGCAGTTCAACATGATGGACTGTGGAAGAGGACCCACAGTGTCTGTAGATATTAAGGCTCATTCTAAGGTAACTCAAACATAATGATTCATTATTTTCAGGTGATTATTCACTCATGAAAACACAGTTAAGAATATTATATTTCTGCCATATCCTGTAAATGGAGCCCCCTAAATCTTCACTGGACCTTTAAATTTAAACTTTATACTTAAATTTAAGTTCAAGTTTTAAATAATACAATGAAATGTGTTGGACAAGAGGAACTGGTCAGCTCAGCATTAAGAGCACTAATTGTATAACAGCATTACACATAAAGGATAAAAATAGCTATAGAAGTAAAATACAATACATTTTTAGGTAATATACAGTATATATATATATATATATATATATATATATATACACTGAAATAGAATATGAAAAATATATGTGTTCTAAACACTGTACAAGTGACAAGGTTGTGTCAAGTATATTCAAGTATCACTGTATAAATATATATGAACATACCATATAAATATGATATGCTACAGTATTTAAAATATTGATAGTAGGAGTAAAGTGACATTACCTTAGGACAGGGGTCTTCAACCAGGGGTCTGTGACCCCTAGGTGGTCCGCAGAGGTACTGCAGGGGGTCTGCCAATTTTTGTCAGAATAATTGACAATTTTCATCAAAATAATGGTGACTGTGAGGGTGGAAACTACAAACAGCAGAGGCATTTGCACTCCAATCGGATGAATCAGTGGACATGGTCCAAAGATGCACAGCTCTTGGTATTTGATAACCAACAATAATTATGCAACTTTTTTATCAATCATAAACACATATAGGCTAATAACCCAGTACATAAATAGTTTAACAAGGTGAAATAAAAGTTGAATAAAGTAAATATATACACGTTATTACAAGCCAGGCTTAAAATGTGAAACATTTTTTAAAATATGAATTACATGTGAGGGTCCCTGTTCTGTTTGTCTCTCTTCCAAGGGGTCCTGGACTTTAAAAGGTTGAAGACCCCTGCCTTAGGAGAAACACAGTTAAATGTTTGCACTATTTCTGAGTTAAAAATAGCCATGAACTCACGAACCATACAGTCAAACTACACAAACAACTACATTTTATATTATATGATGGCCATTTACCTTATTTAGCAGTGCAGAGGTGGACTAATTTTCTCTATGTTAAAAACCTGCAGGTCTGTGAGGTCAGACATTAACATGCATGAAGGGGTCCAATAGAAGTCAACGAGCTCAAGGTTAACAGGAAGCAGCTTGGTGGGACGAGTTTGACACCTTGGCGAAGTCAGTTTGACATTGTATACTCAACAACACGCATAGGTTCCATTGGGCTCGCGTTGCCCAACGGCAAACTGACTTCACCGCTGTTAAACCGGAGGAGGGGGGGGCAGATAGTCCAGGACCAAAACAAGCCTCTGCACAGACACTGTTTGAAGGTAAGGTTTGTCTGGTTTATCACACATGACACACTGGCTGACTCACTCTATCTGAAGTTGATGGTTCACTGCATGACAAGCGTTCATGCTCACTAACATTAGCCAGCTGGAGACCGAGCGAGCTCACAGCTAATGCTAGTGTGCTATTGTCAACTAACGTCTGTTAGCATTAGCCTGCTGCTAGCCGCCGTACGATACTTGTCAGAAACTTCTGGAAACGTGTGGCTGTTCCTCGAAATACATTATTGTGGGTAAAACAAGCGGCAGGTGAGTTGTGAGGGAGATAATGTTGTAAATCTGATAGTTAATGACAGTAATAAGTCACTCAGTCGTGGATGATTTTGGCTGGTTTTTAACGTAGATGCTAACTTTATGTTAGCATGAAAGCTACGTAGCAGTGAGCTCCCTGATTTGGCATTAAATCTGACAGGCAGACAGTTAAAGACTTCAATAGGGTTGCTTTTTATGTTGAGGTTATTAACTTTCATTCTCAGAGTACTCCATTAAATGAGTGATAAAGAAGACACCATGGACGCCTCTGACAGTCATGACAGTGCGCCATCAGCCAAGAAGAATGGACGGACCTCGTTGCTGGACAGCGGGGAGGACTTTGAGGTTTTAGACGAAGAGGACATTGACGATGACCCCCCTCCTCTGGAAGATGCCGGCGGCGGGAAGGGGAAAAATACAGATGAAAATAAAAATACAGACACAGACCCTGTAGATCCAGAGCAAGAATGGCTGGATGTATTAGGTATGTGACATAGCAGAATGCAAGTTTATAACTTGATATTGATGATAGGAAGGTGCTCTGATCAAATCCACACACTGAAATTACTATGTTTGTGTTTAGGTAATGACCTGCTGAAGAAAAAAGTCCTGGAGGCAGGCGCAGGGCGACACAGTCGGCCACAGAAAGGACAGAATGTAAAGATTAATCTTAAAACATACCTGAAGGACGGGACACTTGCAGCGGAGGAGCCGAATATTTCTTTCACTCTTGGAGATGGAGATGTTATCCAGGTAAAATGAACAGTTTGAGATACTTTCTAAATGGAAAAATGATAGAGATTTCACTGCACACTATGTCAGGAGCTATGTCCCTTCTGTCATAGCATCCCTTAACAAAACATCCCTGTAACCGTCATGTGATGATACATGGACGGGATATTGAATGTTTATTTTTGTGGTTATGCTGCAGTGTTTGCTGTATCTGTGTATCTATGTATTATGTGAGGCTTTGTACAGACTCTGGTCACACATTCCCTTGTGAGGACAATAAAGTATCTATTTATCTTTTAGGCTCTGGATCTCACAGTGCAGCTCATGGAAATGGGAGAGAAGGCCCTCGTTCAGACTGATGCAAAATATGCATATGGTGCCCGGGGGAGGTAGGGATGTGTTTTAATGTAACTGCTAAAGGCTGTACAAACTCCGTGTTAATGAATGTGAACTCCCTTCTTTATTTGAACAGTGTAGCTTCACTCGCTCTACAAGTTTTGAAGCATGAGCTGGCTTCTTCTCGGTTCTGTGACGCACTCTTTCATGTGATGGGAGCGTTGAAATTCCTTGTGTGTAATCTAGTGTTTGATATCGCTCATTTCCTCATCTCCTTGATTGTGTTTCTTCATCTTTCCAGTCTTGAACCTGAAGTCCCTCCCAACACTGAGCTGTCCCTAGAAGTTGAACTGCTGGAAGCTACTGATGCCCCAGACCTGGAGCTGCTGCCCCCTCCAGAAAAGATCGCTCTGGCCAGCCATAAGAGAGAGCGAGGCAACGTTCATTATCAGCGTGGGGACTACGCTTTTGCTGTCAACTCATACAGCATTGCCCTGCAGATAACAGAGTCTAGTTCTAAAGGTGAGATGCAAGCCAGAGAGTTGAAAGTTGATTACAGTTATCCCCAACATAACTTATCCCCAACATGTTTTAAATGGTTTAAAAATATATACATATGACCCACCTTGGATAGGTATATAACTAATGTTCAGTCATTTTAATGATGCACTGATTGACATTACAGTTATTCTATAATTTAATTTTAATATTCTGTTTTTGTGACTGGTTTTAAAGTTGCTGTGTTTGTTGTGGTTTCTTTTGCTACAGTTGATATTAGTCCTGAGGAGGAGAATGAACTCATGGATGTAAAAGTGAAATGTTTAAACAACATGGCCGCATCTCAACTGAAATTGGATCACTATGATGCAGCACTTAAATCTTGTGTCTCAGCACTGGCGCACCAGCCAGACAACATAAAAGCTCTTTTCCGCATGGGCAAGGTACCCATCTCTCTGTTTTTCTTTCACTTTCTCTGTTAGTCTGTAATAGATTGTTCTATTAATTATGTGTTTTCACACAAGGTGCTAGCCTTGCAAGGTGAATACACAGAAGCCATTCAAACCTTGAGGAAGGCACTGAAGTTGGAACCAAGCAACAAGGTATTTTTTGGCCTCTTCACATTCATTTTTGGTAAAACAGTTTTTAGTATGGAGATATTCTTTCTTGTGGCCAGTAGATGGCGCCTTATGGTAAGATTTCAAATCACTTAGTTGGTAGTGCAAGGTCAGGTGGACTGCTGATTCATCATTTCTGAGGATCTGTTTTCATGTTGTTGCTGTAAATAGGTTTGCCCTGCAACACAGCCATATCTAATACCTTGCCACTGTTACTGTTCTGCCTCTACAGTCGGGTATACGTGGTTCTTTGGCTATACAAGGCCATTTGATAGAAGTCAGTTCCGTGCGTGGGCTTCTTGGATCAGCTGTGAGCTGCAGCAGCATGGTACTCATGCCCAGAATCCCCCACTTGAGTCCTACACCAATCTGTCAAACAGCACATGGCCTGGCTGCCACTAAAGCTTTTCATCCAACGTGTACATTACATTTGCAATAGTACATCGTAGGTGGATTGTTGTTTTAATGGGCCTGTGTGCAGCGAAGAATCTTTTCATATCCGAAAAGAAGCATGTTGTAGATTGTATGCCCTGGCAGGCCCTTTTGCTTGGCAGAGTTGTGTCAATACATTCCTGTCTATTGTTTGTATATGTTGGCAATATCGATTTGTCAACTCATGCTTTTAACCTGGTGCAAGATTAGATGTTTTTAATATAGAATAGACTTTCCTCTTAGTACTATAATAAGGTAAAGACTCCCAAAATAACATTGTGTTCTAACAGCGAGAACAGTGGGTGTGCTTCGGTGACAATACCAGGACGCTTCCATTGTAATCAATGAGGCGGTCTTAAACAGGCGCAAGCATCCTGGAGTGACAAGATGATGCTCTATTCTCTAGGCGCTGACAGACACGCTGTCTACATTTTTTTGCTCTGGTGTCACTTTATTCACGCCCTTTATCTTCAACTCCAATGGATGAGTGCAGAGTTATGTGTCTGTGGTTTTTTTGACATGACACACAAACTTGATAATTCCAGTGTGGACCGCTTCAAACCGTCTCTACACAGTATTTGAACACAGAGATGCTGTTAGCACAGGATCTTACATGTTTGTTTAGCCTATTTTATCCTTGCCCTGGCAAGAAGTCAGTGTCATTTTTGTCATTTTTGGTGGGTAGCTGGTTGCACAATAGTGATGCCAAGAGTGCCCTGCACAAACCGTAGCTGCAGTTACATCCATAGTTTTGTTTTTGTTTTTCATTGTTTTTCATTCTGATTAAAATCTTTCCGATTGGAAATTTCCGGCGTTTACACAGGAAATTATCTAATATGGTTTGGTATTTACATGCGCCAACACTTCAACGTCAGAACAGCTGTGTGACGTGCAGGAGTGATGAATACATCATGCATTTGTCTTCCTCAACAGCTACCTTTTTTTTAGCACCAATCCAATTTTAATTTAAACACTTCAGTCACTGTACATTTGTTCTGCTGTGGACATGGCATTCATTTGTCTTTGTTTAGGTCTTAAAAGGGTCTTTAAAAAGTCTTTGATTTAACCTGGAGTCCAGTTCAAACTGTAGACTGTTCAAATATAAAATTACTATTAAGTGAACATTGCTGTAAACTCTATGCAATGGTGCTCCATCAGTCTTTCTGAAGTACCTTTACAAAGCATAAACATTTTTGTTGTTCCTGAAAGCATCGGGTTGCTTAGTCACTCACCAGCATTAAGTGCAGTAAAGTGACTCAGATCTGAGACAGCGTTGGAACAATAACTGAACCCATATCCTGGAATTGTGTGGACAAGTGGGCTGGATGGCAGGCTAACTCTGTGATGCAAGCCTGTGATTTCTTGTAGGAAACAAAGAAACATTTTTATAGTATTTTTATATATATAGTTAACTTTTAAAACAATGCTTCACCCATCCATCCATCATGACAGTAGAAAAATGATCGGCCATATTTATTTTTAAAAGCCCTGTGATGTAATTTGTCATGCTTTCCAGGCTACTTGGTGACCACTTGTGTCTGTTGATGTAAGGATATTGTCATCCTGGCACATTCCCATTAACAAGGAAATCAGTCTTGGGTTTGTTGTACAGTAGCAGGACTTTGTTTCCCTCATGTTGAGATAGCTGGGACTGGTAGAGTAGAGAGGGGTTTGGGTGTTAAACTGGATCCTGCAGCACCAATTTGTCATGTCTCTTCTGTATAGACTATCCACGCAGAGCTCTCCAAGCTGGTGAAGAAGCACTCGGAGCAGAGAGGAGCAGAGCAGGCGATGTATAAGAAGATGCTGGGTAATCCCACCAGCGGCAGCAGCAGCACACAGGAACACCGGGTCAAGTCTTCGTGGGTGAGACAGTCATTCAGTGTTTACCATTTTGGGATTATCACATGATGTTCATGCACTTTCATTAGATCTTTTGGAGTGATATGTGTGTGTAATTGTCAAGGGAACCCTTGTGTGGTGATAAATGTGTTTCAATATTTTAAGTCAGAAGTCTTGCTTTGAGCTTTGTGTTATTATACTATTCCACCTACTTAACAGCCACTCTCTACTCTTTTGTTCCTTTCTTTTCCCCAGGGTCTGAGCTGGAAGTGGCTATTTGGTGCCACTGCAGTAGCGATTGGCGGTGTAGCATTATCTGTTGTCATAGCTGCTAGAAATTGAACCAAGCCTGTAGTGATGGCCTGACCTGCCTGACCAAACCACTGCAATGTGAGAGCCTAAGCACAGAAGCACATCTGGCAGTGCCTTCTGACCTTTGGCCAAAAAAGAGGGTGGAAATGTCAGTTGGTCAGTTGCCTCTTCACTGTCACTCTTCTTTCTCTGCTATGTTTGAGGAACTATATGTGACAAATAATAAAACATCAATATTTGCATATGGGAACTGTATTTCCAACCTTTATAGATGTGTAGGTTTATGCACATCTGTCACGTTGCCAGACACTGTTTTCTTTTTGCTGCCATTGTTTTTGTCTTTGGTAGTTATTGTTGGAAAAGGATTGAGCATCAAAATAAAAAAAAGAATTTACCATAGATTCAGGTAGGTGCTAATTAAACATATTTTTCTCCAAAATAGCTATTGTGATATGGTCCTATGTTATGCTATAGTTTTAAAGTGTCAGATTGTGCAGGTTAATTAATATTTCCTATCCCAGAGAGAATATGTGGTTTCACCTTATTTTTTATTTTGGTACAATATACCATGTTGACTGGTGTGTAATGCAGATGCTTTATAATTTTAGCTTCACGGGATAGCAAGGTAGCTGGCTTGTGTGCTAGCTCATAATCATGCACAAAGTCACCAGAAAAATAGAAACACTCATATAATCAAATGCACTTACTTAAAGATCCAGTGTGTCGCATTTAGGTGAATCTATTGGCAGAAATTTCATGTAATAGTCATACATATGGTCTATATAGTTATGGGTTATGGTTATATATTCACCTGAAAATAAGATCTTTCCAGAATTTGAAGAGATTTTTTTTAATTGTTTGTTTTTGAGTGGGTCCTCCTCTCCACCATGTTGGACCACCATCTTCCTTCAGTAGCCCAGAACAAACAAACCAAACACTGCCTCGAGACAGATAGATTTAGCATTTGCAGCTACCATAGTTTCTCCTACATGCTTGGAAGGGGAGGGTGAGGCAAGTGGTATTCAGTTGGTTGCACTCTGTAGCCTCAGCGCTACATGCCACTAAATCCTACACACTGATCCTTTAACTTGTTTGTGTGGCGAGTCAGTTATGTGGTGCGTATTGAGGCTGGAGTCTGCTGTTATACGGAAAAGTGTTCCGAAAATTGTGTGCACCTCATTAATATTAAACGAAGGAGCAAAACTATCACCTACTAACACCTTACAGCATAATGCAGGTAAATAAAATATGACAAACTGCAGCCTCAAAAAGTACCATGGAATTTTGTCAACTGCAACGAACAAAAATAACCTTTCACAAAGGTGGTTTATACAAAACACGACTGTGTGGGTTTTTTCTATATTTCTGGTCACTTGTGCATACATAAATACAAACATTAAACCATCAGCTAAAGCAAATATGCTGTAATTTCTTTTCAATTGTTGTTCAATTGCTAATTTCTTGTCAATAGAGGTTACCTTTTAAAACAAGAACAAAGAATGGTACTTAGAATCTCTGTGATGTGGCTGTGAATAATGCTGAAGGAGAGAGAGAGAGATTATTTGTATTAATCAATTTCAGTCAATTATTACCTCAGTTTTTGTTGATTAAGACCAAATGTTGAAGTACAATGTTGTTTCTGCTTGTATAGTTTTTCCTTTAATTATGTTCCTATGGATGTTTTTATTTATTCCACTGTTTTTGATGATTGCTTTCTTACATAAAGTTAATGTGACACCACTGAATCTGTGGCTTCTTCAGAGTAGATGTTAGTCCGACAGAGCCAAAAATTGCATAATCTTTTAACATCTGAGTGAAGCGGTCATAGAAGTTCCTGGCATTCCCTGCATTTGTTAATTTTATATTCATCACAATAAAATGTGTCTGTTATCAAACTCCTTTTTGTGTCGTCTCAATTTCTGGCACATGCATCAGCGACAGGATATTTATGCTTGTGTCTGGTACTAGACACTAGTAGTCTAGTACCAGACAGACATTTCATTTAAATGTTTCAAAACAACCTTATTTTTTAAGATAATACAACAACATTGAGTCATTGTTATGTCTTGAATATCAAGCGGTTAAGTTTCTTTTATTTGTTTACAGCTGGACATTCCCAATTTTGTTTTTGATATTCCCAAACGGGTTTTTTTTTTCCAGACATTGACGTTTCTCTGACGTAATCAGATGACCTATCCCACTTCCTACGCATTACTGATGTGCAATTCTTAAACACAATAAGAAATATATATATATATATATATATTTCCATATAAATATATGAGCCATTAGTAACAATAACATATATTTATAAGATGGACTGGCATCATAAACATTTAGTGATTCATGTGTTGTTTCTGGATTAGTTGTACATTTAGTAAAAGTGCTGACTTTTAAACAGTAATTTATATGTATATATTGAATTTTTATATGTTTGCTGTGGTGTAAATGTCATTTACTTATATTCCACGTGTGACTATATAGGGCTTCATTACTGCTCCGTGACTTCATCACCGGTGACCGGTCATTGAATATTCATTGAAAAGCAACGGGAGTTCTCGGTTTACGACAGAGTGCGTCCGTGCGCGTGGTGGGAACGGTAGCAAGATGGCGGCGCTGAAGGAGGAGCAGTGCTACGGACTGTCCTGTGGAAGAGTGAGCAACGGTAGCAATGTCTCCGTCTTTCACGTTAAACTCACTGACAGCGCGTTGAGAGCGTTTGAAGGCTACCAGAGCAGCAAGGTAAACGGCTCTTTTTCGGTACTGTGACATTTTAACGTTAACGTTTTTTTCAAGTCTTGTCCGGGCGGTTGTGACAGGCAGGAGTGAGGTCAATCCCCCCACACTCTGTCTGCCTGCCTGCTCGCCTGCCTTCATGCTGCGATACACAGCCACAGTAGGCTGCCTAGTTTGGCTTGTTAAGTGTCTATCTTAACAGCTTTTACCAGGCTGACTGATGTTGGATGTTAGGTAGCCGTTCAGCGTTTATGTAGCTACACCCTAGACCGACAGTTGAACACCGTACTCGGTCATTTATCATGCTCGCAGCTCGGTGCTACTGAGCCTTTAGTATTAGTAGTTATTTCATTGCATTAAAAATGGTGTTTGTTTAAGTTTTTTTACTCGGGTGTTGTTGCTAACATGCCTTGTCAGAATGTTTCCTATAACGTGTGATAATTTTAAGTGAAAACATGGAGCAACTTCTGTTGTGTACTGATGTTTCCAGAAAGTTTGTTAAAGCTGTCAAAAAAAACATTAAAAAAAATAAAAAAATCTGGCAAACCTTGCTAGCTATACTAGCCAACAGCTGCCCACACATAGATGGTAACAGCTACTGTATGTAATCCTTATTTTTCAGTTAACTGAAGGCAAAGCGTTGCCTTGGTTGAGTATCTAATGACAACATGGTGAATAATTTGGAAAAGTACCCAGTATTCATGCGAGAGATGGCCATCTCTCTCCTTTCCCAACCCCCCCTTCTTACTGTCACTAAGGGCTCATGTTCACTTGATAGCTTTAGAAGTGCGTCAAACTTATTAAACCACACATTCAACACATTATCTAGTTCAGTATTTTAAAATAACAAGGGGGGGAATTCAAGGTCTGATCTCTGAAATGGCTCTGCTTGCTCCTGCTGTTTTCTCGGCTTCTTGTGTAGAGAGCTATAAGTCTGATGATGGCCATCTAACGTTTCAGCTTCTATAAATATTTGACAGGGAAAACCTGGCAGGCCAGGAGGAAAGGGCCTTATCTCTAGCTTCAGTGGCTGCGTGCAGCAGGACTGCAGCTGATAAGCCAGAACAATACAATTCTGATGGGAATTTGGGGGACTACTAGCTATAGGAAGAGTGTTTATAAACTAAAAATAAAGAAATTGTCAATATAGGGTGATCGTTCAAGTTTAATTGTAGCTACAGTAGTTAGTTGGCATAGACAGGAGTTCTTTAAAGGTCCTTTGTTCTTTAAAGATGTCGACCATTCTCGCATTTGGGTGATTGCACATTTATGCAATAATGACGATCACAAAATTGTGTTTTTGTGCTTTTGAATTATCAGGCTGAAATATGATACTAGACAAAGTAGTAAGACACGTACAATACGTTTCACTCTATCAGTTTCCTGGCTAATGTCCGGTACTTAATTTGACAAAAGTCACAAGGATTGGTACCGAGGCCTTTCATTTAAAAAGCTTCAATGTTGTTTTTCATAAGGAGGCAGGACGATTGTCTCGAGCATTTTGGGCTTTCTTTGAGTCTTTCCTTGAGGAGGAGTATGCTGCCTTATCTTCACAAAGTCAAACTAAATACATATTCTTGTGCAACTTTATATTTAAAATGTTAGAAAACAAATTTTATATTGTAATCACAAATCATAAACAGGAACTCTGCCTGCTGGGCTTTTTAACGGGGCATTTGGTTACACATGGACGAGGCAAGTTGATGTCATGTTTTACATTTTTAAGATGCACATTTTTTACTGAGAATTACCTCTTGCACAAACTTGCTGTTTTGCTCACTCTGTGCTTACTGCGTCACCTTTTCCCTGTTATTTGAGTTAAAACCCTTACTCACAGTTTGACCAGATCAGGACTATTGAGTAATAAAATGCCTGCATGCATGGTATACTAGTGGCTGCTTGGTTTGTGGTGACGGTTCAGGGCAGTAGGGTAGTTGGTACAGTACCTGTGTTACCACCATTTTGTGGCTGTTAGCTGGCTCAAATACTTGATTCACATTTATGCTTATTATGGGTAGTTGGTCTCCCTGTAGTCAACAGTTAGAGTGTTAGTTAGCATGGAAAGAGACATATTAGTGATATTATCAGACACAAATAAGGGTCACAAAGATATATATATATAAGCACTGTTATCGTGACACTTTTTGTTGCAGGTCAGTCAAAATAGCTTCACACAACCACAGTTGATGAACATACATCAAACCACACATCTGACATGGTAATCATGCACAGGCATGCAGATGCGCTGCACGTCTAAATTAATAAAATTAAGTATGTGTATACATCAAATTATTGTAGTACACAAACAAGAGTCTCTTCAGTCCGCCACACAGATGAGTGCTCAGTGTAACTTTTAAAAGTAGCGTATTAAAAGTCAAAAACAACAACAACGAAAGCCCAACAATACGACCACAGGGCAGTGCAAATACAAAGTCCCTCATTTAACAAACACAGATTGAGAAAAGATATTTACTTACATTTACTGAGAAAAATAAATGTGGTCAGATGTCTATCAGGTTTGTTACATGATAGATTAACTTCAGTGTGGGCTTTGGGTTTCTTCTTTGCTTGTGTTAGTGTCTTTCTGTTTTCACATCAGGCCATGAAATACAGAAAAAATCCACCCTAGGCTGAATAAAAAGAAACAAACCGGCTCACCTGAGAAATTCAAGCTATAAAGTTCAGAACAACTTAGATCAGCAACTCCTGTGCTTCAGTGGAGAGAGTTAGACTGTTTCTCTTATATTGTAGGGGGTTTAAATGTCATTTATTAATAAAAATTAAGGTCTAATTATTATCACACACGCCACCACCCCAAACTCACGTTGAGCTCACGTTGCTTTCAGTCTGGCTCGGCTTTCTTTTTAGGGGAGCTCTGGCTTCCTCATAATTCAAACACTGGCTGGCACCCAACAGCAGGGGTGAGCTGGGAACTCAATAAAGGAAGAGGAAGAGCTACAGAGTGACACACGCCTTTCAATGTAAATGTTGTGGCCCGATCAAGGATGTAATCGGACAAAGCTTGATAATATTCGTGACCCCGCTTTTGCCATTGTTTCACTGGGAAAATGTGTAACCTCTGGCTGGCTTTGGGAGCTAAAAGCCAGACTGTTCCAGGCCAGTATACACCATAATAGCTTTGCTAAATTGTAGACCCTAGCTAGCAACAAAATGTATACAGCTGAAACAGTTAAACACTCAATTGTGCCATTGTAAAGTCACTACATTCTTCTACATTGTACACTCAATGTAAGCTAAATGTCACATGCAAAGCTGATTTAGTTGCTGTTCAGTAGTCAATATTACTATAACAGAATCTGGTGAAAAACAGTGAGTATTTCTTATTGTGTAACATCAGTCAGCAAGTAGCAATAGCTGAGTGTATTTACTCCTTCCTGTATGAGACGTGACTGTCAGCTGGTTCCTCCATTGGTACGTCTGAGGACAGAGTGAACTGGAGCTCCTGCTGCGGATCCGGCAGCCCGGAGACTCACTCTTTCTTATTTTACTGGCTGTGACATAAGCAAGGAAATGAGTAAGGCTACTTGAGCGTCATCAAGCTGAAGGTTACGGAGAGTGAAGATAAAAGTTTATAATTATGTGTCTGGATGACTGTTGTTACAGCACGGTATTGGAAAGCATGGTTGTTTTAAAGAGTTTGATTCAGAGTTTTTGTTTTCTTTTTATTGTGAAAGGTGCAGCTGTTTCCAAATTCTCAAAATAGAAAAGCCCATAAGAAATAAGCTCAACTGAATTAAAACATCAAGCTTGCCTCAAATATAAAACGAACATTCACGGGCAGCCTAGGAGAGCTTGCATATGAAGTGACAATAAATCTTGTGTGCTGGCACTGCAGTATTACACTGGTGAGAGATGAGTAGTTCCGCTTGAATGTTAAAACCTTTTGTTGGCCCACGTCACATCTTTTTGTCTTGTGGTGAGGTAATGGATTGGTGATTGTAAGATGGGAGTATGAATTTTACATTTTTATGGATATACATACAGTAGGGGCACCCATCATGCAGTTGGCAATTTATTCAGTGTTGCAAGACCTGGAATAAGTAACTGTACAGTGATTTATTTAATTATTTAATCTTAAATGCAGTTCGTTCTTTTTTTTTTTGTTTGTTTAATTAGAAGCTGTTAAATTGAAACCTGATGGCTTGGTGACAGATGAGATACCTGCTGTAGTAGGCATGTTGCATAATGACAGAGCCAGGTAAACAAGGAAACAATAAACTTGTCATACCTGTCAAATTACGGCGTGACAGTCCCAGAATGGAGAATTGTTGAGTTGAGTTGAACTGATTTGTGCTTATGTGAATGAAATAGTTAGATTAGGTTGCTTGGCATTGACCTGAGTCTATACGTGGAGGATATCCTCAGTATTATTGGATGAGCTTTGCGATGATCCACTGAGCTTGCACCAGGTAAACAAATACTTTTTAAATACTGGAATTTGTCTGTTTTTTTTATGGATGAAACATCGACACTGTTTCCATAATCAATTATCAGATTTTAAATTGGTTTATTTAAATAATACAAGTGAGATGCCAGAGGTTTTTTGTGCAGATGAAGATCAATCCTCAGTTAAGTACTCGTGGTGACAGGCTATAGGCTTCACTAAGGAGGTCAGTTTACACCAAGTCAGATTTGCTCTTGTGCTTGGCTGCAATCTACCTCCTGTCTCGACCCCTATGGGAATGGTATGGGAAGTAATGGAGACTGGGAGGGGATTTTGTTTCTTCACACTGGTCAGCCTGTGCCAGTGCTATGGTTATTTAAGGAATGCTGACTCCCCAGTTTCAGCAGATCACGGGGCGCTGCAAGAGATGACCATAACCACTAAGGCCAAATATGACTCTAAATGTCATGGTGTTCCTCTGTCCTGTGGCAGGGTTGCCGCAAGTGACCATGTCAACCTGGTGTCACTGCACACGGAGTGGACTCCCTGACCTGTCATGTCTTTTTTCAAGAGATCAGTCAGTTAAGTGTTTGGTCTTTGGTACACAAACATGGTTTGTGACCAGTTTTCGAGCCGTACGATGCTTAAAAACAGGTAAATGTTTCACTAAGCCAGAGGAACGGGTTTATGCACGTACAAGCTTTGTTATGCCCCTCAGTGGGGGAGTAATGATATGAATCAATGCGTAGACATAATGTCTGAAAGATTGCTTCAGAAAACCTCAAATTAGGCCAAACCTTGAAGGAATCTCTGCTAAATCAACACAGGCTTCTCTGTATTCGAAAATACTGATTTTTGAGAAAGAGATTCCTCGTTTTATTTTCTAATAATACAATCTCTCTTTGTGTGTCTTTCTCCCTGAGAGTCAAAGTGTTTATTTTTGTCACTGAGACTATTATAATAAGCAAAATTGATGGTCTATTTTACATAGTAATCACAGAAAACAAAATATTGAGCCAACATACCGATAAATCACAGGTATATAATTTTTAGTTATCATCGTTTGTTAGGAAATCAATTCAAATCTAATCAATTAATTAATCAACAGTGACCTATTGAAAAAATATTGCGTTAAGCAGGGTACATTCTTTATTACACGTAACTTAATTTATTAATCTGTACCAAAACTTTTTCTTTGAAATGTCACAGGGAGAGGCACAGAAGACATAAAATGACACTTTTTGCAACAAACCACACATAATTGAACTTCCATCAAGTTATTGGCTGCTACATTCAGACAGAATCTTGCGCTGTGGTGAAGAATTGTCCGACAGTGAGTTGAGAGGGGCTCCTGGGAGTGTGCCTCTTTGTGCTGAACATAACCGCTGTGAAACAATCAGGAAATAACTTTTTATTTCGCTGATTAACCCGGCTTTCTTGATGCTGGCGCTCCCTCACTCTCATTTACTGCCTGTGTTGCTCAATCACTGCTCTCTCTCTAAAACCATTGGACGCAAACCAAATTAAACTTCTTTGTGTTGCTATGTTGCAGTGAAGATTGCGAGTCAGACACAGATTTAGAAGCTGGGTACATGAAATAAACAAAGCCAGAACACAACAGGTAGAGTATCATAGTATAGTCCATGAATCCACCTGGATAGCCTCAGTTTCAGAGACATTTCAGGCGAGAGGTTTGACCGATCTAATCGTCTGATTTGCGGGCTGCATTTTTCCAAAAGTTTGATCCGGCTCAAGCGCAACCGCTGTGAAACAATCAGGAAATAACTTTTATTTCGCAGATTAACCGGCTTTCTCGATGCTGGTGCTCCCTCACTCTCATTCACTGTGTAGGTCCCTCAGCCCCTACTGTATAAAAATGTAAAATTTACATGTTTTCAGTGTCCTGTCTGAATGCGGCCTAAGAGTTACTTTCAGGTCCAGTTAGTCACTGATTCTGGATCAAGTTGGGTATCAAATTTGCCTCAAAAGGAGAAGTACACATGGCTATCAAGTCACCGCTGTAATAGGGGTCTGCAACATGAGCTTATGTCGAAATAGTGGCTCTTTTTTTAATGTTTCAGTTTTATTCAGAGTAACTCTGCTTAGTGTCTGTCTTTACAGATGTTAGACGCCAATATTAATGTCAAACCATCATTTTTTACTGGAACTTTTAGTCCAGTCAGGATGCTGCACATCTAGCATACAACAACACACCAGTGAGTTGAGGTCAGATTTACGCGTTTAAGATTGTGAGGTTTATAACAGATTTTAGATGTATTGGTGAAGTTGCTCTTTTCCCTTTGTTGCTTTAGATTTGCTCTTTGCACTCTTTTCAAGTATGCTCTAAATGCCTGCTGAGTCATCAGTTTCACATTGGTTTTTTGTCAAGGCCCTGCAATCCTAGAAGACAACATCTGTTTGAACCTTTAGTAACATCTAAAAGTATTCTTCTTTCTAAGTTCTGGGGAAAGTGACGCTCACTTCAGTTTTCTGCTAAATGTCTCTCTGAAATGGGGCTTGCGTGCGCCGTGAATTTCCGCTGTGATCATACATCCAAGTGAAAGGATAACGCTGTGTTTACACTAAATTTAGCTTGGCATGGATCAATCTGAAAACAATGGTCTCATGTTGCAGTTGCAGAAATGCCAGTTTTCTGTGTGTGGTCACTCATTTTTGATGGCTGTATGATGACACTGTTCAATCTATATTTTATGTTATGTTATGTTATGTTGTGAGACGACTGTGCAAACATAAAATGGCGAGTTTTGATCATTGGTGTTGGTGCAACAGCAGTACAGTTTCATAATAAATTGTATTTCTATCTGCATTTTATTGCAGCAGGAATCCCTTTAAAATCATTCAAATCAACTTTTCAGATTTACCTGCCCTCGTAAGGGTGTGGCTTAAATGGTAACTTGGACCATATTTTCCCATATTTTCCCATGTTTTTGAGTCAAAGTGACTAATGGGGATCTTTGAATTTGGTTCAGTATTGAGTGAGAGCACAGCAGCCACAAAACAAGCTTCAACGTAATTCTTGCAGGAAATTGCGCACCATTAAAATACGCATGTCTATCTAAAAGTGGTGTTTGACACTGCCTGGCTCATGTTGCTACTATAGATGTTTGACACCATTATGGAAAGGACCCTATGGAAAAATTAAATATTTTCTGCACCTTTCCAGTCTGTGATGTGACAGAACCTACAGGAACCAGTCTCCCAAGCTTCACAGCCTTGTAGCAAGTGGTTCACCCTCCTCTGCCTGTTACCCTCTTCTCTCTCTTTTCTTGTCAGAACTTCAATTTGTGATTTTATGCCTCTATGATGATCCTCATCCACATTGTCAAAATCAGTATTCAACCACGACATTAAAAACCTTTACGTAACGCAAAGCTACGCTTTCTGTACTTTGACACAGCAAACTGTTCCTTGGCAGTGCGTTACTACACTCACATTTCCACTGTTGACTTCCTGCAACAATTTACCTCACCTCTCCTGAGATTTCAGAGCAACACTACTCCTTGTTAGATACACAGCAGATCAAGTGAAAGAAACAGAAAACATTTCAGTTCTCTGTAGGGTCGTGTTGTCAGACACTTCCAGTAACAATTTGATCTGGTTGGTGGCAAAAACAAGTACTTTTTAATGGCTCAATTGCCCATAAGGGTTATATTCTAGCTTATTTCGCGGCTGTACCTCTTACTCACACAAATCCAAAACTTTGTTTGTACGTTGTTCCCGTTATTCACTGCACAAAATCACGAGAAAATAGAGTCCAGGTTGAAAAATACTTTTAAGTAAGGATGTAAGGTAAACACTGTGCCATTTTCGAAACACAGTTGGCGTGGGAACTTTGCTTAGTATTGAAAAAGATAGTGTAGTTTCTGTTTATAGTGAGTGTGTCAGTCTCTACACGTACGTATCTCCACAACAAAGAAACGATACACACAAGAAATTTGCGTTGCCATTTCAAACACAAGATCAAAGGTACTCATGAGATGATGAGTACTAAAAGCTTCAAAGGGTTCCTTTCTAGCAGTGAAGAGCCAGTTACAGTAAATACACCATCAAGTGGGTCCAATTAAGCCTGTGTGTTACTTCAGGCCCCCATCTGACACTCTTCTGTCAGATATTTTGAAGGAGTAGACTCTTATACCACGCTTTTACGCACAGGACATACTCAGTAGGGATGCATGCACACTGGGTATTGTGAGTAGAGACACCCAGTACCATTACACCCAATGCTGAGTGCGCGGCACAAAGTGCTCTTTCCACCTCTGAAATCCTAGACAGGTGGAACATCGCATCAGTGTGACAGTGATGCCACTAAACACCTGACAATTTGGGTGACACAGCCATGCCCATAGGGATTTAGGCATGGCTATTCCTGTGTGCATCTACTACAAGACAAAGAAATCCTTTTGGCAGTGCAACCTGAGAGACGCCGCAGAGAGTTACAGTCGTGTGAGGATAGTTAAGATCGTCTATGTGAAGAGGCTGATAATTTTCCAGGAATTACACTCCAGTTCTCGTGTACACACATGCTGAGCTTGTGTACTTTATATTTTTAAAAGTTAATTCAAATTCTGCTGATATGTATATACCATTATTCTCAATCCTTTTAAGAATACCAGTGGGAACATATTGGCAAAACAACATGTCAACGACTTCTTGTCAAAAAAAATGCTCACAGATCGCCCCAATAGCTGGATACAGATCAAAATCTCAAGTTTAATTTTTTTTATTTTTAGAATTGTTTTTTATTGAGACCAACCCAAGGCGCACCTTAATCATGCTGTTTAACCAGCATCTTAATATGCCACACCCGTCAGGTGACTGGATTACCTTTGCAAAGGAGTGCTTACTAAAAAAACATTGAAAGAAGAGTTAAACTCAAGCTTACTTTATTTATATAGCACCTTTCATGCAGCCCAAAGTTCTTCAGAGAGCAAATAAAAAAAACAAAAATAGACAACAATGAATTGAAACTAGCAAAATACAGAAATAAAACCTGGCTACACGATTATCAAATGTTATAATAAATGTCAGTAAGAAGAGAAAAAAAGAAGTTTAAGAACAATTGTATAGACATCAAGGACCAATCCAGCAAGACACAAAAACTTCAACAATAAAACCAATAAAATGTTAAAAGTAAATAATAGTAAACCTATTAAATAAACACAGGTATAAGAGAGGCTCATCAAGAAGAAGAAAAAGCCTAAAAACCTTGAACAATCTTTGTTATGTGATATTTGCTGAGGTCCATGTTGCTGTGATTTCTTTCCACGTATGCTGTAATGCTTTGAGGAAATGTACAATCTGAAGGCAAATGTTATGTTGTAGTAGGAAACAAACTTGAACAACATTGTCATCAGATCAGATTTATCACAGGCTGATTGGCTGCAAGTCCATGCTATGCCCAGCTGATCTGATCCCCCATACTGTTGCTGGTTGGCAGCGTATGGGAACATCCACAGCCTTGTCATCGATCCATGGTCAGGACCCGTACTCTGTCCCCTAAGGTTAGCTCTGTGGAACATTCTGGGCTCAGGTCCCAGAGAATAGTGACATGTCAGCAGCCCATTCAAATGAACAGGCTGAGGGTAGCACTATGTTAGCAGAGCTGGGGATGGGGGAGGGGGGAGGGCATAGGGTGGGAGTGCTAAAACCGGTGCTGTGTTAAACATTACAGGGAGCAGACCAGGGAGCGTGGCTCCATGAAAGGTCTGGTGCTGCTGGATAGGCTGAGTGTTCAGAGCTCAGGACAAGGTGACACAACATTATACTGTTGGCAAGATAAATGGGACCGTGCCTTTCTCCTTTTATCTGATTCTAATTTGATTTATTTAGGCCGAAAAGGGTTAAGCAAGGTGAATTGCTTTTCCAGAGTTCACTGTACCTTCAATCTCTTATATTATGCACAATATGGCAGTCAGTAAAATCTTCATATAACAAGACTAACAATCTACAACCACACCAGAGGCTCTTTGAGTCTGTAGTGGTGCTTTTTAGCTGCTAGCATGGCAATATGTGCACAATGATAATATAAGCAGGCAGGTATGAAGTCTACCATGTTTACCTAAGTTTATTATAATGTTGCCATGCTTACATTTGATAATTAGCACTAAACACAAAGTACAGATGAGGCTGATGGGAATGTCATTAATTTTGAAGTCATTAAATCAAAGACACATAAAAGTTTAATGTTGTAAAGTTGGACGATCACCAAAGTGATTACAGTTCATCCCGAGGGCAACATAAATGTTTCCACAAAACTCACAAATGTCATAAAATGTCACAGCAGGCCATCCGATAGTTATAGATATTTCAGAGCCAAAGTGGTCGACTGATCCCTAAAGCCAGCCCATTAAATGATTGTAATGACAAAAATGATTGTGTCAATATTACGCTACCACTTTATTTGAAGTAGTGTGCCTAAGACTGACGTGACACCACTGACTGTTGTCATGAAGTGTCAATTATGTCATTCTTAATGGATCTGCGGTTAATTGACTGAATAACACTTGCGTTATAGACAGTCAAAAGATAAATTGATGTTCATGACAGACGTCATATCTGATGCACATCGCTTCAAATAAAGTGTTACCATAATTTCTAGTCCAGTATTTCCAGGCTGTTTTAAATAAATCGTGCAAAGTACTTGGTGATAGTGTTGTTTAAGTTATCAACACTAATGCCAAAAGTGCTTGCAAAACTAGCAGTAAGGTTTGGACAGGAGTTTCTACTAGGGTTGCCAAAAGTATCGATACTTTGATACTTTCTTAATACCACGTTTAAAGCGATACAATATCTGTTCATTATATATTTTATAATATTGAAGTATTGAGTATTGAACCTTTTAGAAAAAACAGATCTACAATCAGAATGGCGCCAATCATGATTTTACTAGTGGATAATTTGCACCTCCTGTGTGGTCAACTGACAATCGCACAGTGAGACACATAGAGACGTTATCTGGTATTATGTTGAAGACGTGAACACAGTTTTATTTTAAAAGCACGGACCTAAAACAACAGTAGATGGTGAACACGCCTGGTTGGTGCTGATATCACTTGGTACCATGTTGGTTTGGATTGTCTCAATCAAAATGTTTTTTTGGACTTTATAAAACCTACTGATATCCCTATATGAAACTGGTGAAGAGAAACCAAAGAAGGCATGGCAGGGCAGATTAAAGAGTAAAATAAGGTGGAGAATTCAGATAAAATGTAATAAAACACACCCCAGTTCATTATGTGGGAAACACTGCATCTGGTCCTCGATGTGTTCAGTGACCTTTTCTTGTACCAGCACTGTGTGCAGGTTGTTTGAAATTACCCTATTTTGGGTGCCTAGTTTCTTTTTGCTATTTTGGTATCCAAAGAGTTATCGAGTATCATTTATTAATACTAATATTGAATGGAATTTTAAAAATTCTATTGTGACAACCTTATTTCCTACATCTCTGACACAAGTCCACAGAGGAAAGAAGCTCACCAGTCTTTGTATGCATGCTCCATATCTCTGGGTCACGATCAGGCAGGAATACAAAGCACGTTGTGTCTTTAATAGGCTTGGCCTCCCTTGAACTTTTAGCTCTCTCACTTGATCGCATTTGATCTACTAAAGCGGCACCAAGGAAGAAATGTCAAAGCAACTTCCTCCTTTTGGTGTTTATGAATGTTTAGTTCCTACAGTCACTGAAATGCCAGAACTATTCCTCACAGTTCAGTTTGTTTTCTTAATGATAGCATTTCCTTTATAATATATTTGTGAGTTTGAAACAAACACTCTTGAAGATATGGTTTAGGTTGACTTTGTATGCTTGGTGCGTTCTGTGTGTGTTGCTCACTGTTGCTGCTTTGATGTAATACAGTAGATGCATCTTAAAAGCGAATTGAAAACATCAACTTTGACTTTTCTGCTGTACTGCTTGCCTGTAGAATCTGTGTTAATGAGAATGAAAGTGCTGCTGCCTCTTTGATTTGGAAATGCGAAACTAAGCCTGAATGTGGAGTTAGAAGAAATCAAATTATAAATAATGTATAGAGAAATCCCCAGGACTGTGGATCTGATACTGAAACTGTACAATTCAAACGCAAGTGAGGTAGAAACCGTTTCCTCTTTTCCTGCATCTCCTAAACTGACCGACTTGCAGGAAATCATGAATTTGTCTATTGTTATTTATTATATTAAATATTATCTCCAAAATTCAGTATCTACACTGCCACAACTTCAGTCACACTGGATTAAGCATTGTTGGACATTAAACAACTACAATAACTCTTCATGTCAGAATGAAGACGAATCCCTACAGAGTTTTGTTATTTTCACTGTTGAAATAAACTGTAAATTATTTCTTGATACTTGATAAAAAATGCCCGTGACACTTAAATGCATAAATTCTAAGGTAACATTGTGAAACGTTTTGTTTTGTTCAATCACCAATCTGAAATGCTGTAAATAATCCTGCAAATCCTCGTAAATGAGGAATGAGGATCCTCGTAAATACTGAAACTGGAGGGGTTTTTTTGGCATATTTGCTTGAAAAATAACTCAAAATAGTTACTCATTATTTTTCTGTTATTAATGAAATGTACTGTAATGTAAATTGACCATTAAAACGTTTTACAACGGCAGTCGCACGATGACCAGATTTATCTGAGCCTTATCTGGGGGCTTCTGTGTCTGAAAATATTTGAAAAATGTCAGTGGTGAGCTCTGGCTATTGGGTGACTGGCTGACTGGACAACAACACACACAATCAATCTCTGTTTTTGTCAGATGATAGCAGACAGAGCAGCTAACTGGTTTGGATTGAAGAGGAAATTAATTGAAGGTGATGGCCACACATTCCAGTCCTTAGATTTTCAGATGGCCCTTTTAATGGGCAGAGCAATGGCAGGATTCAAAATGTCCCCTCACCAGAGAAAACCGATCAGATATACTACTATGAGTATTTCTCTTAAATGTCAGAAATCTGTGTCAGTTATAAATGATGTATTCTTGAATAGGAATTTAGCAGTGTGATGATAAAATGTTGGCTCAGTCTGTAGAAATAGGGTGTACACAGTACTAAAACGAGGGAGTATTTGTCCTCATGATGTGAAGTGAGGAAATGCAAATTTAATTTTTTTAATCTGAGAGCTTTGAATAGGAAATTAAATTAAAATAGTGGTTTTGCTGTGGCTAACAGCTCCTCTCCTTCAAACAAAGTTTTTTATGTAAATCTTTCTCAGTCAGCCTTTGTTAAACTGGTTGTATGTAAGGTGAGCTGGATAGTCAAAGTATGTGGATTTCTTTCTCATAGTTGAAAACAAAGGAAGAAAAAACTGGATTCATTTTATAGCACTTCTCCTGCCTCTTCTGCCTCCTGGCTAATCTAAAAACGGGCAAGGACGTGGATTATTGTGGACCTGAGGCTGGCCCAATGATGTCTGGGTGCTCAAGCAAGCCATCTGTAACGGCACTTGCCTGTCAATCAAAGCGGCCATGCTGTTAATTATTAATAACTTTAAGCTTTAATATCATTTTAACGTGAGTTATAGAGAAATTTAGACTCAGTGCAGTCGTCGTGAACAGGGAAAAACTGTTTTTTTGTACCAGGCTGTAAATATGTTTATTTCTGCTGTGAAGTTGGACATTTTATTAATACGGGGGCTTGAGGAGATTGACTCGTTCTGTAGCCAGCCTCAAGTGGACGTTCGAGGAACTTCAGGTTTTGGCACTTCTGCATTGGATTCACGCATCGCAGCTACAGAGGTTGCCTCTTAGTACTAACACATATTGTGTATAAGCAGTTCATGACGGAAACCTATAAGATCGTGGAGCTTGCCTGAATGAGATATTTTAATGTGTTTGCCGTGCAAATTATTTAACAATGCTTTTATCTGTCTTTTCTAGGTCCTGTCATCACGACCATTGATCAGGTTCAATGAAAACCAAGGGGTAAGAACATCTCTCTCTCTCTCTCTCTCTCTCTCTCTTCCTGTCTGTCTCCTCCCATCCAGTGCACAGTTACACTGTTTTGTTTGTTCATAGAAATAATAAGTGATTTTTTTTTCATGTTGTTTTGCTAACAGATATTTTAAAATTCAGTTGTCAGAGGCATAAGTTCATCGTGACTTGCAACACAAAAATTTTAGTTTTTTGACACGCTTTTTCAAACAAGACATGATTATGCCAACACTGATGTCATCTTGCAAGCTAGCTATTTTTTTTTCCCCCCCCCCAACATGACACTTTAGTGCCATGTCTTAAAGTAGCTGCCTTCGAGAGCAGCAAGAAAGATGCTGGTAAAGCTGTTCCAAATTTAATTATGCACTTTTTTTTCCACGTGTCATGTGCTGTGTCAACGCTGCTTGATCTTAATGTGCTAATATCACTGAGACCTGATCAGGCCAACGTTTCCACAGCCTGTCTTACAAGATTTGTTTTTTTGTTTTGTTTTTTGCTTTGTCTCCTGAATGTGCCAAACATCGACCGGGTCCTTCACCATGTCTGGCATGGCAGGAAAAATACTTGCTCTTTAAAATGTCACGTCGCTGCCTTGTTTTTAATAACTTCTCACTCAGCTCTGTCAGTATATCTTTTCCCTACCCTGTAGTGTGGTGTCAGATACAGTATAGAAACATAAAGAATGATCATGTTTGTTTGTATTCTTTGTAAAAAGTCTTTGTTTTTTTTGTCAGTAGACTTGTTTCTGTCCATAGTAGGATGAAACTTGATCTTAATGCACCAGTCTCTCTGAGACATCTCTAGGATACTGTAGAGTGGTTTTGAAGAGCTGATGCTTTTAAAATTTTCTCTCGGAAATTTGATCAGATCAAAGGATGCTCTGTTACTGATACCTTGTTGGTGGCCCAGTGTCTAGTTTTACCAGTTTTATGATCACCAACATTAACAACACTAGCAATAATAAAAGTACTGAGAAACTAGGTAAGGAAACAGCTGCAGGTGTTTGTATCTGTTAATATTCACCACTGCAAAGCTAAAGTTACCTCTGCCTGCCTTGCCTCTTTGCTGCAATAGTAGAAAGTCAATAAATGCACAAGGTAGGCTAAGTGAAGAAACAAGAGAAGTAGCGAGGAAATAAGATTGTGGATTGATTTTGTATCTCAGAATGCAAGAATCCGTCTCTTTCTGTAACCGGTACCTACTTTTCTTTTTTATGGACATAAGAAAACTCGCACTTGGGTGCCAGTACTTTGTGTATGAGCAATTAACTGTCCCCATGAAGCCAATAAACATCCTCGTGCTCACAAGCATTTCTCTGCACAAGCAGCTGCTTCCTGCATGGGCAGAGTTTGCATGTGCGAGCCTGCCCAGTCTGACATTCATAGACGGTGTATGCGCACTTCTTCACTGGCAAGTTGCAGTTCAGCGTGGCATCCAAAGAGCTGTTTCATTTAGTGATTTGTACAAACATTTTACAGGCTATCGATCTTCGTCCAAAACATTGTCATAAAACGCTGTTTTTACTATAAACATGGTCACAGTGTCTAAAGTCTCTGTCCTAACATCAACTCTTCCAGACTCCCTTTCAGTCCTACTGTACCCCACCGCCCTCGTCTTGTATGAATGGTTTGACACTAGCTCATCAATCAATCCTCCAGCACAGACTGGCACCGTATTGAGAAATGCAGGTTGAACTCGGGTCCTTACGGGTGTAGAAGGTGGATTAATTATTAATGAATTGCTGCTTGCTACACTAGTCTTACACAAAGTGTGTCAGCATCTGAACTTCTGCAAATTTCTGCATTTGCTGAGGAGGATCGTTGTGTTGTTTACCCTGAAGTGCTTCCTCCTGAAGCTTGAGAGTTGCTACATCCTCAGATCTCAGCAGTGACATTGGGAAAATGTACTCAGCAATAATACAATGGCAAAACAATGAAAAGAAAGAAGTTGTACAAAAACACAAGGACAAAATTAATAACTTCAACTTTTTATATATATATATATATTATGACACATCAACAACAGAGCTCTGCCCATTAAATTGATTATATATTAATTTTACAGTACATAGTTAAAAAGTATGCGACATCCTACTCATGGAAGAGGGTACAAGTTGGGAATGCAGGAAGACTGAGATGGTGCAGTGGCTTGTTTACTTTGACCTACAGTACAGGCACAACAGCAATTTACTCTTAAAGTTGACATTTTCATGTCTCCGACACACAGGTAACAAGCAAAAACTGCTTACAAACAGCTGCACACCGCTCACATTATAGCACAACACCTGCCAACGCCTCATTCTGCCGATACTGCAGTGTAATATACACACAGCTTGCAAGCTCTTAATACACTCGCCTTCTATATTCTCATAGTTAGCTGAGCGCTCAGCGTCATTGTTTGACGTGTATGTTGTCTTGAAGTTGGCTTGTTTCTATGAGATGATTTAGTCATTCGTTAAACTGCCTTCATTTAGTGTTAACAAAATGCTATTATTCTATATTCATCCTCCACACACATCCACAACAAACTCCTCTCAGAGTCTTCAGACATTTGATGCTGCCATCCTGCTGTCGATGTCTAAAAAAAAGGGGGGGGGGGGACAGTGCAGTACAGAACACTGCAGTCCTTCATAGAGCCAGACTCCATCTTTCATTTGTAGGTTTATCAACAAGTAAAATCTCAATTTTTGTACTCAGTTTTATGAGTAACAACGGGTTGACTTTGTCTACATAGCCAGGTAATACAATGTGACACTTGCCCATTGTGTTATAAGTTCCAGAAAGAGTCTTCATTAACATTAGCAGGCATTAAAATGTGTTGAGAGCACATGCACACCTGTATGTGTAATGTATGCATATGTGTCATATGAAGATATATATGTGTAACTGATGGTATACAATTGCAGCTTTTTTAGATTTTATTTGGATTGTTCTTGTTTCAAATCTGATTGACTTGATTTGTTTTTATTGTAAAGCACTTCCGCACTTTGTTTTTGTTCATTATTATTAGCAGATGTTCATTATCTGATGTTTTTAGGCTGTTGAAATGTTAAAGTAATGCATGTATTTTACTGTATTCCTCCACCATGGAGGAAAATCTGTTACTGTTAAGATCAGAATGCTAGTCAAAAGCGTGAAAGTGGCTAAATTACTGAGCAGATGGCCTGGCTGTCACGATGAGTTTCCATTTTCATTCACTCTATTCATTCATCTTGTACAGCTCTCTCAGAGCTCTGACTAAGTGTGCACAAACAAGTTTCTTGCACCTTTTTTAGAAAAGGAAACGCTTTAAAGACTAAAAATGGACGAAAGATGCAAAGAAAACACGCAGGTGGGCTACATGAAGCCTATATGATACAGAACATGATTGACAAAGCCTACATTCACTCACTTGCTGTTGAGGAGACTTAAAGCAAAGTTGTTAAACCTTTCCACTATAAAATAACAAATTTGACGGGTAATCCCTGTACACCTCTACTTGCGAATACTTTGTGCTCCAGGTACGATCTCCTGCTAGAAATGCGTAACACTTTACCACACATTAAGTCACACACCACCAACTATTTTACTGATTTTGGTGAAACAGGATCATATTTTCTGGTTTTCTCTCTGATGTCCTCCGGCTGCTCCACATGAACTCTCTGTGATTTATAGAGTTTCCTGATGGACAGTAAAGTGCTGTGAACTAGAGCTGCTGTTAGCTCAGTTTGTTAGCTGGACTGTGAGCTCAGAGCACTGGGTGAGTGTTTGTGCCACAGGCGTTTTGGACATTTAGGCGTTTAGGTCATGCCAGAATCGGAGCTGGTGAAGCGGGTAATGTAACCAGGCTCAGCAGCCTCTATGGACATGACAGAGGCAAAGAGGAGGTTGATGGAAGAAGCTAAGAAGAGACATGGATGAAAGAATGTCCGGGCAAGATTTACAACAGTAAACCAGCTGCTATGTCTTCTGTTTTTGCATATTTATGATTGGCGGTGCTAAATAGCAAAAAAGCTATTTCTGCGTGATGTTGCCTTAAAGTATTCTGTGCAGATTTTTGATACGTGCGTCCTCCCTTTATAATCACTGAATAAGTAGTCGTTGGCAGTGAGTATATGGAGGTGTTCTGTCTTACTCTCCACCTTCTCTGTCTGTCTCTGTGAATTACTGTTTGTAGCGACGTTTTTCGGGCCACTAAGCATATGTGGCAAGATATCAATCATAGCCTTTGCAGTGCACCCAGCACCCAGTCCACCCTTCCACAGCTGTTTGGCCATTTAGTATGTTTAATCGGCCGCAGAGGCAGTCTGAGAGATAGAGAGGGCTCTCCAAATAGCTCGTCAGCAGGGCAAATCAGCAGTGTCACCCATGTAGTTTGGTTTAAATCTCACTTTTTCTTGATGTGTTCCTCAAGTTAAAGAACACAGCCTGACAAAGCCAGTTCAAAGAAAAGCAAAACTATTCAGTATCAATGTATCTTTATGATATTGTGTAAACAAATTTACAGTGATTTTAAAAAGAGTAGGCTTTCTTTGTCCTTATTTTTACAATACAGACTGCTGACTAGTTGTGCAGCAGCGCATTGTACATGTCATATTGAGGGTCAGCTGGCCATTGGTCACTGGAGTCTTTACACGTTGTTCTGCTTTAAAAAGTAAGGATGTGGTGACTTGTGGTGACACGAAGCAAAGCATGTGAACAGTCAGCACATTTCACCATCTTTGATGTTGCCTTTGTGTGTCAGACCTCAGTCTCTGTCTGATTTTCTTCACCGTCTCTTCGCTCTCCCTCTCTCTCCCCCGGCCTCGGAGTGAGGACTAGATGAAGTGCGTGGGGGTCAGTCCTCTCCAATGACCCCAACCTGAAAAGAGGCATTGTTTGCTTAGATGCCATGCAAAATGAGAAGATGAGGCTAGCTGCAGGCGGAACAAGGAGGGAGTGGTTGGACAACCTGTTTAAAATCCACTTCCACCCTCCCTGTATAAAGGGGATTATTACTTGAAGATGGTGTGTTTCATTGTCAGTCCCTGCCCTTCATCCAGCATTTTAAATAATCTCTCCAGGCTCTTTTAATGTCTGCTCTTCTGACTTCTTTTTGCACCATTGCTCTGTTTTGTCTAGGTTTTAGCAACAGCAGGATAAAGCTTTGATAAAGACTTGAACAGATGCTGGTGTGCGTGTGTGCGTGTGTGCGTGTGTGCGTGTGTGCGTGTGTGTGTGTGTGTGTGTGTGCGTGTGTGTGTGTGTGTGTGTGTGTATGAGGTTTTTAATTTAAACAGATTTTTTTAATGCTAGCTTGAAGTTACAGGATCCACATCCCTGTAACTAGAACAAGTAACTTCAGTTTTTCAGTTGATATAGTGTTAATACATGATATAATTTACTTAAGACTGAGTCCACATTATTTATTTCTCATTGTCAAGAGCAGAAAAACATGGACGTGAAACCTAAAACTTCAAGCATCAAAATTCAAACTTAAAACACATTTATATTGCGCATCACATCAGAATTAAATGTACTTTATATACACACAGCGTTGCAATTAAGTTAAGCTTGTCAGCAACACCCAGTCTCAAGGTGTACTGAGAGACTGTTGTGTAGTCTAGATGCACAGTAAAGACAAACCAGAGAAAAGCCTCACTCAGTAACACCAAACAAAGGAGTGCTAGCTTTCATCTTAATGATGACCCATATTCTTTGAAACTCTTTCATACATGAGCAAAATAACGTATTGTGGTTGCGACACTCACAAAGTCAGTTAAACCTGAGCCATTTGGTGTGGAGGAGCTTCTTTCATTCCCTACGACGTGAGTCAGTGAGTCAACTGAGTCACTCCCCGATGCCTTGCTCTCAGTCAGTTCCTCTGCCTCTTAATCATCTCTGGATTCACACACTCAACCTATCGCCTCTGTGTTTCTGCAAGAACACGAGTACAGTAATATGGTTGCACCAGCTGTAGATTTCTGTTTTTCAACACCATGTCACAATACAGCTTGTACCACTGCCAACCCTCTTCCTACAAGCAAACATTTTCATGTACTCAAACTGCCACATAGTGTTTTTATGTTCGTATAATGCGGCTTTCACCATTTAGACTGTGCTGCAAAAGGTTTTAATGATCGTAAGCGTGTAATTTATCTCTGTAAATTCACATTTTAAAGCAGAGACAGATGAGGGTGTGTGGCTATGAATGGGCTATCTGGAACTTTTCCTGTTGCCAAAGGTGGCAGCATCGGCTTTTAACATAATGTCGGACTTAGCCAAGAATGCCGTTTCGGTGTAGTAGTGTCTGTTGGGCAAGCGGCAGGGATGAAGCAGTAGTGCAAGTAAAGAGCAAGAACATTCAGAACTTATAATGTTAACGTATCTTGTTACCCGGAGGCAGGTCAACTCATCTGAAGGATTTCAGGTTATGTTTTGTGATGGGGGTTTTATGTTTTATGGGGAAGGGTTTTCACCTCTGTTGCCAAAAAGGTCTCCAGCTCCACCTCCTGCTATGATGAATGTATACTTACTAGCATAATGTAGCGTCTTCATCCTCCTGTGTCAGTTTGTATTTTTAAATTATATCAGTTATTTGTTTTATTTTTATGAGGCGTTACAGGCAGTGTGTGTTATGTTATATAGGAGTGGCACTTTATTGATAATGTGAGAGCACATGAGGGCAAATAAAGGACATTGCATTTATTTATAGTTGGCCACCTGCAGCCTTCACACGTGTCGAGACCTTTGGTAAATAGAGCCGAGCTGCCCACAGTCGGGGCATGTGTCAGTCCCAGCAGCGAGTCACAGGCTGTTCCTGTGCCTGATCTAGGTTAGGTCACAGGCAATGAGCTGCTCACTAGTCATGAGGACCTGCACCGGGGTACTAATCTAATTGGTAACTTCAGCTATCTTTTGTTACCTTGGCTCGAGTGTGATGCACAGTCCTTGGCTGTGACACAGTTCTTTGATGCTCAGGAAACGGAGCTGAGCAGGGGGTCAGCATGCCCGGTCCTGCTGGAAACACAACCCTCTGCCTGCTCTTACTGTTGGACTGAAACTACTTTAACTGGATTTTTTCTTTACAGGGCTTGGGGAAATTAATTCACTCTTGAATGCACATTCTAATGATAGAGTGTTTAAAGCTATTTTGAGGTGGGATTGGGTAGACTCGAGTGGCATGGCAAGGTTTCAGTGTCACCCTGTGCTTTCTCTGCTTCCTCTTTAGCATTTCTCTCTAAGAAGATTACTTCTTATACTGCATTGATAATGTTCCAAATTCACTTTTACCGTCAGGCAGTGGGTGAAATGGTACAAGATGTATTTTAAAACAAAAATGCAGCATCTGCATCCCACTTGTCAAATTATTTTCTCCATTTAAACAAAGTGTCAAACAGCTTGGTGATGATTAGAGGTTTGCAGAGCTTGGCAGCACTAGTTCACCGTGGTTAACCCCACCACTCCTCTGTAGTCTTCTAAAAGTAACACCTGTAGTGTGGGAGGAAGGTAATTCAGGGGGTGGAATGGGATGTGCATAACTGTGCCGAAGCCCACAGACAGCAGAAATACCTATCATACTTCTGTTATAGTAATTTACCTGCGGTTCCTACAATCACACGTTGGGAACACAAATAAGAACACTGTCACTCCACAGTGCAGAGTCTATCCCGGTGGAAATAAGGTGGAAGAAACTGCATTTTGGGAGGTTTTCTAAATGTGTGCGGCTCAATCACAGCCCTGCTGTCTGGGCCAGATTTTTTTAGGTATACAGCGCTGGCATTTGTTTATAGTACTGAATACATCAGGAAGAAAAATCAGTGTTTAAGTCTACAAATAGGGTGTGGACTGCAGTTAGTCATCCTTTCTTAGCTCTTGTCTGAAAAGTATCTCACTGATGTTGATAATACAAAGAACAAGGATGAAAACATACACACACTTTTTTTTTTTTTACACAATATTTGTTTTTTGTTTTTTTTACACATTTAACATAGATAACAACAATAATGAGGTGATAAAACATGTAGTCACTGTTTCCACAAAACATTTCACACACATTTAACAAATAAAATAAAACACAAACACTCAACGACATACATCAACACACAGCAATGTCAGGTTGACTGTGCACTCCTCAGAAAACTATTCAATGTATCCACACATTTTCAGATTCTCTTGCCTTTTCTCTGTTTATATAAGTCAGTCCCCCCAATACAATACAAGATGCCATCTCCTTTATCCATACATCTATCGAAGGTACATGGATTTTTCTCCAAGATAAAGCGATCATCCTCTTCAGCTGCAGGAGTCCAAAGTGTTCGGGACTAACAATAAAGTTCCCTGGATATATACCAAGTACATATATTTCTGCTGGGTGAGGCACTCCAACAATCTTAGATATAGTCAGAACAACTTTTCAACCCTTTCCCAGTCAGCCTCTCGTATGTCTTCTTGAATATCCAGTCTCCGTGCCTCTAGTCTGTCAACGGTGGACTCTTTATCATATGACATGAGAGCTATGTAGAATAAAGAAATCTGTCTCCTCCCCTTTAGGTGTAGAAGTGTGTTTTCGAGATGTGATCGTGGTGGTTCAGAAAGAAAAATGTATCTCTGATAGTTCAGATAGTTTTGTTCTGGAATATTAGTTTCATAAAAACTTTGGATTTGTTGAGAGTGGGCAGGAAGTTGGCAGCCTTGTTCTGATACCAAATCATTGAGAACACCTCAGCATCTGTTAATGTCATTATGTTTCTCTTCTTTGTCTTCAACAGAAAATTTCAATACCACGGTCAGAAAATTCCAGTGAACTGCAAACGTTTACTTTCTACCTGTCGAATGTGGGCAGAGATAACCCCCAGGGCAGCTTCGACTGTATCCAGCAGTACATCACCAGGTGAAGGCAAACAGCGGCTCTCACTCACTTTCACTCTGAAACTCTATTCTTCTTTTTCAGAAACACAAATTCACCGACTGTAACTAGCCTCACTGTCTTTGAACTGTATAAATAATCAGCAGTCTTTAGACAGATTTACCTAATGAGTGTTTCCAGGCAGGCAATCTGTTTGTTTAACATAGTTGGGACCTGAGGTGAATCATTGTTTGGCTCCTTGTAGCAGCTACTAAAGGGAAAGATGGCGCTACACTGGTAAATGATGTACTTGCCCAGTAAAACGGTGATACAGGAATGTGACGCATCAAAATTCATTTCAATTCAGTCATCAGTTATTATACAAAATAGTTTTGAAGGAGAGTCAAGTTGTCACAAATTAAAACGGTGCATACATTTTCGTTTTTGGCGCTGTTCTGTTTTCAGTGTAATATTCAAATTTCTAAGTCATTCATGCATTCATAACTAGTTAGCTAGATTTACTGTCTTTGCTCTCTGGCATAATCTCTCGTCTCCAGCTCGTCCAAAACTCTTTGACTTGGACAAAGAAACACGATCACATCACACCTATTCTGGCTTCCTTTACACTGGTTATCAGTTGCCTTCAGAGTTCATTTTAAATATAAACTGATTGCTTATAAAGCCCTGAGAGGCCTTAGCCCACCTTATTTATCTGATCTTTTAGTGCCCCTTGCCCCCTCTCTCTCCCCGAGATCCTCAGATGAGTAATTTCTAGTTGCTTCTCGGTCCAGATTTATACACAAAGGTGTCAGAGCCTTTGTAGTCAGGGCTCCAAAACTGTGGACTGACCTGCCCGAGGAAATCAGGGCTGCAAACTCTGTCAACTTTTAAAAATGCACTTTTATAAAAGGGCCTTTAGTCGATCTTTTTATCTTCTATGTCTATTTTATTCTAATTTGTATTGATTTTATTGCATTTAATTTATTGTTATTGTTGTTATTGTGGTTGGTTTTTATTGTGTTCTGCCTTTTTGTAAAACACTTTGTAACTGTGTTTTGAAAGGTGCAATATTATCAAAATATATTTTGTACAAACAGACGAGACCTTCTTATGATGTGGGGTCTTCCCTTCATTTGAATCAAGCCCATTAAACTCATTCTGCACACTTTCTCCAGTCTAATGTATGCAAAGAAAATGTCTTGACTGAATCAAATGAAACAGATGTTTGGGTTGAAGAGGAAGGAAGTAGAGAGACAGAATGGGGAACAATAAGAACCTTCTACTTTTTCTTTCTGACCCCATTATATTGAAAATGTTTTCAACAAGTGGGTCAGGTGGAGTTCATCCACATCTCTGACTGGATCCTAATCAACCTCGAGTTCTCATCTAAAACCCCAAATGACAGAGCTCAGCTTCCACCGACTGCGCCAGCGCCATCTCATTTTCTGCCAAATCCTCATCAAAGTGGAGGGGAATCAAAGCGAGCCCGGAAAGTCAGGAAAGAATGGGATTTGATGCGGCAGTGAGTCGTACTGTGGGAACCCACAGTTGGATGGAAATTGAAAAAATAATAGTTGTGCCCTCAGGGTGTTTAATTGATCTCATCTGAGCAGGAATGCACACTGAATCAGTTGGGTTATTGCAAATGGTGGTAGACTTAAGTTTAATCCTGAGTAGTGGTGGATTTATGTTTTTTTAAGGTCACATCCTCTAAAATAAAAGATATTGGTTTGTTTCCTGTCTGTCTCTCTCTCTCTCACCCTCTTCCCCTCTCACATCTCCACTTTGTTTTGGCAGTGAAGGGAGCATTCAGCTGGATTGTTTGGGTGGGATCCAGGACAAGATTACAGTATGTGCCACAGACGACTCATACCAGAAGGCCAGGGAAAGCATGGCCCAGGTTGAGGAGGAGACTCGCAGTAGGAGTGCCATTGTCATCAAGCCTGGGGGGAGATACGTAGGTGAGGAGATATGGTACAGTCACATGCAGACCACCCATCATGGCCGGTCAGTTATACATTTTCTCAGTCACGGGTTTGCAAAGACACGTATTTAATAACGCAGCTTTTGGTTGACTGGGAAAGACATATTTCGTTTAAACAACTTAAAGGTGTTGGGATTAAATGGAAAAATTTCTGTACCTTGCAAACATCCAGATGGCTTAAGTGTTTGTGTAGCCATTCTCCACTGGTGAATGAGTTCACGTTGCAGTAGACGGGTTGTTTGGGTCTGGGGCTGAATGTCAGAGAGCCAGCACACTGCCAGCACGCCTCATCTGTAACCAGGACTTTATTGAGTTTGATGGCAGTTGCTTCCTCAGTGACCAAACATATAATGTGCCACATGCACACTGATTCTCTTTTCTACCTAACCCCCACGAATGTAATTTAAACACACAGAGGCAAAAACATATCAACTTTTCTGACTTCATGTTTTGGTCTCCGACCTGCAACAGATGCTAGAAGCAAACCACAGCAGTGGGTCAAAAGTGTTTAGTCCATGTGTGCCGTGGAGCCAAACAGTGTTTTGGTCTCAGTAGGAGGCAACACAGGATTCATGTGAATCACCTGAAAAACGTCTCAGTGGGAGAACGTGATAATAGATGATGTTTGTAATAGAAGGTGAGTTTGGGTGGACGTGGCAGCGGCAAAGATCAGTGCATGATACATCTTTTTGTGAGTCATCTGCAAGTTCTCAGCTATTATCGCTCAGTGAGTTAAGCTGTTCACAGAAATACATGTATTTCTCTCTGAGATTAAAGTTATTTTCTGTTCTGAAGAATACAAGCAAGCGCTGGCTCCCAGCCAAAAAGTCACTTTCTACCAGCACTTTTGTTTCGGTGTCGTACTGTGATTTTAAATTCTCGTCACAGATTCACCTCAGTAGCTCACCTGGTAGAGCAATCGCCTCATATACTTACTGCAACAGCTCAGGTTCGATTGTGGCCTTTTGCTGCGTGTCATCCCCGTTTTCCCTCCTCTCTTGTCTGTCTTTGCCTGTCACTGTCCATCACAACTTAGAAACAAAGTGTAAAGTGAACTGTACACTCTAGAAAATTCTGTTTACTGTGATGTTGCATATTTCTTATCCAACTTCTCTAATGTCAAACTCTTTCTTCACTTCTATAACCCCTCCCACACCTCAGGGAAGAAAGTTCAGATCCGGAAACCGGCACCTGGCCTTTCAGACATCGCTCCGTTACGGAGGACGTCTCGGCCTGTCATCATATCGAGCAATTCGCTAAAGAAGGGCACAGCTCAGCACAGGCCTCTCCGGGAGCGCCTGGTACACCTGTTGGCTCTCAAGCCATACAAAAAGCCTGAGCTGATCCTGAGATTGCAGAAAGATGGCCTCCTGCCATTAGACAAGGACTCACTGGATAGCCACCTGCAACAGGTCACACACACACACAATTCATTGCCTCAGTATTTTCACCTTAAGTCACTCACAATGAGGCTGTCCCCTCTGATTTTCCTCAACCTGCAGTCAGGCAAAATAGACTCACCAGTGCCTCTTTCTCATTCCCTAGGTGGCAAACCTGAATGCGAGAGACAACACCTTCACATTGAAGGACTTTTTGTATAAGGAAGTTCAGAAGGACTGGCCAGGCTACACAGAAGGAGACCAGCAACTTCTCAAGAGAATCCTCTTTAGGTACGTCTCAGATGTGGATTACTCTCTGACGTGAAACCCTGTGATGATTTTCATCAGCCGTAAATCCGGAGCAGCTGAACAGTTTGTTTTAAAAATGTGGAAAACATTGAGCATGTGCAGATTTTGTTTGTCAGTCTACTGTCCTCTAGTTGGTCACTTCACTTTTTCTTTTTTTTTTTCACTAAACACAGATGAGGTTAGGGGAGTTCATTTTGTAACTTTTGGTAAATAGGTCTTAAGTGATTTAACATACCAGCAGCCTGAGATCCCTCAGCGTCTGAACAACAACAGCTGATACAGGAGCAGTGGACTGCGAAGTACCAGATTTTTGCATCCACAAAGTTTAATATATCTGACATACGTACATTCGGACACTTTAGGGTGTAGAAAGGGGTTTGTGACCAAGACAAAGGACCTTGTTTTGCTGTTTGTGTTGGTAAGAGTGAGGCCACAGGGTGATGGCTCTGGCATGTAAGAACTATAGAGCTGCCAAACATTGTATAGAAATGACCTATAAAGGAATGTAAGCAGGCACAATCTAACCGATTATGGTATGTGAAATAGGATTAGGATATAAAAGCCTGTACTTGAAGTGACTGGACGGCTTATGACTGTGTAAAACCCAGTTTTTGTCGAGAATGTCAGGTGTGTCTCCAGGAAGATTTGCTTCAGTGTGCTCCACTGAATTTCGTCTAAGTGTTGTATTTGTTGACGGCATGAGCTGCTGGCCGTCATCCCAGTGGAAAAATCTGGTTTCTCAGGATCTGGGACACTAAGGAAAAGCAAGCTCCCAGCTAAGCTATATATAGACCAGGCAGCAATGCTCGGTCCTCAGTTTGTGTTTACGTAGTGGACTCAAGAATAGCTCCTATTCATGATAAGCTTGGTTTTACCTGTGGTGCAAGTCTAAAGGCAGCTGGAGTGTTAACACTGAGTGACCAGAAGAAAGGAAACACATTTATGGTGTAATGCAAATCAGTAAAACTGCAACATATACGGCCTTACATACCTGAAATGTCCAACTTTTGCTGACTCCTACTGATTCATCTATGTTTTGTGTTGTATTGACAAATATGCCTCACAATATCATGCAACTTGATTTCATATGTAAAGGCATGCTTATGCACACATACTTGCACCCTATTTTTTACTGTACTTTGAGCTCTGTTTTGTGAGTTTATCAGCTGACAAACAACCACAGCCTCCCACCTAACACCACCTCCCCCTCGGCAGCTTTTTTGAGCTAATGCAGTCAGTCACGCAGGAGTAGCACAGCAACATGATTGGAACGCACATGATGCAACAGTGTTCCAGCACATGCTGATCTGTGTGTGAGGTGGCACCGGTCCAAGGTTCAACCATATCGGCCAGCCTGCTGTCTCACTTGTAGCTCCCACACACACACGCCCTGATTGAAGTAGGGTGGGGCAATGACTTTGTGTACCCAACTGCCCCCTTCTGATAATGTCATCAGCAGCATCTCTGCATGTGCAAAGAGGTCTTTTACATTTCTGATTATAATGTTGGTTGAGCGCTGTCGATCTTGTTTGTGTAGCTGGAAGTTGGCACAGCTGTTTTGTTTTGACAGATGAGGTCAGAGTTTAGTGCATCATAATCAGTCTCTGTTCACACCTAGCACTAAGATGGTTCTTGGCTGACACGATCACACGCGGGTAACTCTAAACGCCGTCACTGATGCCTCCTGTGGAGGTGGGCAGGTATAGAGCAGTGTGAAAACAAATGCTGATCCCGTGTAGTCACCTTTGCTGTGTGCCTATACCCAAAGTGAGCTTCAGTACAGTAAATATTCTTTCACTCTGTCATCCCATTTTCTCACTTGTCTTGAACTAGCTGCCAAAATAGTTCAACCATTAAATAAACGTGCAGCAATGTGAGATTACTCTTCTATAGAGAAGAATAATGTGTCTTTACACAGAAGATTGTTAAACTAGTAGAAAATATGTAAGGAGGTTTAATGTTTGATATTTTGCCATGTCCATTTTTCAAAGTGAAGTAAGTGGTTATGACATAACGCTGCTCTGCCAAGTAGGTCCTCCTTTGCTCTGTTGTCATAGCTACCCACTCAGCTTCACAAAGCAACTGCTGTAACTTGTTTTTAATGTCCTCATACATCTGGGGACTTAGCTTGTCACTGAAGAAATGGCAACTACGTAGTTTGTGTTGTTGTGACACGTCTTGGGGTAGGAGAGTATTTTCGAATTTTAACGACATAAATCGCTGATAATGACTGATGGCTTTAGCCTTTGGTGTGTCGTCTTCAAGTGTCTGGTCAAACTAGTTAGTAACACTTAAACTTGAAGAACAATCAGATCTAGTTGCACCTCTAACGTTGCTGCATGAGGCGCCAAGGGAAATGCTGTGTCACCTCCACAGAATAGTGTTCCTGTAGTGATGGTTTACAGTTTAGGTCCTACATAAACGTTATCAAACTTTCTTCTGTGTGTGTGTTCACTGTCTTAGGAAACAGAACAGCTCTGCCCCTCCACTGGAGAGCCCGCCCAAAGAGCTGGCCGGCAGCTCGCCATCTCAGGTGAGCTTCCTGTTCCCTCCTCTACCTGTCTCTCACAGCCGCACACTTCTTTATCCCTGAGCTGCCTGTCTGTTTTCAGCTGTTTCCTCTCCTGTGGCAAAGATGGATAATACTGTCATGATATTTCCAGTTTGTTAAAGGTTAACGATTTACGTTAATCTGATATTTCAAGTAAGTTTCTTCAAATAAAATAACCCCATGGCAAAAACTATTTTTTTTCCATTTCCTGGCAGAACGTTGAGACTCTCAAACTGCTTGATGTTAATTCAGCAGAGTGTAAATACACTCTGCATAGTTAATCTTTAACCAGAGCTTGTTTGCCTGCAGCTTTTCCTATTGGGTTTTTTTTTTCCACATTTCCACCAGTTTAACAAACACTATCGCTAACTGGGTTGTCATTGCACTCTGGTGGTTTCTGCTATTTTCCAGGGAGGATTTTTTTCTAAATTATCTGGCTCACTCCAAACTGATTTGTGTCTCCTCTGTGAATTTCAAAAGTGCTTTTACAGTACATTTTCCGAACTGGTTCCAGTTGACCAGTATGACTTACTTAGAGTTGTTATGAGCTCTTTAACCCCCAAATACTCCCCGCGGTACACTTAATTTTACTGAAACTCTTCTCTGTCCTCATTGCATAATTCATTTCTTCATACTCCTTGTCCTGCTGCTCTCTTTTTAGGTCAGCCCAGACTGCCGTGTTTACCCATTGTTTACACTTCCATTAGGTAGAGGGAGGAGGAGCTGCTCTCTCATATTTATAGCCGCTTCCTCTCAGATTCTTCTCACCTCAGACACCTACTGTATGCCCCTTCTTTTCCGCTCCCTCCCTCAGCAAACACAGCACACAAACACTCGAGCAAACAGTAACGCAGGCTCTTTTAGATTTACTGGTATAAGATGACAGCTCCACAGCATGTAAAGCTGTGTGTAAGCCTCACATAGGTAAAGTGATGGATCAGGGAGGGCAAACAGGGTGAGACCATGTCCACATAAAGATAGATAAATCTGGAAATAACTTCCTTCCGTTTTCCATTCCTGCTGGAATGCAGAAACGTGGTAAAATCTTTCCGTCTTGTGCTGCACATCACCCCCGTTATCATGGAAGTTTTTGGGTATAAAAGCAAACAAATAAAATGTCTAAAAAAACGAAAGAAAATATATTAGAAATTGCTTGTAGTCTAAAGATCCTTGCAGGCCCAAACCGAGCTCCTAACTGTTTTTTGTTTCAGAACCCTAAAGTACTCCTGTTGGGACAGCAAGCACACAGTGACTGGGTCAGCCACTCCCAAAGACATTAGTGTGGGCTGGGTCAAACAGGGCCTGTGTGTAATGTAATCCCTGGTATTGTGAAAAGACAGCACAGTCATCACAGTCTCAGTGCTACTGAGAATACAAATCCTCTAATGGTCTTTCTTTGTACTCCTTCCTTTCTTTGTGTTGCTTTCTCCATCTCTGTGCTTGTACTGCTCACTCCCTTGTCCTCCACAGCTCCGACCATTTTTGTTTGCTCTGACCTGAACTGCAATTTTCCTCTTGTTCAGTCTGAGGTGAATTGAATTCCTATTGAAGCCCATCTTCGGTTCTGCCACACTAAAACTGCTATTTTTCTCCCAGAAACGGCCTGCTGCTGACTTCATCGACCCCCTTGCCAACAAAAAGCCCAGAATATCGCACCTCACCAGCAAGGTTGCAACAGCCCCAGTCAATGGCAAGCTCAACACCTCAAACGGCAGAGGAGAGGCAGGTGGAGCGCAGGCAGGAGTGGCGGTTTCTGTGTCAGACAGCGGCATGACGTCCAGCTCCCAGCCGCTCCCTGTGCTGGACATCCCTCGTCCTTTCGAAGCACTGTCGGACGTCAGCAACGACTCCAGCCACAATGGGAGAGACTGTGACTCTCAGGAAACGGCGGTGTCCGAGAGGCTCAGCCAACCTCCTTCGCTATTCTCGGGCTCAACGATGCTCACCGTGCCCAGCATCGGCACATCATCTCCTGGACACACTGTCCTGGAGGGCCCCCGGGACAAGAGTCCATCATCCTGCAACAACAACAACAACAACAAGTCCAGGAAGAAGTCAAAAAAGCATAAAGACAAGGAGAAGAGCAAAGACAGGGAGAGGGTAAGAGAGAGGGCGCAAGAGAAGGAGAGGAAGAGTCGTGAGGAACGTGTGCCTGAGCCTAACAGAGCCTGTGAGATGAGCCCAGGAAACCTCAAAAGCAACAGTATTCCACACAAAAGCACAGGTGAGAGCAACACAAACAAAAACACACACATCATCAGATCATCGGTTTCATAGCTCATGAATCAGACAAGAGATTTCTGAATAAAAGTAATACTTCATACGTGGACGGACACCAGTTAGTCATCACTGTGAGTAGGTGCTGCTGTCATCATGTGACCGGCATTTGACTCACCGATTGAATGGAGACCCCTGCTGTTCATCTTGTTATGCCTTTTTAAACTCAAATACACACCAGTGAATCCCACTGGCAGACAGCATCGCTAAGAGATGAATGATGTAAACAATAACTAATTAGAAATAATTATCTTTTTGCGCACACAGCTGATGAGACTCAGCAGAGATGAAGTATTCATATTAATGAATTAATTTAACTGTGAACTTGTTTCAGATCTGAATGGAATGTGCAACAGTACCAGTATTCCCACGTCATCACCCGAGTCGGCAGACTATTTATTGTGAGTATTTAACAATTTTAGGTCTCAATAGATTATACAGCTTTTGAAAAGAAGTACAATATCAAATTGCAACAGTCTGGCACTAAGGCTTTTAGAGTCATAACTCCAAATGTGAACACGGATATCTGCAGCCGACACAGGAAGGATAATGGAGGAGTTGTTGGGGGGGCCCCCGCTGTGTCAGACTTGCTTTTTTAGTTTTTGTTGGTACCGCTCCTCACGTCTTCCTCTCAGGACTATTGTTCTTCTCACTTAGGCCCAAAACCTGAAGGGACCTTTGTAAACACTTTGTGACTCTCTCTCAAAATCTCTACTTTCCCTCCTAGGAAGTACACGGTGATCGGCTCTCCGGAGCAGCGTCAGAGGTATAAAAACGATTTCAACGCCGAGTACAGTGAGTACCGGGGTTTGCATGCTCGGATAGAGGGCATCACCCGGCAGTTCACTGTGCTTGACAACGAGCTCAAACAGCTCCAACAAGGCACAGACAAGTACAAGGTAGATTTCCCCAAAGGACGCACACAAATCTGATATTTGACTGACTTTTTAACTCATATTTTCTATTTTATTCATACCTTTTATATTCTTTTTTTGTCTTCTCTTCACAGACAATCCACAATCAGATACTTCAAGAGTATCATAAAATAAAAAAGGTAAGTTTAAGTCCCACTGCAACAGATTTTAATGGGGTAAAGTGTCTGAGTGCGTTTCAGATTCAGATTGTGACTATGTGCTTTTTCATATCCCTTCCAGACTAATCCAAATTATAGTCAAGAGAAGAACCGCTGTGAATATCTACACAACAAACTGGCACATATAAAGAGACTTATTGCCGAGTACGATCAACAGCAACTTTAAAAGTAGTTATTAGACATTGTTTCCCTGTTATCTCTGGAAACCAAGCAGATAAAGGAAAACTCTGGATTCCGCTTGTGCTAAAAAAAAAAATTCTCATGAAAGATGCCATGAAGGGAGTATTCCCCTCATTGGGGCCAAAGGCTCTGATGAGGATTAAGCAGGACACTTCTTTTTTCTTTCGTTTTTTTTTTTTATTATTATTATTTTATTTTGAAGTTGGGTTGTGCCCGGTGTGGCCAGGTCCGTCTGTGTAGTTTAAAATGCATCCAGAAAAAAAGGTTCTGTGTGTGGCTTTGTTTTTTTTCTCAACAGCCCACCCTGCTTATAGCGCACAGAGGGCTGAAGGAGTTCCCACTTTCTTGGGAGATATCCGAATAATCTTTCCTGCTTTTCAAACTGGAGAGAGCCGGGCAGATTGTACACCAAATGCAATTAATTTGTTTTTTGAGTAAAGAAAACATACAGATTTCCCCATTTACTGAATTGAATGGTTGTGATGAATTAATCTTTCTTTTTTTATTTATTTTTGACACTTAACTGGGGGGAACTGAGTCTGTTTTACACTCCTCAATATCAGTACTTAAAAGCTGTCTCTTATTTCCCTGTCCTCGCATCTTGAATGTCAGCCAGTATTTTATTCAAAGCTGCCTTGCCCTTCTAATTGTCAACCTGTTGGCGTTTCTTTTTTTCTCTCTCTCTTTTAAAGAGATGCAGATATTACTGTTGATTAAATCAAAACAATGCCTCTAAATGCACAGAGTCAGACGCAGGTTTGTGCGCTTGGCTTTTCTTTTCTAAAATCGTGCAGATGTCTTAACAGAGGGGACGTGTGAAAGTTTCCAGTCACTCTTGAGCTTCTCTTTTTGTTTTGTTTTTTTGAACACGGTCTCCTCACTCAGTCATGACGAGCTGCAGTGCTTGTTCATCCATTACAGCAGTGGTCCTTTTAGTTATGGTTCATCATATCGTATCAATGAAAAAAGTAGATTTAGCTCCTAATTGGTTGTCTTTCCAGGTTAGGTCATGACGGCTTTTGTAGCAATAGAATGATTCAAGGTTACCTGAAGAGTTCGTTGCCAGTACTACTACTACTCTTCATGCTTCAGAAGATCCTCTAATTGTAAGATGATGCAGACAGGGGATGCAGATCTGCCGGCTTTTTCTTTTTTCATCTTCAAAATTGGGTTGAGCCACAGATCTGATACCTCCTAAGTTCCCATCGTCACCTTTTTAGTTGTGTTAAAATAGTGTTTACAGAGTCTTTAAAAAGATCAAATTGTTTTTGTCTGCTCATCGACCCACACGATAGTCCACTGAGACGACTGTTAAGATGAAGCCATCCTTGATCATCTTCCAGGTAGAGGCCTTTCAGAGAGAGGGGGGGGGGGGCTCACCTGCGACCAGTTTTTGCCTTTTTCCAAATGTGATGTCAGATATTCATGGAGGTTGATCTGAAATCTATTTCCCGGATCAGCTCTCCTCTCTGAGAAGTGTTGCGTCAAAGACGGATCCGCTCTGACGGATACCGAAGACAAACGAGAAATGCTGTATCAGAACTTAAGCCGATGAACGAGCGAGTTGAGTTTAGTCAGCGAATGCATTTCTTATATCGATCTTTTTATGTGAATATGAAAAATCAGCACTTTTTCTCCTGATCTTGCTGTTACCTGGGGGTTTTGTCCAAATGACTTTTCTCTTTGTCCATCAGAGTGCATGCTTTATGAATGTGTTACAATGAACAGTCTTTGTATCTTTACTTGAAAAAAAAAAAAAAAAACTGCCCAAGGATATCAAAATCCAAGCAAAGGCCTAGTCCAACTGAACTAGTATGTAATCAATTCGACATGGCTCTGACCAGCATGTATACCAAAGTGCTTACTGAGTGGGATGAATCAAAAATGCTCTACCAAATGTTGGCAAAGGAACATGTCACAGTATTCTCTACTTTCTGTTATTATCATGTCTTTTGTCATAATTTATCATCCAGTGGAAACTTTCTCAGTTTTCTTGTGAGACGTCAGACGCAGGACGCTCCTTTTGCTTCCAAATGGGATTTTGCATGGACTGGGCTCAAGTGTTTCAATGTAATGCCAGGTTTCAGATTATATCACTGTCCTAATGCAAACACTACATCAAGGCCAAGGCTCCAAGACTCCATCACAGCAATTGCTGCTGGGTCTAGACTGAGGCTAGATCTGGGATTTGATGATGTCTGGGCGAAGGGGGGGGGGACGTAAAAGTTTGTGAAGGTTTAACATGTTTTTACCAGAATCAACACTCAGCATCGCCCAGTACTGCAACCTTTAACAAGAAAGACACTTTTCACCATTCTTACTGTATCTTGTTTTCTAGAAGCATTCTGACATGATTACTGTATTACTCCTCTACTACGGTCAAAATCCATTGTGAATGAGTTCATCAGTAAACACGGTTTGCTCCGTCTGAGAGCAAAGCGTGTTAAAGTAACGATATGCCAGCACAGGAGTACCGTTGTATGAGTTGATTGTGCCAAAATGACCTGTTGTATAGGTTTTTTTTTTTTTTTTTTTTCTCTGAGTATATACATGCTGCTGTATAAGCAAAGAGGGCTTTGGAGAAGAGTCATGAAATGTTGGCGCTAAAACCCAAAGCACGCTTTTTGAAAAACCATAAGGGACTGGGACTGAAATTGATCTTTGTTTCAATAAAATTCTTTAAAATCCTTATTTGTGAAATTCTGAACCAGTTGTCGCTTGTCCATTATTGTAACGTAAAGTTGAATTTTCATGTAGTTTCTGCATAAAAGACGGTGCGGTTTATATTCTAGTAACATAATTTGAAGTCTGTGTAAAGGCAATTCGGAGATTTCTTTCAGAATACATTATGATATTATGTTGGAAAATAGTTGCTGAAAACATGTGAAAAGACTTTGAACGATAAACACCGGTCCTAAAGGGTGGCTCGATGACACGTTGAGCCCACCCTGAGCATAGCCCTGCACCCCTAGCAGAGAGATAGAGATCAATTCATCTCAGAGTGTTTTAAAGTTAGTCATGTCATTTTCTGAACTCATCTGACATGTTTCAGTCACTTCAAAATGGCTGCTTGACTGCTCCCACGAGTGGGTGTGAATTCAGCATATTCAGCAGACACGGTCCCACAGTCCTGGAGTTAACACTGATTTTGACACCTAATTAAACTTGTTGGTATTTTTAATCATTAAAATTTGTCTTGGAGGTTAAAAACACTTTCTTCTTTGGTCTGACAAACTCAGAACATTGTTACTTTACACAGACTTTAAAATCTAACAGTTCATTTCACTTCAGTTTCATTGTCATTGTTAACATCAATGTATTGATCATGGATAGAGATGCCAAGAATGCAACATACTGTTGGTGTTTGGTTTGTTTCTGATACATGATTAGACTTTTTTTATGGTCATATCTTGACACTTTGGCTTTAGCAAGTTGGAAAGTATATAAAGAATTTATTTTGAGTCCCAGAAACACGTTTTTGGAAGCACAGAGACATCAAGTCTGGACACGGCATTCCTTAAAACGATTAGAAAAGAGAAACTCTCTCTCACTTTTTCATCTCTGTTTAATGGACTTGACAGTTTTCTAACATTTGTTTACAATTACAGAGCCCTGTAGAGAATAGGATGTCCTGTAGATGGCAGCAGTTTCTCACTGTTAGTTTCCAAACCCTGCTCACAGTGCTGGCACACCTTGTTTTTGTTTAAAAAAAGCAACAAATTTAATAGAAACATTTGGATCCCTCGGGTCTCCCCAGTTTGCATAGTTTCTCCTGGTCTGTAGACGGTCAGGAATGAGGAAAACGGTTAGTTAAACCACCACCAACCTCTTGTATTGAGAGTGTTTGTGCAGTCTATACTAATCTGTATGTGTCTGTATCTAATAGGCATCCTCTTATAACCCATTAATGTGTGTTGTTTGCTGCCAAGTCTGCTGCTGTGCTCCTCGCACTGAATCGTGGATCCAAAAAAGGCCCTGGCATGGCAGTGTAGGCAGAAGATGCTCCTGCAAGGCAACAGAGAGGACAGGGCTCACTGTAATCTGACACACTGTGAAAGATCCCAGAAATCTACATAGCGACTGTGTTCCAGTTGGCCGGGCTGAGCCTGCGCCTGAGCCTCGCTATGCTGCTACTGGCTCACATCCCAAAGTTGGCCTCAGTGCTGCTCAGCGAACGGAGAGAGAGAGAGAAAGGGGGGGGGGCCCGGTCAGCAAGTTCACTATGGCAGGCTGCCATCTCTTTCCCCCCTCTCTTCAACATACAGCAGCATATACACTGACATGTTTACACACACGCACAGCAGGGAGAGCTCTCTTCCACCTCTGTGTTTCGAAGGTTTTTACTAGTCAGACAGGATTTAATTTGTCTGGGATTTCTGTGCTAAAATGCAGAGAGCTGTCTACGTACTACCTACTCTATTTAGATTATCTGCTAACAGTGGGTCAGTGCTTGAATGTGAAAATGTAGGTCGTGGTTTAAATGAAGGTCAGTCAATTATTTGAGGTAACTGGTACGTGTATTAAGACATGAGGGGATTTCATAATGGAATCAAATAAAAAAATATTTAAAAAAAGGTTAATTTTTCTCTACATCCAACCACAGAAACGGCAAATACCGGCCTCATACATGCAGGTTGTGCACAGTTTGGCAACCTGTGATGAGCACATGGAAGAGCGAAGTACAAGGACGCACAGTTGTGTCAGAAAAACAGCCCTTATATAGTCACGTTGAAAAAAAAATATGATCCGTAAAATGAAGAGGCAGTGATTTGCACATGATTTCAGGCAAAATGAACCAATACAGTGTAATAGAAATGATTTTTACTCGTGGTGCAGAGGAAGGAACTCACATGTGGCATACTGGCAGCACAGAGCAATAACCAGGTCTGCTGATTTACCACCAAAGACAGCCAATAATCTCGATGATAAACGTTTGAGTTTTTCAATCTGATTCCCTCCTGTTCGTTCTGCCGTGTCTGTGTCTCGTCATCTGTTACGGATCCTGTATCTCTGTGTGGGACAGTGAGTGCTTCAGCTTCATGTTGTGACCTTCAGCATCACTTTTAACAGGAGGAGGATTGTTTTCCTCTCACTGCTGATCTTGTTCCAGACACCACATCCTTGTCTCATTATAAATCAGAAAAACACGCACAGGTCGGGGTAGAGACAAAAAAAATGTTTTAATGTAATGTTTTGTGTGCATCAGCAGTCAGGTGGTGTCTGTGCTGGTCATACAGTTCGGTGAAATTGGTATGAATTTTTAATTTAATTTCATGGTTGATGGTCAAGCTTTTCAACTATAACCCTAGGCCACATTCAAGCTGCACATGACTAAACCTTCCTCTAAACAATACTGGCTCTGTTGTAGATTGGCACGCTCAATCAGCCAACTTTTCTGTGAATGAGCACATGAGGACATTTCTCTTTGGACACATCACTTTGTAATGTCACGTAACACTCATTCTTGCATTTAAATACTTGTTCTGTCAATAAAAAAGTAATCTAATCTACCATTTAACATTTTAACACTCTCAATACATTAAAAACAACCATAGATTAAATCTTGCTTATCGTTTGGTGCATAAAATCTGTCTTCATGGGAAGACATCGTGTTATGCAGAAGGTGGTGTAGTGGTTACCACTGTGACCTCACAGCAGGAAGGTTCCTGGTTTGGACCTGTATGGAGTTTGCATGTTTGCATGAAGTCTGTGTGGATGCTCTCCAGCTTCCTCCCACAAAGACATGCACTTAATACGTTAAGTGATCGCTCTAAATTGTCTATAGGTATGAATGTGAGGATGAATGGTTGTCTCTATGTGCTCTGTGATGAACTGGCGACTTGTCCAGGGTGTACCCCACCTCTCACCCTGAGTCAGCTGGGATAGGCTCCAGCCCCACACTGTGATCCTGATGTGGATAAGCGGTTACAGATAATGGATGGATGGACATGTGGTACTATTCTACCAATGCATATTTACATGTGTGAAAATATTTATGTGCATATATAAAAGGTCAGTGACATGTCTGTGTTTCAAGGTTACAAGGTTCTTTATATGAACGTGCTCATAATCAATGCACTTTGTCTTTCAGCCCCCATCTTTTCAGCTTTTTGCATTTTATGTTCCAAAGCGATGGAGCTCATCTGTCTGATATTGATACAAACCATCTCGTCTTTCAGGCAATTAATTGCAACATCCAGCTTTGGCAGGATTTTAATTTACCTTCCAGTTTTTTCCAGCAATGCATTTCAGCTCTCTTTTTTTTTTTTTTTTTTAAGGTAATGCAGTTCAACGTCCAACTCTGCCAGTTTTACATTTCAGCTTCCAGCTTTTTTTTTTTTTTTTCAGCGATGCCGTGCAATGTATTTCAGACTTTTCAGGCATTTAATTTCAGCTGTCAGCATTTACACATTTTTTTCTACGGGAAATGCATTTTCTAGTTTAAGTAGACGTGTTTCAATCTGAGTTACTCTCTGACAACAAAAGAAGCAACAAGAACATTTAGAGGACTTTCATTAACATCTTAATTCATGTCTCAAACCAGAGCACCAGCAGTCAGCCCTTACTGATGCAGGGAGAAACTCCACACAGACCCAAAGTAATTTGCTGTGCAGCCCATCTACAATACCTTTCCCCCAGCTGACATTTGTACTGATCACGTACAAGTGTAATCAATATTAATAGGCATGTGCATTCCCTATATGCATGCCACTTCTAGGATCCAGGTGTTGTGCTGACTGGCTCACTGGCACATACTGCTGCCTGCTGTGGAAGACAGAGAGAGATGTAGAGAACTATTGAACGAGTAATAAATAATTCAGTTCTTTCTACAGATATTTAGGAAGCAGGAAAACAGACACAACACAGATGTGATGTACAGATGTGCTCCACGCTCTGATTATGTGTGCTGGTCAACCTACTTTGAAATATGCTGCAGTAGCATGTGTTACACTCTGACATGATCGGACATGATGCTTCCTTTCTGGCAACTTCTTAAAAATCTATTATTTTCATAGGTATTTACAAAAGCTCCTTCAGGATAGAGTCATGATCTATTTATAAATGAATATGCTTTAATCCCTGTGACTGTTTTAGTACTTATTAAACTTCAGCTTAAAGATCAGCTTCCTAATAAAACTAATCTATCACACACTCCCCTGCAAAATCAGATGACGTCCCAGCATCGGGGTTCTCATCCCGGTATGTTCTCGTTGTCTCAACTGTGTCTTGAGGTTGATCGCAGTAGTAAGTGTTTTTGACATAACAATAAGTGTGTATATACTACCTATACATGACTCAAGCAGTCTCTCCCTCTATACTGAACAGCCTAAATCTGTTTTATGCCAGGTACCCCTGCATGAATAATGGTTAGTAGACTTGGCATGGACACTCTCACTAGCTGAACTTCGCTGTGTAGTATGATAAAACATTTAATTTGCATGGTGTCATTTGTTTCAGTCAGTTTTGTCCTTTGTACTTTCACTTTGCATGTGAGACCAAAAAAATCTCTCACTGTTCAGTGATACAGTGATCTTAATAAATAATATAAAAGCTGTGTTTAGTTTGTAGTCTCTCTGTGGAGATTGACTTCTTAATCCATGTAAGGTCTTTAACATTCATGCAGTGGACACTTGCTTTGCATACTGAAGGCATTAAGTTCATGTCCCGATGGCTTGTTGTCCTGCAATTTGCACTGGTGTTCCTGTCATCTTGTCTGATTCTCAACAACTGCAAATGGTTTGTGTGTCTCTTCACCCGCCATTGCCCACTGGAGAGAGGTCAGTGTTGGACAAATCCACCCCAGTAATAAAATCAATATATCACACATGCAGCTATTTATCCATAAACGGACGGTTCTGATAATAAATTACATTAAAAACAATATAATATGGGCTGTGTCCCAAACTAAAGACATTCTGGGGAGAGGTATTTGATGCTATTGCAGAGGTTTTAAAACAGGATATACCTCAAGATCCTACTGTGGCACTACTGGGAGTAATGCCTAAAAGTCTCAATGGGAGGGCCAAGAAATACATTTTAAATATATTACTTACAGGAGCCATGAAGTGTGGCTGCTGAAGTGAAACCGACCCCCCTTGCATATAATGTAAGGATCCATAAAGTCTGGGACCTCTATTAGATGGAGCACATATTTATTAAGGCTCCAAAATTCCTGTCATGGCTTTATTAATATGAGATTTATCAGGCAATGATGTTCAGCACTCCAGCTCACTTTTATACCTCCTCTTTATACATTCTTCACTCTACACCCCATTGCTTTTTAGAGTAAGTATTGTGTTTGTTTTATATAATATTATACTGTAGAGCGGACAGTTACAATCTGGGTTTGGCTACTCATTTGTATGTGTGTATGTATATGTACGAATGTCTCAATATGTTTATTTAATTTGGAGTGGATAGGAAGCAGCACGTGAAGTTGGGGAAACATGTCTCCGACTCCCACAGGGCTGCATCCTTTCTCCTCTGCTCTTCTCCCTGTACACCAACAGCTGCACGTCCAGTCACAAATCCTTTGAACCTCATTGGACTCATCTTAGATGGGGATGAGTCTGCCTACAGGTGGGAGATTGACCATCTGGTCAGAAGAACCAGAACAATTTGGGGCTCAATGCTCTACAGACAGTAGAGATGGTTGTGGACTTCACAAAGAACCCAGCCGTGACTGCCCTCATCACCCTGTGTGACTACCCAATGGACACTGTGGAGTCTTTCTACTTTCTGGGAAGCTGAACATCAGCTCCCTCATCAAGAAAGCACAGCAGAGGATGTACTTCCTTTGGCAGCTGTTGAACCTGCCAAAGACAGTGATGGTGCACTTCTACACCTCCATCAGAGTCAATCCTCACCTCCTCCATCACCATCTGGTATGCTGCTGCCAGCGTCAAAGACAAGGGCAGACTGCAGCTTGTCGTGCTGAGGAGGTGATTGGCTGCAATCTCCCATCTCCAGGTCTCTGAGGCGGCAGGACCAAAACCTCACGCCACAAAAACATTTTTTTCCAGACTGCTGCAGACCTCATCAACAAGGGCCGGGACCCCCTGTGACACTGAGTCTCAACGTCCACCCACCCGGAGGCTATACGTCACATCAATGTAGGGTCTACTGACTTAACATCTGTTAGATTACTACATTTTGTTAAATATCTTGCACGTTTAAATATTCTGCATACTGTGAACTTTTGCACGTAACCTGCCAAATACCTTACACAGTTCTGCACACACTGCACAGCTCTTTCATTTAATATGTTGCAATAATGTATCAATGGTGGCCATCTTTCAGTAAACCTGTCTGCTTTCAGCTGTAATCTCACTGTGATTTTCTGCATGATAAAGACATTTTTTACCCTATCTCTCCAGTCTGTTATGCTACAACTGGAAAGAGAGAAGAAATGTATGTGCTGCACTGCTGTTGATGAAAGCTGAATAAAAAACGGTTAAAATGAAAATATTAATAATATGGGCTATAATGTTATTATATTATATATAATGTAATTAAATTGTTAAAGGTCCAGTGTGTAAGATTTAGGACGATTTAGGCGAATGATGCCTGGGTGCTCAAACAAGCCATCTGTAACAGCACCCACCTGTTAGTTAAAGTGACCACGCTGGTAATTATGCATAACTTTAAGCCTTAACGGTGCAGTGTGTAAGATTTAGTGGCATCTAGTGGTGAAGTTGCAGATTGCACCCAACTGGATACCGTTCGCGTCACCCTCCCTTTTCAAGCGTAAAGGATAGACTAGAGTGGCTGTGAAACTTGTAAAATACAGAAAACCTCTTTTGGTTTGTCCAAAATGCATGTAAATGCATAGTTATGCAGATTACATTCAATTTCTGTCAATAGATCTCCTGAAATGTTACATACTGGACCTGTTGGAATAATTTTGTTTTCAGACACATTACCCTTTTTATTCCTGTTTATACACATCAGGTCAATTGTGGCTTAATTTTCACTGTGATATGTTCATCAATAAACGTTCTATCAAGAATAAATCACATTGTCACAATCATTTCATGAGAAGAAGTCAAAATATTTTATTCCAACTTTATGACCAACAGTATAATTTAAATTTAGACTCAGTACAATTGTCATGAATGGGGAAATTAGCTATAGAGAACTAACTAACTGTTTGTTATACTAGGCTGTAAACATTTATTTGTGCTGTGAAGCTGGACATCCTAGCATGGGGACTAATGGAGATTGACTCATTCTGTAGCCAGCCTCACGTGGCCGTTTGAGGAAGTGCAGTTTTTGGCACTTCCACATCGGCTTCACTTCACAGCCTCAAAGGTTGCATAAAATCCTACACACTGGACCTTTAATGTCTATAAATGTGCATGCTGTGTGTGCCTGAAAACGAATTAAAGTCAGCACTGTCTGACATAATGTTTTTAATAAGGTTCAATCAAGTTTAATAAATATTAAATCTAATATTTATTACAGGCTGAACAGTTAGAGTAATTGTTTTTATTAGGAAAAAAACTTCTGTGAAGTCATTTCAGCTCGGCTTAAAATAGAAGTTATAAATATATAATGTTATGACCCAACTCTGTATAAATATATCTGAAGATGAGTCGTGATGTTAACTACGCTCTCACGCGCCGTGGGACGGGTGCTGTGCTGTGTGCTGTGCTCGTGCTCGGTTTGCTGCTGGCCCACGCGCTGAGCTCACGGTCCCGTCGGTTAGTGACGTCTGTGTCCCCTCCGCTACCAGTGGCCCCCTGCCATATATATTCATGCCGGGCAAGATGGCGGCGATACGGACGAGGTGTTATTGCCAGTGGACATAAACAGGCATTTTATTCAAAATACAAACCCGAGACAGAAACGTTCATACACTCGGCCGTACTGTGTGTGTATTTACCGGGCAACGAGCGTCGACGTATTTTTTATCTCGCGCGTTTTCAACGTTTATTTTCTAACAAGATGTTCACGTTGTAGCTCGCTCGCTAACCGACCAGCTGGCTAACAGAGAGCAGTTGCTAGCTAAGCTATCTATCACAGCCAAGCCGCCGTGAAGTGGAGAATGGGAGAAAAGCTGGAGCTCAAGCTCAAATCGCCGGTTGGAGCAGAACCCGCTGGTTACCCGTGGCCATTACCAGTATACGTAAGTGTTACACCTTGAAACTCAGCGGGCACACGTTTAAAAACGTGTCTCTTGTTTTTGTCTTTTGTTAGCTGTCTCTTTGCTAACGTTGGGCTAGCTCAAAAAAAAAAAAAAAAAAAAAAAAAAAAAAGGAGCCGTGGCACGCTCGTCCGGAGAATCAGGTCACACTGGTCAGGATGGTGACAGACACGGTGTAACCAGCACCGATCATATATTTAGTTTGTTTTACACCTGTGCTAACATGTGTGATTGCCAGAAGACAGTAACAAAGAGACTACGGTACATTTAAGGAGAGTAACGTTAGCGTTACAAGTACAACTAACGCTAACCCAGATACTGACAGCCACTATGAAGAAGGTGTTTTGAACGTCCGGCAGCATGTCAGCCTCTTTGTAACTTACTTTTTACCCAAAGTGTCTCGGTTAGTGTCCTAAATGTTGCTACTGAGGCATGCTGGGTCGTACCTGAGTAGGTTATACCTGCTCGCCTCTGCTCAGGTCCACCATTTGATACAGTAAACAATCACACAGGACACATACCGATGTAGAGATTGTGTACAAGATGTGGGTGTATGAACTTTGTGAGGTCTTTTGTGCCTTTTGATGTATCGTATTCCTTGAGTGCTTTCTGTGTTATGTGATCTCATGGCATCCTTATGATGATAGAGGCTAACTGGCTTTTGTTTGGTAGTTTCTAAATGTCCATTTGATCACATGCATGTGACTGTCTGTCAGTGTCTATCAGTGATAGCCACGCTTTCCTAGAAATAACTCATTTTCCCTGTAGTTGTATTTCCATGTAGTGTGCTGTCAAAAACGTCAGTGAGTGATTGAAGTTGACTCATTGGAGAGAAACGGAAAGGGAAGCGGTTGCAAGTTGTGTGTACTTTTTCAATGGTGTGTGTGTATAGTGAACTTAAACTGAGTTTCTCATTTATCGTAATTTAACATAGGGGTATCTATCTGTCCACCCACACTCTGTACTCAGTCTGCCTGTCCTGTAATTTCAGTACCATCGCTTAGTTTGTTTATCTCATCACCCCAATGTGACCCGAATGAGTTTCAAGTCACTGAGTCAGAGTTACTTGTTGATGTAATCAGCTGCTGCTCCTCTCGGCTTTAGCCGACTGAGTTGACCCTCCCTTTTACACCAGGACTGAGCCTGATAACACTCAAACACTTACTCCACCCTCCTGGATTCATTGCCCCCGTCCGTTTCCTTATGTTATGGTCTGTGAGGATAAACACAAGAGCAAGCATGTGAGGAATGTTGGATACTGTTGATCTCTGTGTTTAGCTATTTATACTGGGACTAGCTGTCATGTATTGAATTAGAAACAGCTGATGGTCCTGCATGTGGAGTTCTGCAATATGGAGCCTATTCATACAGCGCTCTCCTCCTGTTTTGAAATGGGAAAGACTTCCTCTCTCCTCTCCCCCTCCTCTCATGTCCATATGGTCAACTCAACAGGGAGGGAGGCTTGAAGAGACTGCTCCTATTCACAAATGTTATATTAATAGAGTTCAAAAAACACATGCCACTGTCTGTCTGTGTGTGTGTGTTGTGTTTTTTCCAGTCACGTTTAATGATGAGTTTTTACCCTGGTTGAATCGCTTGCTCCACTCCATGTAGATTCATTCTTCACCCCCACAGAGCATTAAGATTGCTTATCTCACCCACAGAGCATGAACACAGAGCTGTCAGTGTTTTGACACACACACACACAACATGGCTGTTGTTGCAGTATAAGGCGTGCAGCTCTAATCCTGCATCCCGAATGAAGCCCATAAAAATACTCTCTTTCTTTTGCTCCGCGTTTCTCCCCGTCTCTCACTAAATCCCCACATCTGTGCATCTATAAATGCTTCCATATGAAGAGTACCTCTGGTGGCGTGCAGTTCTTTGTCCATCTGGTTCTGGGTGTGTGTACTAACCAGGCCTACATAGCACTTAAAAGACACATTTTTCCTCAAGTATTGCTGAGCGTCTCTGTTTTGGTGCTTACCTGTGTGCTTCACCTATTATTAACAATTACTGAAATTACTGTAGTGAACTGTGCACAGCGCTTAGGATTCATGTGTTGTTGCAGCACTCAAATGGTAAAACAAAAGGCAGCTATCAGATGTGCAGTTGTGCTTTTGGACTTTAATGCACAGTGTTTGCAGGTCAGTTGAATTGCAGTGTCATCAACATGTGTTGTGCTTCTCTGTGAAGATAAATAACCATGTCAGGACAGCTCCTCTGGACACTTTTTTTGCAACTCTTCTGAGCTCAAAACACAGAAGAGATAAGCTAGCACCGGTTTCTTGTTTTAGAGACTGATGTCCTGTTAGAGAGATGTTTGTATCACGGTAAGCAGGCGTAGTAGTACAAGTTTGCAAGTGTCACGCCTGCCTTAGTCACTTGTTCGCGTGGGCTAATGAGGTATACGTAGTGGAGCACAGGGTGTAGCGTAAAACCCCTACACCCACGATGCGTCACGCTGATGTCAGGAGAGATTGACTGAGGAGGTGGTGTAAGAGAGGAGGAGTCGAACATGCGTCAGTAATACCCACAGTGGGGAGAGAGGAGGGTCTCCTGTTCTTTTTGTCTGACTCTCTCTTTCAGACAGTGTTTATTTTTAGCAGCAGCTCTGTGCTGGTGTTGCTGTGTGCCGTCTTTGTGCGAGCAGGTGACCTCCCCCTTTTTCGGCATCTCATTCGCTCACTCACACAGTCTCTTTCATACCCTCACACACCTTGTATACCTTCCCTATTTAGTGAAAAGCGGTGTGTCTAATCTGTTTGTGCTCGTGAGGGTTTGCAGCTCACACTGCACATTAGCAACACAGCTAACAGCTTTCTTTATAATATAGCTGTAACCGGAACATTGTGCTGACAGAAATAGTAGGAGGTTTCCTGTGTTACCATGCATATTTGAGTGCGTGCGCATGACATGTTTGAGCTTTGGCGGAAGTTTGCGTAGTAGTGGCGGGTAGTATTGAGCGGGAAGCCGGGAGCTCCAGGCTGTGAGCTGTTAGCTGCTGTGCCAGGCCTCAAACAGCTGACAAATACCAGGCTTCCCCTCCTCTCTCCGGCCCCCTCGCTCTCCCTTCAGTTTCGAGCTCTTCTCGCTTTCAGTTTTCTTTCCATTTTACCCTCGGATTTCTCCTCCTCTCTTTACTTTCCCTCTTTTCTTTGCCTCCACCAGAGGCTCTCCTTGGCAATGCGCTGGAGCAGGAGACAGAAAGTGGGTCAGTGGGTCAGCTCAGGCAACAGGCTCAGGCTGGCTGCGCTCTGGGTGTAACTTGAGTCCTATTACTCCCACAGAGCTTCTCAGCACACTCCAGCTAAGATTACTAACTATAGATTCCCTGCATGGGATCAATATAATTTATCTTGAGCTTTCTTTCCTAGATTAAAGTGCATTTTTAACCAGATTATTTTAAATTGGCTTTCTCCGACATGGCTTGGAATAGTCTGATTAAACTGACTCATGATGCACACTTTTAAATTTTAATCTTTAATTACTTAAAGATTTCACTAAAAGAAGATTAGAGCTACTCCAGATGAAATTAATCTTTAAATTAAACCAACAATTCGCTAATTCAATAACTCAACAATTCACTAATTTCAGATTAATGCTGCCTGACAACAGAGACACATTATTTTTCTACTGGAGCCCAAACTTGTATTATTACTTGCATAGAGAAGGAAGCCTGTGATACATTCTTGCCAAGTCCTTATCACTTCACCTTCTCTCAGATTTCACATTCTGATTGGGAATGTCATCAGTTTGTATTTAGTCATCCGTATTGAACAAACTGACTTGATGATGTTGCTGGAGAAAATGTCAGGGGTTAACCAAAGATGTTATAGGTCATCGTAACAACGCCTCACTCCTTCTTAACCCCAAACACACACAAACACCATTCGAGGAGGTACTTTGACACGTTACTAGTCCCGACTTTATGCTCTATTTCAGTGGTTCTCAAACTGTTTACCACCTCAGAAAATATTGGGCTCTCCAAGTAGGATTATTTGTGCTCAACATAACCGCTGTGAAACAATCAGAAAATAACTTCTTTATATCTCTGATTAACCGGCTTTATCGAGGCCGGCACTCTCTCTCTCTCTCTCTCTCTCTTTCTCTCTCTCTCTCTCTCTCTCTCTCTCTCTCTCTCTCTCTCTCTCTCTCTCAAACACTCGGGACACAAACCAAATTAAACTTCTTCGTGTCACTTTTTTTTGGCAGCATAAACTGCGAGCCAGACACAGATTTAGAAGCTCTCCAAAATGTTTAACTGAAACTAATGTTGGATTAAAAAAGTTAAAGGTCCCATATTTTACACTTTTCTGGCGTTTTATTTGAAGTTTGTACCAAGCGTCAAGATTGTAAACTGGCTTTATAGTTAAGACTATTCTAGTTTAAAGCACAGTACTCAGAAAGCTGCTTTCTTAAACAAATAAATATCATTTATTAAAGATTATTTGAGTTAAATAGTCTTTAACATGTTGAATAATTTAACACATACAATGTCAACCAATTCTAGTTGACAGAGCTGCTTCGTCTCTCTTCTTCTTCACTCTGCTGAATAAACTTTGCAGTGAGTATATTGCCAAGCATTTTTTTCAACTTATATACCACAGGGGGAAAAAACCAGACTGTTTGCTTGGTTAAGCATGGTTAAGTGGTTAAGCTCCATTCAGAGTGTATAGTACGTGTTGTAAACATCAACAGAGTTCCTGCGTAGTCTAAAAACAGCATTCACTGACAGTCGGTCTGTTACGTCTGTCAGATGTCAATAAGAGGATGAATCAGACATGCTAGTTGTTGCAGTCATTGCACTGTGGTGACATGCAAATGTAAAGAGGTTATTTCAGTATGTTTGAGTGTATGAGTGTATACTTTTATATTAAACTCTACTCACCATTAATTACATGGTATAGATATCCAGAAAATGGCTTTACAAATACTTCTTGATTGGCTTATGATATGATGATACGATACTCTGTGCTATCACGTGTATTTCTTCTTATTCGGGACATTACTGTGATGGATTTGACACTAATATTTGTATTTTAGAAATGCTGTTAAATGCTTCAAATTGCAAACTTAGATTTACAGACTGTTTGGGATTTTACACACTCAGTTGTCAGTTTATTAGATACACCAATATTAAATCAATGCAGTGCAATAAAACAGTTCTGCAGTAAATCCGACTGTCATGAAGACTATAATGTTCAGTTTTAGCTGAGACGGTGATGATTAAACTTTATGGTCGTTTTGGAGGCGGTAGTTTGTGTTGCTGTTGATTTTAATGGGTCATACTGAGAAGTGTTTAATATTTTGCCTCCCCTCTTTGTTTTCAGGATAAACATCATGATGCTGCTCACGAAATCATTGAGACCATTCGGTAAGTGACCTTCTCTCTCTGACTCAACTTTCACACGTACTCCCCCTTATTTACACATACAGTAAGTGACTGTGTCAGGTGTGTGATCTCATGACAAATTTATGTGTGTGCTTTCTCTAGGTGGGTGTGTGAGGAGATCCCAGACCTCAAACTGGCAATGGAAAACTACGTACTCATTGACTACGACACCAAGAGGTGAGTCAAGGGTCATGACGAAATCTGTTTGTGTCACTGACATTGACAAATCCCAAGTCTTTGAAGATTATGACACAGTATGTGTCAGCACTTTCATCCTGTCAGGCTAACTGCTGATCGAACAGCTTGCCTGTGCGTCTAAATAGAAGTGTTTGTTTCTAATTTAAAAATATAATTGAAGTCAGTAGTAATAAATATTTTTGCCTTGAGCCCTGTCCATGTCACAATTGACACAAAATTGCAGGTATTTCGACAGGAAGATAAAAATGGGAAGTCAATAGTAAAATAGTCCTTGCTCTGAGAAGTGTCATCTTCCTTTCATCAAAATGATGATGTTGTATTTGTGTGTTCTTCTAACAGCTTCGAGAGTATGCAGAGGCTTTGTGACAAGTACAACAGGGCCATCGACAGCATTCACCAGCTGGTGAGTTCTTACGTGTGCAGGTTTCCTAGTCCTGTGACGATGAAGGGAATGTCACTAAAAGTGAACAATACTGTAAGAGTTTATTCAGACAGAATCCGGCACTGCTGTGAAAACGCAGGTTCTTCCATTCATTTGAGTGGAGTCGTCTGTTTCGGCTGCAGCGGTTCGCCAAAAAACGCAGCATCCTGTGGCAGAGAAGTTGAGCCGGATCCAACTTTTGGAAAAACGCAGCCCTTTGATGCTCTACCTGTTGTGTTCTGGCTTTGTTTATTTCATGTACCAAGCATCTAAATCTGTCTAGCTCGCAATTTAAGCTGCAAAATAGTGACATGAAGAAGTTGAACTTCGATGGATTGAGAGAGGGAGCTTTGGTCTAGAGACATAGACAGTGATTGACAGTGATAGCGCGGCGTCGGTTAAAGCCGTTGTTAAAGCCGGTCAATCAGCGAAATAAAAAGTTATTACCTGATTGATTCACAGCGGTTACATTCATCACAAACAGACACACCCACCTCAGCCCCACACACCAACGCACAACCCTGCTGCGATTCACCGCAGCACCGGTTTCTGTCTGAATGTACCTAAAGCACATTTTTACCCAGCAATTCAGTTTGTTACACATTAAAATGGTTATTTTCGACTTTCTATTTGCTAAACGTGGTGGGTGGCACCAATAGAACGACTCCATTCAGTCCTGTTTTTTCGCTACACCTCTGTTGAGGCTCCAAGCAGTCTGAACCGATAGTAAAATGTGCTGTTAAAGCACTGCAGACCACTGATTGGTCAGAGAGAATTGGAGCAGCCAAAGTCGTCTGCACTCACTCACTCACTCTCCTGTGTTTTTCAGCAGTCTTTTGTCTCGTTTCCTGCAGCCTTTTCTCAAACAGAGCTCGTCTTCTTGTAATAAACAACCACATACAGAGAAGAAAAATATCCTGCATTGCTTTCTTAGAGTAGTGTAGCTTCACCTGTAATGTTTAACGAGTGTGTAGTTAGCCCAGAAGCCCCACTAACGACCCCTTTGTTTCAGAATATTGTCTGTCAGTCTATTCCAGTGTTCCTTTAGCTCTGTGTCACACAACCTAATGCTGTCTTACGAGACTAAAGTTCAATATATATATTTATAATTGATCGTTTTTGCTTTGTTATCAACCAATAGCTTGCAATAGCTGTCTGGTCCAAAACACTCATTTATAGATTTTTCAATAAAACATCAGCTGTTTTCTTTTGTCTTTCTCTTTGAAAGACCAGCACCACTTGATGATATCTGCACACTCATGTATCGGGCAGTATGCCTTGATTTTTGTGTCATTAAACGTATAATCCCATTTTACAGTGGAAGGGGACCACCCAGCCCATGAAGCTGAACAAGCGTCCTTCCAACGGGCTGCTGAGACACATTCTGCAGCAGGTGTACAACCACTCGGTGACAGACCCGGAGAAGCTGAACAACTATGAGCCTTTCTCCCCTGAGGTGTACGGAGAGACCTCTTTTGACCTGGTGTCTCAGATCATCGACGAGATGGAAATGATGGAAGATGACACTTTTGTTGACCTCGGCAGTGGTTAGTCTGCTGTTATTTTGGGATGGCCATGTTTCAGGAAGAATTAATCCAACACAGCTTTTACATAACACCACTTCTGTCATACAAAGCCAAATGACACTGAGTAGAGAAACGGGGGAAAATCACTCGATAGTTTATCCCCAAACCTTTGAAATATATTGTTAATAGCAGTGGGAACAGTTCTTGGTAAACAAATGATTGGTTGAATTGATTTTTTAAAGAACAATAGTGTTTAGAGAAGTAGGAGTAGGACAGTGTGCCAGTGTAGGTGGAAGAGATAAAAATGGTTTTCAACATAATCGTGTAGGTGTGGCTAGATGTTTGTTTTGACATGAACCTATTGTCTCTTATTTGCAGGAGTGGGGCAGGTAGTGCTGCAGGTTGCAGCAGCAACCAACTGTAAACACTACTACGGCGTAGAGAAAGCAGACATTCCAGCTACCTATGCAGAGGTAACTACGTTAATATCTCGTAAGACCAGAGGGGTATTCCAGAAAGGAGAGAGAGTGTTGTCTGACACAACAGTGCTGTGTCGAAAATCACAGCTTCCTCAGTCACAGTGTGATTGCCACTACAGGCTGCTCTGGCAAACACACAGTAGTCTCGCAGAAGAGTTTTTCCAAAGTGGATTTCCCGGTTCACGTTTCATTTTGTCATCCTTACCCTGTAGCAACACACCTGCACAAGCACGGACCCTTGCGCTGTGCCAAGGTGCTATTTTTAGTCTAAATGTGTCCTGACCTCAGTTAATCTAACCAGCTGCAAATAAACTCAAAAGCTCAGGGTTGGTACCATCATCATCATAGTAAAAGACGCAGGCCTTCAGTAATGCTGAGAGCAGCAGGAGCTTTTCTGCAAACCCTGAACACAATATCCAAATTTCACAGAAGGGCTGTCGTTAACTCACTAATCCTCCTTTCTGGAACTGACTCTGAAACACATCCTCACTCGTTTGGATATTAATAATCACGTTCTATCTTTCAGACCATGGATAAAGAGTTTAAAAAATGGATGAAATGGTATGGGAAGAAACATGGGGAGTACACAGTAAGTTGACTCTTGGCGTGGGAATATTGGGAGTTCTGCAGAGCCACATGTATTCAGGATTTTTACCCTGACTCTGCTCTGTTTCCCTCAGCTGGAGAGAGGTGACTTTCTGTCTGAAGAATGGAAAGAAAGGATCGCCAACACAAGGTGGTATACCAAACCGGGCCACTGTAACATTTTCCATTTATTTCCAACAAGAACATTTATAAGCTGAATTTATACATTGATGGAATAGAAAAATAGAAGCTGTTGTATATTGTAATGCAGTTGTAATATGTGGCATATGAAAGGTTCAGTCCTGTAATGAAAGCTATCATTATGAAACTTATCGTGACTGTGTTTACTGTGTAGGTGTGAAGAGCATCATGTGCATGACTTTATTAAACGTGTCATCAGAACTTTGTTAAAACAGATTCCTCTCTCCAAACTTGATCTTTAAGGTAATTTTTTTTAAACTGAGAAAAGTAGTTCTAAAATGTTTCTTTCTTTGTCTGTCTTGCAGTATTATTTTTGTGAATAACTTTGCCTTTGGTCCAGAAGTAGATCACCAGCTGAAGGAGCGCTTTGCAAACATGAAGGAAGGTTAGTATTTTTTAGCTAACCGCTAAATTGTTTTTGTGGTGACTTTATTGTGGCTAAGCAGCCAAAGTGTTTCCAAAAAGAGCCGCAGGATATTAACTTTGAAGTGCAGAAACACACACACACACACACACACACACACACACACACACACACACACAAAGGCTTTACATTGTAGTAATTTAAAACACAGATGAATTTTGCCAATATAATAATGACGATGCATCCTGTCAACCATAAGAGCAGATAATAAAAACTGGGTTGATTTGAGGCTGTTTATTCTGGAAAGTACTGTAGTTACACGTGAATTTAGGGAGTTAACTTGAAAGTTAATAAGGGCATTAATTAACTTTCAAGTTAACTCCCTAAATTCTGTCAAGACTCACTTCAAATTTTATTTATTTTTTACCTTTATTTAACCAGGAAAGGTCCCATTTAGAGAAAAGAGACTAAAAAATCTCTTTTCCAAGAGAGTCCTGGCCAAGAAAAGAAATGAGAGCAAAACAGACAGTATTACAACATATAGTAATAAAAATGAATAAATAAATAAAAGTGCAGTACAAGCCATGAATTAAGCAATATCAATTTAAGAAACAAGACCCCAACGATTCTGTCTCCAAGTCTTTCAATACAGATTTAAAAGCATAAAAAAAAATCAGATCTTAAAGTTTTATAAGGTTCTTTTAATTGGGAACATTTAATTGAGCATTGAGAATAAGTTTCAGTTGAGATGAGGTTTCCTGTACAACATTAAAAGCACTTTGCAAGTGGTCAACAGCTTTAGCAAGGGTTGACGCACTGCAGTAAATAACTGCATCATCAGCATACAATTGAAAATGAATATTTTTCATATCTTGACTGAAGTAATTCATAAGGTATTTATAGGATAACTAATATAAATATAATAATAATATCTAATAACTTAGAAATAAAACACTTCTTGTAACATCTGCAAAAACGGTACAGTGTGTAGTAGTAGTATTCTCATTTCACTGGTCCTTTAATCTCCACACTGTGCCATGTCTTAATTTGTCATTTAAAATTAAATTAACTGACTTGTATGGTAGAGTAGTTGGTTGATGAGCTGCAAAAAAAATGAGATGGTTTATGACGCCTCAGGAGTAAACTGAATAAAGGTTGACAAACAAGGCGTTTAGCATTTCCTTATGACAACAGACCTTTTTGGTTTGTGTAGAAAACCATCCAGGCCTTCTGTTGGTCACACTGGGAGTGACACCTTGGCTTACTGGAAATAATATTTATTCAGCTGTTCTCATGGGTGATTAAAATAACAACAGCTGATGGTATCCATTAGTGACTGTGTGTGTGTGTCTGTGACCTTTGACCTCACAGCCCCACTACGCCACTTGACTCAGTTTTGACAATATGATGAATGATGAATTAGGGAAATGATTGTTTCATGAGCCATAAGAGCTACTGTATGTGTCCACTGTACAGCATCGAGAATTTATCAGAAGAAAATGTTTTTATTGATTTTGTATGTTTGTTGTTTGTTTTTTTTTACTCCCAGGTGGGAAAATTGTATCCTCCAAACCTTTTGCACCTTTAAATTTTAGAATAAACAGTCGAAACTTGAGTGGTAAGTACCACAATTAGTGGAAAAACAGATTTCAATGTCCCATGCTTCCTTTGATTTGGATATGACACGTGTTTTTCCTCCTCTGTCCCACAGATATTGGCACAATAATGCGTGTGGTGGAGCTTTCTCCACTCAGGGGCTCTGTGTCCTGGACTGGAAAGCCAGTTTCCTACTACCTGCATACCATAGACCGCACCATAGTAAGTACTGAAGCTCTTGGAAGGAGGACCGAAATTCAGAGAGCAGAATTTTCTATTAAACGACAAGCAGCACAAACACTTTATTCATTGGAGACACCGAGTAACCTCAACCCGAGAGATGGGCTGCCATAATAACAGCTGTTATTGTCTTAATGAGTAGTCAGTCCCAGGAGTAAACAATCTGAGAAGGGTTATACAGGGTAACGTGCATTAGATAACACTGATATGTGTCACTCTGGTAATTGGTTAAAGTAATCCATGGTTAACAGTGGGAGTCCCAGTGAGAGCTGGCAGCCTGCCCAAAAAGTGCGAGTGACGATCTTGTTCTGTGTTATCGCCTGATGTAGATGTGATTGCTCTCTCCTCGCTCTTTATTTTGTGGCACATTTCTACCCAAGGATGGGTGGTGTGACTTCTTAGAATGAGAACACAATAGAAGTACAGTACATGTCCAAATATATGGACATGGCTATATTAGGGATCGACCAATTATCGGCCTGGCCGATAATATCGGCCGATATTCTGCATTTTTGCGATCATCGGCATCGGCCGTTTTTTTCACCGATAACCGATAAAATTAATTAATGTATTTTAAAACGCGCTCCTTTGGCTCTGATGCAGCCGTCTCTGCCTGAAGTCACCACTCTCTTGGCTGTGTAACAATGTCCCGCCCACAGCCCTCACTGATTGGCTGTCTCACTTGTGCCAAGTAGCCAATCAATCAACACAGAAGCTTCTACATGCAGTGCCACTGCCTGTAGCAAGTATAAGGAGGGAAAACCTGCAGTTTGGCTCTTGAGATTAAACTTTTCACAACTTCAACACGGGGTAGGCTATTTAATGATGGCCCACCGCTACATTATAATTGCCGCGACCGCTTTAGAGCTGGGGCCAGACGCACAATAATAATAGGAGACCCTTACGGTTATCATTACTTTGTGGGAATAATTAATCTCCTAACGTGTCTCAGCCCGTGGGGCGGCTCCCGGTTTATCAATAAACAACACCCGAGGTGATTATAGCCTATAAGTTTAACGCCACACGCTAACGTGTCCTTGTTTGTTTTCAGTTGCCTCTCCCTCAGCGCTCATGCTCTCACTACACTATGATCACACAGAATAGATGTTAAATATTCGTCTGTTTGCCGGTCACTCGTAAAGTCCAGGGAAATGATGGGCCATTTCAATGAGTCAAGCAGCGAGCACACGTCGAGTTTTTTTCAATCAGTAAATTTACCGTCGCGTCTACAACTCACGTGTGTAAAGTAGCCTTTATTGTTTGCATTTACAATTGCCAAGTGCCTTATTCTTATTTATGTAATATGACATACAGTTCTAAGCACAAGAGTGTACATTTAATGTTCTGAGATTCCGAATATGACTTCATTTCTCTAAATAAATATATATAATAATACATAAGGAACTATAAGTGAAAAACTCTGGTGTTAAGGCCATTTTTTACATTTATTACTGCAAATAAATATCGGTTCTACATATCGGCTATCGGTTTCGCTTGGTTATTAATAATCGGTATCGGTATCGGCCCTGAAAAATCCATATCGGTCGATCCCTAGGCTATATTGTTTGTACCTTTTGTAGAGGATGTATTTTGATAGTTAAATGAGAAAAAGGCAAATCAACTCCAGAGAACTCGCTGTGTTAAATGGTGACTGATCAGAAGCTGTAAATCCACTCAGGCCTTTCATTGAAAGGTGCACAAATCACAAACACTATAACCAACAACTGGCTGGCTTCATGCACATAGGTTTTGTGTGCGCATTAAAGCAAATGGCTGGTCTGTAATCTGCATGAATAATCCAGAAACACCAGAGAGACAAATAAAACAAACCAATCTCCAGTTTTCATTACCATATACCATACCACCGTGTTAACATATTTATAAACTCACCATCTGATTTAAAGGTGTTTTGTTATACATATGTATATATTGATTATATTCCCAGAACAGGCCACAAGGTGCAAAATTAACCATGAACGACACTGTTTACTTGAAATCTTGAAATAATGAGAGATATTATTTAATGTTATTTATTATTTAAGAAAGCACACACACTAGAGTTTTGTAAAATGTGAATTGCATTCAAAATCATATTTCTGCAATCATGTGTGGAATAAAGCATGATTGTTTGAACTTGAAAGTCATGAAAATAATCTAATCACATTTTTCTTGTCTTTCAGCTTGAAAACTATTTTGCTAGTCTCAAAAATCCTAAACTCAGGGTAAGTCATGTTCTCTCTTCGTCTGCACTGACAGAGTGACTGTACTCACTATATTTTCTGTATCAGACACTTAAATTTGTTCTTCTTATATCAGGAAGAGCAAGAGGCAGCTAGACGACGTCAGCAGAAGGATACGAAGGACAGTAAAAGCAATAGCACCACGCCTACGAAACCTAAAGAACAAAACAAGGTAGGACATGCACAGATTTACAAGGTATTATGTTGGAAGCATTGCATAGGACCAGGTAGATGTAAATGAAATGTAAATCAACTCTCTGTGGTCTTTGTATGTACGTGTGTGTGTGTGTGTGTTTGTCCTTGCGTATTACAGCAGGACTCTTGTGGTGAGGAAGAGCGTCCTAGCTTGGTGACAGTGGTCAAGCCCTCTGCCAAACCCCGAAGAGCCCGACTCCTGTCCAAAGGTCGCAAGTTGAACAACAAGAAACGTGGTCGACCCAAGAAAGCCGCCCCGGCCGCTGAGAAGAAAAACAAGAAGAACCAGAGCGCTTTGGATCTGCTGCACGCCAAGACCCTTTCTGCAGCACCCCCTCAGGGTCAGAGGGCACGCAGACACACACACCCTCACATAAATGCTAGATATTACTTCATAACAGTTCACATTTGATTGAGCATCAACCTGAAGCTGCCACATGTCACAGAAAAAACATACATATGCTTCTTGTGTGTGCAGATGCATACCGGCCACCTCAGAGTCCCTTCTACCAGCTACCTCCCAAGGTCCAGCACTATCCCTCTAGTCAACTGCTGTTGAGCCCGACTCCTCCTGGTCTGCAACAACTGTTAGGTGAGCTGATGAAGACTTCTCTGTCATGCTCAAAGATCTTGTCAAGTTGTACATATTATACCAGACGTTCAAATCTGTACACAAAATAAGGTTCTTAATTCAAACTGGTGGTTTTAGTGTTACAAATAAGCTTTAATATGTTTTTGATAATGTATTTGATCTCTATGAAAACTTATTGGAATAGTTTGCTCTTCAGTGTGCTATTGAGTAGTATATTAAGAGGAGCAGAATTTACAAATGAGAGGTTAGATAACACTCAGTCATTGAATTTAATTAGATTTGTTCTTGTGTATGACTGCATGTTAGTCTTTTCTACATTTCCCCAACTACATAACAAAGAATACATCCTCTGTTTTTGCTCTCTGGTTCCCGCTGTGTCTCCGTCCTACATCTTTCTCACAGATAACATCAAAGTTCAATACCTCCAGTTTATGGCCCACATGAAGACTCCTCAGTACCGCTCCAACCTGCAGCAGCTTTTAGAACAGGAGAAGGTAATCATTAATTACAAACAGTACTGATTTGCTACTGCGACTGTTTTCTTTAAGCTACCACATCATGATTTACTCAATTTACTACAATATCATGCCAACATATTCTTTTCATTTCTTTTGCCTAACCTCTCACCTGTATGTTCTTGTTTGTCTTTCTGTCTCCAGCAAAAACACAGGGACCTGTCAGGGCAAGCAGAGCAGCTCCACTCTGTCTGTCAGTCACACAAGGACAAGATCAAAGGTCTCTTTCAGACCAAACTAGATGAGGTGGGAACAGCTGCTTTATTGCTCTCTAGATCACACAATATCACCATAAACCTTCTCATATTAACACCCAGAAATGTGCAGCTTTTGTTTTTTGTATGAATTTTGAGTGTTTCAATACAGCTATTTAATGTACCTGAATATCATGTATCCCACTTGTACATGAATGTGGTTTAAACAGACTTTAATGTGAGCGAGGGAGAGCAGACGTTGCGGTTTTTCCTGCAGTGTTGTGTTGTAGTTTGCATTAATTACACTCCTCTAGTTGAAGCTTTAAGCCTGCTGCACCTGAGACACAACATCCTTGTTGGGTGTGGTTAGACAATTGCTATGTTGAATGGATTTATACATCCAGCCATTGTGTCCGATTACACTTTGTATACACTTCTACATTATGCAGCAAAGTGAGAGCTTCAACCACTGGAGGTCAGCAAAGAGAGGATGTTCACTGATGTGAAATAACTCTTGAGGCTTTATATGCTTGTAGCTGATTTATGACACTGTGTATCTCTGTGTCTGTGTGTGGTGATCAGCTGGGAGTGAAAGCCTTGACTGTGGAGGACCTGCTGCAGGCCCAGAAGGAGATATCAGCTCACAATCGTCAGCTGAAAGAGCAGACTAAGCAGCTTGAGAGAGACATGGCCTTGCTGAGAGACCACAGCCTGCTACTGGTGAGGTCTAGCTACTATGTTGTTGTAACCTCCACCCTGTTACTACAGCATCATCCCCAGTGGGTTACACCTGTTCTGCTGCTCTGCATTTGTGTAATGGTGGTTGAAGCCCTAGTTCAGCTCAAGTTTGCCTCTCAGACTTGCACTTTAAGCCAATGTTAAATCAATTTTCACTTTGCGAGAGCAAGCAAACAAATGACAGCAAGTGTGTATGTTTGTTTTCAGCTGAAGTCTCGATGTGAGGAGCTGAAGCTCGACTGGGGCTCTTTGTGTCTTGAGAGTTTGTTGAAGGAGAAACAAGCGCTACGCAGACAAATCTCTGAGAAACAGAGACACTGTTTGGAGCTACAGGTAGGTACATAGTCCTCCTCCTCAATTTGATGGATTAATTTCCACACGGTTATATCTCTCTTCCACCTCGTGTACACTCCTCCACACTTGCTGAGTTCTTTGGCCTCTTCCTACATCCTGCCGCCCCCTTTCATCCGTCCAAATGGCTCTTCAGAGATATTCAAAGGAATTAGCCTTGTCACCTAAACTATGAATATAATGTAGCTTGCAGGAACAACTGATAAATTGCTGTCACAAACATTTTCCTGGACATTTCATTGTTGTACAGTGCCTGTTTCCTAGTGTAACGGCTCCCCCTGGTGTCTGTTTGTAGATCAGCATTGTGGAGCTGGAGAAAAGTCAAAGGCAGCAAGAGCTGCTTCAGCTCAAGTCCTACAGCCCCTGTGAGGGTTCCCCATACAGGAAGAGCCTGGAATCGCGCTCTTCCACAGACATGGACTCCTCTAAGCTTGGCCTGTCGTCAGCCCCAGCGCTCAACGGTGTCAGCCCAGAGCTGTCTGTCAACGGCACCAGCTCACCCTGTTTTGACCGGGCCAACACCAAGGGCGAGCTTCTTTCTCGCTACTTGCCCATCTCCCCGGACCACGAGATTGTACCTGCCACCCCTGATGCCCGTCAGAGGCAGCAAAGTTCCTCGTATGCTCTTCCTGATTACACACGCTTCTCCCCTGCCAAGATTGCCTTGCGGAGGCATCTTAACCAGGACCCTACTGCCTCTGCTCACTTGAGAGGTCCACTGACCGCACACAGGTTGGTGGGCAATAAAATAAAAACTTATATCTGAGGCAACAGACAGCTAACTAGTTACAGCTAAATTTGACTGTTTTTATTTGTCTTTTTCAGGGAATTGGGTGGTGTTAACTCACCGCTTGGAGCCAAACAAAACTGCCCCTCTCCCAATGCATCTGATGCCCAGAATACTCCTAAAGGTTCCGAGAGGGTAAATTTGTAACTTTTTTCTCTCTGTGCACTTGCACCTCTGCAGTTTTCCACCTTTCTTGCAGTATTTGTCTCTCTCACTGTGAACATACAGTCATTTTCCCTTTGCCTCTCTCATACAGGGCGGTAAGGAGAGGAGCCCATCTGTTCAGGGTGACAACAGCATTACGAGCCTTCCAATAAGTATCCCTTTGAGCACTGTCCACCCAAGTAAACTACCAGTCAGCATCCCTCTGGCCAGTGTGGTACTGCCCAGTCGTGCTGAGAGACTGGTGAGTAGTTCATGACAGTACATACATGCAGTACTACGTTAGCAACATGCTTCAAATTTAATGTTCACTTGTGAGGAGTCGTGTTAGAACAGATTCTGGTCGTTTCACCTGGATAATTACTGATTAAAATTATCATAAATATGTTTCTTTTAATTTAGATTATTTCTTTGGATTATGTTATGATATGCTATTTGTTCATGATTTCAGAGAAGTACTCCCAGTCCTGTGTTTCAGGCAGGTCAGACCAACGGTAAGGGTTACACTTTATCCACACTTATATTCACTATTTTTACCATCTGATCATGATCTGTAGACGATTTCTGACTAATAAACTTTAGGTTTTTATTACTCTGCATCCTTAACCATTATCTGGTCTCTGTTTAGGATATTCAGGGCTGATGAATGGAGGTCCCCACCCTGAGGACCATAACGGTGCTTCTTCATCACCTCCTCCACACAGCAACACTCTATTGACAGGACCAATGGGCCGTGGAGGTCCCATCCAGAGCCCCCCACTCAGCACTGGAGGGGTGCTCCAGTATGCAGATGGACCCCCGAGGATTCTTCCAGAAGACGGACAGGATCACCAGGGAGGTGAATCCGACACGGAGCCCCAGGACAGTGATCTGCGGAGGAGAATCTTCTTCTCGTCGTCCTCCTCGTCATCATCGTCTTCCTCTTCGTCAGGTAGTGGAGGCAGCGTGGCCGGAGGATCACGCCTCCACCATCACACCGGCAACTCAGCCAAGCAGGGATACCACAGTAACCATGGAAACCACCACCACCAGTCCCCCGGCACACAGCACACTCACCCGCCCACGCACACGTCGTCATCGCACTCCTCTCACAGCCTTGGCTCTCAAGAGGGACGCAAGCGGGGGAGAAGGAAGCGCAGCTCTGCGATGGCTGTCACAGCCAGCGGATCCCCAAAGAGGAGGTCATTCCCCGGGCTCAGCTCCAACAACCACTCCTCAGGATCGCCACTCAACATTAACTCCATGGTGAGTCACGAAAAGCATGAAACCTGGCACCTGATATCAGAAACCAGGAAAGTATAACACATTGCAAACTGGAAACTTCCAAATTAAAATCATGAGTTTATTCTGTCAACTTCTTCGTCTTTGGTCCATTTACACACAGATCCCTCTGTGGATGAATCAGTGAGACTGCTATCATGTTACTGTTTTTATTGCCCAGTGTCATGTGGAGGTAATCTGCATGTTCTTTGTCCCAACAGGTGAACAACATAAACCAGCCTCTGGAGATTTCTGCCATCTCCTCCCCAGAACAATCAAGCCGAAGCCCAAACGGGCCAGACCTGGACCAGCCTCCCATCTTGAAGAGAGAGCGCCCCCTCGAGCTCAACGGCACAGGTCGTTACTCCTCAGCCCCCAGCTCTGATGACGAGGACTCAGGATACCCTGCAGACAGCAGGTAATATGGTCGTAATAATGTGAAGATAGGAGTAACAACAGTGTACCTGCTGAGCTGCACTTTTTTAAAGATGAGTTTGCAGATCTTCACTCCAGCTGCAGGCTATTTTTTCCTCTTTCTGAAATCTTCTAGGTGTTTGTTGAGTATCCAGGTGACCAATTCCAACATTTTTCTGGCTTTTTATTAAAAAATATGATATTTATTGTCTCAACTCTGTTTTAGAGTCAATCATTATGTTGCCATGTGTGCTTTTTTTGATTGTTGATTGTTCTTTTTTTCTAGAATTGAAAGAAAAATTGCCACTATATCTTTAGAGAGCAGAGATGGACCTGGTAGACTTGGGGATAGTGAAAGAGGTAAGAAAAGAAAATGTGACTTGTTAAAATACAAACTTTCACTTGTTTTTATTTGATGCCAACATGTATTTCGTTTTTCCTCCACTAGGCAGGAAATCTGGTAGTAGCAGTGGTAACAGCACAGGCAGTGAGGCCTCCTCTTCCTCGTCCTTGTCCTCTACCAGCAAGTGGAAATCCACCTTTTCACCCATTTCTGATCCCAAGCAACCCAACTCTGACCTGAGACAAGGGGGTTCTCCATTCGGCATGGGGGGGTCAAGCCGGGGAACAGACTCAGACTCTGACCACAAACAACAGCATCAACAGGTGAGGAAAGGGAGTGACGGAGAGTCGTCCAGTTACATGACCGCCAACCCCTTCCTCAGTCAGGAGGCAGGGACCCGGGGTGGAGGCGGCAGTGCCGGTGCCCAGGGAGGCGGCGGTTCAGACCAACGCCAGGCTCTCCAGAAGCAGAAGACCCCTCGCGACTGGGAGATGAAGACGAGCAGCAGCCTGGCCAGTCAGAACCTCTTCATATCTGCCGCTGCCAGCAGTGGAGGGGGCATACTGAGTGGGAAGGTGGGAGGCAGTCCTGTAGCAGCTTCCTCAACCACAGGAGCATCTGTGGGGCAGTATCTGGGCGCTCAGTTCCCACTTGGAGGGACCTCAGTCTTACAGTCTTTGTTCGGGGCCCAGACAGGCGGATCCACGGTGAGTGGGACCCCGCGGCTCGTCAACGGACACTCTGCCCTGGGAAGCTTCTCCAGTGCTGGGCTGACAGGGGGAGCGGCTGGAGGTGAGCATCACTAAACTGATCATGTAAAGTTTTACCTCGGGATCACTGAAACAGCCTAGAAGGGAGGTCGTAGTCTTAGCCTGGGGGTCATCTTGATAAAGAATAGCGTGAGTGCGAGGGCCAGGTAAGTGGAGGTCCAATGCTGCTGTCTCTCTGTCTGCCTCGCTGACAGTTTGACTGACTGACTGACTCTGTGTGCTGCCTCGCTTTGACACGGACTGGCTGCTTGAGCGCTGCAGTTGGAAACACCCTTGGAAAATGTAAAAAAAAATCTGATCCAATGATTCGTATTAAATCTGTGATTGACCGTGAATTATTAATATGTTTTTTAGAGCTATTACATCATTACATTGTCATTTTCTGTGGGTGTATCTCTTTGATTTGTATGTCAGAGTCATTTCACGTGTGAGCAAACATGAACCTGAATCCTAAATTGGCCGGTGACCGTCACAGTGGACTGACTCTGTTTGCTTTCTGTGTGCTTGTCGAAGACTTGCTTGGCGCTATGCACAACCTGGCTCAGTCCTTGCTTCTCTCTTTGTCCCCTTCTCTCTCGCTCTCTTTGCCACTTGTATCCGTTCTCTCTTCCCTCTGTCTCCACTCTCTCGCCCTCCCCCCTCCCTCCATTTCTGCTGTATGATTTGCAGGTATATTTCACCACGTGGTTCCCACAGTGTCCTCCCATCAGTTTGGGGCGACGCTGCCCGCCTCTGGAGGCCTCAGCTCTCTGCTCAGTCTCTCCTCCTCTTCCTCTACCTCCTCCCAAACCCAGCATCACACCACTCCCCAACCAGCCTCCACGCGCCTGGCCTCCGTGTCCTCACCTCTGCCCCACTCCCTGTCCCAGGCCCAGCACAGCCGCATCCAGTCGGTCCTGCATAGCCCTTCTCCTCCCACGCTCTCCCTGCCCCCACCTCCACCCCTGCACAGCGCCCCCTCCTCGTCCTCAACACCCACGCACTCTGATGCCCCGACATCCTCTCGATCTGACTCCCTCCACTCCTCCCGTCTGTCCCACTCCTCTCTCCACCACCAGAGAGCACAGTCATCCCTCTCTCTCTCCATCTCCTCCTCCACCTCTGCCTCCTCTGCTTCTGTCTCTGCTGCCGCAGCCGCTTCCCTCTCCTCCTCTTCCTCCTCCCCCTCCTCTCTGTCAACCTCCTCGTCTCGTCCATTTGCAGTGCACTACTCCCCTCGGCTGCCCCCTCCACCACCGGCCAGCAGCTCAGGTGGTGGCGGGAGCATGTGGAGGACTCAGGGCATGCATGGTACCTACACCACCTCCCAGCTCCCTGGCTCCCGACCTAGATAGGGTTTGGGGGTTAGGGGAAGCAGTTAGGGGGGAATGGGGTGGAGAGGGGAAGGGCGAAGGGCAATCAGGGTGGAAAGGGGGAGCGAATAAGAGAGAGAGACTGGTAGGGAGTGAGAGAGACAGGATAGCTGTTTTCCCTGAGCTCCCACGAGCTGTTGTTCTGATTGAACAAGGTAAGTCAATTCTTGCATTTAAAGTATAAAAAACATGCTAGATGACAGGATGTAATAATGTTTTGGTTTACTTTATTTCTGTGTTCATCTGCCGTAAAATCACTCATGACGTCTCTTTGTGTCTTCTTCTTTGGTGTTGCAGGTAATTGATGAAAACTACCTCAACATTAAATAAACTATGCAAATGTCCAGGTGTGGACCAAGGCACTCTCCTCACACTCACTGGTGCTTCAAAACGTCTGCACTACCCAACCGCCTCCAAGACCGGCTTCTGTACTGGGATCACACACACGCACACACACACACACACACACACACACACACACACACACACACACACACAAAGCACCACTATGGTCACCTTGAGCAGAATTCACAGGTACTGGTCACGTTTATGTGTGGAGTGCTGTTAAAATATAGAAATCAGTACCGGCTGCTGTCCAGCACTGAACGAGCTGAATCATCCAAGATGTGTGATTTAACATTGAGGTGCTCAGTAGTTTGATATTTTGTTATTTTGTTTGTCTTCGTCATCATCAAAGCAACCAGTGCTCAGCAAGCATTTTTCTTAATTTAACGACAGATCGAAGCACACAGTCCACCTTTTTAAGCTGAATGTCATCAGGAGTCACGTTCCCTCCAAAGTTTCACATCACACACAAACACACACAGACCAGTTCACTGAACTCTGCTCAGTTGTCATGCAGTTTGCCTCTCTGCATGTGTGCTCTCTTATCTCTGTTTTCTTCCTTCAGTGAAATTCAATATTTGTTGCAACAGAGTAAAAAAAAAAAAAAGAAAAGAAACAAGATGAGGAACTTTTGGTCTAACTTCACACTGGATAGTAAGATACAGTTACTCATGTAGCAGAAGATGTACAAGTCCTGGCTGGTTTGTTGACACCCCTTAAACTCTGGTTATGTTGATGAATTACGATATTTTTATATTTAAGAAAATAAAAATGACAAAAGTTGTACAAAAATTGTAAAATGCTCTTCTGTCTGCGCCTGTTTGGCACACAAAACTAATATTTCCTTTCTTTTTTTTTTTTTGCTACTAACTGGCTCAAAACCAATTCAGTTCACATTTTGAGTGATTAAAATAATTCTTCAGGTGTGCTTCAGTGTTTCTCTTCTAATATCAGATATTTAACATATCAATGAAAGTATGTGTTTACTTAAAATGAACTCTTTGTGACAGTCATCAGACGTATGTAATGTTCTCTAAACGAAAGGACTGAAGAATGAAGTTCGAACACACGACAATGTTCTGATTTCAGCGTCATTTTGAATATGTATAGTGAATTAGCAACATTTTCAAGGGGTGCCAATAATGCTGAGCAGAGCTGAGTACATTTTCATTTAAAAAAAAAAAACAAAAAACAAAAAAAAAAGACCCCATGAAATTAATTTAATGAGATGGTGCTCTCTGTAGACGCTCTTTAGTAGAAGAGTTGTGGCTACGCTGTTTAGTGCTTTAGTGAAGCTGAATCCAGGTGTAAACGAAATACAGTAAGATTCAACTCGTGTCTGTATTTATTAACATTTTCTTCGTCAAGTCAAATTTGGGTAAAAATCACACTACCATTTGGGACAGCAGCAGGAATTTTAATAACTCTTCTTAAGCTAAACGTATTCATATTTATCTCTGCTGTTGGGACATGCAGGTTTAAGCAAACGTTTAGGACTCACATGTGGTCACACACTCATGCATGCAAATCCTCACACACACTTCACACTGAGAAAAACAATTAACCATAACCACAACAAACTACTGGACTCTCTTCACACCTTTTTGTTTGCTTTTTTTTTTTTATTATTATTATTATTATTATTGTGTAATTTTTTGTAAACAATGTTTGTACTGTGAATGTGATTCATTCTCTGACTGTATAGTTGTGTATAATTTAGATTATTATATTTATGCCGTCAGTCTCTCCATTTGCTTCTTTTCTTTTTGTTTGTTTTGTTTTTTGTTTTTTAAAATCCTGAAATGTGTTGACATGGTAGAATGCAATAGTGTGTGTACTTGACTCACAGTCTGAAAACAATGGTGCTACATTTGGACTGTACCTGATCTTATTTATTCTATAGTGAAAACATCAAAAAAACAAATCGAATACTTGGTGCTGTACACAGGGACATTTGTAAAGCCTCTTTTTTTTTTTTTTTTTTTGGCATTTCCTTTCTCATATTTAATGTTATTTGTCTTTGAATGCCTAGTGTACAACTGTAGACACCACCTTTTTTTTTTTTTTAAAGATAAAACTACTCCGGCCACAGCTGGCTCAGAGTAAACAGGTATGAGGACCTCTGTTCATGTTTCTCACGCCATAGATTTAAACATAAGTCGGCACGCTTTGCTCTCAAAAGCGAGCTGCTTATCTGTTAGTGAACAAGACACACTGTTTTTGTACATAACTTTTTGTTTCTTCCTCGTTTGTCTCTCCATCATAAACAGAAAGGTATATAAAAAATGTATCTATATACAGTCTATATATATGAGTATATATATATATATATATATATAAAGTGAATAGAGGTGTTTTTGGTGCTGCATTGTGACCTTAAACTCTTAAAGCCTGTTAAACAGGAGGCTTGAAGCCAAGGAGAGTGAAGCGTCGCCACACAGAGGGTGCCTAACAACATGGCGACACAACAACACCTGAATCCTTGCGACACAAACACACATACACACACACACACACCACAGAACTAGGAACTCAAAATGCTGTGTGTTCTCCAACACGAGCAAAGGTGCTGTGGCTTGAACACGACTATTCCAGCACTATAACGGTCTTCACTTTTATCCGATGTTTTCACGTCTGTTCGTTTCTTTTCTTTTTGTTTACCGACCCAGATTCTGCAGGAAAAAAAAATGGTGCTTCTGTTTCCAAACAAAGTCAGATTTTATAAGGTGCATACGAAAAACTTACGTGTCAACCTCTTACACACACTGTTTAGATGTCTTACTGTCAAGGCCGATCCTTGTAATGTGAGCATTATTGTGTAATTGCAAAGACATGCTGATGTAAAAACACTTGTGTTTGGGTGTATGTGTGCATCACTTGGTTAGGAGTGAGAGCAGCCAAGCTTCCTTTTTTTTTCTCTGACAGTGGGACTTAACACTTAAGCTCAGTTTGTGTGTGTGTGTGTGCGTGTGCGTGTGTGTTTGCTTTCTTTTCCACTTGCCAGTGCATATCTAAGGGAAGATTAGACTAATAATGAAAGCTTTATTGTAAACTCCTGTCCTGTGCACTCACTCTGTAAACACGACACCTGCGAGTGTTCAAGTGAAGAGCAGAAAGTCATTTTAGAAACATACTTAGAGACTATAGTCCATTTGTTACCAGCACTAAGAGGTCTTTTGTAATTATTGTTGATGCTGTTTTGATTTTCTTATTCTTGGTGTTTGATACAATTGCAGTTACATGTTATGCTTTTAATTGTGTCTTCAGATTCCTGTCAGTTTTTAATACTACTAGTCAGACAGACAGCACGGTGCTCTCCTTCACTTAAAACAAGGAAATTGCAGCTATTGATAAATACTACTCTTTTTCCTGTTGTGCTGCAGGGTTTTAAGGTTTAATAATCTTCAACACGAGCTTGCCTGGCGGCTTTCTTACGGTCCGGTCTAACCTACGGAAGTTTCTCTAATCTGGAAGGGTGTATGTGCACGTGAGAATAGTCTGTGGGAACGGCAGAGATTACGCTCATTACAGATTTCAACCAGTTTTGTAGCTACTTGTACAATCAATCAAAGGGGTGAGGTGCTGTTATTCAAGTCCTTTGGTGTATGAGCATGGTTTGAATTTAAGCTTCTATGCAGTTCTCCAGCATGCTCCATCCTGGTACATTATTGATCTGTGAGAGCTTTGCGGTCGAGGCTGTTTACTCTTAAATCCTGCCAAAGGTCTCAACTCAGGAACTTCCCAGATTGCTTGAAATCATGTAATGAAGTAAATTTTCTTTAAACTACTGCATGTCACACACTTATTCAACATCTTGTGGCGTGATGAAGTCCCTCTCTAACCCAAACTCAGGACTAGGACGACCCCCTCATTCATTGTATTTCAAAGTAAAATTAGCCAGTTGTCTTGTCAGATCTCAGATTCATTCTCACATGTCGCATACATTCGGCCTCTCCGGTGAAATCCAGCTTTATAAAGCTTTATGAGTCGGTCTGATCTCGAGAAGCTGTGAAATGGCTACGACTTTCAGCATCTTCCTCATCTCACAAATGCCTCTGTCTAGGTTTGTGTCTCTAAGAAGGAGGTTCACCGTCCTTTTGTTGGGATTCTTCCCGTTATTACGGGCGGTAAACCAACACTGGACACATGTGACCTACAGTACGTGTATAGTTATCTCTGATCGGTGCAGCCAGGGCAGGTTTGAGGTGCAATAACGGCAAACCTTTCCAAAAGGCCCTGGGTTTTCATGATAAAATTGTTACTGTTCGGTGTTGGTGCTTTTATCCTAAGATGTTATAATGAAACAAATGGAATTAATGTTTTTTTTCTGCGTTTTATGATTATTAATAAAAATGTTTCATATAATATTTGAATTAATTTGTTGTGTGTAGTGGCATTTATGTCTAAATCTGTTTTGTTTTCCCCCTTGGAAGACTCGTAGATCATGCTGAGGTTTACAGATCATAACTTTATGTTTTGAAGTGGGGAAACAAGAAGACAGCGTCACTCACATTGTCATCATCCATCCATTTTCTGTAAGTGCTTATCCTCATCAGGGTCACGGGATGCTGGAGCCAATCCCAGCTGGCACTGGGCGAGAGTTACCCGTTTATTGCAGGGCTGACATATTCTTTCACCGTTATGTCGATGATACCCAATTATATTTATCGATCAAGCAATCCCCTAGCTGAACTTCAAACATGCCTTGAGGACATAAAAACTTGGATTACCTGCAATTTATTTATGTTAAACTCAAAGTTCTTGTAATTGGACCGAAACGCCTCAGATATAGATATACTCTAGATAACACAAATTTCAAGGGCTGCTTTTTTTCACCTACCCAACATTGCAGAAAGTTAGGTGCATCCTGTCTCAAGTGGATGCAAAAAAAAACTAGTCCACGCATTTTTTTACTTCTAGATTGGATTATTGTAACTCCTTTGTTATCAGGCTGGACTTTGCAGTAGGTTTAGGACCCTGCCACATGTGTATTGACAGGAACCAAGATCAGAGATCATATTTCTCCCATCTTGGCTTCTTTGCATTGGCGACCTGTAAAATCAAGTTGTAGAATTTAAAATCCTTCTCCTTACCTACAAAGCTCTTCGTGGTCATCTTATAAAGCTCATACTGCTTTACTACCCCACTAGAACACTGCAAAATGCAGGGTTCCTTGTGGTTCCTTTAGTCTCCAAAACTAGATTGGGAGCCAGAGCTTTCAACTATCAAGATCCTCTTCTGTGGAATAAGATCCCATTTTGGGTTCAGGGGGCAATATCCATCCATCCGTTATCTTTAACCACTTATCCTCATCAGGGTCATGGTGGGCTGGAGCCTATCCCAGCTGATTTGGGGCGAGAAGCGGTGTACACCCTGGACAAGTTGCCAGTTCATGTTTATCAATATATCAAACATAATTGAAATGAACATTTCAGTGTTGCTGCAGTTTTGTTTTCTCAAAGAAGACGAAAATCCTCTGTAGTGAAGCTTTTCACCTGGACGCATGTGTAAATCTATTTGACGGGGTCCAAACAGCCCAACAATGCACACATGGTGTAAAGATGACACTAACAGATACAGAACAGACACTTCCAAAGTTGCTTATTAACCTCTCAGAGTGGAATTATGTAGTGGCACCATATTATAGGTGTTTGTTTTCATTAAATTGTTGAATACGAGCCCTGATTCCCACAGTATAGACATACAGAAATAACCTCACATTACTGTCTGCAAAGAAATGGGATGGTGTGGTACCTGCCAAGAAATGTCCTACAAACATGTTGCAGCCATTAGAGAATGATGAACAGATCTTGTCATTCCTCGCTGAAGATTTGTGATGTTCAAGAATGAGCCTTGGCTTTATCTCTTGGGATACATGGCTACTAAACAGCTCCGAGACCTTGACTGTCTGCAAAACAAGACTGCAGCTGTGAGAGTAGTGATGGTCAGATCTGATCATGTTTCCGCTCCTTTTCTGAGAGCAGGTTTTTTGTTTGCTGTTTTTCCCCCCCTGCTTCTAGCATGAATGAGAACAGATATATTGTATACATTCATGAGGATAACCTGCTCTGAATGATACTGTTTCATCCAAATGCTGCTTTGTTTTTGTAGCTCTTGCTGTGAACTGACATACCAGTTGCTTCTCATCATATTTGATAGTCATGAACAATAAATCTGTTGATTGATTTAGCAACAAAGCCTTCCAGCTCCTCTAAAGCTCACTAATTATTAAAATGTTATTTCTTGTTTGTTTAACTGTACAGAATACTCCGGCCAAGAAATAGTCTGTCTTATAATTTCATCTGACACCACAACTTGTCATCATTGCAGCAGATTTTGTACGGATTAGATAAACAAGATATAACCATAGACAGTATAAATAAAGGACAGCGTATGCGTATCCACAGCACTATGTTGGTAGTCCAGCCTCTTCCAGCTCCCGGCTAATCTAGAAATCTAAACATCAGCAAAGACGTGGATCATCAGTGGACTTGAGGTGGGCCGAATGACGCCTGGGTGTTCAAACAAGCCATCTGTAACAGCACGCTTCTGCATAACTTTAATAAAAGCCTTAATATAATTTGAACAGGTGAGTTCTATATTCAGACTCAGTACAGTTGTCATGAACGGGGAAATTAGCTATAGAGACCAAAACTGTAAACATGTTTATTTCTGCTATAATTGGACATTTTAATATGGGTGCTTCTGGAGCCAGCCTCAAGAGGCCGTTTGAGGAACTTTCACAATGGCTTCACAGACATGAGCGTGGTATCGATCTTCTCATCTAACTCTCAGGGAAAAGGTTTATTTCAGTGTCAAACTATCCCTTTATTACATTAAAATCACCTTGAAATAAGAGGTTTATTGTGAGAGCTGAGAGCATCATCCTCAAACATGGCAACATTCCTGTTTTCATAGCCATTAAACTGGATGTTTTTTAGCTGCCACACTTTTAAAGTTTTAGTTCTGCAGGTCTACGGTGCATTGTATGATATAAATCTTTACTGTACAGCAATGAAGGATCTCACCTCTCACTTTCCAGCCTTGTTTCAGATAATGAATGGTTCATGAAAAAGTTACAAGATGTCGACTCTATAATCTTCAAACCTCCCGTAATGTCCATCCTCATCTCCATTAATTCATGTCTGCAGACAGGGAGGTGTCCAAAGTGACACAACTCCTTTTTCGACATGAAGAAAGCGCCTTTCTGTGCAGCAACCATCTCAAATAGTATACATAGTCTAAATCATCAAGGACACGCGATATTCCTATTTTGGCAGCGTGTTCCCCCGGTGAGTGAGAAGGGAAGGTGGGAGGATATAACTCCCATCCTCATGAGCTTGACCCATTCAAAACAAGTGATTGTGAAAGGTCTGACCACACAGGCGCACAAACAGACAGTGCAGTATGTTGGCGGTGGATGTCTTCTGCTGTGGAACGCTGATGCTCTGCGCGGCCCTGCAGGTCTCACATGGACAGCAACAGATCCCGGTCCACGACACCACAACAACAGGTTAGACTCTGCACAACTGAAAACAATGAAACTTTATGCATTAAATATTTTATGTTTTATGTTGTGGTGCTTGTGTTTTGTGTAAAAATGTTGCTGCGTTTAGCTTTTGTCTTTTTTTTAGTGTGCAATTTGTTCTTTTTTTTCTCTATTCAGTCAAAGAAGACCACCAGACAACGAGCTCCACAGAGACTGGAGACGTCCCTCACCATGCACCGTGCTTTGTGGATGATATATTTGCTGCATTGCGTGAAGGTGTGGGGAATGATGGTGGACTCACAAACAGCAGTTTGGCTCATTTTGGACTCTGCACAGTCTCTGATTCATCTGGCTCAGTTTTGTTGGAGCTTTCAAAGGAAACAAGCAGAAACGGGCCAGAGGTTTTGCATCCAGTTGGAGGTAACGGTGATCTCTGATTGCAAAAAATTTTGTTTGATTTTTTCTTTATCTTAAGGTTTGTCTTGTTTTCTCCATCAGTGCACTTAGCAGAGGATGATGAGAGAGGAACGCTCACATTAACCTTTGACCTCCCACAGTCTACTTTCCTCAAGCTTAACCCCGTGCTGCTTTTGGCGTTTGAAAGTCCTCTCACAGGAGAAAACCTCGATGTCACTTTCACTAGTCAGTCACTGCAACCTAACACGCAGGTAAAGAAAGGTCTCGTGGGAATAATGCATGAATGACAACATCTGTTGTCTGCGGTTTTGTCACAGATGTTTCTGTTTCTAGTCTGTGTGTATTTCAGGAGAAACGCGGTACATAATGCTGACAGGAAAAGCATCAGAGAGCAACGTTCACCAGAAATGGAGGATTTCTGTTGTCACAAAATCCCCTGACATGAGTAAGACATGATATGAGTAAGATAGCGCTTCTTATTCCACGTAGAGTGCATGTGACACATTTTCTCTCTTTACAGAGCCAAGTCTAAAAGACGTTCTGATTGGTGCAAAATCAGGAAGTAACATCAGCGTGACTCCACTTCTGCTTTTGTCAGGGGAAAGAGGAACAGATACAAGGTCGCTTTCATGTTCCTTTCTGATATATTACCAGAATATTTTCCAGACTCTCTGCTCAGTGATGTTTTTTTACTTTCCCAGACATGTGTCAGGTTCATCCCCCGCCTCTTCACAGACCTCCTCCTTCCTCTGTGAGCTGAAGCGGTTCCTAGGTGATATCCTACCTGAGAACCTCCCTGAGTCCCCTCCGCTCCAGCTTGACTCCTTACAGTCCCTGCCTCCCCTGACACTGGGTTTATCCTCCAGCGAGACCCTACTGGCGGGGCTGATCAACTCCTCGGCCCTCACCATCTTCTCCTTCAGTAGCTGGAGCAGGTTTCAGGTTCATCATGGGGAGTTGGCGCTGTCTCCTGCACTGCTGGAGGAGCTCGGGCAGAGGTTAGAGCAGACTGCGGTGCAGATAATGGAGGTGATAAGAGAGGAGGAGATGGGCCACAGAGCCACAGAGAGGCTGGGGAGGCTCAGAGAACTCAGTGCGTTTCCGAAGAAGGAACCACCAGCAGGTGATGTGTTCAAAAACACGACATGTTCCCCCACAGCCCTGTCAGATTAACTCAAGTACCCCCTGCTTGCCAAAGCAGATGTTCTTTCGCACATCTGACAGAAATGTAGATTGATTATCGCTCTTCAACTGATGCTTCTGTTTCCTCTTCTGCATAAAACAGGAGAGAGCCAGTACCGTGCGTTTCTTCTGCTGAAAGCCCTTCAGACGGTGGCCCGTATGTATGACGTGCAGAGAGGACTGCGGGCTACCAGAGCTGACCCCAACAACCCAGTGAGGGGCAACATATGTGGGCTGAAGAGCCTCACTGTCTCCCTTGAAAAGCACCTTGTGGGTCCAAACACAGCCAACATCGACAACTGCCACGGCTCTTGTGCTTTCCCCCTGGTCAATCCCAAGAACCACGCCGTCCTGCTCAACTCCCACATCGAGAGGGGGAACGTGGACGAGCGGGCGCCGTGCTGTGTGCCCGTGTCCTACGATGCCCTGGAGGTGGTGGACTTGGATGAACACGGCATGACTTACGTCTCCATTAAAACAGACGTGGTGGCTAAGGAGTGCGGATGCCGCTAAAGCTGTTGTTCTTGTAGAGTGAATGTCACTGACCGTAGCCTGTTTAGTGGAGAAAAAGTGTGACTTAAATGTTACTTAACGTTTGATAGTCATTTATTTATTCACAGTATTAATAGTTGTAAATGCACATGTTAATTCACAGAGGTCTCTTATGTTGTTACATATGTATTATTTGCAGTAGATGCACACAGGACACTGTTTGTCACACTTAGAAATGATGAAGTTCTCCAAAATAGATCTTAACATCTCTTATTTCTACTAAAAAGTGATTTTATATGTATCATACATGATAAACATTTCTGAATATCCTGCCTGACAAATGAAATGATATTCTCCACGATACAAACAAGAATCGATTAAATGTAACATTCTTTATCTTCATATTATTAAATGCAAAGTTTGTTTAAGAATATTTGTGTTCATTATTCAGAAACCTGTTGTTGTAACAGGTGATGACATTTATTTTTTTGAGCTGTTCACAAATCATTGTTTAGGTTTTGGCTTCAGGATTACTTTGTGGCTGATCGGCTTTTTTCTTCTTCTTATCGCTCCAACTTCTTCAGATCCCCACCACCACATTAAATTGTCCCATATGGAAATCTGGAGGCAGACAGCATGAAACAACACATATTATACAACCACATTAATATAAAAAAAAGATTTTGTACACTCACCTGCTTATTACACTCACTTTAAGGATTAGATTACAGTTACACAGGAATTAGTATTTTTGTGATTTAGTGCCTCCAGTTACAGAGTGAAATACCACAGGTGTAGGCAGTTGTATTTTTTATGATTACATTACTTATGATAAAAAACAATTCAATATCACAGTATGGAGCAGACAATTATGATCTGGGTTTGGTTACTTGTTTGTATGAATACATATATCTAATTTAATATATTTTAATTTAGAGTGGATATTTGTTGTTTTATTTGTTTCAGTTTGTCTTATTTGCTTATAATTTTAACTTAACTATAATGTGCACAATTGTTGTCTATAGCTGGATAGAGAAAAATGTCTATGCTACAGTGTTTGAAACTATGAAATAAAAGTCAAATAAAAATAAGACAGACAATACCTGAGTTATTGAACCATCCATCACACTCCCAACGAAAGACCTTATACCTGTCTCCTCAACGAAATAATCCATAGCATCTAGAAAACAAAGTAATATAAGTACAGTATCTGCTGTTTGTACTAAACCTAATACAACTTTCTGTCAACATGAGACATAAATGTCTTATTTCTGTCTGTAAGGTGACAGTTACACTACTCACCGTGCACTTCATTGACCCCTGAGCTCACAAGCAGTACGACCAGTGCCACAACTAAGCAGCGATTCATCGTGAATCCCTTCCATGGATTTGGAACATCGCTCAGATTTTCGATGGACAGAATCCGTTCATAAGACACTACGGACAGACACAAACGAGTCAGATGCATGTGCTGGTTGCCATAGTCTTCACTCACATGTTTGGTTTATGGTGGAAATATTTCTTACTTTTGATGTTGTCAGATGTTCAAACTCTGGCTCCTAAAGTCCTGAAAGGTTAAGATGAACAATTCTGTTTTTGTCATGCATAAAAACAACTTAAAAATAAAAAGGTTTTGCAAGTGTCTGTACTGCCAGACTGTACTGTATGTCATAGACTAACATAGGACAGCTTAAAATAGGCACCTGCAGCGAGCGGAAAAAAAACAAATATGATTTAAAGGAGCTCAGAGTTTAGCTTTAAATTAACTCCTGTACAGAAAGAAAAAGAAACTTACCTGATCCGACTCTTCAGTTGTGTCTCACTATTGAAGTAAAGGGTAATGTGGTTGTGTTGATGGTGACTACTTTTCTGCCAGGCCCAGTGACAGTGTTACACCGTGCACCATGCTCCTTTGAGGCTTGATTGACAGGCACAGATGGAAGTTGTTGAAAAAAGGAAAAAGACTTTTACAGCGTGCACTGATACTGTTGATACTCACCAGCAGATGGACAAACCTTTATTATGTTATATATCATATTGATTTATAGGATAAAATAATAAAACTTTGACTAATTTATCATTTGGAGAAGATTAAAATAGGTCTTCTCTTGATTGAATTTGAAGTCGTTAGCAGCCCAGCTAACAAACTGTGCTAACATTAGCTAATGGCAGCTATACTGGTAGCAGTTTAGATAGATAGATAGATAGATAGATAGATAGATAGATAGATAGATAGATAGATAGATAGATAGATAGATAGATAGATAGATTTTCTCAATAAAACATGATCCAGTAGTAGTAGTAGTAGTAGTAGTAGTAGTGAAATAGTTGTTGGTGTGTGACTTGGTGCTGTAAAGCATTAAGTATGTAGCCAGAGCACAAAGTTACATAGTGCAACAACAGGCGTACGAGGTGCAGAGTGGGAATGACAGCTGTGCAGCTGCACAGAGGGGTTTTTATAAAGGGCACCCTCACATGAAGGGACCTCAACCACCCCCACCCCCCATAGATTTGATTAGCCTACATAATTTGCTCCATTAGACTCTACGGAAGCCCTGAGCGGTCATGTATTCATACATTTTATTTCCTCCATTTTATAACAGGATAATTAATTTGAGATCTCGAGATAATCAAATATCACAGGCCTGAGAGTTACATCACACATGATGTCATATCATGCTGGCCTAAAGAAATATACAGTGTAAGTTGGAGTACACGATTAAATAAAAGGCCGCAGTGTCTTAAAGTCAACTCTGGGGCTCCCGTGTGTCATTTCACTGCTGTGGGAAGTGAAAGGAGGTTAATGGAGGACGGCATTTCTGACCAAGGTCCGAGCAGGAAAAGTTTACACCGGGCACACCATAGACATATATACATATACACATATACACATGTATATATGTCTATGGGGCACACGATGTCCCTGTTATCCCAAGATCTGGAGAAAATTATCCAGAGAAAACAAATGTAATTTATTCATTATCAGGAAAACAGAGTAAATAAAATGCATGACCGCTCAGGGCTTCCATACATTTCATAGGGATCATACTGCTCTGTACTCTTTACTTGACTATTTACCCGTACACAAATCAAAATTTTAGATTAAAAACATCATGTTAAAGTTGTCAAATTTAGCTCCACCTCCACCAGTAACAACAGTAAATACTGTGACTGATATAATAATAAAATACCAGCACTGGTTTAGCACTGGAGACCCATTAACTGCGTCATATTTTCACAGTACACGTCATGACGAACAGGACACTCCCCTGACAAACACTGCAGCCTGCCAGCTCTGAGCCGAGCAGCATTAAGGCGAAGAGGAGAGGACAGAGGCAGCAGCTGGTGTGGACGCTGGCCGGATGGTTAAATCTAACCTACAGACGATTTTGAATAGTCATTGTTTTGTTAGAGAAAAAGAGAGAAACTTAACCGAGATGCCTGTTATTGAGCAATCCAGTAATAAACCTGAAAGTGAAAGGTATGTTGTTGTAGTCGTTGTGAATGCTCGTTAAAGGCTAGCGAAGCTAAGCTAAGTTTAAAAACCGCGGCCTAGCTCTGCTCGCTGTGTTTACATAACAGCGCTATTAATCTCAGTTGACGTCTCAAAAATAATCGAGTTTTTGGATTTACACATTTCAATAAACACGTTGACTTAATCGCCTTAAATTTATTAACGCCAGATTGTGTCACGTTTACTTAAAATTAGTATTTAAAAATCATGTTGATATCCATGCTCTAGTTAGCTGGCTAAGCTAAGCTAACGCAGAAGCTAATAATGTGAAACGCCACAGAAACCCGTTAGCAAAATGCTAACGTGAGAAATGTCGATTTGGACATTAACATAACGTCATCTAACATCTTATATTTATAGCTACCTCATGTTAAAAGGTCGATAACTTTTATTTTTGTATTGGTTATTAGCAGCGAGGTTAGCGCAACGGTCATATGAATGCTAGCAGCGTTAGCTAACGGCTAACGGCTGTTTATCACCGACGTTTTCGGCGTCACAATTAAAAAACAATCAGCGGCGATAACACCAGAATATTTAAACTATATTTCATATTTTGTACTTGTGTTTTGTAAGAAAACACGCAGCTCAAAAACACATTCACGTCTCGTTGTGTAAAGTTAGCTCGTTGCTAACAAATGACGGCTGAATTGATAATTTGTTTTTTTCCCGTTTCGTCTTCGGGGCTCAGGTGCTTAGCTCGCTCGCCTTTGACATCCCCGAACATTTTCAACTTAGATTAACCAATTAAGCTGGCAATCAGTCGACATGGATTCAATTTAAAATACCCCTTTTTAATTTAATCTCTTTAGTGTTTTATATTAACCATTGTGTGGTGGGAGGGGAGGGGGGGGGGCATTAGTAGCTAATGCTTGTTTGATGGTTAACTTCCAATCTAATGTTGCCATTGACTGGAAATGAGAGCAGTGTGCGGGTTTCATGCCTGGAAATATGGTTCATAATTTTAAACAAGTTGTGAGCGATTAGCCGTGGGCTTTTTTTTTTTTTTTTTTCACCTCAGTCGTGTTCTGACAAGATTTTTTGGTTGAGGCTGTTTGTCTAGTGTTGTGAAGGACTCGTAGGAAATTTCCACTGCACTGCGAAGGGGGGGGGGGGTATGGAGAATGTTGAGCCCAGTGATGGCACATTGTACACAGGAGCCAAGATACTTTTCTTTATGTTTACCCTCAGTGTTTTGGCATTTATGGTAACCGCATAGATGCAACTATGCAACACTAAAATTAGAGATTTTTATGCAGTTGTTTTCACTCTTTTTAAGCTTGTTTTTAGACATCAGCAGGTGCGCTCATAATCTAATTTTCCTCACAGATACTGATCCTGTGGTCTTCTTTTGTGTTAAAGTGCCAACACATGTATGATATCTTCCCACAGATGAGTGGTCTAAGGTGCTCTTATGCAACCAGAAACTCAAGAGACTCATCGCTCATGTGACTAGGGCGTGAATGTGCTCTGCTGCCTGCTGTGGACATTACAAAGACCGCTATTAACTTGACTGAATACACTGATTGAAGGCTTTGTGTTAGTTTTAATGCAGAAGAGGCATTGGCGGATTTATGTGAAATATGGTAATCGGCTGTTTTACATAATCTGATAATGGGATTTAGGACAGGACCTGTGTTAGTGTTGCCTTTGTGAGAGCAGGCGATAGGTCGTACGTTGCATATGGACTCCGTTAACCGGAGTTATGGGAGTGACAATGGTTCTCATTTGGTTTTCTCACATCTGCTCCACATATAGCACAGCAGTGGCATTTGCGTAAGAGAGGATCTGTGAATGTCTGAGAGCGCGTGCGTCGCTGTGGCAGCACTGCTGCTCGTGATGGCTTGTGTTCCCGATAGGAACAGGCTTAGTCTGAACACTGTGAACGTATGCAGCCGTACACGACCGAGCCAAACTAATTCTATAGAGCACCTTTGGCTGAATTAAAATGGCCGATCTCCCCCGCTGAACTGTTTTTGTCCCCGTCTGTTGTAAAACTGGAGCAGCGTGGTTAATGCAGGACTTAAGTAGGCTAATGGTTAGACAAACAGAGGTTGCTCCTCCGATGAATCATGTGACGAGATTAAAGTTGCCCAAGCACACTACAAACCTAGTTTTAGGAAGTTCAACGTCTATGCACCATGAAAACTTTCCACAGGCAACAGTGATGAGGATTGTGACGTCTTTGTTGACATCTTGAGGAGTTTTAGTGAATATTTGACTGAAAGTTGGCACACTAAAGAGTCATAAGTGATGTGGTACGGTGGCAGAAACTGCTCACGCTTCCTGTCTGTTAATTTAATGGTCACATGTCAAATGTTTATCACATCATGCAAAGGTCTGTGCCTAAAGTGAGGACAGTTACTGATTGTACTGTGCCCTCCTCTAGCCGTGTTTTTTTGTTTCTTTAGACTCACTCAACCTTAGCAACTGTTTTACTGTAATCTCAGAGATGAGTCACTCAGCGGTCTAATGTCTGATAACCCCGCTGTTTATATTCAGAGTTAAGTTAGCCGTACCTCTCAGTGAATACCCGACTTGTAATGGCTCCATCTGTGTGCGTGTTTCTTTCGTCCTCCAGTATCTCCAGTCCCAGGAGGTGCTCCCGCTGTTGCAGTAACCCGTGTCCGGGGCCTCTGTGGTGCTCCTGATGCCCCTCACCCACCCCTGAAGATCCCAGGTGGGCGAGGGAATGACCAGCGGGATCGCAATCTTTCAGCTAAGCTATTCTATTCTGTAAGTTAAACCACCTTTAAAAATATTTTCACAGGGCAGGGGGTGATGCAGTGTGGACCTACTCTGAGATAACAAAGTGCAAACTTGTAGAGGACAAAGGCAGATGTTTGCAACTCGGCAGTTTTGAATCGTATCACCCTTTGACCTCAGTCAGAGCGATACGACTTTGTAATATCTGATCGTAACTCTTAAGATGCATAACTTCTGTCGTAATGTTGGTCAGGGTGACAAAACCAGGCTCATCCTCTCTGTCAAGGGCACACAAACTATCTGTGGCGATGAACTTGATGCACTCACTTTTTTATCTTCACGTTAGCCACAGCTGCAGTTATCGACACACGAACCAGATCAAAATGAAGTTGTCTTGAACACCTCTAAGTTGTGTTTATAATCTTTATTTCCTTTCCAATAAACCATTAATTTGAGTAACTTAACTTTTATTCTTTGTCCTCTTGTGTCCCGCTTTTCCCTTTCTGTCCTCCAGGATGCTCAGTTGCTGGTTCTTGAGGAGCCTCCCCCTGCCAACAGCAGAGTGCGGTTCTTGCTCTTCGAGCCTCGTCGCTCTGAAGGCAAGCACTGCGTCTGGAGGGCGGCGCTGAAAGGAGGGAACCTTTATGTTGAAATCCCTCCTGGAGCTTTGCCCGAGGGCAGCAAAGACAGGTCGGTAAAACCCTTTTGTTCAAACATGTATTTAAAGAGTTTGACAAATGCCAGAGGAAAAACAGACCCTTGTATTATCTTAATTTATACATAATAAAACATGTCTGTAAATGTAAAAATCACAAAATTTATAAAAGATTATAATCATATAGAGCCTAATCGTCCAAATAAGTAACTTAACTCACGTTTTACTCCTCAAATCTTTGGCTAATCTTGTTCATATCTGCTTTTATGCAGTGGTATGGGTCATAGAAATGTACCCGTGTTCTGAAATTCATTAACGTCTCTCCTATAACACATTAACACTTCCTGTTTGTTTTGTTTCTTCAGTTTTGCCCTTCTGCTGGAATTTGCAGAAGAGCAGCTGCAGGTCGATCACGTGTTCATCTGTTTTCACAAGAGCCGTGATGATAGAGGTGAGCTGTTCTTGTCTTGTTACATATTATTTGCATGCATATTCATTTGTAGCCACTCTAAAAAAAAGAAAGTTGATCTCGATATTTTCTATGTAACTAAGACTGACGGTTTTCTCGACATAAGTTTTGACATTTAAAGGGCACATTTGCATATGATGTGTACAGTATTAAATAGATCTATTTGGGTTTTCTCTTCAGATAAATGGTATTACTAATACTTTACTGTCATTTTGTATCACCAGTTTTCTAATACAGGTTTAGAACACCTTTCGTGGGGATTAGTGTCTTGTTTTTCATTTAGAGTTCAATCTGAACCTAAACATTTAAAAACTAGTGTGGGGCAGATGATTACAGGCACATTGAGGACTCTATTGACTCTTACCAGGGTAGCGAGAAACTTAGGAGTCATGATCGATGACCAACTAACTCTCTGATCATTTTCGTTGCCACGGTTCTCCGGTCAAGCAATTAAAATCAGGCCTTACCCTGACTCAGTATGCTACCCAACTCCTGATAACAACCTGTGGTCATGTCATGAGTCGATTACTGTACGGCCTCCCAACCTGCACAGTGAAACCCTTTCAGATGATCCCGAATGCAGCAGCACACAAAGTCTTCAATCAGCCCAAAAGGGCACGTTACCCCGCTGCACTACCAACATCTGGAGATGATAAATCTAACCCCCTCTAGGACTTTCACAGTCTTCATGGTCGCACTGTACCTTGATCGTTTCCCTTTTCGCTAGTCAATTTGGATAAAAGCGACTAAATGTAATGTATAAAGTCAGATCAGGAACACAGGAAGCAGAGCTGGATGATGGCACACAACAAGAATCAAACTTCAAGGCCAATTAGAGTCGATCATATAATTTCCGCTGGCGTGGATTCATCAGATCTTAAATGTGTCGATGAAGATGAACTTCAGTTTTATCTCGACTGATAAGATGCTGACTTTACACTCCTCCACCTTTGTACGCAGATTGTTTATTATTCTGTTTATTACAAGCTGATTTTCCAAACCTGTGATACACTGATCCTAACTCTTACTCCTCAGTAGTCAAACATCTGTTTCCATCTTGTCTCCCTTCAGCATCCCTGCTGCGTACATTCAGTTTCCTGGGCTTTGAGATTGTTAGACCGGGTCATCCCCTCGTCCCCTCCCGCCCTGACGCTTTCTTCATGGCTTACAGCATCGAGCGAGACTCCTCTGACGACGATTAAATGACGCTGAGCAGTTACAAATGTTTGTTGTTCTTATTTCAATCCATACCTGCACATCTTTATAAAAAAAAAATTGTTTGTTTTGGAAATGAATATATTATCCAAGTTTAGTGTGTTGAGGTTACCTGTCAGAGGTTCCTTTTTGTGTTTGTTTTACCTTTACCTACCATGTGCTGTGTTTCAATGATATTTGCACTAGGGTAAGATGTTAATATACCAGGAATGTAAAGCAAATGCCCACATAATATCCGGGCTATGTGTCCTCGCCACTGTATTACATTTTCCATGATATGTGTAGTGCTGACTTCCTCTTCACTCTCCCAGAACACCCGGACGATCATCTCTACAGTGTAATATTTATGATAACTTTAAAATCATCTTACTCATGTAAGTAGGTATGTTTCATAGTGATTATCATTTGATTCTCCTGTTTATATTGATTTTTTTAAATGTGTGCATGATTTTAATTTGTTGCTTTGATTCACTTGATAGAAATCTGCATGTTGTAACTGTACTAAATAAAAGTGCTCACCTTAGAGAGACTCTGTGGTCTTGTGAAGTCGTACAGAGTTAAGGTGTCTGTGTGCTGAGAAGGAACTAAGATACGATGTCTTGCCCGACCACATCTAAAGAAGCAGCCGGTGTTCACAGGTTACAAATGGCCACGCTTGGAAGCCGGGACAAGTCTGTTACGTTGCCTTGCTCGGGCTGCAGTCATGGTGTTTGCACTCATTTGTATAAAAAAACAAACAGCTGTGTGGAGAATTATGGGAAAGAAGTTCAAACCTGTCCATCTGCTGTGTGACGTTGGCATGAATTATTCTGAGAAATTCGCTCAGTTCTGCTGACAAGTGTTCAGTGTTTCAGATGGTTTGACACTTCCTTTGACATACAGAATTTTAGCGGTATTAGTATGAGAGGTGGTAATAGTATTGTCACCATGATTTATTATATTTATCATATAATGAAGTCAGTGAGGACAATCAAGACAACTAGCATAGTTATATGGATGTGAGAGCCAACTGAAATTTAACATGCATTCATGGAAAAAGTAAGTTTGATATCAAGAGATTTAAAGTCCAGTTCGGTCTAAAGATTTATAGTGAGACAAAGTTGTTTTAAAACTTTGCAGTGGTGTGAACTGACTCAACTCAGGACAGCAGTGGCTGGTTTTAGAGCATAAGGCATGTCACTAGTTTCACCCGTGGCAAAGTCACCTTTTTACCAAGCGGCAACCTCTGTGGCTCGGAAATGAAGCCACTGCAGGCCCTTGAGCGGCGGCTTGAGGCTGGCTACAGAACAAGTCAGTCTCCATAAGCCCCCATGTTAAATGTCTACCTTCACAGCAGAAACAGACATGTTTACAGCCTGGTACAAAAAAACAGTTTTCTGTCTCTATAGCTAATTTCCCCATTCATGACAACTGTACTATGGTTGAATCTTTTTTTAAATCACAACAGCTGGGCCGCTTGGATTGACAGGTAGGTGCAGTTACAGGTGGTTTGTTTGAGCACCCAGGTGCCTCAGGTCCATCAATGATCCACGTCCTTGCTGATTTTTAGATTAGCCAGGTAGCGGGAAAGGGAGGAGTGCCAACATGGTGGCAGCCAGCTGCTTCAAAACATCTCTTCAGAAACGTGGGTGACATCACGTATACGCTATCCATTCTTTATACTGTCAGTGGTCCTGCCCCGCCTCAAACCAGAGAGAAGAGCACAGAGGAAAAACCACAGACAGTATAAATATGGACATTTTAAACTTCTGCACAGGCTTCACTGTCTATGACTGTTCCTCAAACTTTTTACACCCTGTACCACCTCAGAAAATATTCATCTCCAGCATGCCTGTTTAGGCTGGCCCTGTTCAGCTACAGACAGTTCACGAGGGGCAGGTTCATTCATAATAAGAAGCTTTTTTTATTGTTGAGAGGTTCTCCTGTTCCGCACCTGTCTTGCTAATATTTCACATTTGGAGCCACGATAGTCAGTTAGCTCATAACTAATCGTGGATGTGTGTGCACTACCTGCATGACTGTGACTACAGAGCAGCCTGATGTGGAAATAGAATATTTAGAATTATTTTAAATTACATTCCTGCGAACTCATAGTTTGATTTTCATTCTAAACAAAGTATTAAGGTAGTATTAAATGTTTCTAAATTAATCTATTTCAGAGATTCCTCCATGTAACACCCAGGAGAGCTCGCGTACCACCAGTGGTCGTATCACCGTTTGAGAAACAGTGGTCTATGAGATTTAATTAACAGTTGCCTGGCAACCCACCAACTGTCATTAGATTCTGATGCAAATGTTGCTAAATCATGATTAGTGGACCTAAATATGACATCACCTTTTTTCTGATTGGGTCCTACCGCACCTTAGACCAGTCAGAAGAAGAAATAAAGAAATCCAAAGTCGTAAAAAAACCTGCTGAACTGTGAAGTAACTTTGGCAGAAAATAGTTTGATCATGTCAGATCCCGTCGCTTTTAGTAAGTATATGTGTCTTCAGGGCCTTTAATGACTGAATATCACAGCAACAAAGGTTCAATCATTCAAGCTGGAGCAGTTTATTAGATCATTACATTATGAAGAGCAGTATATGAACAGCCTTAAAGAAAGGATGGAAGCAGCGTACACTTTCTTAGTGTATTTCAGACCAGCTTACTACTGGAACTACACAAGAGTCAACAAAGGAACGGCTTCATTTCAAGATGGACTTCCACGTATTGACTATAAATGTCAGTCCACATTCAGCGTGAGCCACAGCTTAGTGGCCACGCTCACAGCTGTCTCAGAGTCTGTAAATGCCAGATATCGCAGGCACATACAGTCCTCCCAATCCAGAGCAGACTGATCCTGGATCAGCCCTCTTTCTGCCAGTTTCATCACCAGCAGAGCCCGTTTGATTGTCAGCCAGTTGTGTACAGCGGTGATCATAGGGTGTCTGTGATCAAAGAGCGGGAAACGTGGCCCCCAGAGGAGCACCTGAAGCATGGCCACCATGTCTGCCATTTGTGGCCCGCTGCTCTGACTCTGGAGCAGAGAGGCCAGATAAAGAAGTCCTCTTCGGTACAAGGACTTGGGCACAGATGTCTCCTGTGAGCTGAGGCAGTACTGAATTAGTGCTCCAATTTGAGATTTGATGTGGGTGGTGGGGTTGGGTACAGAAAGAGCAGATGATAGCGGAGTTAAGACTACACGAGGGGAACCGTGTGTCCTCCATAACATCTGGATCTTTCCCTTTCCTCCTGTCAACTCCATTTTTTCTTTCAGTCTGCAGGTCTTCATTTCATCCTGTTGTAGTTTGTTTCCTCTGTCTTTCTTTTCTCTGTTGGGCCATACTAAAAAGATCTCACAAGGTTTAAGCTCAGCTGCAGAGGCACTGATGTGCAGATGTTGCAAGCCCATTAATATCTGCAGCAACAGAACACACACCTGTCTGTCATAATCCAAACAAGCTGTGCTCTCCTGAACAAAGTCCTCAAGTGTGGCATGTGGCAGATCTCTCTCAACGCTCACTGAGTGTCCTTTCATGAGGAAACGCTGTGTGTTCATACAACCTGTGGCATACTCAGTGCTGCCTCCATCTGGTGGTTTGCCAGCTGTGCAGCCTGGTTTAAAAGGACAAGCGGGATCTTGACTTTCCCACGTGATGAAATCGTTCCTCGGGTTGTTGATTGGTTGGAAATGAGCTGTAACGTGCTGCACGTTAACATGTGATGGCTGGTGTTTGGTCTGAGCTGAGGAAGCTTCATCAGTCTGTTTGTGCACCTGCACAGAAAGACAGAAACCAGACACACTCATAAAACTAAAGTCATCCTCAACAAGCCATTGCACAGCACACAACATGAGAAAAAGATATCTGGCCTTCCTGTCACAGTTGTGGCACCTGATGACAGTTTAGAGGAAGTGTTTCTGGTACCGCAAGTGTGTGTCACAGTTGCCAATGCTGATAAAGATCGTTTTTGTATTACTGGTTGCTAGGAGAAATATGCACACAATTTGTGCAATGTGACTGCAAGTGAAAGTTGCATACAACAAGAGAAACATTTTTTAGGCATTATCATATAGAACATACTGTAAGCTATGTGGAGTGAATAAAAGAGCTGTGACATTACCCTTAAACCAAGCACCCTCCCTGGGAGTTTGGGGCTGTGCAGGCTGTAATAAACTGCTTCTCCGATCTGATTTGGTTTGCTGCCCTCACAAAGCAGGAAATCCTCAGGTTGGTATGAGCTAATGTCCCTCTCTGAGGCCAACAGGATCCCAGCCTCCACACTCTGTGCCATACTTCTCAGGAAGAGCAGATGGCGATGCTGAATCCCCTGAAAGACAACCCTCTGGTCGTCAAGGCTGCTGAAGAGGTAGGGCAGATGTTCGTCTGGGGTGTCAAAGGACAGCTGGGAGAAGGACAGTAAGGGGACAGGACTCCCTCTGACTGGTTCAAACTCTTCCATCTCCTCTTGGAAATTGGTGTCTGATATGGATGCCAGCATGTACAGGGGGTTGTCAAAGTTTTGAGGTTGTTTTTGCAGCGGAGACAGAGGAGAGAATGTAGGCACATCGGTGCTGGGGAGGGAGAAGGTGCGAGCTAACTTCTTCTTTGGAATAGGCGGCGGGGTGCCGTCAGAAAAAAATCTCATCTGGTGTCGGGAGGCATCTGAGCAACACAGTGAGAGGGATTTAGGTCAGCACTTGAACAGCGAGCAATGAACATGCAACATTTTGGACACCACAAAGGGAGTCTGCATCTACAGTGGCAAAAAGCCATGTCATTGTAATTCACTGGAATATTGTGTTACTGTTGAAAGTAAAGGTTTCAGATAGTTACTTCCTCTCTTTCAGTTCTCATGTGAAAGATGAAGTGAGAACATCACAGTGACTCTGCACAGACGAGCTGTGGATACAATGGGATTGAGTGCGTGTGGATGCTTTCCCCCACTTGAACTCACTTCATCATTCTGTTAACCTACCGTAGCGCTGGTGTATGGGACACTGGGCTGCATGACAATCAGTGGGTTCAGGGAAGACTTCGTTGCATGCGTAGTTTTGGTGCTGGAGTTCAACAGGGCTGAGCATAACACAGTCAGACTCACTGGAGTGTCTGTGGGAATGACTCCTGTGGAAGAAGATGCACAGAATAGCAAAAACATTTACCTTTCTACTCAAAATATATTCACAGTGGATACACAGAATGCAACTTTTCTGCAGTGAAAAGCATCTCAAGTTGAAAAAAGATCGGTTTGCGTAAGTTTTCTGTGGTGCAATTCACATCTAAGTGCACTTGACATTACACAATAAAGGATATATATGTTAATTTTCTGTGCAATCCACTTTTATTGCAGCTAATTAGGATCTTTTAATAAGAGTTTTGTGATCAAAGATTAAAGCTAATGCAAACTCAATAAAATAAATTCTGCAATAATCATAAAAAAGATCTATACACAGTCAAAATATGTTGTTTTTTGGTCTTACCTGTGCTGTTTGACAGGCAGCATCGGTGGCTGTTCCTCTGCTCTGCTGCCAGGACCAGACGCCATCGGGAATCCGCACAAAGTTACACCACCTATAACCTGCTCCTGCACCTCTCTCACAGTTCACTGCTGTCACTGAATGACGGTGTATGTGAAGCTCACAGGTGGCTAAACTCTCTCTCAGATGCCTCTCTGAGAGACTTCCTGTCTACATCAGTTACTCCCACTGTCACTTTTTCTCAGCCTCTTTCGCTGCCGTGGCATGTTTGAGTGAATTTTTTCTGCTCCTCTTATCTTTTGTGCTAATCGTTTGAGGTTGAGGCTGGTACCGGAAAAGTGGTGTCTCCTCTGTAGGCAAAACTGTTCTCTGAGCTAACCTCAACCTCACAGAACGGCAACGAGCAGTAACAGCAATGCCCACTTTCAATTTGCAGTCTTGTTTTTTTCTCTTTCTCTCAGTTGCAGTTGATCTACATTTGCCATGTGAAGTTCTCAGCGTGAACTTCCCTGTTTTGGATGATGCAGTATGAGTCTTTACACTTGCAATGACCTCTGCAGGGCTTTGGTGCTGGTATGCAAGAGGTTTTGCTTTTACTGACTTTAAAGGATAAGAAAATGTTCAAGCAGATGAAGACAGAGATGGTTTATTATGTCCACATCTTGCAGAACTGGGACAAATTTTTATTGATTGAATTTAAATTATGTGGATTATGACCTGGAGAGCATGCACACTATGAAAAATATCAAAGACTTGTGAGGGAAGCAGTGCAATGATATCTGCACAGACAATATCAGAGGTCAGCCTTGAGAATAGTTTTGATGCTAGTTAAGTTAATCTTGATTTAATGACATGGAGGTTCTTATTTAAAAATAGCCTACAGCCAGTCTAACAGCTCTGTGAGAAAAATTTGTAACACCCAAGTGAGAACTTGGTTTTAATCTTGGGTGGGAATAGGAAGCATGAACTGCGTGTGTGTATGTGTGAAGGGGAGTTGTATTGGGTGTGACTATTACTGTGGTTACAACTGTTTGTTCTTGTTAGCTTGGTAGAAGACCACTACTCATCGTTCTCAACTCATAGTGAACATATGAAATTTATTATGATTGAATTAATAAATGCAGGACAGCCTGGCAAACACTTTACTTAACACATGCAATGATAACTTATGGCACTTCATGGACTATCATAGCACACTAGCAAGCCTGTTCATTCAGCCACATCTCTGTGGTACACTCGATACTCTCTCTGTAGCCTGGTTAGCACCGTTAGCTCCTCCATCTTATAACAGACGGTATACACAGACTATAACTCTCTCTTTTTTTTTTTTACTGTCTTTTCTGCTCCTGGTACTTAGATCCAGCTCTGCATCCAGCAACCCTAACCCCCTGACCCTTCAGCGGGGATCACTGCTCATTCCACAGAAAGTATGCTAGTGCTGTCTAGTGCTAACAGCTGTTCTCAGGTGTAAACAAGAGGCTTATAAGTTAAGTTATGACTTATAAGTCACATCTATAATGTTTTATGATGTAGTACATCAAAAAGGATCATGTATGTTTTGAGTGTAGTCATAAAGCATTATAAATGGCCCTATAACTCACTATAGGCATGTTCCCACTCAAGTCTTACACCACAATACCATTTATAAACCGACGGTGTAAGCCATATGAGTAAAAACTGACTACAGTGGCCAGTTTAGGGTATCCTGACGGTGTTTATGATTTTTTATTGTAATATCTGTGTGCAGTCATTGTTTGTGCTGTCGTGCTACCTGAAGTGTGTGAAGTACTCCTATCCCACAATGACTCACACATCCAAAAGGGCTGTTTTCTCTCAAACGGTTTTCAGTATCAGTTCTGATATTTTTAGACCACGCCAGTCACCATCTCATTGAAAAACATGATGACAATGTGTACACATGGTGACAGTCACTGACAATGTATTAACAAATGTAAAACAGCCTAATAAGGAGCTGAAGAGGAGCTCTGTCATAACAATCTGCCTGTGGTTCACAGCTTCAGATGTCTGCTGCCGGTAAGGTTCATCAATCTGAGGACAAACTGTGACGGTCATGAACCAGATATATCAGTCAAATCCAAAACATGAAGAAGAAATATCAATGCTTTTGAGTTTTCTAATAGTATAACAGGACACAGTGACGTTTTTATTGGTTTGTAGGTTTGGTAACCACTGGTGGGTGAGGTTATTTCCATTCCAGAACAGAAATATACACTCAGTTACCAGTTTATTAGGTACGCCTATAGCTAAAATGAATACAAAAGCCCTGGAATAAATCCAATATCATGTTTAGAGAGGTGCTGATTCAACTCTATGATCATTTTAGAGGATGTAGTTTGCGGTGCTGTTGAACTATACTGCAATATATCGAGATATGTTTTAGATTCTTGTTGTTCAGCCCATTTATAATCACTCATAAATCATCCTTTTAAAAGAATAGAGGCATTTATTGGCATGCAGATGACAGATGGAATAGTAGGTGGCATAAATGTGTTAGCTGTGTTTTTTAATATTCATATTTCTCTTCACATGAGTTGTATAACTCTCATTCTTTTTTTTCTAGAAATATATCTGCATGTATGCACAGAGTCGATGGGCTTGGATTTGTATATGAATGTAAGTTTTGATTTCATTTTTCTGTATATTAATGAAATGAGGGTTTATTATATAATGTGTCATGTATTGTATGTTGGTGTGGACCTCAAGAAGATTAGCTGATTTGCTTCTGCTAATGGGGATCCTTTAAATAAACAAACAAATACAAACAAATATATCACTGTTTTAGGCTCCCTGAAGGTAAAGTACAGTTAAATTTGTGAATAAAGGCATATTGGAGAGAAGTTTCTTAATTTTAATAAACTTAAACTGATGCTTGCACTGTTCTGCACATCAGTGTGTTCTCAAAATTACAAATTTATATGTTCACTTCTGTGTCTATTATTGTATCACATGGTATATATGGTAGCCTACATATATGTTTTCTTTTAATGTGTTCTCATATGCCATCAACCTGCCAAGCACTGCAGATGACAATGAGTGTTCTTGTTAATTAATGTGCAGTCCTCCCTAAATAAGTAAACATAAACAAACATCTTCCATTAGGCTTTGTTTTTTTTAAAGAATGTTTTTCAGTGACTATGAACTGTTAAGTGGAAAACCTTATTTCCCTTAAAGCATTCATGTAAAATCACTTACGTCATTGCACATAAACAAACAAAATAGCAAGCGATAATAAATTTAGATCACCATAATCTATTCTTGTGTTCAGAGACTCACTCGGCACTCAGCGATCTGCGTCATCGCGACATTTACCCACAAAATTTCAGTGTGTGGGAGAGTCGAGGATGCAGGCTACAAGGATGCATTAGTGGATCATCATTAAGGGCCTCTCCACTTGAAGCTCTTCATATGCTAAGGAGGACGGAGAACTGATTGGTTTCTCCGCCTGATGGACGCATCAGCACACATTTACTCCTGCAGGATGCAGTTCAGGGTTTCTGCGGGGGCTATAGGATATATTCAACTGGGGGCTGAATAGGGGCAGACAGCTCGAGAGGGAGATGACATTTAAGATCATGAAAGCGGTGGAGGAATTCATTAACCCTCTGCCCTGTTATGAAAATCTTAAAGATGACCCTCAACACAAGAAACAGGAGCTTTGAAATAAAGTATAACTATGAAAGACTCAAACATAAAACACACAATTCTGCAGCAGTCTGTTTATGTTGGTTTATTTTTTCAAGTGGTACATTTTTCATGAGTTTCCACAGCTTAATCACACTGACATTTTTGTCTACTGACACAAGACAAAAACTGTGTTTCATAAGGAGATTGATGGCACTTTGTTACATGAATAAATGCACAAAGAAGTGAAGATGTATTAAAACAATTCTCCTTTGCATTGTTGAACACCAGTCCCATGATTTCATGTCTAATGGCGGGAGGTGAAGTGTTTTTTTATAACCTCGTAGAAGCGCCGTCTACGCTTGCCGTCTGGGTGTCTGGGTGTAGAAGATAATGAAACTGTAGTGTTGCTGGAGGAGGCAGGAGAAGGTTTTATCTCTGCGTTTACTGATCCTTTATTCTTCGAGTCAGTTGAGTCTTTAGACAGTTTCTTCTTATTTCCTGGCATGTGAGACGAGTTGCCTTTGTTGTCTACTGTCCTCATCCCTGGAGCTTTGCTAACACAGCACGCAGTCTCCTCGTCCTTGTTAAAGCGCCGTAGCCCAGCTTGGCAGAGAAGTGCCTCCTCGCTTGCCATCTGTGGGCTCTGGCTCAAGGTGATGAAGCCGTATGGGGTGGTGACTTTGGTTAGGTGCGGCAGGGAGAGGGCGGCTCTGCTGGCCGGGTCCAGGCAGTGCTGGGCCTCCGTGTAGGAGCAGGGATAAGACACCTCCCTCTGAAGAAAAGATCTCCTCTGGGTAAAAGGGTCTGAGACACTTCGCTCAGCCCTTCGGTCTGACAGAACCAAACTGAAGGCTGAGGATGATGTGGATGATGAGAGCGTGGAGTTGGCCGGAGAAGCATGAAGAGATGGCTCCAGCTCAGTCCAAGAACTCCCTAAGCCCTCTGACTCTTCATAATCCTCCTCCGTCTCTTTGTCGAATGATCTCAACGTGTTCTGCACAGACAGACTTGGTATTGTGAACTGTGGGATGCTGTCAGGTGTCAGGATATTTGGAAAAATGTTCTCCCGGCTTGTCTGGGAGTCCGATCCTAGAGAACACCCAAGAGACTTTGCACTGCTGGTGGCCCACAAGAGTGCACGGATCCCTGCGCTGCTATGCCTACGTGCTGTGAAGAAATCATCTGAAGCTTTGGTTCCACTGCAAATAGCTCCAATGCTGAACGTCCTTGTGACTGTGTTCTTATCCATCACTGAATGTCCTTCACTCTCTTTGCACACAGGCTTGTTGTAGATTGGCAAGATGATAGATGACAGGCAGCTTTTATACTTCTCTACTTCCCACATTTTTCCTCCACCAAATGCATCAACAGATGCGTAAATGTGACGAAAGCCAGAGGCGGAAATGGTTACCAATTCGGGAGCTTGTCAAGTATGGAAGCACAATGATGGGCCTTTCTCTTAAACCTCTTCATATGCTAAGGAGCACACAGAGATGCAGCATCCCCCGGCCTTTCACAGCGTCTGGTGGTTACATGACAGATTCAGCCTGAAGTTCAGCCGTAGCTGTTTCAATGGCTAAATGTTTTTCTGTGTGTTTGCAACTGTTGACTATCTTTATTTTCAATTAATCTTCTGATGTTTTCTCAACTAGTGAATTCATTATTTGGTCTAAAAATGCCAGACAATGGTGAATAAAGCCTATCATAACTTACAACTGTCTTTTTACTTTGTTCAACCAACAGTCCAAAGATCCAAAGATACAGTAATTTACTGTCACATAAGACAATGACAAACAACAAATCTGCTCATTTGAATGTGTAACTAGGGAATCTTTAGCATTAATGCTTTAAAAATTACTTGATAAATTGACTTTTCTAATGTGCTGCAGGACACAAATCACTGAGTATAAATCTGCATGACCTCGAAGAAGGTCAGCCAAACATCAAGCAAGTGCAACAACACAAGACATAGCAGCCAGATATTACTACTGACTAGTCCAACAGCAATAAGCCCAGCTCGCCGTCTGTCTTTCAGCCTTTTATTTCACCAAGCTCTCGCCAACGACTAAAGGTCAGTCTCAAATTTACTCTTGCCCGGCAGATACATTGCCCACTCACCCAGCTCCAGTTCTGGCACAACGCTGACTCTGACAGCAGCTCCAGTTGGCAGCAGTTTACTTAACTGTCCATCAAGAAACTCTGTAAATCACAGAGAGTTGAGGCAGAGCAGCCAGAGGACATCAGAGGGAAAACCAGAAAACATTTTCTCCATAAAATATGATCCAGTTTCACCAAAATCAGTGAAATAGTTGGTGGTGTGTCACTTAGTGCTGTAAAGCATTACGTTATTTAATGGTAGAAAAGTTACACGATGTTGCTTTAAGTTGAATAGTTTTGCTTTTTTGTTACAGTTTAGTCATATTACAGTCAAATCAGGATTTCTGTGACCTCACAGCAGCGGAACAAACAGTCATGTGACCACATTTCTCGGCCTGTTGCAGGTTAATTGGCGGGATTTGTTCATTGGTCCGCTCTGATTGCACCAGGTGCGTTTGTCCCCGTTGATTGGCTGCACGGTGACAACTTCAGGGTACATTTCTCCCTCCAAAACCCGCACACGCACTATCACGCTCCAGCCTGTTCTCCTCCTCGGTGCAGGCCGGCAGGTCCAACAGCAGGATGACTCTAGAAACCCGCAGAGACACTTCGGAGCATGAGCAGGCCGAAAATACGGAGGTAATCCCAGCTAGGTGATCTGCAGCAACATGTAACGTTAGTCTAGTTGTTGGTGGTTTTCACCTGGTCTGTCTCCTCACCTGCAGGGCCGAGTTGTGAAGAGAGGCGGGGTGTTTCGCTCCATGCTCCGCGGTGTCCTCTGGCCTTTCGGCATCGTGGTACGAGCAGCAGCTAATGTCTCTATTACAACTTAACGTGTTGGCTTTACCAGCTAACATGGCTGTCACACACAGGTACGAGCATACCGCGGGTTTTGGTGGGTGCTGGGTTACCGGCAGCCACAGGAGAAAGTCCTGGTCAGCCCCGCGGTTACCAGCCCCGCACGTCAGAGCCTCGCCGGCCGCAAGCGCCTGCGCAGGGTCACCCGGCTGCTGCTGTCCATCCTGCCCCGATGGGTGCAGGGCAGCCTGGGATACCCGGTGTCCAGCAGCATTGGGCGCTCCCTCTCACCAGGTATGTTAGCTGTGATTCACCCAACCAACACAGGTTTGTTCACCTTTGTCCTGCTAAAACAAAGGACGCATCAGACTCAACATTCAGCCATTTTCTAAAGCTTTCATTTTGCATGGCTCTTGCACAGTAATTCAAATCTGTATTTCACATGTGAATTGACTCATTCAGATGATTTAGTGGACAAAACATGCGATTTAAGTTGCATTGGCCTCTATGAAACTGGAGAAATTCACCTTTCGGATTAGCTTTAATCTAAACATTGTTACATTTGCTTATTAGCAGCTCGGACTTACTTGGTATAGTTTTAGGTGAGGGTAGCCATAGAAAGTTTTACTGAACTCTAAACACAGCAAAGGTAACCCTGCACGCAAAGCTAATGTATGTTCACCTTTGGCCTGCTAACACCAGGGAACATGAAACCAACCAGACTCAACATTCAGCCATTTTCTAATGTCTTGTTTATCCGATTGCATGATGTTTGCACAGTAATTCAAAGCCTCTGTCAATTTCACGTGTTAATTGTGGTCAGTGGCAGCAATAAAACAATAACTAACTGAGCTTTAATGGAGATGTGACTTAAGGTCTCGAACTTGTAGGGACAGCAATTTGCATCAAGATGTCCTGATGGGAAATCAGGGAACAGGTGCCAGATTTTTTTTTTTTTTTTTTTTGGTGCCCTGCCAAGTGCAGCAGTTGAATTATAATGCTTCTGTTCTCAGGAGACATCATCTGTCAACTAGGCTTTCTTATCAAACAGGCCAAAGACAACTTGGCAACTGTGACAATAAATGCTTGTGTGTTTATCTATCACTTTTTTTTTTTTTTAACACACAGGAAAATATTGCTCTTGTTTCCCAACAGAAATCCGAGTATCTCCTACTAAACCATGTGGAAAAGGCAGCAAGAGAAAGCAGGATGAGTTGGATGAGGATGAGGAGGAAGATCATCAGACCTGGGTGGAGGCTCTCAATCAGGAGCTCGCTGATGAAGACCCAGAGGAGGATCCTGACTATGAGGTTGGCGCTCTATGCTTTCCCTGCAGTTTATTTGGAAATGCACAAGGATGGTGAAAAATGTGTCGCATCAAGATGTACACGTTAAATTTCTAAATCATAACGTAGACTTGAATACTCACTCACAGTAGTGCATAACTATTGCACATCAAAAGCCTTTAAATGCCCTATGAGACTTGAAGTTACCTTAATACTGATTGTTTCCAGCCCAGTACTGTAGAGACGGAGAGTGAAGAGTACCGCTCGCACAACAACACGGAAAGCGACATTGAGGTTCAGGAGAAAGGCGTGGTCATTATTGAAGATGTGAACACGGTAAGATCTGAGATAAAACAAAAAATGAGTCATTGTGTCAGTGCATTAATCTAACTTGTCTTTGTGTTAATAGGATGTGAAGCCATGTGTTCCATCTGAAGCCCCTTGTCCTGCTGTTTAAATGTGTCATATTGACAATGTTGTATGTTCAGTGTTTTCTATGTTTATATTTCAATAAAACGTCCTTTGCCTTGACATTGTTGTGGCCTCCCACTAGATGGCAGTAATGATATTGCTATTTAACAGAACCAAAACAAAGTGAAGTGGTTAGTCAGTGTTTTGTATTTGTAAGGTCTCTTCCTAGTGACTACATCACATTGAACTCCTTTACTATCTTGTTCATATGGTTTTATTACAATATTCAACATTCATGTGCTCAAGTGAACTCTTTAAAAAGTTTGCTTTCCAGTTTTGATTTTTGTTGCATTAAACTTCACTTCACTCTTTGACTTGTGCTTCTTGTGTTGGCCCAATTACAGCTGCATATGATCACTACCACAAAGTACCAAAACAAACTTGTGGATGAAGTTTACAGCCTCATTAAGTGGTAAAACTCTAAAATGCAGACTTAACCATATTTAGGTTAGTACAAGCAGCTGAATATACTGAACCTTGAGTCAGTAATCTTCATACTGAAGGTTAACTTGATTTGCATTTTGTTTTAAATGGAGCTAACTCTCCTTTTCCTGTTCTGTACAGACAAATTATACTGCGGTAGTCAAAGCAAGCATGTTTACTAAAAACTGCATACAACATTAAAAGTGACACAAGCTGACGAGTCGGTCATCAGGACAGTTGCTTCTAATGTATGCCAACCCTCCAGATCACACATTTACGTCAGTCACATTTTTAGTCTGTGCTAAAACGTCAGCATGTATATTTGACTCCAGAGGGCAGCATTACATTCAGACAATGAGTGTGTATATACACTGACCGTATACTTTTACAAAACTTGACACTGTCAGAGGTAATAAATTCAGCTACGTTATTTAGGTGCTGTTGTACAGGAGTGAAATATGTTGAAAGGTGTTTCTAATGTATATGAATGGGTGGCCAAAATATTAGTAACACCTGCAAACTACAACCACAATAATAAACGTAATAGCTTTGTAAAAGTAGTGTAGTAAAGTTGTATTGGATCACACTGGATTGTACAAGTGTACCTAATGAAGTGGCCAGATCTGAATGTAATGCTGGTCAAATATACATGATGATTTTCGTTTCATTAACATTTTCATCCTTAATGCGAATGATGATGGATATGAACATCTAAAGACGATGTATTCTGAGCCACATACACAGCATGTGGTGACGTTCATCAGTCTGCACAGCGCTCTGGTCCTAAAAATGGTTCTTCCCAAAAACATCCTTCATACCGGATCTTATGTATTTTTGATGTACTTTGAATAACTGTCATGTAAATTGTCCGCATTCACCCGAAGATAAAAGGCTTTCCTCTGGCACCACCTTCAGGTCAATCTGTAGCTTTTTGTTCCCCCACAAAGAGCAAAGTTATCTCTTTATTCCAACAAATGTTATGAATCCACAGAAGAAATGTGTCTGTCTGTAAAAGGTCTGTTTGTGTTGCCACCTTTGTCACATATGACTGACTCACAATAGATGAAACTCTTCACGTATGACCTGCACATTTATTCTAGGCCTGTTGACTTCAAACCGTATCGCTGTGTGAGTGGATGAACCTGTGCTATTTTTGACTTTAAGCATGTGACTTTCAGTTGTTTGACCCGAGTTCAACCAAGCAGAAAATGAGTGTTATCGCAGAGCTCACCATCCCACTGGCTCTCTGCTGCAGGTAACGGGGAAGCTGCTGCAATGTGGCTCTCTTATGACTGTCATCAGGAGAGGATGCTGTAATTTTTTGTGCTGCCCACACAGTCGTACCTCTTCTGTTCATCTGCACACATACAGTCTCTCTGTTCACCCCTGAGGGTGAGCTGTGTTTATGAGAGTAGGTGGCAGGCTACTGTGAAGAGCCCCACAAACCTCTTGAAAATGACTGAACCAGAGCTCGTCCTTCTCCAACAATCAGTGCCCACACTGTAGATGAGATGCTGCCACTGCTGTTGACAGTGATAGTAGAGCAGAACAGATCATGGTTAGAGATGAGCTAATACTGGTCTTTTGTTTACTCTTGCATCAGTCTCTTACTTCCGTGCACAGGTTGTTTGTATCTGTTTTAAATGCAAATGTTACACTTGAGGATAAGTGCGTAAGAGAGGCTGGGTAACATCAACATTGAGCTGTTATTATTATCTCAGAAGTTTGAAGGGGAACTCCACTGATTTTATACATAAAGGTTAGTTCATCAGCCCTCACAAAACAGTGTGTTCACGGGCTGATAACCTAACTAAAGGTTAGTTCATCAGCCCGTGAACACACTGTTTTGTGAGGCTCTGGAGGAGCTTTGTGTAGTTTTAGAGAATAACCCCAACTCAGGTCGGAGTTTGAAGACTACAAATTTAAGACCTGCATTTCAAACTGGATGTTTAGACTTTGTGTCTAAAGTCAAATTAAAAGACACTGTTGGAGATCACATGCACATTTCTTTTGGTATGGTCCAAAATTGAAGACAAGGATTCATACAGCAATAGTTGCTATTTTGAATATTAGCTTACCACTTGACCCATTATAATTGTAATATATATTATAGGAGCAATCCCTGATGGAGTAATGGGAAAGAGAAAGATTTATTTGTTGCAGAAATGATTACTTTGCTTTGGCTCAATCCACTACCACCCACAGACATATTTTTAATCTGACAGGCTCCTGTAATTGATTACTTTGGACTACCAAGGTAATAATGTGCTGTACAGCCTTATTGCCAGTATAAAGAAATGACAGCGTAAGCGTCACCCACAGCTTTCTGAAGAGCTATTTTAAGGTAAGTGTGGTGGCCCTGGACGCCGCCGTGTAGGTAGTCCTGCCTCTTCCACGTCCTGGCTAATCTAAAAATTGACAAAGATGTGGATCGTCTGTGGACTTGAGGCAGGCTGAATGACGCCTGGGTGCTCAAACAAGTCATCTGTAATGGCACCCACCTGTCAAGCAAAGCAGCCATGCTGTTAATTATGCATAACTTTAAGCCTTAATATATTTTGAACAGGTTAGTTATATTTAGATTAGTTAGATTCAGTACAGTTAGAAATTAGCTATACAGACCAAAAATGTTTTTTGTACCAGGCCGTAAACATGTTTATTTCTGCTGTGAAGCTGAAACCCTTCTGACAATCTCAGCAAACATTTAATGACAGGTGCTTCATTAAACTGTTTCATTTATTGCATGGTGTCTGTATTCATTTGTCCACTCTGTGTATTTAACTTTAAAGGAAGGTAAAATCCAGTTTAAATGGGAAGCAATACAAATTGTTGACACCAAGAGCCTTCAATGAATTCCTGAAAACACTTGAAGTTGTTTTGACAGTGAACTGTGTGACTTCCCTTTTTTCTCTTCCTCTCAGATGTTTTTCACCTCCTGACGCCCGGGTGCAAAGGCAGCCGCCACCTTACTGAAGCAAGAGAGCGCACACTGGTAAAAATTAAATGCTTGATGTGTGTGTGTGTGTGTGTGTGTGTGTGGGTGTGTGTATGTGTGTGTTTGTGGGACGGGCAGCAGCAGCAGTGAGAGCTGGATACAGAACAGGAACTGATGGTCTCTGGGGGTTCTCATGGCTGTCTGAACGTTTGAAGGGTAGACTGCTCAGTGGAGGCAGCGATAGAGAGCATCGACCTCTATCTCTGGTGTTTGTAGCCAGCTGGAGACCGCTTTTAAACCAGAAGCAATGTCTTTGCCTTTCAACAGCAAGGTGAAAACACGACGTCTGGAAAAGGGGCTATAAATTTCATGCACAGTCCCAGGTGTGCTACAGAACAAAAGCTGCCTTGCCTCATGCAGTGAATGTAGTGGTGGTCTTGTTGTTCTGTAATGGATGGCTGCATGCAGAGTGATTTGTCGATGTGATCAGTTGAGATGCAGGGTGGTTATGTTGCAGGCAGCAGGCGCCTTCATATTATCCTTTTATTACATTTTACCTGCTTCATGTGAGCAAATCCAGTGTTGGTGCAGCACAGATTGTTATATCTGACACCCAGAGACTCAACACACACTCAACAGCCACATCTAGGACTTTTAGAGACATAGGCTTACTGTCACCTTGAATGAATGGCAGCAGGTGCTGGCTGCTCCCCAGTCTGACCTGCAGGCTATTATCTGCTGCATTACAATGTGACTCTGTAATGTCAGCCAACAAAAGCGCTCAAACTCACTCCCTTGCCTTTTATTTTTCCACTGTAACCTTCTTCACCGACCCTCCGCACACACCCCAACACTTTCATGCAGCGAGTTTAGCATTACCTCCGGCCTAATGACCAGCTGTCCCCGTAGGTTTCAAGAGCATCCATCATCTTCAGAGAAGTAGAGCAGGTAAAAAGATGCATGAAAAATGAAGCAGTGAGGTGCAGCCTTCAGTTACTCATACTTTGATGCTGAGGACAGTGAGGCCTTTCAAAAAAAAAGTTTCAGAGTAAAGTGCACAGAAGTTAGATTTCATGTAATTGATGTTGATCTAAGAGCTGTGTGTGGAGTGAGTGGATGGTTGCCTGTTGGTGGATGAGCAACTTCTACCTCAGGGCACTGCCTGTCCAAATCTAGTCAAGTTTTCAGACTAAGGCAAAATTGAGTAAATTTGATCTCGAGGTTGCAGCGAGTTTCATTTCCTTAATGTTGGTTTTATCCCCTCAAATAGTTTAACATAATAATCTGATGCCCTGAACTATCACAGGCCAGCTAATCCTCAAAGTCGCCCTGAGCTGCTGGGCAGCATCACTTCAGCTTCTCATCTGGATGAGTGTATTTTACGTCTCATTGGGCTCAATGATCAATCCAGCAGGATTTAATGGCTTTGCTGCTACCTGCGATTGTGATTGTCCTCGTCTGTCCGAAGGTCGCTAACACCTCTGACTCACGGCAAACTGTGCAGGGCCCTCAAAGTGTGTGAAGTCAGCCCCTGCGGATGCCGGTAAGCAAATCCATTCACACATTTATGATGCTATTCTGAGACATGGGCCCAGAGACCAGCGAAATGCATAACAACAGGAGGAGCCAAGGCAAACAGAGAGAGATAGTGAGAGTGCTTTGTATGTGTCAGCTTATTCACAATCAGGAGCTGCAGTGCTGTGAAGTCCTCATCTGATTTCTGTGACCTTTGACTCTCTTTTATTTAGTTTTTTAACACCTGCTGGAGGAATCCTGTCACTTTGTGTTCACAACAAGTCAGTCTGAGTGTGATTGACTTGGAGGGGTCAAACGTCAGACAGCAACGTGTCTTAAAGGTTCCTTCTGTGTCAGTTGTAACATTTGGCACATTGTTTCCCTCTGGTGGTGTTGTGGAAGATTGTTTGGAAGCCACAGATGTTTGATGTTTGACTCATCTGATACAATCAATGTCAGTTTATCAGTTTTGGGTTTTGCTGGGCTCATGCTGTTGATTTCACTGGTTGCAAATACAGACATGGTGTGAAACATACACTTCCAGTTGTAGTGATTGTTAATGGTGTACATGTAAAAGAGGAGTTGGTTCTCTGAATACAAAAGTTCTGACCTCAGTGAGGATGATTCAACACAGTCAAAACTTTTAGCTGCTGATCTTTGAATGTACACTCTCCCCTGGTTGTCCGATAAGAGCAGGTATGATGATGATGATGATGATGATGATGATGGTAATGAATCCAGCTCATAAAACAACTCACTGAATACTCTCACTGAATTGCCACACATTTATTGATAGGGAGCTGTTTGTATGTGTGTTTGTGGTTACTGTAGAGAGAGAATAAACATAAAAATATCCAAATATTAAACATATTAAATAGTAATCAACATAAACAGTATGGTATTAAATAGACAAGGTGGTATAATGTAATGTAAAGGGTACAAAGATGACGAATGCAATAGTAACAAAGTAAGGGAGCGCTGATAATTGTCATCCTCTCAGCTTAGGAAGGCTCCTATACATATGACAACTATTGCTCTGCACACAGAGGCTAAAGAAATACACAACGATCCCTTGAACTGCATCTGCAAAGTGTGAGTTGCAAGTGGGGTGAAAAGGGCATAGCTGTAGTCTTTGGGGCCAAGTGGGTGACCTTCTGAACAGTAGAGTTAAAGCAAACTACTCAGCTTGGATGCCTTACGTTCACATTATCTGTTAGTGTCTTAATCGTGAATACGGAGCGACACTGTAAGCTGCTTTGGAAGAGAACTCCTGCCAAATGCTGCAAATGTAAACTTAAAATAGTGACTCTTTGAATTTATATTGAACACTTTCAGACAGCAGCAGCTTTATTTCATTGAATTAAGTTGTGAATTTTATTCTTCATCTTTCACAAGTCTATCTATCCATCGGTCTCAATGAATACACTGTTTTTATCTCAAGTGTTGCAAAATTTAACATGCAATGGATTAACAGATACAGCTGCTGCTCCTGCTGATGTGCCAGGAGTATACAAAGATGTTCTATAGAAGTGTTGATAAATATTGATTAATGCAATAAACTGTGACAGATACATTAATACTGGTAGACTAAATATGCCTGAAATTGTACTCTGAAGTATAAAAAGGTCACAAGTAAACGTCAGATAAAGTCTCAAGATAAAGTCAGAGCCTGAAAACCTGACAAAAAAGTGTCAGCACCTCAAAACCGTACTGACAGCAGGTTCACCTCTTGAATAGAGACACTTTGGAACTTTCCACTTTGTGTTATCTTCAAAGGTTGTCTGCATACGTGGTCCTAGCTTCTAAATATACATCCATCAGCATGTTTTAACATCAAACAACCATGTTTCAGTTTGTAACATACAGTTCTTTCAAGAAGAAGATACAGCTGAAAATAAGTTCCTTGTTAAAAGAAAATTAAAATTTTTACGTCTGGGGCAGTGAAGCAAGCAGATTCTCTTTGGCCACATGTGGCCACTTAAATGCAGTGTCTACAGTATGACTGGTGTCTGTCTCAGTCAACCATATCGGTTGCCTTTTCTGGTTTCAAGAAACTGACACAGGGGATTTTTATTCCCCAAGTGATGATAGGAAGGCAGCTGTTTGCTCTGACACTGCCAACAGGGCGTCCACCTGTTCAGAAATTATGTAGACAGATGCTTTTAACTTAACTTTTTGACTGCCATGATCTTCCCAACACAGAGGAGATTTGTATATAACATAAGCAGTGAGCTGCCATTTAAATGCACTGCTGTTCAGCACAAAACGCATAAAAGCAAAACTGAGACAGGGATGGAGGAAGTGTTCAGATGGTCTACTAACCCCATCTACATAAAAGAGTCACAGTTCATACACAGAGAAACAAACTCATATCCACACCATTTCAGAGTCACCAATTAACCTACATGTCTTTGGACTGTGGGGGGAAGCAAGAGTACCTGGAGAAAACCCATGCAGACACGGGAAGAATATGCAAACTCCCCATCAAATGTTGAAACTGAGAAATTTTATAGTTTTGGGAAAATGGCCCCAGCAAAAAAAAAAAAAGGTTTTAAAAAAAGTTGGGTATTTAAAAACCAGATCCAGAAATGCTGCCTTAAAGGGCCTAAGCCCCTTTGAGATGGACTGAGGCGAAGTGGAAAACTGTCCTGACGTCTGACGAGTCAAGATTTGAAATTCTGTTTTCAAATCATGTGCGTTGCCTGGGGTTTTGGAGCAACATATGCTGCCAAGTAGACGACGTCTCTTTCAGGGACGGGCTTGCTTATTTCAGCAAGACAATATCAAACGACATGCACTTATTCCAGCTGCATGGCTCCGTAGTAAAAGAGTCTGGGTGCTAAACTGGCCTGCCTACAGTCCTGATTTGTCACAGAGTGAAATTGGTTGGGCGCATTATGAAACGTGAAATACGACAAATGAGACCCTGAACTGTTGAGCAAGAATGCAAAAACATTCCACTTTCAAGATTACAACAAAGTCTCCTCAGTTCCCAGACGCTCCCAGAACGTGGTAAACATGACCCTGTCCCTTCCATCCATCCGTTTTCTCTTTCACTTATCCAGGGTCGGGTTGCAGTGGCAGCAGGTTTAGCACGGCATTCCAGACGTCTCTCTCCCCAGCAACGCATTCCAGGCGTTCCTAGGCTAGATGAGCTATGTAGTCCCTCCAGCAGGTTCTACTCAAGCGGTAACCTTCGTGGCTCATGCATCTGTTGATTTTGTTGTACTTGTTGGGGCAACAACAACAACTCTGTTATTATTCCTTTTTGTACTTATGCTGTTACACAATACACTGCATCCTGCCATAATTGACAGTCTCAACGCACGTATGTACTCAAAACAGCAAGTGTAAGTATGGAAGTATCCAAACAGACCTTTTTCACAGCAGCCACCTGTGTTGACCCTACTATTTCATGTCAAAATGGCTGCTGTAAAAAAGGTTGTGTGTTGAAGTAGCTCCACACAACTTACCCTTAGACGTCTAATCAGACATAGTAACTGTGTGGGTGTGCAGAACTGTTAATTTGTAAAGTAGTGGGCTGCAGTGTTGGGGAATACTAGTTTTGATACTTCCTCCACCACTGCTGCTATGTAGTGGAGTAGAAAATACTCAAGTAAATGTAATCAGTCACTTTCCACCTTTGGAAAAAGTGTATAATGCATCATACTGTTGGAGAGTGGGAATGCAGAACACACAAAGCGTGCAGTGAGAGACAGCGGAGTGGGCGGGCAGCTACAATAAAAAATGATTAGATATGAAAACCTGTTGTTTTGGAAAAGCTCTTGTTAGAGATGTGTGAGGCCTCCTGTAGTTTGAATAGTCTCGATTTAATCAGCTTAAATGAGTGAAACCTGGGAGAACCTTGAAAAAACATGCTTCATTCAGAGGTGTGAAAAATAATGTTTATCTCTGTTGTCTCTATTTGACTTCCCTTTTTATGACTGATAAAGCCGAGAGTGGGGACCAGCTGGTTCTTTGATGTGATTTTTGGATTGTGAAATTCCGGCATCAATTCTTACATATTTTACTCCTCATCACATCAGTGTTTTTAGGCCATAAACAGCTTGAGATTCTCCCAAATCCCCCATTTTCCTGTTCCCGCTGAATACTGTCTGAGGAGGTGAAGAGATTAATACCCTCCAATTACCAGCTGTCCGATTAACACACATTTTTTGCTGTTTCTTGTTCTTGTAGTGAAACATTCCTGTTATACTAGTGGAGTTTGTATTGGTGATGCTGGCTGCAAAATGTAGGACAGATGAATAAAAGAATGGGGGAGCCTGTGATGGTGGTAAAGTCTTCTGTTGTGTTGAGGCTGAACATCCACTGCAGAGGATTTTTGCTGGAGGTTTTTTTTTTTTTTCTAAATGAAAATAGTATTTATTTTGTGGTTAGATAACCTCATACTTCTTGCAGAAATTACACACTTTTTGTTGCTCTGCGTCTCCTAGACGCCGAGTTTGTTTCGTTAGGTTGTTTTCTGTGGTTCACTGTCTGGTGTCGTTTTGTTTGTCATTATGTTTTTCCACCCTGCAGCTCTCTGTAGTCCTGCGCTTTTTTGAGAATGTGCCAGGCACAGCTGAGTGACAGTAGTGATGATAACATGCACAGTGAATGTTAAGCTTCCTCTTAGTCATAGAGAGACCTTGCATGCACGCACACAGTGACTGAGAGAGAGAGAGACAGTCAAATCCTAAACCTGCATCTTTGATGTGCCCACTGGCACTAATGAGATTTGTCATCTTTTCAGACAGAATAACTGCAGTCCTTGTTCACTATTTTTGTGTCTCTCCACACACACATACTGGAGGTAAAGGTACTGGCTGCAGTCTGAGTGACTGTTTTGTTGAATTCAACTCAACTCAACTCAACTCAAACTTTATTTATGAATGACTTCCTATCACTGATTCAAACTGTTTCAAATATAAGATAAGATAAGAAATTACTCATAATAAAGTCATAATAAAGTAATGCTGGTGTTAAAGCTCCTTCTTACATGGTGGGAGTAGCAGTTTGTTGCTGAAGGAGCTGATTAAGGCCTCCACAGTCTCATGCAGGAGGTGAGAGGAGTTGTTCATGATGGATGTCAGCTTTGCTAACATCCTCCTCTCCCCCTCTTCCTATATGGAGTCTAGAGGGCCGTCCAGGACAGAGATGGACCTCTTGACTAGTTTGTTGAGTCTTTTTCTGTCCATCGACTGCATAGAATAAAGCAGATACCACCACGCTTTTAAGAGAGTCCTGCACACTCCAAAGGACCTCAGTCTCCTCAGCAAGTGGAGACGACTTTTCTGTTGTCCGACCAGTCCAGTTTATTGTTGAGGTGAACACCAGGTATTTGTGTGCTCACACCATCTCGATATCCAATCTCTGGATGTTCACCGTTGTGGTCTGAGGCATCTTCCTCCATAAATCAATCACCATCTTTAAGTCTTGCTGGCGTTGATGTAGAGGTGGTTGAGATCGCACCAGTCGACAAAGTCTGTGACCCTCCTGTACTCCTGCTCATTTCCTTCTGATACACGTCCCACGATGGCTGTATCAGAAATATCAGAGTATGAATCTCACAATGATCGCAAACAATGACACAGGACAGGATTTATGAGACAGGACGTCGGATGGAGAGATGTTGATATGTGGACAGAAAGGTGCAGGTGCGTGCACACGTGTGTCCGCGTGTTATCGATTTAAGCGGTATATTAATGTCTCCCTCAGACCTCCTCGGGCTCCTGTCTGTGCTGATGATATCTGTGATTGGTGAGCCAACAGGAAATTAAACCAGGAGGTAACACCTTGTAGCCTCCACGGCACTTCAAGGTTGAGACAACTTGAAGGGCCTTAGGCCACAGAAAATAACATTTCCACACCGACGTGCTGTTTTAGTGACATATTTCTTGGGAAACTCTACTGTCTGGAGACGGCAGCGTTTTAATAGGTTTTCATTCCTCCTCACCTTGGCTGTCTGGCTACTGGTTATTGGCCACAGTGAGTTTATACCTCTGATAGCTCAAAAGGTTTTTTAGCTGATTTTATTTAACTATGGAAAGGCCATGAAGGGCAATAATCCATTTGGCCTTTTCATTGCCTGTGCACCCACACTAATGGAGCTTTAGATGAGTGCCTCGGTGTGTATTATTTGAATTTGAAATGAGGACAGAAGCGAGGCATGGCATACAAAAAGACTAAAACATCCAGTGTGAGCAGGGACTTGTTGTGTGATGAAAAACTGGTTCATACCAAGAGAGAGAGAGAGAGAGAGAGAGAGGAAAGTGTGATGTGATGATGGAGAGTGGCGTCAGAGTAGCATTAGTAGCGGGAACAGAACCTGGCAACTGTGGATGTGCTGCTTGGCTTCAGCCTCCTTACATAACATCAAAAAGCATGAAGAGTGTAGCCAGAGGCGTGTGAGCAGGACTGATGAACTGCCGGGCAGGGAGCGCCCCTCTGATACCTGGAGGCACCAAAGCAGAGGCCATTTGACAGGTCTAAAAATAAGCGGGAGATGAGAACAATGTGGTGAGAGAGTGAGTGAGTGGGAGTACAAACACCTTCTTTTTTCCAATTCCCATCTCTGTGAAATATATTTAGGGACCTAGGATTGCCTTTTGTGTGGCTTTGATAGTAGCTAGAAATAGTCTCAACACAAAGCTCCAGTTGACTCATCAAGCCGAGTTTAGTTTGTCACAGTGCCCCACTCTGTTTGCCTTCTATTGTACCTTTTGTGATTGCATAACTTTTGATTTATAAGGTTCGACTTCCCATCTTTTTCCACTCTGTAACACCCTTCCACGCCACCCTGTACACTCTATTTCCTTCCTCTCGCTTCCTGACATTTGTAATGATGTTTATGTGAACTGTGTGCATTGCAGCACTCAGCTTAACTCCACTGGCCACCCATCCTAATCGGCTCTCTTGGCCTGAGCGCTAACAAGCTTAAAACGGAGCAGTGGTCAGCAAGAAAAATGAGCCAGTCACGGATATTTTCACCCTGTGGCTGACCACCAGTGCTGTAATGTGTGTGTGGGTTATCCAAATGAGAATTCTTTCTGTATTTATTAATATTTTCCTATTGTATAAGACATGCTGCATATAAATGTAGCTATATTTACATATTAGCTGCAGCAGTACTTTGTGAAAGTTATGAATAGAGCATCAGAGGCCATAGGGAGAATGTGATCTCTCAGCTCTCTTAAAGACATTTTAAAAAAATCCAATTTCTGAAATGTACACTTACTGATAACATTTTTTTCCACTTCAGCAGAGCCCGAGCATGGAAAATGTCTCCTTTTGTGTCCATCTAATTGGCTTTTATTGTATCTGCCCTGGTTGATTCGCTTGTATCATCTGCAGTGATTTGGATTCCTCTTGTCTGAGCTGTTAAAACCGGCTGGAAACCACAGAAAAGAGAAAACATAACCCCAGAGCTTTCTAATCCACCCACTATCCTCTGCTCTGCCTCGATCTGCATACGATGTGGGAGGCTATTGTGTGAACTCACTGATCTGATGCCATATTAAATATGGGCAACACACACACATACACATAACCTCTTATCTTGTAATAAAGGTACCAGAACAGTAATCGAGTCCCCAAATGACGTGCACAGGAAGAGATATCGACTGTGTGACATGTTTTTACACAACCTACAATATGTTTTCACAGCCTGCAGTTCATTGTTCTCCACACAGATCTGTATTAAAATGTTTCCTAACAAACAGGAAATAAAAAGCTCTTGTCAGAGCATAAATATGGCCAGAAGCTGAACATACTCTGGGGGATGCTGATACACTGTAATGTGGAAACCGTGTTTCTGCCAGCTTTTATTTTGATACCGCACGATTTTTCTCAATAAGCGTACATAGTTAGGATAGACGAGAAATTGTTGCCTCCAGCTGCGTACACGCTCCACGTTAATTTTGTACGTGCATTTATACACCACGCTTGACCTCGCTGATGCATAAGTGAGCCACAAAAATGCCAAATTTGTGCCAAAAAATACTGCTTTTCTCCCCAACTTTCCCCTGTTTTTTTTTTTTTGTTTTTTTTCAGCTCACTAAGCAACACCAATGATTTCTAACTTACTGCTCAATACTGCTATGACCAAGCTTCCATAATCCTCTCTGACACATTCCACAGGCTGCATATTTTACATCCGACTTGGAAGTTATTTTGGTCTTGGCTAAGAGGTTGCAGAGAGTGACATCACATCACATCTGCAGATCTGAAAAAGGAAACGCAGATGCACACTGCTTGAAAAGATGCAGGATTCTTTTTTTCATCATAATGATTCATTTTCATCATGATACAGTTAAAAGTTTATACACCCGGTCCATATATACATTTTTGTGGGCTTATCCGTCCTCCTGCTGACATTAAGCAGTTTAAAGTCTCTTTCTTCTTTTTGTGGAGTAAAGGTGGAAATGAGCTGCAGCAGAGCGGGGCTCAGTAATCCTGCCCTCTATGCCTTCCAGCCACATACTCCTTATTTACTCCTGACAGCTTCAAATTGAAACTGTGATCACATTTTCCACACCGTTCCTCAGCTGCACTCACTTTTAAAGTCGACCAGCCTTCTCACATTGAAGTGAGTTTTTTCCCCCCCCAACTCTCTCTCCTGATATCTCTCTCTCTTTTCCCCCCATCTCTCTGCAGCCCGTCTGCCTTCAGGGATTCATCAATGGCTGACCCTGACATGGTTTTTGTGTTCTGTGAATCCCTCCACCCTTTCTCTCTCTCTCTCTCTCTCTCTCTCTCTCTCACTCTCTCTCTCTCTCTGTGTGGACTGGACAGTCCATTTGTTAAGATAGAAGAAAAAAAAGACAAGAGTGGACGTGAGATTGGATTAGGAGAACAGAGGAGGGGAAGATGTGGATTAATCAAGGCCAGTGTGTTTCTCTGGGTGACAGCTACAGACAGTTCTGTCATTACTGTCTGATAAGATGGGAGCAAAGGCTCCTGCCTGGCGAGTAAATATGGGCTGTTTGTCTGAACTCTCTCTGTCTCATTTGTACTTAAGCAATGTAGATTTATCCGAGGATTGCCTCAGAGGAGAATCGCATAGCGAATTTTAAGTCATTGTATTAAAATTGGCCAAAATCTGCATACACTGTCTCAGTTCAACCTTTTTAAATTTAATTCAGTTAGTTTTACTGGCACGGCTGCACATAATTTAACTTGTAGATATCATAAGACTCTGTGTTGACACAGTAAGAGTGGATAATACATTAAATCTATAGCCTGGAACAGATGGCTCTGTCTGAACATGCACACTTAAAGGGCACCAACATCTAAATTCAAAAATGAGCTAAAAAGTAATAAATATCTGAATGAATGCACACTTTCAAGCTTAACCTCACTCACACCCCAAATGTCACTCCTGTCTATTCACATGCTCGCTCTTAAAGGGGTGACACAAAGCCCACCTTTAGCCCGCAGCCGGAGCGCATAGGATTAACACAGGTTGGCCGTGACAGCCAGGCACTTTGCTTGAGTCCTGGCTTTGTGCCCAGACTTGCTCTACCATGATGTTGTGGGCAGCAGATCGCGCGCTTGGCTGAACTTCACATTCCTCATTTGCTGCCCCAGTGGCGTCCCGGCCAGCAAACAGGGATGAACACGCTAAGACCCAAATGGACAGCGAGACTCAGCGTCTGCACATGAATTTACTGCTCACAGTAACAATTCAAATGATAAAAACAAACAATAGATTATATGTCATCATAGATCATAGAGAGAATAAATCATGAACGTCGTATCCGTGACGTCACCTATAGGTTTCAGAGGAGTGGATGTGAAGCCATCTCAGTAGTCCTAATGACGCCTGGGTGCTCAAACAACACCTGTAACGACACCCACCTGTCAATCAAAGCATCCACACATGTTTATTTCTGCTGTGAAGTTGGACATTTTAACATGGGGGGCTTGTGGAGATTGACTTGTTCTGGAGCCAGCCCCAAGTGGCTGTTTGAGGAACTGCACTTCACAGCCACGGAGGTTGCTACTTGGTCAAAACACAAATAGAAGAAAAATTTTAAAAAGAAAAGACTAGATGGGAAATACAATGAGATAGAGGGAGGCAGATTGGACAGTAACCAAAAACAAAGTCTCATTTTACAGACTGGAAATAATGATGTGTATGTGTGGGAAGATACAACTTCTTTGTTTGCATGATTTTGAGCTATTAAAGTATATTTAGTTGACATATCTCATGACAGCGGGTAGGATGGACAGAGGGTTTGTTGGGGAATAGAAAGTGTAACTACAGACGAGGGGGAGTGTAAATCTCACTGGACGGCCTTGTGTATCAGCGAGAGCAGATGGCGCAAATAATGATACAGTGATGATTTGCACTGGCAGAGGCCAAGCATCTCAACTTCACATCATTCAAAAAAAAAAGAAAAAGTGAGGTCATTATGTGTGGATGTACAGGAACAGTATAGGAGGCAAAACAGGCTTGTGGAAATGACACCTCGTTTGCATTTAATGTAAAGGCTGTTTTCTCCTGCCAACTTTTAACATTAAATCACTGTGAGAGCCAGAGACTACACTGCAAAAAAAAATGTCCCATTTAGCAGAATGTCAAGCTTGTTGCTTTCATAATGGCGCAGGCTTGTGTTGCCACGGGCAAAACAACCGTTGTGTCGTGCATACACTGCAAAACGTGCACGTCAAATAAAGAAAGAAGCAATTAAAAGCAACTCCCGGTGACTATACCTCATTTAAACCTAATAAGCATTTTGTTGTCATTTCCCCTGTGTATAAGAAACACTCCATCTTCTCTCTATGCAGCTGTGCTTTGTGGATCCAAGAGCTCCAGGTCTTTGAGATTAAAATGAACACACTTTTGATTTAATATGATCCATTATTTCATGTAGCTTGTGGAAAAAAACATCCTGCTGTGCGTTGTTGGTGAGATAACGCAGATATCTTATTCGTTTATAGCCTTTCATGGCTGTGCAATGCCACAGCTGTCTGCTCAGACATCACAAGGATGATGATGACCTCGAGCTACTAGTCTGTTAAAGCACCGGACAAATAGCTTTTGACATGACAATGACATTGTATGATTAAATATTATTTAGTTTGCTCTTTACACAGGCTGTTGCATCTTAACGTTTGCAGCTTACTGCATGTTGCTTACTCCTCCTCCACTGCAGCCGCTCGCCTGGCTCACTTTATTTCTGCCAGCCTCAGCTTTATTGAGGCACGAATCCGTGACTGATTTTCACCTGCACCTTCATTTGCTGCCTCAGCTCGTTCGGAGCTAAAAGCTTCATATGATGGATAATCTCAGCTGTTGTGTATTGTCCTTAAGGCACGGCCACGTTTTGTGTACTATTTTATTTCATTTATGTTTCTGTCACAGGTAACAATACAACCTTTCATTGGTCTTTTTTCTTCTTTACTATGATAATAAATGTTCAGCTCGGTCTCTCTTCCTTTCTCTAACACTTCCTCTCTCTTACGTATATACACCCCACCCTACATTTGGTTTAAAATTAAACATTAATTTAACTTTGTGACTGTGTTATAAATAATTGCTGTGATATAATTAGCTAACCTAGCAGGGGAATTTACTCTCATCTACAGGGTTTGGTTTAGTCCTGAAGCCTTGGCTTAATTAATGAATTCATATGCTGCCTGAGCCAAAGTCATATACTATGAATTGCATTCACACACACACACACACACACACACACACACACACACACACACACACACACACACACACACACATACCTGCTGCTTTCTTATTGCCAGGCAACAATCAATTATTTAACATTTCATTGAAGCTGCCTGCATGGCTCTGGATCTGTTGAGCTCGGCTCACCATCCTGCTGTCAGCTACACAGACTTATGCACTTATGCAGGAAAAAAAATGAAATACTATATTTGTCTGTTTAATCAGAGATCTATCACAAATATGTCCTCGTCTCTCTTGGTTCTTCTCCCTGCTGTCGCTGTGGGTGTTTTTTTTTTTTCATGCCCAGTGTGTCCCTGACATTGGCAGGAAGCTGCTGGGGTTATTCATGTGACGCAGTGATGTGTGCAGAGTTGGGGAGATATTCCACATCCCTTTTGGGAGGCGTTGACCCTCAACACTAAAGGCTGGGGCTGTCTCTCAAGTGCAGCGGCAACCTCTCACGCTTACAGGACTGACAGTGACCCAGAAGCACGTAGTTTGCAGTCAATTTTACTTCACTATTTTGTCTGTGTGTGTGTGTGTGTTCAAGTAAAAAAAAAAAAAAAGTGTGGGCAGGTCAGATTTCATCCTTGAAGGACATCCCTACAGGCTTGACTGTAGCTGTGACAAGTGATTTGATGGACAGGAAGTCTGAAAGAATAGAAAGTGGCTCACTCAATGTATTACTGAATCTACTGGACCTTTGTGGGAAAGACGGAGCTGAGCTGGAAGGCTAAGCTCTCGATTTTCCAGTCCATCTACATTCCAACTCTTACCTTTGGTCATGAGCTTCTAGCCTGGGAACGCCTCGATATCCCCCAAGAGGACACACACATTATTAGCACTTTGCACAGTATATATTACACAGTGATCCATATTTATGGGGGTGTTTACATAATATATATATACATATATACAAATATTAAGATAAGAAGAAACAAAAGAAGAGCGTTTAGGGGTGATGTTCATTTTGTGGTGGAATTCATCTTTGAGAATGTGTAATTGTATTTTTTACTTTTATGAATGATCTTCTGTGTTGAGTTGTATTATGAAATGTAATACATAATTGTGTGGGTAGTGGCATGATGTTGACTGTGCACCTCGCCCCAGTAATGAAATTACAGGGTTGTGTAAGATAAACAAACTGTCCACAGGAATGACCTCATCTGGTCTGTGCACCGGGTCACTGACTGGTCATTTCAGGCAATGAGGGGCAGCTAGGGGTGAACGCCTAACATTTTAACTCCCATTTGGTAGTGAGTGTGACTCCACTTGTGACGTAAGTTTCCTAAATTTCCTCACATTTAGTTTCCTGTAGTCTCACGGAGAAGATGATTCTTTCAATCACAGAGATTTAATAAATAATATCATAGCATTCCTCTATAGACGGGCTGTCTTTATCATTGCTTTTCTAGTAGCTACACTCAATAAACCAACCAGGTTTTTTGTTTCAATATTTGTGGATGTTGAATGTAGAACCCAAAGAGTAGTTCAACCCAAATGAAAGCAATTTTCATCTCAAACATCGTCACTAATTCTGTGTAGATCTTGTGCCAGAAAGTATTGACAATAAACATTTTTCCCAGCAGCCATTTTTACATGAAAATTTCCATTCAGGTCAAACAGAGTCAGGGTGCTGCTGTGGTGCATGTGGGCTCACTGGAAAAGCTCTGCCGCAATAAATGGAACTGGACCTTAGTTAATATCATTGAGAGACACCTGTGTTGACCCTACTATTTCACGTCAAAATGGCTGCTGTGAAAATGGTCTTTTGGACAGGCCCAGAACAGGTGATAATGGTTAGCCTGCTGGGGAGCCACATTTTCTCCAGTAACTGGAGGAGCCTGAGTGATGAGACTGCTGAACCGGTGTGATAAACTATCTGTTAAGACTCTTCCAACCTCCAAGAGAGTAAACATGATATCTTCCATTGAAATTTGCAATATTTTATCTCAACTTCCACTGTTATGCAAGTGTTAGTTTCACTTTTCCATTTTTGTTTCATGTTGGTGCTACCAGTTGTCTTAACTCATTGAAGTCCCTTATATAGATCTTGAGGTTATTCTGAGTCCGCCCTGTAGACACTAATACAAGCAACAGAAATTTTCAAATAATTACAGTTTCATATGAGAATACAAATGCTGTTTTACAACACTAAGTTGCTTTAATATGTGTGGCAGAAACCAACTAAATGATTGAGTTGCATATAAATATTGTTTTGTAAGTGCAAATCAAAAATCAGTTATTTTTTCATTTAAGCAGATCGCTGGTAAAGTATTGTATTGAACTGCTTTTGGAAAAACAACAATTAGAGAGCAGCCCTGTGGCGATATTGTACTGCTTTATCACAGTTATGAAGATATTACATTTATGCTCACATTGATCTTTTTTTCCCCATCACAAGTAAAACTTAAAGAAAGTTTTTTAATAAAGAAAACGGCTTTCCCTGAATTGCATATGTGATCAGTTGATGGTTATCAAAATTATAACAGCCCAGGAGCAAAATTGGTCCATTCACCGTGACAACATGAAACTAACCTCTTCAGAAGAAGAACAGTTTTTATTACTACTGATCTCTTTGTAATATTTAAGATTAGTGAAACTTGTACTTTTTATATTCCTACTTTTATCATATTTATCATAATTGTTTGTATTGTAGAGTTTACATTACAAAAAACATTTGGTTTATATATTTGTATGTCATTAAAATACATTATGTGCAGCTTGCTCTGTGCAAAAAGACATTCAAAAGTTCAGCTGAAGCAATTTGATTGGTAACATTGTGAGTCATTCCACAAAACTGATATCCTGTAATAATAATAATAATAATAATAATAATAATAATAATAATAAAACTGTCCCTCTGACCTTGTTAAGTTTATTTTATCTACTGGATGACCAAAAAACTATTTCTAAAAGCTTTTTATATCAGTTAAAATGTCACTCTTTGATAACATGTAAAAAGTGTTGTATACATTTTATATTTATCAGAAATTATCTTGTTTTTTTCAGTTGACACCACCTATTTTGTCCCTCATGGCCGGACTAATAAAAATAAATAAATTAGACATGTAAATCTATCTGTACTTTTTGCTGGACATGTTTTTATTTTCGAAATAAATTAATAATTATTCATTAAAATCATATTATTTAGTTCCATAACAAAGTAAGCCCTCAGCCCTGTTACATAACATTACACACATACATGAGAAATTACCTTAATGTGACATGAGCATCAGGAAGTGACATCATAGTCTTCTGAACAACATGACCCAAATGTCATATAGTCAAGTTACCACCTTCTATATTATAGCTTTATATATTGTGACGTTGTGGTCATGAAGATCAATGACTCAACCCTGTTACACAAAATAAAGAAAGAAAACTGTAACTTGTGAACATTCTGTTTATTATTTCAACAATATATATCTGAGTCCTTAATTTCATGCACACCATGTGTTGTCCTGTTATCACCACATGAGCAAAGAATCACTCAACCCTGTTACTTGTTTGACACAAGCGGCAACCAAATACTGCAGTTCCTCAAACGTCCACTTGAGGCACAGAACAAGTCAGTCTCCATAAGCCCCCATATTAAAATGACCAACTTCACAGCAGAAATAAACAGGTTTACAAAATGGTACAAAAACTGTTTGGTCTCTAGGCACACCTGTGGTCAGAGCCACTGATTTTGACCTTCAAAACAGCTCTTCAGAAACATACAGGTGACTTTGTAGATAGATAGGTAGGTAGACTCCCCATGGCGACCCCATGTGTGAAAGAACCCCACAACAGTATCCTCTGTTCATTGCAAGTATTTGGTCTTATAAACCTTCACGTATGACCATCATGTATCCTTCCTTCCTCTCTTACAGGTTAGGAAGGAATCACTTCAAGCCCAGTATGGACATGAAGAATGACTGCAGTGACTACTAACTCTTTAAACCTGCGTATGGACATGTGAGTATGAAAATAACCGACACTATAAGGGCATACAATCCTTTCTTCTTCATTTAAATCGCAAACACCAACTGCTGAAATGCACTGCTTGCTCTCCCTCAGAGATCCACTCATCAAGACTGTAAAGCACTCGACGTGAGGTCAAAACTCTGCAGGCTGCCTTTTAAGATGATGTTCAGACTCTGCAGCATAAAAAAACTATTCTTTTATGCCGGTCTGTTTAATCATCTGACTAATCCCAGCAGAAACAATTAAGAGTCGTACCTTTCTAGCTCTGGCTGTGATGATTTGTGGTGCTCTCTGACATAATGCAAGAAGTCAGAAGCTGCTCGAGGCCCACAGTCGCTGCAGTCTCTGCTTCCAGTTTATGTAAACACTGTTGTAAGAGAAGAAAGTGTGTAATTGCACACACACACACACACACACATACACACATACACACACACACACACACACACACACACACACACACACACACACACACACACACACACACACTCACCCAGTTGTCTCTGTATTTACTTGAACAAATATGGTCTCCTGCCCACACCCAGACGAAACTGCGTGTCTTTAGTCTCCGGAGTTCCTACTAGCTGTCTCCTCGTCTCTTTGTTGCTGCTTCCCTCAGAGTCCCCATGGGTGCTGCTTAGCCTCGCCTTTTGGTCTCTCTCTTCTTTATTTACTTCATCCATCCACTCCAGGGGGAAGCAGACATCTCCTCCTCCTCCTCCTTTTACTCTCTGCTCACACATTTCTCCTCTCCCTTTGGGTCTTTTGGCTCCCTATAGACCTCCATCTTTTCCTATTTTTCCTCTCCTTCACTCTTCTCTCCTCTCCTTGGCCTAGAGTTACCACTAATCCAGTCACATGGCTTCTCTATATCACTTTGTTTTTTCTTCCTGCTTTGGCTGAGCTCTGGTGAGTCACCAACCTTTGTCCAAGCCTACGGGTGTGGGACTGTCCAGCCTACACACACACACACACACACACATTAATAATATGTCATGCAAACACTGAAGCACCAGCACATTACTCATCTTGCGTCTGCCTGGCTACAGCATGGAAATCCTTACTTCAAGTCATCACATCATATTAAGAAGAAAAGTTCAAAAAGCCTGTGTGCACACATCACCTACAGACAGCCGTGTAATTGAAGAGACATTGTGGCGACATGGTCTCCCAGATGAAAGTTAAATTTAGCAGAAGCATTAATGAAACATTTGATTGCATCGTGTTTCTAGCTTGTACATACAATTCCTTTCATGTCTCAGCTGGCTTTGGCTTGTATTCTGCTGAATCCTGCGTAATGCCTTACACATGCAGCATTGTCACTTAATTTCTGTCCTCACCACGTCCTCTGTCCTCCTAATCGCACAGCAGATAGCACAGAGGAGAAATCAGCAGCTCACACCGGCAGAGACAGATGTCTCTTGTGTCTCTTTGTGTGTGTTTGTGTGTGCACGTTCATGCTTGTGATGTGATGAATGTGTCTGCACTGTCAGTGAAGTGCATGTGCCACCTCTGAGTCCAAAGCAGGAAGACGAGCTGAGCAGCAACGATTACTCACACGCAGCCTTTTGCACGGCGGCGGTGAAGATTTAACACTGAGCTTGCATGCCTACTCACACACACACACACACACAGCCTGTGTAAGTAGTGTGCCGTTGCTCCTCTCACAGCTGCAGCAGGGGCTCTATCTAACTGGTCCAACACCAGCCAAAGGCCAGATGGGCTCAGCACGGCACTGTAAGACTGCAGGAAACAGTCCTGAACACACACTGGTGTGCATGTAAAGCAGGTACGATACACATGGATGCACAAAAATGTGATGCCTCATGCACACACATTTACTGTCTAATATATAATTTTATACCTGTATCTTTATTGTTTGTTTTAATTTCAATATTGTTATTGTTTATTCTTTTATTGTGATGTGCTGTAGTACAAATACTATCCATGATATCCAGAGTATTTGTGTACTCCCTAAATGAAGTCAAAAGATAAATTAATTATTATCATTTCTGATAAGCAAATTGGAGCATGCTAACACACTCAACTAAGATCGTCCGTCCATCCATTCTTTCTTTGGCAGCAGCTTAAGCAAGGTATTCCAGACGACCCTCTCCCCAGCAACATTTTCAAGCTCCTCCTGCAGGATCCCAAGGTTTTCTCAGGCCAGATGGGATATGTAATGCCTCCAGTGAGCTCTGAGGCTACCCTGGGGTCTCCTCCCAGTTGGACATGCCTGGAAAACCTCCAAAGAAAGACCCCCAGGAGGCATCCTCTAATCAGATCTCAGCTGGCTCCTTTCAACACAAAGGAGCAGCAACTCTATTCTGAGTTCCCTCCGGATGTCCAAGCTCACCCTGTATCTAAGGTTGAGCCTATGGAGGAAGCTAATTTCGACTGCTTGTATTCGCAAAGCTCATTCTCTTAGGTGAGGGGTTTAAACATAGATCGACTGGTAAATCAAGCGCTTGATGCCACAACAATCTGCCTGTCCAGCTCACGTTCCTTTTTACCAACACTTGTGAAGATACCTAAACTCTTTTGTATGGGGCAGAAACTAACACAATCCACCATTTTCCAGTAGAGAACCATGACCTCAGACTTGGAGGTGCTGACCCTTATCACGGCCACTTCACACTCGGCTACAAACCACTGACTACCTGTAGCAGCCTGCGTTAAATTCAAATCACTAATGCTTGCCTACAAAATAGTCTCTGGTTCTGCACCCACTTACTTGAACGCACTTATGCAGGCATATGTTACGTCCTGACCGTTATGCTCCTACAATGAATGACGCCTGGCTCAGGGCAATCCAGACTTTTATCGTCTGTTATTCCCAGTTGGTGGAACGCGCTACCAGTTCCTACCAGAGCAGGAGCGTCCCTCTCTACCTTCAAACACCTCCTGTAGACCCAGCTCTTCAGAGAGTACCTCCTCTACTAGTACTACCAACAACTGGACATGCTAAATCTACCGTCCTTCTACAACTGTCACTTGATTCTCTGCGAGTAGTACTTATTGCTGCAACACGTCCTTGTCACACTGCACCTTGATTGTTTCCCTTGTGTAAGTTGCTTTAAACAGTGTCAGAAAATGGTTCAATGTAAAAAGTCCAAAAGTCTTGGAGTGACTGCACCAAACACTCATGTACAGTATCATTATTTTTCTTACAGTTTACAAAAAAAACTGGTCTATTAAGCCAAAAATCCAGACTATCACAATTACTCACACAACAAAATATTCATGCTGGGTCTGTTTTCTTTTTCGAATACCTACTCAAACGTACTCACTCACCCCTTCGTTCCCTGGCAGAATTACTTTTCAGGAAATGTAAAGTAGGCGTGTGCCACATCCCACTGCCATGCTTCCTTTTGTCATCAATTCACTGAAAGTTGCACCTTTCCTCTTTGTTATGTGTTTTTGTTTTGAGTGAGTGGGTGTGAATTAATGCTTTAAGCTGCCCAAGGCCATTAGTGTGTTGTGTTGTCTGTACGAGTGGGTGAGTCTTGGAGATATAAAACTGGCAGAAGGGTTTGATGAGTCTTTACTAATGGCCTTCAGTCAAGGTGAGCTCTGCTTGTAGAAACGTAGAAAGCTTGGAGAAATAATGCTATAGTAAATTTAGTAAAAACTTTGCAAAGCTTTGTTTTTCTGACTGTGTTGATACATCTCGATAAGGCTCTGATGGTGTTAGGCAGACATCCTGTTAAATGTCTTTCACTCACTGTTGATAATGGTCTACTGTTTACACAGTTTCTTCTTGCTAATGCAGTTTTCCGTCATTTAAGACACATTTTAAAAGTTGTTTATCAAAGCTGACACGTACAGTGCTGCTGATTGATATTCAACTTAGTATGACTCACTTTTTTAGCTGTCTTTGTAATGTACTGTACTCGTTGCCTTAAGTGGTGGCACACCAGTTGCAAACTCTGCAAGATTAATGTTGTAAAGAGAAGGTATTTTATTAACACTACAAACTGCTGTTGACTCAAAAATATACATTTTTAGTGAGGCAGCAGTGTCTTTTCTGCAAAGCATTTGTCTTTTCTGCCTGTATACGCAGCAGAAATTAAAACTAAATCAGAAGGTCCAGTGAAATGAATCCAATAAAGCCTATACAACATGCACACATAATGCAAGTTTGAGCTCCTCATCTTTCATCTTTGATCAGTTAGTTGGAGCTCCTGTGAAAGCAGAGTTTGTCTGTTTATTTATATCATCCTCCAGGTCTGAAATAAATATCCAAATCATTTAAAAACACATTTATTAATGCAGTAATTGCATAGATTTTGTTAACAATATTTCCCTTCAGGTACCAATTAGCAATTACGGCTAAAGTGACAAGTGACCTTTATCGGCTAGAATTCATAATGTCAGGAAGCATAATACTGTACTGCTTGAAGATATGAATTTTTCCAGAGGACTGAACATTCTTAATAAGATTAATACATGTGATCAACACATGGATGTGGGAAGTAGGGGGGATAAGGGGGCTGCAGCACCTCCTAAAATCAGCGTTGTGCTCTAGTATTTGTGGTGTATTGTTGATCAATAATATGTCTATAACAACCGTTTTTCCAACCCTGATTAAAGCAAGATAGGTTGGACCTCACACGTGAGCACATTGAGGTGTTTTAGGGAGTTTAGAGTGTCACACTGAATCAAAGTGACCAAAGATGTCACCGCAAATGGTCAGACAGACCAGACTTTTGGTTTCTTTACAGTATTTCCCCTCTGCTGTGGACTAAAAGTAGATCTCACAAAGTAAGAACCATTATTTCAAAACCCCACTCACATAAATGGAAACTAAACGGCTTTAAACCGCTCTGCCTGAGTACCACAGTGTTTAAATCCCAAGACCATTACTTTTTTTTTTGTAACTCAGCTTCTGAAACCCACACAGAGAACGCGAGGGTAAGCAGTGCTTTCAATTTGACAAATGATTATAGCGTTCTAGAGTTGATGTACAGACTTTTTAACCTGCACAGTAGGCAGATACATTGCCTTCATGTTTTATGTATAAGTATTTATCAACACCCACCACCTCAATACTTTTGCAGAAACCCTTAGAAATATTCAGCCTGGAACCCAGAGTGGACTTCAGTTCACTGCTGCCCTTTGGTATGAAGCATGCAGGGTGGCATGCTGATTATTACTGTGCTGTAGTAGTATTATTGTAAAGCTGCTACAGAGCTTTTACCTTAAGCCAGGCGAGGAAATGGTTTAAGGAACAATGACATTCATGAAGGTCACTGTATTACAAGCTGTTGCAGAGCAGCAATTTGGGCTTAAAAATGCAATAACCAGTGGCAATGTTCAGATTGTGTAATAAAAATTCAACCATGTATTTCCTTCATTTTCATGTTGCACTCTGTGGTATGCTGAGTGACTCTGTTTGCTTTCAGAGACCAAACATGCAGCACAGGTAAAACCAGCACAGGGAAGCTCCACTGAGGCTTTTGAGGACAGCAAGCAACGCAGATAAGATGAAACACGGCACAGCCTCCATCTTCACCTGGATATGACACTCCTGCACCGCCTCGGGCTCCTATTTATGCTTCTGTTAAAAAGTGGCAGTGAAATGTAAAAGATGTGTTAAGATGCCTGAAGGAAGAGGGCAAGTCTTCCCCTCCTTGTCGGCATCTGAGCCCATTAAAGAGTAAAATGGGAGTCCTTGTCCTTAAAGAATGAATGGAGTGGGAAAAGTGCCCAGTCTGCTTAAAACTGTAAATATCGCTTCATCTTCTTAGTTCAGACCTATTTAATATGGTAGTGTGTTCTTTTATGCTGTGATATATTTGTGTGTGGTTGCTATTAACATCAATATACTGTATGTTTTTGTTTTTCTTGTAAAATGAATTCTGTGTTAATGTTGTATGGACACAGATGGCTTGGAGATTAAAAACAACTACCTGGAAATGTTCATTTAAACATGCAACATGGCTCCTCTAGTGACATTTCAAATATTAAATCCAGAATAAAATTCTTGAACAGAGTACGTTGGTAATTTTAAGAGATTTAAAACAACATCAACATAATATTTTGGCATGAGTCCCATAGAGATTTAAAGGGCAAGGTCTTCCTTCTACACTCACTATGAAATGAAATACAACCCACCTGTCAACGCTTCATAATGGTTTCAACCACCTGACACAGCTCGCTGCCACCGTCTCTCCGGTATCACTGTAGTAAGCAGTACGAAGTGGGTTCAACACTTTTTCACCTGGACTGTAATAAACCATTTGATGATATCTAACATGAGCACTGGAGGGTGTTTTTTTCCTTATTGTGTGATGAAAATACTTAATTTTGTTAGTTTAACTGAAATAAACCCAGATAGAGTCCCAATAAGTCAGTAAGTGAGCATACACAATACCAGAGCCCTGGAGCTACTAGGACTACTGCCCTACCATGATACATGCACATGCATGCAACCAGCAGAAACAAATTTATTATCTTATTTAACTTCATGGAAGTGTCCCACTTTTGATCTTTGGCGTCAAGATTAAAGAAAGATATTTAAAAATATTACTGTGCTAATAAATACAGTACAAAGAATAATTAAGCTGCGATAATATTATTATGTTGACAATGGCAAAATGAGCTATATGTATTGTTAAATGTGTTGCTTGTAGTCTTTAAGATCTGTCAGCTCATTGTTTTGGTTTCAGGGTCCACAACTTAAACTTTAATGAAAAATTCAGACAGTACAGTTGTCTTGAATGGGGAAATTAGCTATAGAGACCACAACTGTTTCTTGAACCAGGCTGTAAATGTGTTTATTTCTGCTGTGAAGTTGGACATTTTAACATGGGGGCTTATGGAGATTGACTCACTTCCTGAGGCTGTTTCAAGCAGCCGCTCGAGAAATTACAGTTTTTAGCACTTCCGCATTGGCTTCATTTCCCAGCACTGGAGGTTGCAGCTTGGGCTAAATTCAGTCATGCTAACCATATTAGCATCTGATTGGCTGGAGAGCGGGGTGGCGGGATTCGTGTCAGTGAGTAAAAAGTGAGAATATGACATCAAAAAATATAAAAAGGCTTTTGAAAAGCATATTTTGCTAACAGGAAATAAAAATAAATAAACTGAAATGAGCATGAAACATTTCATATAATAATAATTGTTTAATAACACTGAATTATAACTAAATCTATTGGTACATTAACATCTGTATTTATTTTCATACCCAGTCTGTACCTGCACTGTATTTTGAATACACCCACCACCTGAAAGCCAAAGAGAGCTCCATTTATAAGCAGAGAAATCATTTCCCGTTTTCCCCCACAGGACCTGAACGCAGCAGAGAGAGAGAGAGAGAGAGAGAGAGAGAGAGAGAGAGAGAGAGAGAGGGCAGCAGCGCAGATGAGCCCCAATGAACAGCAGCCGGGTCCTCTTTCAAACACACACTGCACAGCTCCACATCCCACACACACAAATGCCAGCACACTCATACACATGCAATCCAATAACGGGAGCACCATCAGTCCGAGCTGCCTGCCGCCGCCGGTGGCAGCCCTCACCGCTTCTCCGAGACACAAAGCCGGGAGCCCGCTGGGAGAGGAGCTCCTGCTGTCTGTATAGCACGGAGGAGAGGGAGAGCGGAGAGCCTGGGACTTCATTTGGTAGGCGGTATAGGTAGATAATTCAGCAGCAGTGCAGGGGGGGGGGGAGAGAAGAGACAGAGAGGAGGGAAGGTAAGTGAATGCAATCCAGTCCAGCTGCTGCTGCTGCCGCTGCCTGTGGAGAAGGAAGAGGAGGAGGAGGAGGAGGAAGAAGAAGAGGAGGTTCAGTGTCTGGAGAGGCTTGAGGAGCAACATTATCCTGCATAGATCCAGCCAACAACAGACGGCCAGCAGTGATCAGAGGACCTCCAGGCTTGCAGATGAGGAAGGAAGAGCGCTGTGCAAGTTCTTGTCCTGGGTGAGCCAACTTCCCATCACACACACTCACTCATCTGGTGGTCCATTAGATCCGCTGTCCGACACTTTTACACACCACAAAGAGAGATCATGCACCTCTTTTGTGTTCCTCTCCCTTTGCTGCCTTTCATCCAGTTTGCTTTTGTCAAGGCTCACCTAAACAGATGACCTGATGAGGCGAGAGATTCACCCTGTGATCATCGTGACACTGAGTTTATCCCCTCAGCCTCTTCTCACAGTGTTATGGTGCAGTCCCGGCTGATCGATTTGCTCTCTAACTCAGATGGACATCGGCTCTCATTATCTCTCACGCTGTGCTGTGCTTCTTCTATTGTCATCCTTGAGATGGTTTGCTTGTGTATCCATGCAAGCACTGCCACTCTTTGTATGTGTGTGTGTGTGTGTGTGTGTTTTGGGTTACCACTTCTCAATTAGGTTTTAATGATCTAAATGTGGGGTAGAAAAAGGAGGAAGGCAGCCTTTGATCGATCCCTGCAGTCATCTCAGCGTGAGAGGCTCTGTGCCTGTCGTTGGTGTGACACATCTAAGCCTCAGCCTGTGTTTGCTCAGCCCTCTCCCAGCTCTGTAACTGCCCTCATTGTGCCTCTATTCAGTTCTAGAAATAAGCTGTTTTTTTTATATATACAGTTTTATTCTCATCCCCCGTCTATCAGGGATTATGGTGTACCACTGTCTTAGCTGTTGCTGCACACATTAAAAAAATATGTACTCTACTTGTTCTGCGTTGATGGCCACAACTGCGATGGTCCAAGTCTCAGGCAGCACTTTTAATGTATTTGTTCATGGAGCACTGGTTCTCTCTGAGATTTTTACTAATGTCACTGCTCTCACCCCCTGGTGTTCAACCAATCACAGCAATGCAGAAAGCCACGTACCTGATGAACTATCGTCTTCTGTAATCAAAACCCCATCGTCACTGTGTTGCCCACTTCTTGTGTGTGCAGTGCTTGAGGCATGAGGAGGTTCACCATCTAATTAAACGTCAGACTTTTGTCCTGTGAAAGGGTTAAAAAGTGGGTGTTTGTACTTCATGGGGACAAAAATATTAACATCTTTCCTCCCATTTTTTTTAATGACTTTACGTAAAAGACTTCTTCTGTGCACCCATGAGCACCATTTCCCTCAAATTGTGTTCACCAATTTGTTGTTGAAATCCGTGTTAGTGAGCACTTCTCTTTCGCCAAGATAATACATCCACCTGACAGTACAGGCATATCAACACGCTGAATAAACTGACACAGGTTTCACAGTAAAAACTCTAAAATATATATTTCACATAAGTATACACATAGTTATTTTCCCCAGGAGGACAAAGTCATGACCTGCCTACTCTGCCTTTGATTGGCTAGTGCTTGTTGCCAAATATGTGTTAATTGTGGGGTTGATTGTTTAATCCCAGACTCCTTTTGTCCTGCTCAAGTGTCTTTGAGAAACTGAATCCCAAACTGCCGGCATGGCAGCCATTGGTTTGTGAGATAATGAGTTAAAGAAAAGCAAATTGTAAGATAAGATAAGATTGCCTTTAATGATCACACACTGGGGACATTTACTTGTCACAGCAGCTCATATACATCAGGTTGAAATTACTCATAAATAAGAAATATATAAACGAGAGTCATGAAGTCATGCTGGTGTTAAAGAGTCTGACAGCTGTTGGAATGAAGGACCTGTGGTAGAGCTCCTTCTTACATGGTGGGAGTAGCAGTCTGTTGGAGCTGTTTAAGGCCCCCACAGTCTCATGCAGGGGGTGAGAGGAGTTGTTCAGAGCCTCTTGACCAGTTTGTTGAGTCTTTCCCTGTCTCTGAGTCCTGCACACGCTGCACACTCTCACCGTCTCGATATCCAGTCCTGGCATGCTCACTGCTGTCGTCTGAGGCGTCAATCACCATCTCCTTCATCTTGATGACGTTGATATGAAGGTGGCTGAGACCGCAGCAGTCGATGAAGTCTGTGATGACTCCCCTGCACTCCTGCTTGTTCCCTTCTGATACATGTCCAGCGATGACTGTACTGTATCATCAGATATCCTCTGTTTGTTCAACATTACGTTTATATTAAGCATGGACTCATATATTTCTTGTCTCACCACGTGTTGTTGTGGTCTCATGGATTCCTACCAGCTTGTTGAGTAGCTGTTACTGTCTGAAAAATCAAGAGAAAACCAGCATTGAAGTGAATACAATTATACAACAGCACTTAATGGTACCCGATGTGCCACTTAGCCTCTCTATCTGGCAGATTTATGTGTCAGTAATGAAATGTCTGCTGACAGGTCTATGTGGCCCTCGGAGTGCATTGTTGAATCAGGCCTGTTAGTCTTGTCCATTACTACACCTACACTTACTTTCTCATTTTGATCCTTTCTGTTACACATAAAGCTGTCAGCCGTGCTCAATAGTGACATTACCTCAGCTCAACACTGCCAATGCCCGGCCTCATTGTTTTCAACTCAGGAGTATTTATGAGGGCAGTAAAGCACCGATGCATCCGTTGTCAGCAAGATGAGGGCACTATGGTGCTCTTACAGGGGAGGACAGTGAGGAGCGAGAGGTGAGGAAAGGAAGGAGGTATTGAGTGGTGAAGGAGAGAGTGCCCCTGTGAGTGGCTGTCAGATACCTGCAGGCATGCTGACATGTCAGCTGTCGTGGTTAAGATGTCCAGCTGGAACGATCGTGGGCCTGTGTGTGCTGGCCGTCCTCCCACGCGCCGACTACTGTAATGCCATTATAGGTGTTCAGATGGGGCTGTAACCTTAATGCAGAGCTTAGAGAGCATCTGGGCCTTGCAAGTCATTTATTTACAAACATGATTGCTTCGTTTGACATTTGTGACGATGGAAGTTGGCTGACCTCGTTACCTTAGAGCGGCGGTGGTTTTCAGCCTTTTTTGTCAGACGAATTGACATATTATCTGTGACAGACATCTGTCAGAGGAATCAGGATCACTCGTCATGGTAGAAATTTGTTGCAGCAGTAACCTCCATGGCTGTGAAGTGAAGCCAATGCTGATGTGCCAAAAACTGCAGTTCCTCGAACAGCCACTTGAGGCTGGTTACGAATAAATAAATAGGCCTATAAGCCCGCCATGTTAAAATGTCTAATTATAGCAGAAACAAACATGTTTACAGCCTGGTACAAAAAACAGTTTTGGTCTCTATAGCTAATTTCCCCGTTCATGACAACTGTAATAAGGGTGAATTTATTTTTAACTCGCCCGTTCAAATTATATTAAGGCTTAAGGTTATGCATTACAGCAGCGGTCCGCCGATGATCCACGTCTTTGCCAATTTTTAGATTAGCAGGGAGGCGGAAGAGGCAGGACTGCCAACATGGCGGCGGGACTGCCAACATGACGGCAGTCCCCGCGTCACCGTCACCCACAGGTTTCTGAAGAGCTGTTTTGAAGCTCAGAGTGTGGTGGCGCTGGCCGCTACCATGTTGGCAGTCCTGCCGCCATGTTGGTGGTGTACTTGCAGATTGTAGCTCCCTCCACTCACTCTCACGAAAAAAAAACTACGGTGGCCATCAAATGCACAAAAATCACAAAATGCTCTATCTAGAGCCAGTTGTTTAGTTGTCCAATCTGGGCTACTGTAGGAACACAGCAGTAAAATGTTGTAGCTAACTCAAAATGTGCATATACATTTTTAATCTCATCATAATTTCTGTTTTATCCAATTCTCTGAGCTGCTCCACAATCTTAAGCTCCGGACAACTGCAGAAGTAGACACTAAGTATCACTCATTTGCAATCACTGAGAGTGATCAGCAGCATGACATTAAAATGGGGCTTCAATCTGGGAAAGACGCTTTAGTATTACTTAGTGAAATTAGACTCAAATATGTTCTTGCAGAGAGTTTCTATTCAAAATCACGCCACTGACCTGTGGAAAGTAGGCTGAGGCTCGAGACAAATTAGTAAGGCAGTTCAGTTATGAAATGCAGCATACTGCTGCAGTTTATCATTGTAGTGCCATTTATTTAGATGACTCTAATGGAGCCAGGAGTAACTACAGGGCATTTGATATGTTTTTTGAAACCAGCGGGATCAAAGCCAAAGCAATAGATCACCTCAGTACAATACAGCAGAGCAATGAAAGTGCTGTTGAGTCTGGAGTCTTCACTGAGTGTGTTGCTTGCTTTTTGAAGCCAGGGCCCTTTCACAAAATCTATTTGTCTATAATTTAAAACTATATTAGCTTCCATAAATTCCTAGTTGCACAACCTATTTATAAATTGTAAGGCGGAATACAAACACTGCCATTGTGCTACAGTGTCATCCAGCACAAGCAGCAGGATTGCTGTCTGTTTCTTGCATTCCTGGATGCCTTTTCCCAGTTCACTCTTTCTCACTCTTTGTAGAAGTCACATCTAAACAAAACTGTCCCATTTAAGCCGATGATAGGTCCTTTGTGACTTCACTGGGCCGGCTCAGGAGGACTGGAGCCACGGCACAGATGAGATAAAGACAGTAAGCGGAGGGGGTGAGAAAAAGAGTTTTTGCTCTTTGGATGCTGCATATTTTATGTTTTCTGAGGTCTCTGGATGAGAGAATGTGTGATGAGATGGCTGTAGCATTACATAAGTACTAAAAGGCAAGCCAAGGAATCTCATGAGTGTAGGTAGACACACTTAAGAGGAGTTCAGAGGCTTCACTACATCTTTCGCTTCTCGCATTAAATCGTTTTGTTTGCTCAGTGCTCCTCAGGAGATGGTGATTTCTAACAATGTGAAGCAACAGACACACTCATGTTCATGTTCTTTTAAATTTAAGCCTGAAAGATGAACAATTAAAACCTCTGGTGTGACTGAGCTGATATTTGAAGTGATGTGTCTTTAGGTGTAGCAGTGAGCTCCATTACTGGGTTGTGTTATGGGATGAAGTGCGGGGTATTTGAGGAGTTTATATACTTGTCACTCTCTCCGGCTCATTTCATTTTATGTATTTCTATTGCTTCTGGCAGCTTGAAGTGCTGCGACTGGCCAGCCATAAAACAATATTCTCCAGTATGGATCGACCATCATGACTGAGATTGCAAGAGAAAATGGAGTTCAAGGCTCCTGCCTGTGCTCTCAAAAGGAAGGTACCATCCTTACAAGATTTAAACGCGAGTCAAAAAAGTGTGTGCTCAGTTTCTCATGAATAGTCTCCTTCAGTCAAGACATTAAAAAACCCATCTTCTCTCTCTTGGGGTTTCACATCATGACTCTACTGTTGCACATATTCCTCAGTTATTGTTACACTCATAACTGTCCCACGTAAAACAACATAAGGTAGGAACTAAAATTACCTGAGACAAGGAGACATGAAAGAAATACCTTAAATTTTAAACTAGCATAAAAGAGAGGAAGAAAAACTTACAGTTCTGTTGCAGACTGACTCCGGATCAGATCCTGGCTCTGGTGGTTCAAACATGTAGGGCTTGATGACTCCAATAATGCTGCTAGCCGCATTATCCATGTTGAGGTCGTCGTGGTTAGAGCACTTAACAGTTGAGGGAGGCGGCCCCCAGTGTCTCAGAGCAGAGAATGCTGCTCATTTTTACCTGATTTTGACACCTAAAACTTGTTGACTTGTAAATAAAGGAGAAATTTGCTTCCATGTGACTCTAAGCCTCCGATGCAGATAGTATTCACACAGTTGCATCGCTAGCAGTGACCATCCATTGAACCGCCATCTAGAGGAGGCAGATAACCAGAGTTAAAGGGCATTTGTACCGCAGTGTATCCATTACATGCAGCCTGTCAACTTAGGTGAACCCTGTAGCATCCAAGCATTATCTTCACTAACACACCACATAAACCTAACCCACAACAACCTCTTGATCCATAACAAGATTGTCCTCAGTCAAAGCATTGCAGCTGCATCAGCAAAATCCATACATGATTCAATTAGATATAACCTTACCGCTCTTCAGTACTTTAAATAGTATAAACTCTGAAGGGCACCTGGTTGTTGTAGACCTGTTTGTCTCCATTCTCCAACCTGCTTTGAGAAATATTTTGCTGCTTTCTGAGCCGTCCTTTTACCTATTTCACTCATAACTCTCGCAAAAAATATAGTCCATATCTTTAATTTGTGTTAACTTTCTCTCAATGCTTTGATGGAATATCACTTGAGAATAAAAAATATAATTTGTATAAACCAAACGACAGATTCCAGAGATATTATTTCTTTATGCTTGAAAGCATATCAGTCCTTCCAGCTCTCTTATTAACCACATTTGTAGCAGCTGAGCCATGCAGACACAGCTTACTGTATTTTGAACCGCTGTGAAGAAACCAGCTGTGCCCTGTCCATCTTTCATACCATCATGTCTCCATGGGCCCAGCTCATGAGATAGCTCTTTAATCAGGTCTCTTTTAATTATAAAATTATGAAAACGATTAGATTAAAAGATGCGGCTCACAGCCACGACACACACATCCACCATTTCCCATTTTTATTTCCCATCAGCCCTGAAATGTCACACACCTTTGTGGCATTTAGGGGAAAAAAACATCCTGTGATTGGATTGAAATAACCCTAATTAAGTTCAGACACACACATATGCACACACTCATCGTGTCACCAGCCCCTCCTAATTGATTTGTAAGTGCTTCACGATCAAAAGGAGCATTTTTTTGTCATAATGTCCCCTCAGTCCTGAACCTGCGTCTCTAATGAGAGCCTTACGTGTGGTTGTGGTCAGATGCACTTAACTCCCTGTGCGAGGGTATTAAGCACTGGATTAATTAATCATTCTTCAAATGGCTGCTGTCGTCCTCAACAGTTAACAGCGTGTTCGACTCGGCTGAGCTCTGAAGCATTCAGCTGGCCGCTTGTGGGGTGATGACGATGCGTTTAGATCGAGATTAATGTGATTAGTTGTGAGCACGAGATCTACTGCGCTTTTCTTTTTGTTTATGGAGCTCTCTGGAGTATTGTCCACCACTCTTCCTCTACTCTCATTAAGAAATTGGTCTTTGAACCCGGTGAACCTATTTTAAATATCCCAGTGAGCCGTCGGTATAAATGAAGATTAAAGATTCACGCCTCTTTGCATCTTCATATCACTCAGTAACCCCCCCAACGCTCCCCTCTCTATCTGCTCCGTGGATCACACTGTCAGAACTAAAGCTGACTTTTATCTTCTTTTCAGCCGTTGAACATAAATCAGATAATCGGTTGATCAAATCATTTTCCTGAAGTGGAGATCAGTAGAACTGAGGGATGAGAGTCAGTTACTCAGTGAGGCTTTTCTCTCCGCTTGTCTTCGCTTGATTTGTCATCCATGTTTGTGGCTTTATGTGGCTGCTCTTTGCTTTCTTTATACTTTTGAAAGCTCACATGTACGCTTGGTTGCATGAAACGAGTGCTTGGATTTAAACCCTCTCCTTGTGTCATTTCAAGTCAATGACCTAAAGGAATAGTTCACCATTTTAGAAAACACACTTATATGTTAGCTGGAGGCGAGTTAGAAGAGAACATCAATAACACTCTCATGTTTATATGGTCAACATTTAGCTACAGCCAGCAGCTCGTTAGCTTAGCTTAGCACAAAGACTGGTAACAGGGGGAAACAGCTAGCCTGGCTCAGTCCAAAAGTAAGAAAATCTGCCTAGCAGCACCTCTCATCTTATTTGTTTACGAATTACAAAAACAGAGGTGTAAAAATGACAATTTGCAGTTGCACAGAGTGTGCTGAACTATTTCTTGTATTACTCACACGTCTACTGTTGCAGACAAGTGTTTTCTTTGGAGGAACAAATTCTCCGTTCTCTGCAACGCCAGCTGACAGGCTGACATTTAACTACCTAACTTCTGCCAGCTAACCTCTACTTGTTAAAAGCATGCAAGAGATAATTTGCATCATTATTAGAGAATTTGATCACCAGAGGGATCACATTTTATTCCTTCTCAATATAAGTCGTAATAATGTGGAGGTTGCACCGAGGTCAGACGTGTCCTGTTGTACTTACCGTGTTCATTAGTGCTTTTGAGCTCATAGCTTGAAGGTGTTAAGACCATCTGCCCGCTGACAGAAAGTGTAACATACAACTTCGTTATGGAGATGATAATTTGAGCTGGGTTGCTATTTTCAAGTGACCTTTTTAGTTTGATGAGAAACAGAAGTGTTTTCACTCTGGATATTTCACTTTGTAGAATATGTGAAAAATATTGAACTTGGCAGCTTTTGGATGCTGATTTAAATGAAAGATGATGCCGGTAATGATTTTAATTACAGAGCACGCCTCATTACCAGTCCAATTTGAACAGGTGCTGAGTGTTTGAATGGTACAAGCTAATTTTTGGGTTTTATATTGCAGGACTAAAATCATTAGGCGTTTTTTTTGTTGTGCATGTGTTTGTGCATGTAGCGTGAGCAACCCCAGAGAGGTCGCAGCCTGTTGTTTAAAAAAAAGGATATCAAAGCCTGGAAGAAAAATTTCTCCCTCGCTTTATTTCTGCATCATTTGAACCAATAAATCTGCAGCTGTATGTGTCCATATCTAACCATGACAGATGGGTGTGATGAGATTGTGTTTAACAGACCGTGCTTCTTCTTCCTCCCTCGCCTTCTTCCTCTCGTCTTCCTCTCTCTCTGTCTTTGGGAACATACGGATTTGGTTTGCCTGTCAGAAGTGTTTGATCAGAAGTAGTCTGCTGAGGATTTGTGCTTTGAACTGACTCACAGCTGTGGCGAGTTTCTCTTCCGTTGTTTTGGGGCATTATAGAGGCTATACTCGCAAAATAGCTGAAACACTCTGTGTACTCGGCCCATTTATATATGTGGAGGCGGCTTGCATGCTGCGTCTGACAAGTATTATGTTATGTTTGACAGTATAGATCACAATCTGTGGATCTAAGCGTCTATGAATATCTCAGCACATGCATCTGTACATAAACACGTCTGTGTCTATTTAATGCTCTCCTGTCACGGTCCCTCAGTTTGGCAGGTGTACCGTCTGATCTGTGCTGTTTGCAACTCTTTGAGGTGAAGAGGACAAGCTGCTTCTGGACATCAGGGGAAAGGCTATGAATTTATCATGTGAGCCAGCAGCGAGACATGCATTGCATCGGGTTTGCCGCTCCACTCATCTTCACAAGTCTGTCATTGCTTTGGGATGAATTATTCATCTTTTTTTATTTTTCTTCTTAGAGAAACATTGATTACAGAATCGGGGATCGGCCCGCCTGCGGTGACAGTCGGCCTGTATGACGGCATGCTGTCAAAATCCACCTCATCTCTCAGTCTCAAAGACTGCTTTCCTTTCCCTCTGTCCCGTATAGTGAACACCCATAGCTTTCTTTTAATGAATTTTCCTCTCTTACCCTCCCGTTGCCTCTCACTTTTGTCTCACATTGAAATGTCTCATGAGAACCACTTTCAATGGATCTCTCAACTGTCTCGGTGTGGGGAAGGCAGCGCCTGCGTGTCAGGGTAAACAGTTTCAAAAGAGCCTGTGAATAATTTGTAAGTCAGGATGTAGCTGCGGTTGTGTCTGTTTGCATGGACGAGGCTTTTTTTTTTTTTTTTTTTGGTGCGGTGCAGTGTGTGTTTTTTTAACGCTATCCAGCATGCTGTTTCATCCCAGTACATCCAGTCTTCCTGTGTGATGTCAGAACAGATCTATGTTTAATGCGCAGGCAGGGCCCAATTACTCGGCGCCCATAGCTGTACCTAGAGACGTTAAAGAAGCCAGATAACCAGGCTATGAAGACTTGGTTGGCGAGATGGCATGGCATGGCGATCCCCTTTAAGGACACTGATTGCTCATCCCCTCCTCTGGTTTTGTGGATATTTGTGGTTTGCTTCCCTCTGAGGAGTTATTTGAGGTTCCTGTCTTGGTTTTTCTTTTATTTCTGAGACTTAAAATTTAAGATGACTCTGTGAAGAGCCGAGGGAGCATGAGCACCCGTCTCCTTTAGTCCCTCTTCATCCCTCTCTTCCTCCCGGAGGCCTTTAGGGAGAGCAGCTGAGTCACAATCTCCTCCCTCTCTTCATCCTCAATCTGCTCTTGCTCCTCCTTCCTTCTGTTTTCTCTCACTAAAGCCTTCATCACAGGAGCTGACAACCTGTGTCATTTGCCAAGCTTCACTTTTAACTCCCTGCAAAGCCTCAGCGGAGGGCGTGCATGTGTGTCAATTTTTGCATTTAGCAGAATTTATTTAAGCATATTTGCGATTTTTTTTTTTACTGTCAGTTTGTACATCCCCTATAAGGTGCTCGTATTAGTCAGGATTGCTGCATGGACAGCAACAGCAGCATCTCTATCTCGAGTTGAGATTTACACCGGAAAGATAAGAGAGTGTGGCTGTCAGCCACCCATCCAAGGACACACACACACACACACACACACACACACACACACACCGTTACAGTCTACGTTCCTCTGAAGTTCCTCACTTTAGACAAATCCATTTCTAAGGCTCTCTTCCCTCCGTGGCTCTGTCAAAACGTGTAATCCCTCATCACCTTCCCTAAGCCATCTCACATCTCTGTTTTCTGTTCTCATCTGTCATTCTACTTTTGCTTCTATTTATAAATAGTATATATATTTTGCATAGTCCTGTGCTTTCTTGTGTTTAATCAGCGTTTGATGGCATTCCTGGCATTTTCCTTTTACGCGGTCAGCACCTTCATGCATGCTCCTCTTCTCTGCCACCTCTTCCTCTTCTTCAAACACTCGACTTCATTTAACAAGGAGCTCATTGTTGCATTAGCTAATCTCTCAGAAGACATGGCACAGATACAGGATTCTTCTACTTCAGCTCATAGATATAAAGACGCGTTGCTTTCCCGACAAACATCCCCTCATTATTTGAGCGGCACAAAAAGGAAAGTACAGGAGAGCAAATACGTTTTTGATTGAACAAAACAATTGAGTAATTCCAGTCCTTGCTGTGAATGCAGAGCACTGAATGTGATGCTGATGTTTGAGGATTAATCAACAATTAACTGCTGCTGATGTGCCGTGAGACTCTTTCTGTGTCTGTGTGCCGTGAGAGCAGAATCAGTGCCAGTGTTGTTGCTTGAGATCCTATAATTGCCTCTGAATTCTTCCTGTAATTAACACTGTTGGATAATTATGCCAGAATCCCAGACCTCGCTATTCTCACATTATTAGGCGGAGCACAGCGGGAAGGAAAACACGCACGTAAGAACGCACACACTTACAATTTAGATTATTTACTGCTGATTGATGATGTGAAGTCACTCTACAAAATAAAATGATTCCACTTCACTGTTTCCGTTTGCCCCACTGGTTTGTTTCTCACAAACGTGGTCACATTTTAGCCGAGGCTGTTTTCCACAGTCATCCGTCCCCAATTCAGAGCTTGCTCGCTGTCTTGGCTGCAGTGAGATTAAAGGCGAGTGGAGGAGAGATGGGAAGTGGACCGGGCAGTGTGGCAGTTCCCAACGGCACAGGATTAGAGGGTGGGACTGTGAAGTAGGCCATACAAACAGGCTCAGCTGAAATATGGACAACAGACCATAACATAGACAGAGCTGGATGGCCCAGTACATCTCATCAACATGTCATTATGCTGTAATCCCGGGGCAGCCACTGAGCTGGCTGCATGTGTGTCAGACAGGGATAGTTTTTGGTCAGTGACACTTGTGGATATTGATGTTTTCATCTTGGTGCAGATCACAAATGTGCCCCAACTAAGCAAGACAGCTTTGTGTCAAGGATGTGATTCATTTTTTAAATAAACCTTTGTTAATATTGTATCCATTATAGAAAAAACAGTAAAAGACGGGAGAGACGTGTCTTCATGTGGTAGTCCGGATTTTGAGTAAAGCCAATGCAGAAGTGCCAAAAAATGCACTTCCTCAAACGTCCACTTGAGGCTGGCTACAGAACAAGTAAATCTCCATAAGCCCCCATGTTGAAATGTCCTCCACAGCAGAAATTAACATGTTTACAGCATGGTACAAAAAACTGTTTTGGTCTATATATATAATAATAATTATATATAATTTTCCCATTCAACTGTACTGAGTCTGAATTTCTATAGAACTCACCTGTTCAAATTATATTAATGCTTAAAGTTATACAGAATTAACAGTGTGGCTGCTTTGATTGACAGGTAAGTGCTGTTGCCGTTACAGATGGCTTGTTTGAGCACCCGGGCGTTATCCGGCTCGCCGATGAGCCACTGATTTTTAGCAAAAACATGGTGGTGGCGGGGTACCGGTTAGCTCACCTTGCCACAGCAGCCTAGGGTACGAATCCAACTTGTGGCCATTTCCTGTCACTATCAAATAAAACTAAAAAAAACATCCCAAAAAAAATCTTAAAACAAACAAACAAATAAAAAAAACATGGCGGCGGCCAGAGCTACAGATTTTGAGCTTCAAAACGGCTTCAGAATCCTGTGGGTGATGTCACGCATATGCCGTCCATTCTTTATACTGTCAGTGGTTTTCATGTTAATTGTCTTTGTTGCAGCTAAATATTTCAGCTAGTGCTCTTGAAATTTAATTCTGAGAACTGAGAGGTGAAAAATATTCAAAACAAACTCTCTGTTTTGGCTTTTTTGCCATTCAAATTAGCATAATCAGATGATCTTCCACCACGTGCCGCAAAACTGAAATCACCCAAATTGGATGGAAACTGAAATTGAAATTGTGAACTCTTGTTTGAAAGCAGATGTTTGATGATGTTTTGAGCAGCTGAGATGGGGACGGTTCAGACCTTCTCAGATGCTGAAGGGATTTAATGAGACTATCTACATGAAATGACATGATACATAATAACAACACAGCACCACGATTTCTCACTTTCAAGTGAAGACGATCAGCTCGTGCTCGTTCAGAGTCAGTGAAGACAGATGAAGTTGAGAGGGGCGAACGAGAGTTCAGAAATGTCTGCCGGCATCACGTTACAGTGGGGAGGGACAGAAAAAGCCAGCTTCAAATTTCAAATGTGTGCTCGTGATGGCCTTTAATGCCTCATTTCAGATTATGCTACTTCAGCCTCATGATTAAGTGATGCAAAATGTAATTAGCATGTCCGCAAGGAGCTGACGAGGCACGTGTTGCAGTGAGCTCTAACAAGTATAAATATACCATACAAGGATAAATCCTCTCAATCCTAAATGTATTTCGCTAAATGCCATCTGCTCCCTGCTTGCATTTGTTCTACTTCATCTCACCTTGTCTCATCCTCCTTGGGTGCCATCTTTATACATCCTCTGCTTCTTCAGTTTCACTGTTTCCTCCTCACCTTCAGGTCACTCTGGTGTCATAGCTATGGGTGGCCACTCTGTTGCTGGGCCAGCCAACACCCCTGACAACCAAAGTCACCTCCACCGTGTACAGTATGTGTTGTCACTAGACAAGCTGTGCGTGTTACAGCATAGACATTTCAGTGAACTTGTGCACTTATGAACATGTGCTTTGAAGGTTAAAAGCCTCTGCAGACGCCCCCGTTCGTTGTGTGAAGTTTTGTCTTCTTTCATGAACTTTTTAACTTTCAGGAGTCACGCATGTTGTCTATTTCAGTTGAGTTGAGCTTAGTGAGTACGGTCTGCCAGCTGTCTGTCTGTCTGTCATTGAATGACTGTAGCCGTCATCCAAAACTGTCAGTATCAGCATGCTGAAGGCATCCTGTGTCCCATGAGTGACTTCCATTTTCAGCTTCAGTTATGTTCACGCCTCAAAATGGATTTGAAATATGATGACTGGATCGATTTGTTTGTTTGAATTTGTCACGAATGCAGCTACAGCCAAAGAGACATTTCTTGGATATTATTGTAAATAACCTTGCACTGTCCTGAGGGGTTCACAAGGATGAGAGTGGTAAAGCAGCCATAATCAATACTTTTACAGTAACTACAGCTCAAATGACTAATATGTCATTTGAAAGGCATCACTCAAAGTGACAAACCTGCAGCTCCCCTAAGCTTTATGAAGCTTTTTAGCTTCTTTTAGCTCAATGTTTTGATTTTCAGGTGAGTTGTTGAACATTTGAACGTTTTGAATTAAGCATTAGCATTCGGCAGCTAAAGAACCAGATATTTTAGTCAGGACCAAAAAGCAAAACAAAAAAGCAAAAAAATAGCAGCTCCAAATGAGTTATAATTTTGCTCCGTGTCCGCTGGATGTGAAAAGGCAACTGTTTGCTTCATCTCATCTGAAAAGAATAATATATAAATGTTCAGTGTGCTGCTTGTGTCCACAAAGATCATTTATTATAGGTTTAAGCTTCAGTAGTTCTCCCCATGTTTTGGTGGATGTACTCGCACGAGGAGCAGTTTGACTCCCTTGTGGTCATGCGGGTAAAAGCTTAAATGCCTCCAAATGTAGAAAAACCAGTGTGTCAGTTATAAAGAAAAAAAAAGTCTTTGCTAGCGATGCTTGGATGCTGTCTAATTAGGCTTTTGACAGTTCATGTCTGACTGACAGTGGCTCAATCAGTTAATTTCCTCTTGAGCATTGTGGATGGACAGCTGTAGGACCTAATATGATGTGAAATACGGAGACTTCCAGCTATCTGCTCCATCTGTCTCCCTGCTTAAAACAAGTGCCGTTCTCACCTGGGACCTTCAGCAGTACAGAGGCTGATCTACCCGATTCCATCAGTGCCTTTCAAAGATGTCTTCCCTGGTTTATTACATGGACAGAACTTTCTCCACCTCACTGCTGTCGAGTGATGAATTATGAATAGATGTGAATCCAGCAGCACTGCCGGCCAGGCCTGAGGATTACATTCAATTTGCACACCGCTCTCCTTGCTCCCTTGCAGACTCGCACCACTAGTCAGACTTCTTTCTCAAGGGACCTTAAGGGCAGTATTAGATTGCCGCCTGAAACTCTAACCCCGCCAATCATGCAAAAAGTTGAGAAATGAATCTCTATGGATGCTCAATGCACTCACTGTATATAGTTACACAATGAGCGCTCCTGTTACTGTCCCCGAGTTTGACTCTTACATGAGTGACATCGCCTCTTACACCTCGATAACATCTCTCACTTTCCTCTGGAAGGATGAGGAAGGCACAGTGCATGTGTGACCCCTCTCAGATACACGTTGACTCCAGATAACTGATTGTAATTGGCCTAGTTGATGAGAAGGGAGCAGGCAGTGAAAGGGAAGTAGAAAGGACAGGGATCGTTTTAATGAAGCCAATGAGAAGGACATGCAGAGCCTGAAGGCTTCGAGAAGGATTAGAGCAGGCTCCAGAAGATTTTGTCTTATGATGCTTCAACCTTGAAGGGCTGAAAAAGGACAAGGAAAGTGTTAGAGTCAGAATATAGAATAGATCTGATATGCAATAGTTTTTACTATTTTTATCCCCTTCTCCGTTATACTATGATCTTTAGCTGCTCTCCATCCAGAGATGTTGGTAAACAAAAGGATTTTTCTAAAGGTCAGTGTCCCCAAGACACTAACCTTTTAATATACAACTCACACACGTTCATCTGCATTGAGAACAGTGTGTGTTTGTGCGAGTATGCATGCTGTCTCTTTCTGTATCTCGGTGCATTCATCCAGTTTCACGTGTAAATTGGAACACGTAAATCTGTGTGTGTGTGCGCGTGTGATGGTGTTGATGAAGCGTGTGATATGTGATGCCGGCCTAATATGTCTCGTCTCTGCCTCTCTGGATGTGGCAGGGAGTGCAAGAGCGACGTGAGCCGAGCCAGTTGGCATGGAAAGAGCCCGAGTTGAAGTGATGGCTGGTGACACGGCAGACAGCCCAGCCAGACAGGAAATGGATGCCAGCAGAGATACTGATCACACTCACCTCTACCTCTTGATGACTTTGTCTTTCTGGCTCTTGGCTCTTGTATCTCGCACCATCTATCTAACTGAAGACTGCTAAGTTGTCTTTTTTGATGTAGATAAACAGCTGAAGTTGTGCGTTTAGGGGACAAATTAGTTCAAATTAAGGGTCAGAGTCATATTCAGCACTTTGTTTAGGAGTTAAAGTTAGTTGTTAACACTGTAGCTAGCAAAAATGATTCTTATTAACCTTTCATGTGAGGTTGTATTCATGCTAAGATAGAAAAACACTTCTCTGGGGGTAAATTTGTTTGAAAGTGGAGTTTGCTTCTTGATTTATTACTTCTTACTTCATATGGGAGAGCTGTGCTAAAATTACCCAGTATTTACTTATAATGCCATTAGCACTGAGGCCAGATGATGAATTGTCATTATTTGTGCACATTTACAACTGGAGGGGTCTACTGTGTCTGAACTAATTGGTAAAGAGGGAAAACAGCAGAAGTGTTCTGTGTTAAATTGTTCTCTATCTCTGCAGCATAATAGAGGGTATTATGCAGTTTTAGGCTAAACAGGTGCCATGCACACTGAAGCAACAACCAGCCATTTACGCAAAAGATATGAGAGTCACAGAGTAATGGATGTTTCCAAGTCATTACACTTTGTATTTGATCAGGGTGCTTTCAAGGACACAAATCTCGTTATTGTGTCATCGTATCAACTTATCAGTAATTGTCAGACACAATCAGGGCAGCATCCTGATAAAAAAAAAAATCTCTTCTTTTTTAAAAGCAGCCCCAAAAGATTTGGACAAGGACAAATGAACATTTTGATTTGTTCACTGAGCACAAACAATCCATCCGTTCTACCAATTCCCCCAATTAGGTCCTCTTTTTCCTGGTGGTCTGTCACTTCTCATCCCTGTTGAAGTCGTGTAAGCCTGAGAGGCTGCCTGGGGAGGGGGACTGCTGGTTGACTGACATACTCTGATCGCGGGGGCTTTAAGAGCGGATGGCCATTTAATAGGCTAGCTGCCAGTGGCAAGCTGACTGAAAAGACAGGCCGGTGGTTGACCGGTACCGTCGTTCCACTGCGACAACCATATTGTCGTGTCCATAAGCTAACGACAGCAAAGCCACAAGTGTTCGAGATGACTCCATGTTTTGTACCAAAAATATGTTTAAAAGAAGTAACACACCCAATTTTAAAATAATTGATGTTTAAAAATGGATTCATGAATGAAATTTTGAGCCAATAGGCTACTGGCCCATTTCCTTATAGTCCACAACACGTTGCCCTTCAATCCCAGTTCTGTTTTCTAAATCATCCCAACCAACTCCCTCGTTTTTGATTTAATTTTTTAAGATGACCCCTTCAGTGGTTGAGTTTGACACCCCTGTAAGTGTGTTCAGACAGAAGTGAATTTTCGCCCTGGATCAGCCATAGCTAGCAACAGACAATCCAGCCTTGTATCTGGTTGTATGTGTGTGTGTTTGTGTTCAGCTCAGTCTCTGACTGAACTCACAAGAAACTTTCTCTGTATTTCAGAGCCAGGCTAGCTGTTTCCCACCAGTCTTTATGCTAAGGTAAGCGAACCGTCTCCAGAGTGTAGCGTAATATTCACTGTACTGACATGAGAGTGTTATCGAACTCTTGGCAAAAAGCAAAAATGTTGAACTTCTTTAAGTTACCTGTCTAACAGGTACAATTTGTAAAATTAAATCCTGAACATTACTTCACCTTTGATGCTGAAATATCAAATATTTAATGTGAATCATTAGTGACTGCAATTAGATTTTCTAATCATGATTAGTTTATTCACTTTGAGCTCTGAAGTCTCACAAGACCTTGAAATAAATAAGTCCGGGATAAATAAGTCGGCCACCCACGTAATAGGTCTAAATTGATGGAGCACTGTGATGAATTAATGTTACAGAACGTTGCTAATGAAAATGTGTTAGGTCATGTGTCGATATGATAACACTGCTGAAGGCTCTATAAGCCTTGACTTGGCGTCATTGAGTGTTTGTATATGTGACCGGGGGAAAAAGTGTCACCCGGCATTACAGTGACGGCCGGTGGGCCCTCAAAGAGTGGCATCAAACTTAATGTTCTTCTGTGCCGCGGATCCCTTTATGTTAACTCAAACTGACTGCGCTTGGATTGGTTCGGACTCTGTGGGAGTGTTTGTGTAGGAACCCCAATATTAGTTTTAACCTTCAGCTGTGGAAATGCCTGAGTACCAACTGATAAAAAAGAAACCAGGCGAGACCCTGTCGTGATAGTGAGTTAGTGAGGTATTACAACCCCACATGTTGTCTCACAGTGCTCAGATTGGATGATTTCCATGAAGAAACCCTCATAAAAACAAAGCAGTATTGCAGAGTTTCCAACTCAAGTTCAAACATCATAGTAAAGAGACATAATTTTAAGTGTTATATAGGCCCCAGCCTTTCTCTGTGGAGTTGTGCATGTTCTTCCCATGCTTATCCAGGTTCTCTCCTGGTTCTCCAAAGACATGCAGTTAACAGGTCACTCTAAACTGCCTGTAGGTGTGAATGTGAGTGTAAATCGTTGTTCGGTTCTATGTGTCAGCCCTGTGATGAACTGGTGACTTGTACTCCTCCTCTTGCCCAATGCCAGCTGGGATTTGACCCTGATATAAGGATAAGTGGTTACAAAAAATGGACGGACGGATGGATGTTCCCACTTTCACTTCAACTATGTGCCATATGAATGTTACTTAATTTATTGATCTCTCATACTTCCCCAAATGGGAACACGTCTCAAAGATGCATTGAATATGGGTCTATTGTGGTTAGTGTTATTGGAGAAACTGATATCTTCTGTAATGTATTGATCATTTAGTGTCGATACTGCACTGTGGGTCTAACACCTTGCTTTCATTGTTATTAGTGCCACCAGGAGTGGTCCCATAATACTTTTATTTGAATAAAAAAAAGAAATACACAGCAGACTCTTCCAGCATGTTGCCTAATTATTTGATTGTGAACCCAAGAACAACTCATCCTCGGGTTCCCCCTGAAGACCAGATGATCAGATTACATTTTGGAGAACCTTGCTGCATAAAACTGCATGTTAATGAGGAAAAAAAAATTTTCTTGAGTACTTAAAAGATAGGAAATTCATACTAACATTGCCCTTGTAATTAATATACATTCACATTCATTAGTGTGATTAATGACCTCATTAGCTTTGGTGTTATTTTTAGAATATCACGCAGAGTATCAAGAGACATTTGGCAGCTCACGTGCCTCTTGTTTAATCATGTTTGTCTTCTACTTTTATTAAATATTACAAGCTGACGGGAATTATGCCTCAAAAGATGGACTTGAGTAAAGAGGCATGCTGTGTTTATTTTTTAGAGCTTGGTTGAAACTTTCCACAAACTTCATGCATCAGAGCGTTATGGCAGCTCAAGTGGAAAATCACTAACTGCATCACTGTGCGACTGTGGTGTTTTATCTCCCATCAGTCATGTAGGTATGAGAGTATCATGTTTTTCCCTCTATGTCTTTGGCCATTGCATCTCCAGGTAAGGTCAAAGTCTCTATGTCAGTGGGACATGACCATGCAGCATAACATCCTCAATTATTTAGCTCCTGTTCGTAGAAGCCTTTTCGTCCATAAGCCCTGAAACAGTTCTCTCTTATTAATGATTCATGGCACATGGCAAGACACATTCTTAATCACCCCTTTGTGTCCTTTGGTTTCATTGTTCATGCTTTGCATAGGACAGAAGTGCAATTTAAGAATCTCACTGTAATCCATTATTATAATTAAAATCCCATTTGGCACCCTTAAACTAGTATTTCATATCAATCTGCATGGTGTAATGGCAATTTCCGACATATCTGATCAGTTCACCGCAGCAGTTTTATTATGCAGGGCCCAAGGACAAAAGCACATTAAATAAGTGGACTGTTTGCGCACAATGCCCCTCATCCGTCTTCTGTCTCCTCCTGTCTCTTCAGTGTCCACAACTGCTAGAGGAACCCCTTTGTGATCAAATACTTACACATATACTGTATATTCATGTTAATACACACTCATTTTTCTTCCTAACTGCTCATACTCACATATATACACAGAGCAGGTGGCCAGCCAGCACCCCCAGCTTTCTATTCTGTGCCCAGTGATTGGGTGTCCTTGCCTGTGGTGGGTGGCATGGCCTTGCCGGTGATGACGATCCATCACCAGACTGCAAGGTGAAAGTTACAGGGTCATTAAAAGGGAACAAGCAACTCAGACTTTTCTCTCTTTCTCTACCTCTATCTCTCTCTCATCAGGTGAGCATGGGTGTGTGTGTGTGTGTGTGTGTGTAATGGCCTGTGTGAGTGTGTGTGTGTTCCCTGGGCCGTGCACTGCCATGGGGCTTCAGGGTCTCCCTACACGGATTGATGGACACTGACGATGGCTTCCCTAAGTGTAAATGAGTAATGTGTTTTCTCTCTGGTGAACACACACGCACGCACACACACACGCACGCACGCACACACACACACACACACACACATACACAGAGTATGAGCTTATGTAAAGCTCAATGAGTGGGCATGGTACAAATGAGTGTGAGTGCAGCCATTTGAAGAGCTTTTGTGGATGTTATGCTTCGGCCTGTATGCCTTTTTCTGGAGAGTGCTTGGCTACACCTACACACTCTCAAACACGCTTCCTGCTCATTTGTCAGCTGTGTCCTACACCTGCAGCATGATTATTGGTCTCACTCTCTTCCCTGCTGCTGTCAATTCTTCCAGGCCCTTTTTTTGCTATAGCTAACCCGCACATATACATATTTAAGTGTCCTTGTGTAGAGCTATACAGGGAAATTATGAGCGCTACTGCACATCATGGTGATTTTCTGTGCATCCAAAGCCTGATATAATTTATTCCTCTGTGCCATAGTGCTCCATTGTTATCCAAAAAACTACGAGTGAGCCACACTGTTGCACAGCACTGTAGTTTATTTTGAGTCCATCCCACATACTGTACACAATCCTGCTGCTGTGAATACTTTCCAGAGCACCGAATGTGTATTAATCCACAGCTGAAAATAGTTCCCAACAAATGCGCTATTTTCTCCTGCTTGAGTAGCGTTTATTAAAAACTGCACAGACCGGCTGCTTTTCAGTTTTAAAAATGAAAGTGTGTATCTGTGACCTGCTTTTACCTCCTCAGTAAAAACAACTGGAAACATTGGAAAATTTGAAAGTGTACTAACGTACTAACACTAACACATCGCTGGTTTTGGTCTTTTTGCAGGATTTTTGTGAAAATAACAAAAAATATAGAAGATAACCAATCTAATCCTTGAACATCTCACACTGTATGAAATGTAAGCTAGTTCCCAGCTGCAGCCCACCATTTAAATCTCTTCTATCTCCACTCACTCATGCACAAACACACACACACACACACACACACACACACACACTTTCTGGCTTATTAGAGAGACTTCATGCATACGTTAATTGGGTGTGTGCGTGTTTAATGTGTAAGATCCTCAGCAGTGCCCTCTGTCTGATCCCATCCTAATGTCCTTGAGTTGAAACGCTGGGGCCTCGCGATCTGTTATTTTGAATAGCTGACAAGAACAGCGTTTGCATAAGGCCCATTAGCTTAATTTGCTGTCTTTCATGCCTTAATAGCTTCTGTTTAAACAAAAAGAGCCTGTAGAGGGTGTAAAGCTTGCAGTAAAGGTAGTCTCACAAATAAATGATGTAGTGGTTTGTGCTGGAAAAAGTGGTGAGAGGAGGGGGGTAGAGAGGTGGCAGAACTTCTCACTGCGCCCCCTGCCCCTGCAGCTTCACAGCCCACTCCACTTTCTAAATATGGCTCTGTTGCTATCTACCCTGCACTTGGATTTTTTTTTAGCTTAAACTCCCTCCCTAACTCACTGCAGTGTTTGGTAATTGGGCTGTGGTCAGAGAGCACATGAATTCCGGGTCATCCACTCTGCCATCTGTACTTTACCGACTCTGTGCTCAGGAGGACCCACACTGACTGCAGCTGTAGAGAGGGGACACCTGGAAAGCTAATGAGAACTGGATGACTATAACTGTTGATTGCAATTACATGATGCATATTCTCCAGCTGCAATTAAGAAGTCATCAACATTATTATCTTTAATTTTGTAGCGTTAAGATCAGAAAATATAAAATAATATCAGTTAATCAAACAAGACTAAGAATCTACAGCCATGCTAGCAATTTGAGCGTTGCTTTGAGCTAAATGCCAACATGCTAATGTTCAGCAGGTGTAATGTTTACCATTTTTTGACATCTTAGTTTAACATGTTAGTTGTATCGCACCACAGGTTTCTGAAGAGCCAATTTGAAGCTCAGAGTGTGGTCGCTCTGCACGCCACCATTTTTGGCAGTCCTGGCTCTGGCGCCTCGCGGCTAATCTAAATATCGGCAAAGGCGCGGGACGCTTTGATTGACACGCACCTGTCAAAGCGGCCACAGTGTTAATTCTGCATAACTTTAAGCCTTAATATAATATGAACGGGTGAGTTATATAAAAATTCAGACTCAGTATAGTTGTCATAAACAGGGAAATTAGCTATAGAGACCAAAAAACGTTTGAGGGAGACACGTCTGTATTAGATGCACCTAGTTGTTGTCGAGACAATTCACCTAAAACAACCTCAGCCTCAGGGTGGCGCTAGAGGAAAAGTCAATTAAAACAGATTCATGGTTAAGTTAGACCTGAAAAACAATTTCTGATGCATTGTTTCAGTTGCATCAGGCCTTTGTCATTGTCCAGGAACCGTGAATGTCTGTACAAAGCTTCATGTTGTTGAGATATTTCAGCCTGGACCAGATATTTCAGTGATATAGTAGTTTAGGATAGGGTTAGGGTCATAATTCGCCCTTTCTGGGAGCACAGGAATGCCATTTTTTGGCGCTGTTAAAGTTTAATGTAGACGAGACAGAGCATTCAAGAACAAGTACAGAAGTGAAATGTGATACACTAAAGATTGACACTAACAACCAATCAGCTGCCACATACTGTAGAAATGATCGTAAAAGCGAAGGCATCCTCTACCTTTAGTCTTTTTAATGAAATTTTAATAACATCATATTCCCAGTTGTTGACTGAATGCTGTTCCCCTGCATGTGGCCTTTACCCAGACGTGCACTGAATATTTTAATCTGGCTCTTTTATCATTCCATCGTTAATTCTTGTGCAGATGTTATGCGGTTAGAGTTATAAAACGTGTTATTTCAGTGTTCTTAAATGTTATATGGAAATGCGAGTGTTTCTGCACTGTGGCTTTTATGAAGCCAGAAACATACCCTTTGTAAGTATTTGAATGCTTCAGGCTACATGAATTCATTTCTTGTTGCAAATGTGTCACCTAAAATTTGTATCACAATGCGAGTGTGAGCTGCAGTTTTCAAGCATCACGAGAGCAGCCAACAACGGTGTGAAGCCATCTTCTCTGATTTGTGTTCTGTCTTTCACTGTCATGTCAGCAGAGTCTTTTTCTGTTGTAACTAATGGAGGATTCAGACATTTTACCTCCACAGGAACACAAAAAAACATATGTCGAGCATGTAAAATTTGTCTCTCAACTAACAGATCAAGCTTAAACTCACTTTTCCTTTGAAGATGTCCACTTAGAAAGGTTTGTAGCACAGCCGTAAAGAGACAATCTCTTTGCTTGTGGGCCTTTTTCACAGCATGTCACACAGGTTTAAATATGATTAAAAAAAATAATTAGAAAATAAAATAAATAATTTCATTTAGCTGCTTCAGTTTCAGGGTCCTGGGATTGTGCATGCTGACTAACTGTCACTCTGTCATGGCTTTCTGGGAGACTTGAATAGAACAGAGCCATCATTAATGGTATGAGTAACAAAATGTCTCCTGTAAACCAAGACTGTTAACCTCTTACCTCAATATGATCTCTGTTAAACATTCATGAACTTTAACGCCACAACAAACTTGCTGAGAGATACTGGCAGTGTCTCTTTAAGCCCTTTGGCCTCACAAAGTCATTACATAAACAATTTTACAGTCTGTTGACAGCTGAGATACTCCAACATATACTGTAAAGCTGGTGTGGATAACACTCAGTATAACAATCTTAAAAGAAACAATTCACCCCCTTGTGTATCAATATTGAGGCGTTTCCAGAATAGAACATCACTTCAGGCAGTAAAGTCTTTTTTTATAATAGAAAATGAGTAAATGTTGCCTGGCAACCAAAATTATAAAATAAAGAAAACTGACCTCTTGCCTAATGCTATTGGACGTGCGCACAATATATACAGACAATGATTTCATATATAATTCAGCTGTTTGACAATGACAGACAATAGCCATCTGTCTTTTGTCAGTTTTTGGCAGCAGGTGAGAGGAAACAGAGCCTAAACACAGACGCTGAGTTCAGGCACACAGAAAGGAAAGAAAACAGGTACTGCCTCAAATCTTAAAGTAAAGTACCACCTCGGATATTTACTGAGGAGCTCTTGAACAAATGAACAGCAGCTGTGCAGGCAGGTTTGCTGATGACAGAGACGTTCAGGTGAGGTCAGCGCACAGAGGCAAGAAACTCGCTGAGGGCGTCTTACTGGACAGGTGTGTTTTGTCTGGGTTTGCAAAAAAGGGGACTATGTTGAAGAGAGTTTGAAGCAGGATATGGGGGGGGTGTTAGGGGGAGATGGTGCAGGCGTCGCCATGACAACATTAGACAGCTACAGTATTGTCCTTTTCGGAGCCGATCGGAGCATTGCAGTTTATATCAGAGCTGCATATTGATTCTGCCTGCAAGACATAGCTGGTGTAGTTCGGTCTGGTGAACATGCTCTGACTTCAGTTTTTTACATAACTGAACTTTACTGAATGTTTCTCTCTGCCAGGAACATCATGTCTGAACCTTTTTAGCATGCTATATGCTACTCATTTATATAAATGCAAACTAACCACTTAAAATTGTTCCTCATGTTGTACTACATGAATTCATCCCTTAAACAAGGGACAGAGTGAAAGTGTTTGTCTGTCTCTCTCCTGGCAGCAGTCTGCCCTCTGTCACCTGCATCGGCTGAAGGTCAGCAGGGAAGAGCACACAGAGTTGTACCCTCGCTGCGTAATCAAAGACTACAGCAGTTATTTTTGACTGCAGCTTACTACCAGGTAACAGTAGCCTCTGTGTGGACCTGTCAGTGTCCACGGGGGGGGATCATGCTGTATACAGAAGAATGCACACTGCTCTATCCACCTGCTGTTGACCTGGGGTGCATAAGCTGGCTGAGGGCCTCTGGGCTTATTAGGGAGTGACTGCTACCAGATATGAGTTTCAGAAAAGCAGCCATGTGACTGACATTTTTAAGTGTAGGGTGGAGGAAGTTTGTGGTTTTCTGTTTCAGTCACTGCCCACCTGCTGTTTATAGGAAGAAAAAAGAAGGTGAGTTGCTACAGCTTCCATATGGAGGCCTCTAAGACATGCTGATGTGGATACAATGTCAGACTAACAAACAGCTTAACATTAGTCAACATGAATGTCAAGGTGGATGGTTGAAGTCCTTGATGGTTGAAGAACTGTGCAGATGGTGCTGCCATTTAAAAGAAAAGTTGTTGTTTTTTATCTAACTTGACCTAATCCAGGATGTTATTAGTACAATCAATTAAAGAATAGTCCTAATAGTAATATAATATACCTTAAAGTGCAAGTTAATTCAGTTTTATGACATTGTTTACAATCATCACAGAAGTTAATACTGTAGAATATTTGCAGTCTCGCATACCAATAAAAATAATTAGTTTCCTACATGCTGGATGTGAGAATCAAACGTCTCTTTCAGAAGTACATTTGAAGAATCTACGTAACATCTGATTCCCAGGAAAAGTCCAATTTTTAGAATGGGTTAAACATTGTGGATTAATTATGAAATAAATTATCAGGTGGCCAGTAAAACACATCCACAATAAATGTCAAAAAATGGAGAAGGTAACCGCTTTTTTGTCTTCCAGTGCAGACATACTGTGTATAAAAATGACTTTAGCCCCCTCCTCATCTCTGCTTGAGGCTAACACCAGTGTAACATAAGTCGACCAAACTACTACTTAGATTTTGGTTAATATAGGCAAGGAAGGAGAATTCATTTAAAGTTGTAATGCATGATGAATCTGTGGCTTATTATTTTAAGATGAATATGGGCCTCAGCCATCTTTTTTTCATCTATAAAGCCAGAAACAGAACCCCAGGACTGCCTTCAGCTGCAGAACGGGCTCTTGCTTTTGCTAGTGAGATCACAGCGAATGACACAGAATTTGTGTGCCGACTGTGAAAAGCTTCTACTGTGTCATTTTTGATACTTTGAATGGATTTGTAGAAGTCTGAAATTTTCATTTTCATTTCATTTTTCTGCTATCAGACAGTCCTGCTCGGATTTTCAGACAGTGGCAGGTTGGCTAATGGGAATATTCATCTCTGAGCTCGGGTGAATTGTAAATTAGAACATGTGTAGAGGTGAGGGACATTCAAAGAGTCATTAAATCACCTGTAACAGAAGCAGGTGGGAGTTTAAAACCCTTTAACACTGTTAGTCCTCCTCCATATACCAAAATGCCTCCTTGGTTATGACTTCATTTTGATTGAGGTGGTTTCATGCATGGCTATGTGTGTGTGTGTGTTTCTATACAGTGTTGGTAGAGACAGCAATGATATATTGGAGAATCACAGCCATAGATATTGACATCATGTGTCTATTGAGTTTCTTGTGATATGTGTGTTGAGTATATTTGTTCTGTATATTATTATTATGTATATCTTCTTGAAATGGGTAATGCTTGTGCTTTGTTTGAGTTCCACATCCACTTCATTCCACAATTTTACCCCACATATTGAAATGCACATACCCTCCATGGTTGTACAAACACAACATTTCTTTAAATAAACTTTCCCTTTAAATTATAACCACCCTCCCTGTCACAGAACATGTTTTCCCTTGTAGTAAATTATTTCTTGTTTCATACATTATTTGTACTGTGTTAAATTCTACTAGACTTCAAGGCATTTAACTTTAAAAATAAAGTTTATGTTTGCGAAAACCTACATTATTTATTATCCTTATGGCCCTTTTTTTTTGCAGTATGTATTATGAATGTAGGGTGCTTCTCCTGCTGTCTGCTGTCATCTGTTGCTAAGTTCCTATTGCTAGTCTGCCTTCATGTACCTGCATGCATGTTGTTTATTGTGGTTTAGTTTTTAATGAGTCAAACTTGATTTATGTAGTTTGAACACTGCGCACGCTTTTTGCTTCAGCTTTGCCGGTTTCAGTTAGTGTCTAGCTATGTTGTCTTATTTATCTATCTCTATTTCTATTCACATTAATATCCCTCATTTTACAGTTTTGTATGTGCATTAGCATTGTGAACCACTGTGTTGAATGTTTAAGTAGTGACAATGTAGCGTAAGGGTGTCCTGAATAATGTTTCTGCAAACATTAATATTTTTTTGCTATTATATTAAGCATGCTTATACATCTCAATAACTTGTAATTTCAGTCGTATATTCTATTTTTAGGGTGACTTGTAACATCTGTCCAGAGACTACAGATGAAAAATAGCCCCTTGGCTAAGTCGGGCACATTTATATAATGTTTTATTAATGTGCACTGTTGCTGTTAAATCAACAAACAAATATAAATAAATAAATACATTTTGTAAGTGTTACGCCATACCTCCACACAGTGTTGCTTCATTTTAGTGACATAATCTGCACATATTGTAGGTCGGGGACCTCCTATGATATATGAACCAGTAAGAGTCAATTATTATGATGTTATGGAATATGTTTTCTGGAGTTACTTTCCATCCCACCAGTTGGTATTTCACAATGGGTTTATAAAGGGATTACCACTCTGCTGTCAACATCCACCAGCAGATGGAGGGGTGGAGAGAGGGGAATTGTGCATGTGTGTGTGTATGTTTGCGTGTGTCATATGAAACCCATAGGCAGGTCAGGCTAGGCAAGGTCCTCTCATGGTAAGCCTCATGCCTCAGAGACTTATGCAGATAATGTGATGGACTGAGTTATTGTGAAGCACTGAGTCGTAGCCTTATGCTATGGTGAGTGACCCTGTCAGGCCGAGACACTATATACTGGATGTGCTTTGCTATATATCTGTAGATTGGATTGTTCATATTTAATTCAGCCTCTTTGCATGCTGATATTTATTCCTACAGAGCAGTAAAATGTTTTTTTTTGTTCGTATTCTGCTTCACACTATATAAATGGACCATTTACAGCGCTATTTGCTGTTAAAGGCTTTTGAGAGCCTGCAATTGTTTTCCTTTTTCATGCATTTTAAGATTTCTCACATGAGGTCTTATGAACACAATAGATTTTCAATTTTCCTGTTTTCATACAATGCATGAAATAGCTAGAGAGCAAAACAGCCATTAGATATAAAATTGACTCATAGCTATTAGGGGAATTCTCTTTGTGTGTGCTGGCATATGATTTAAAAACCTGACTGCTTGCAAGGCACAGACGGCCATTGTAAATTGAACTGTTTCAAATGAATACAGACCCAGTCCTTGGAGGATTATCTTGGGGCTCTAGGTTTAATTTCACTGCTGTGCTGGGTCAATTAGAGTTCGTAATTGTAATTCCACTCATTTAGAGTGTTTGATCGCTGCTGTTGAAGGGGAATTGAGTTTAATTAATTTGTCTCACTGTCTGTCTCTTTGTCTCTCTCTCTCAATCTTTCTGGCCTCCTATTCGCCTTTCCCATTTCCTTTTCTTCTTCCCATTCTTTCTCTGGTTTCTCAGGTGTCTGGCCCAGTGATTCAACCCCAGACAGGAGCAGGAGGAAGCGGTAGAAAGGAGGGCCATGGGGGTGAAGTTGGCCCAGGACGTCAGCTGGCTCCTGCCTTTCCTGTTCTTGCTACTGATGATCACAGTGTCACCCAACCAGGGTCAAGCATGTCCCCAGCGTTGTGAGTGTATTTCAAAACTCAAGACTGTGTCCTGTTATGGTAAACGTCTGTCCGCTCTGCCAGATGGCATCCCACTGGACACCAAGATCCTGGACCTAAGTGGGAATAAACTTCGCTGGGTAGAGCATGGTGACCTGCTTCCCTATCAACGTCTTGAAAAGCTGGACCTGAGTGAGAACATGATCAGTGTCCTGGAACCAAATGCTTTTTCTAGTCTCCAGAACTTGCAGTCACTTTCACTTAAGGGTAACCAATTGAAACTGGTCCCAATGGGGGCTTTCTCACGTCTCTCCAACCTAACTTCATTGGACCTCAGTGGGAATAAGATTGTGATTCTACTGGACTTTACTTTCCAAGACCTGAAAAGTCTAAAAAACCTGGAAGTTGGAGACAATGATTTGGTTTATATTTCAAATAAGGCCTTTCTGGGTCTCGTGGGGCTGAGGGAGCTGTCCATTGAGAGGTGCAACTTGACCTCTGTGTCCAGCCAGTCTTTGTCTTACCTGCATAATCTGGTGACTCTGAGGCTTCGCTACCTCAGTATCTCCGCCTTAGAGGACCAGAACTTCCGTAAGCTGGGAAACCTGAGGGGCCTCGAGATTGATCACTGGCCCTTTTTAGAGTATATTTCGCCTCACAGCCTGCAGGGTCTGAACTTATCTTGGCTGTCTATTACGCACACCAACATCACCACTGTGCCCACCTCTGCCCTACGCAGTCTGGCTCATCTCACCAGCCTCAACCTCTCCTACAACCCTATCTCTGTGTTGGAGTCCTGGGCTCTGCGGGACCTCATTAGGCTGAAGGACCTGCATCTGGTCAACACAAACCTGGTGGTAGTGCAGCCATATGCGCTGGGTGGTCTAAGGCAAATCCGCCTTCTTAACCTCTCCACTAACAGCCTGGTGACGCTGGAAGAGGGGGCCTTTCAGTCTGTCAACACTCTGGAGACGCTGCGTTTGGATGGAAACCCTCTGGCCTGCGACTGCCGCTTGCTTTGGATCCTTCAGCGTAGGAAGACCCTCAATTTTGACGGTGCTTCCCCAATGTGTATGACGCCTGTCGAGGTACAGGGACGGGCCCTTAACGCTTTCTCTGATTCAGCTCTCTTTGATCACTTTACTTGCCAGAAGCCCAAAATCCGCAATAGGAAACTGCAGCAGATATCTGCCCGCGAGGGGCAGGTGGTGTCTTTCATTTGCAGAGCAGAAGGTGAGCCAACACCAGTCATATTCTGGATCTCTCCTCAACGCCGCCGCATCACCACAAAGAGCAGCGGTCGCCTAACTGTGTTACCAGAAGGCACATTAGAGATTCGGTACGCCCAGGTAACAGATAGTGGAACCTACATTTGCATAGCCAGCAATGCTGGTGGAAATGACACCTATTTTGCCACACTTACAGTCAGTGGGCTGCCACTAGATGCAGCCCTTATGGCCAATCGCACTTACTATGCTGGGGACCTTAATGACACAAATCTGAATGACACCAGAGTCTTCTTGAAGTTTACTCTGGACCTCAAGACCATACTCATATCCACAGCTATGGGCTGTATCATGTTCCTGGGGGTAGTCCTCTTCTGTTTCATCCTGCTGTTTGTGTGGAGTCGAGGAAGAGGGCAGCACAAGAACAATTTCTCAGTGGAATATTCCTTCAGAAAAGTGGATGGACCCGCTGCCGGTGGAGGACAGGGTGGGGCACGCAAGTTCAACATGAAAATGATTTGATTATTCGGATCTGTTCCTCTCATTAGTATTATTTCCCTGTTGGTGTTTACAAGCAGTCTCCAGCGGTTGGACAAGATGCTGGAATGGATGTTAGTGCTTGGAAAACTTTATTTATAGGACACTTTATTGAGACAAGGTTTTGTTATTGAAACTACTGTACATATAAGAAAAAAAGGGAAATCTGTATGGATTTGATATATTTCTATTGCTTTGTTGTGTGTTCATATTATTGTGCAGAGGAAGGCTGGGTTACAGTTAAAGATGTCTCAAAATGTTGAATAGACTGTTAAAAGACCAAGCAACAAAAGCACTCAGAGTCCCACCAGTCTTTAACCTCTACAAAGCTCTTGCCAACTCCATCTTCTTCCCTACCAGGAACTCTGTCCTCTTCATCTTTAAAGGACTTCACCTCTCTGCTCCGTCTGAGGTGATTCAAGCCCTATATCTCCAAACTCATGAATACATTATAACAGGGTGGTGCTCAGTGAATGCCAAGGACTTGCCAATGTTTATTTGAATAGTTCCAGCTATATACTGCATATTTAGACTTATTTACAGTCAGGACGTTAGAGCACTATTACAAACTAATTATAGAGGCTCTGCTTTTTTGCTGATGGTAGATTTGTACAGAATACACTAGACACTAAGAGACTACTCTCTGCAACACTGCCAATTTGACCGTAAAGCACCATTTAATGTCAATGCAATGCCGTGGTAGAGAGAAGTTACCTCTCATTGGATACCACGAAAAGTTGGTCAAAGTCATTTTTAAACAAAAATGGGACTCTACAGGTTAAGCTACAATTAAAGGACCCAATGCATATTTGTGTGGTGACAAATCAGTACAGATGCACACTTGTTAGTTAGGGTTTCCATTATTGTCTATTCAGTACACACTGTACACGACTCCTACCCTCTTGGTCTGTATGTAAAAGATAAATGCATGTACAGAGTTGGCTTCTTACTTTGAATAACGTGTATTATTTGTAAATTGAACATTTGTTGGGGTGCAGTCATCCCAAAGTTGAATAGATCACACTGTATAGGTAGGATATATACTGTATAAGATGTATTATATATTTTGTAATTATTGACATTGAAATCCTTGTGGTTGTTTATAGTACTGTTGAGTGAGTTTTTCTGTTCTACTGTAATTATACTGTTAAAGTCTCTTTTTCAAATCAGTGATATCCAGTCCAGAGCTTTTACAGTTCTCACCTGATCATGTCATCAGATAGACGTTGCACTGAGACGTGCCTGTTCGCTCCCTGAGCTCACACAACAAATCATGAAGGGCGTTTAAATCAGGTTTCAGTTCACTTGCCTATTTTTGGATGTGAGTGACAATGGGGAGGCTTGGCTGACCAGCAGGGGGAAGGAGTTAAGTGGGTTCTCATCAGGACCTCGTTGTGTTTGAGACACGTAGGGATAAATGCTAATGTGATAAAGACCTTGCAGACTGGAACAAAGGTCATAATGAAACTGAGCCAGAGAGGAGGAGGAGGAGTTGAGGTATTATAAGACACTTATTATAAGACACTGACACTATATTCCAAAGGGGTGACTTATAACAATATATGCCTCATAAGATAGCTGTATAACATTTTAGAAAAGTGATTATGAAGGTGATCTATTCAGTATTAAGATAATCGTTTGATCTGGAATTAAGAAATTGTTATTGTGTAAGTGTTTTACAATGACAAAAGGGTGTTTCTGCATTCCCTCATGCAACAAGCTAAAATATTTACTCATATATTGATGAATAGTTTCTACTACAGAGAATGTAATGCAAAGTTTTAGGCAGTCACAGCAACATAAATGTGAATGTCTGTGGTAGTTTTAATACTATATAAAAAACTGGGGACATTAAGACCAGTTTCCATCATAACTACAGACACAATTTGGAGGAAGTGAAAAAAACAAGTGAACCTCTCATACTACTCTAACCTCAAGGTTTATCTCTTGATCTGTGGGTTTAGCTTTGGGAACCAACACCACCCAGATCAGAAATCAGCTCTTCCTGTTCAGCTTCAACTTCTGCAGATCTAACAGTGTTACTCTGGTGCCCTCTGTTGGATATATATGGTATGAATTATACACTATTACTAGCGATGTAATGAGGATGTAACCTTCCCAACCTTCAGACTAAGCAATTTCCATTTTCCCAGAGGAAAGTATGAAGTTGATGGAGTGCTGACCTGGATCCAGTAGTATTGGAGATTAATTCTTAAATGAACGTAACTCACGTGGCAAACCTCTCTCCTCTTCTGCAGGTTGAAATAAACATCCACATATATGTTGTGCAACAAATTTTACATACTAGATTTATAACTCACAATGTTGAATTATTAATAATGAACTGTGAATATCTTACTGGACTGATTTGACATCAGTTAAGCTTCCTCTCTGCATTTTAGAAAACAGTTGATGGTATTTTTCATTGTCCTTTACTGAATTCATCATGTAAATATAGAAAACCATTGTGTCTGGAAATTGTGCTAGACTGTTTTGTATTGTATTGTTTTATAAAAAATGAAGCACACTGTTTATAAAGCATGCTATATTACCTGCTACGATGATGTCTTGTCCCCTGTCCCATTTTTTATAGCAGTCATCTGGTCACTCAATCCTCAACAGTCTGAGAAGTCAACTGAGAGTCTACAATAAAAATGTGACCCCGTCACTGTGAAATTTTGTGTTGAAATTTTTTATTTTGATCTGTTTTCCTAGAGATATTTTAATTCAAAACAGTTCAATTAACTCAGACAGATGGATAGCCTATTTACATTACCTATAAAGATATACTGCTTAGAACAGTGTTTGTTAAACTTTTTACACCTTGTACCACCTCAGAAGATATTCATCTCTCCAACTCACCATCATGATAGTATAGGCTGGCCCTGTTCAGCCACAGTTAACGCAAGATGCAGATTTATTCATTATAAGAGGCCTCTCCAGCTCCAGAACCAGAGCTACCTGGGTGTAAAAGAGGTTCTCCTGATCTGTACTTCTCTTCCTAATATTTCACGTTTGAGCCATGATTGTAGTGTTTTTAAACAGTTTTTTGGTTTGGGTTTTTTTTGCCTCCTCCTGTCAGTTTGAGAACCAGTAGCTAAGAACAAAATGTGCTTGTCTAACGATACAGTATACTGCATAAACTGTATGACAGGAATTATTGTTCATTGTGTATGCATTTATGAATACACAAGCTATGAGAAGAAATGTGATTTTATGAGCAGATAAAATAGCTTCGCATTCACATTTTGATGCTTTCTCACACGTTTTCTTCATTATGACCGTTCAGGATGAATCATTTAGCTATAATGACTCAATTTATTGTAATCAGTCTAACTTGTTAGACCGAACTAAGTCCAGTTGTTATTCACTGAGAGAGTGAATTCATACTTTACAATTCTGACTGGTGTAAAAACCGGTATGTACTTCAGGAACACCTCAAGGAGGAAATAGAGAGCAACAGAAATATGTTCAGTACCCTTAAATTGATCAATATCTGTTTTAATTCTCTAACCTCCTCTAAAAAAAATGTGTTTTGCTTATTATTACTTGACTTATGTGTCACTGTGCAGGATGACGTATGGTCAGAGTTTCACACGAGAGAATGTTTTCACATTTATGTGCTGCTCATTTGAGTCATTTCTGTCATCACAACTACTTTCTAAGCCAAATTGGTGATCTAATACGCAGCTTGCACAATGTGGAAACTTGAAGCCTACGCTGTAAATACTGGACTTGATCATGGTCCAGTAGTTTAACTTTAGATTTAACATTAATTTGCATTATTTGTTGACGGAGATAAAGATATAATATAATATTTAGCAAGTTGTTTGAGCTTCTTTGTGAATTTTCATTCATAAGTGTGTTTTTAGGGTGTTCGGCCACCATGAGACTTCAAAACAGCTTCAATGATGCTTGACGTCGATCAAGAACTTTCCTGGAAAGACCATCCCTCATTAGGTATCAAACATTGTCAAATATGTAGATCCAAAATCTCAGTAAAAGTTCATGTAGTTATTATCAAGGCCAAATCATCAGTGGATGGTAGTATTGTGATCTAAGAGACTAACTCACACGAGAACAGAAATGTTTCATCAAAGGATGAAGGTGATCACTCAGAGAAACTTTGTACTGAATTGCAGCAACCCTTCCTGCTGAGAAGACCAAACAATACCAGGAAAATGTCTCCTCAAATCATAGCAGAACCACCAGGCTGCTCACTGCCGGGACTTGGGGGGGGGGGGGGGTCTGGTGTTCACACCTGAACTGTTGATCCACCCACTTGACAGAAATATGGTAAAGAATGACTCATCCAAGGTAACACTTTTTTCCAGACCACTATAGACTTAGAGTATGGTTTTGGCACCTATGATCTCTCACTTTGTAATGAGTCACTTAGATCAACCATGATCAGTTTTATAAAATTAAATCATGTTTCACCCCTCTGTATCAAATATAAACAAATATAAACACATACAATATAAAAATAGACACCAAATTTGCATCCAAGTTAGACCTTTAAAAAAAATTGAATTAGATTGGGAAATTATTAGATTTCTTCTAACTATAAATCACTGTGAGTGATTAAGAATTTCTTAGACTTCAAGAGTAATACACCTGAAACTCCCACCTACTTTGTACAGAGTTGACTGTAAGCATCTTTGTAGAAGTGGTGATCAACATATGTCACCAACATTTCAGATAAGCCACTGAAAGATGTCATCAGCCAAGCATCAGACTGTGAAATGATCATGATTATCACGAAACATTCAGAAGAGTTTTTATTCATTTAATAATGTCTGTTGCAGACAGTGATGGTAAAGTGCACAGTGTTCTCAAACTCTTCCCTCAAGTGTATCTTTCATTTGGTTAACAGAGGAAATGAGGTCAGAATGCACTTTAACACAGAGACACTCTTCTTCTGCTTCACCAACGCTATTTCCAATATACCAAGGGGACATTGACAGGTCATTACAATGATGTATCACAATGTGTGTGTCTATGTGCATGTTTGTGTGTAACATTTGTGTGTGGAGGTGATAATGACAGAATTTGTATTACCATGGTTGGAAACATGGTAAAGGTAGTGGTTAATAGTTACTGAACAAACATCATGTGCACCTCATTGCAACAGGATATGATCTGCTTGCAGATCAGTGGATACACTGCAAACTATAATTTACAAACAACAGTTTTTCTCTCTTGTTAGGACATCTATATATTAACAATACTGCAAAAAAACAGTGTTTTTAATACACTCATTTTGATTACACTAGCTGATGAATCATTCAGATCCTCCAGTTTTCATTTTAAAGTTGTATAATACATCAGCTGAAGCTTGACATAAGTGAGAACTACAGGTTTACCTAACTCTTATTATGACTTAGGTGTGAACTCAGACCCAAATAAAGATGAGTTTTGGCTTCTGAACTGAGTGAGTAATTAGTTTCAACCCAGAAGGTTCAGTGATGAGTGGTTATGAGCATCTGCCGCATTAGCTTGCTGTAGAGGACAAATGACAGTGTTTCATCTCGCTCCAAAGCCACAGAATGCTGGGCCTCACGTTACACCTTCAAATCTTATTAAACTGTGCATATGCTCTAATATGAACAACACATAGGAACAATGTAGAGTGCTGCATAGAGTTAAAGTTTTTACATTTCAGACTAGACTTGAAACGGGGGGGGGGGGGATGCTGCATTTTGTTTGAAAATAGGTTAAAACCTGGCATGCCAAATCACACTTATGACCATTTAGAGTTGTAATATTCATATCTGTAAGTGGATACGAGTATGAACAGGAACAACACTAGATCATTGTCATGGCTTCACAATATAACTCATTTGAATAAGGAACAATGCCAAGGGCTCATTGCTCTGGGCAATGCAGGCCTTAGAAAGTCTGTTTGAACTGAGGGATTTCAACAGTGTTTAAATAGATTATGAATTAATAGTATTTTATAATCCTTTTGTATTACATACATACCAGAATAAGATCAAGTGGGGTCAAACTCACATATGTTGCATTAAAAAAATGTCTGGCCTAGGAGGGGAGCTCAGTTATGGATATGGCATGTTACTTTAGGGTGACATATGAACCAGGTGACCACAGTAAACAGGTTTGAAACACCACTGAGACATGAGCAGTCAAATCAACACTGAAAAGGCAACTTTATTGTAGAACACAGTGCAAATATATACACACATTAAGCATAACACAAACTGCACCCCTATTTTTGTCTATTTTTTTTGTATAGTTCAGCTTGTTAAATACTAATAAACTAATGACACACACAAACACAGTGTTGCTGCTTAGGTCCTGCTGTAAAAGAGGATATGATACTCTAGCTAATAAGTTTGGCCTGTGTAAGAGACAGGAATATCTAGTGTGTGGGCTGCCAGACAAAGACAATACGCTTCACACTAGCCCACAGATGGCTCGTTTGATCCGCTAGCGGTATTTCTGGTGGTTGATGAGAGGGAAGCCGGGAGGGGCCTGGGGAGGGCCACCGCACTAGCGACTCCTACTGGTCGGTGTGATCACCGTGGGTAAGTGACGCTGACCACCTGGTGTTTCGGTCTAACGAGTGACCCGGTTAAGTGGCGACCATCAGACTGCGGTATCTGTGGTTGTTGTCATAGTTACGACAGCCGTTGAAAACAGGAAGACATGTAGCTGTCCACATGAATGCCTCTTAGTTTTGTTTTTTTGTTTTTTTAACCAACAATGTCAAAAACATACCTGATTCGTCTTCGGTGTCTTTGTTTGACAGCTACGTATTCTATTCCTGTTTCAACGGCTGTCGTAACCACGACAACCACCGATACGTTCAAGCTAATGGTCGCTATTTAACAGGGTCGCCCAATCAATCGAAACACCGGTAGAAGAGGCCCATTCCTAGTGAAGCTGTTTGCAAACGGAATAAAACTCATTCATACAGTTTATGGGTGAAATTAACATGGCAACACCATGCTAAAGAAAGTTTAAGTTCCCCGGCTTATAGGCAGCTACTTCTTTCAGTATGGGAGAAAATACACACATGTTTGCTGGTCAAATGTTCACAGTAAACCAACACGGCCCCTTTGTCTCCTCGACATTTGTAAGTACATCTCACTTTTTTCACAAACTTTGGACAAAATAAGATGTGTGAGCTAGCTAACCTGCACCAGTTTTAGCAAGCTTTAGGCTAGCAGTTAGCATTGTGAAGTAGCTGTTTAACCTACAAAACGAGACAAATTCATTGTCATTTCACTTTGAACTTGATGGAAGAGAGGGCTAAGAGGGAAAGGACAAATATACTAAATGTAATAACTTAATAGAAATTGTTTAGAGGAAATAAATCAGTCATTTGAAGGCCCCAACATAGCTGCTAGCTAGGGTAACACTCAGGTAGGCTATAGTTACCTGCCCAGACTAACAACAACTTGTAACTTCAGTGTCTACTGCTTCGCTTAATTTAAGAAGAATAGCTGAATAATATAAGAACACAATGTAGTAGTAGCATTTCTAAGGACTCAAGGTTTTAGAGGTATCTTTTGAGATACCTGTTAGGTTCTGTGTAAGTTAATCAATTTGTTTTGGCCATAACTGCAACAACTGATAAGGTACTACATAAATGCCCATAAACCTATAGAGTTGTATTACAAAACATTTAATCAGTAGTCAGCTGCTGTCTCAGTCCTGTGGTGCCTTTGACTGTTTCTTTGAGTTTGTCTTTGAGCCAGCAGGACTGGCTGTTTGCCTGAACAGCCACAATGTTGCCATCAGCACTGTCAGGCAAAGGGCCAGCAACCTGCTGTAGGCTGAGGTGCTGCTGACTCACAAATACACTGAAAGAAACAACAGATGCCAACAGAGAGAAGAGTGTAGTAGCTACTGTTTCTCTAACCTACTGCAACAGTTTAACACCATCAGGACCAAAGACTGCTATTTTTTTTGAGTGCTGTAGCCCAAAAGCCTGTTTGCCTAAGGCTACACCATCTTAGAAATTGGCCTTTGTGTTGGGACACAGCTTTTATCTCCTCCTCTGTTTGGAAAGCAAGCAACATGGTGATTGAGACATCAGTTTGTGGGTTGTGGAGGCAGAGAGGAGCCATGCATGGTTTCTAATCTGTAAAAGAAAAAAACAGTGTGTACAATTTTTGGGGCTCTATTTACAGAAACAGAAATGAAATTATGCAGCAACTATGTTTGTTTACTACTACTGCTATGAACATCATATTTTTATTAGCGTAAAACACCTGAAAATAAGAATTATTATGTTTAATACCTTAGAATGAGTCTTTTATATCTTTAGATGCTGCAGATCCTTAGGCAGAGGCCACCATGTTTTTACAGTAGCCCAAAGCAGATTAACCTAACGCCGGCTCAAGGTAGGCTGTTTCTCATTTATTTTGCAGTCACTGTAGTTTCACCTTCTCGGTAGGAAAGAGAGGGTGAAGTGTTGCAATCTGCAACTACTTTATGTGGAAATGATTCAAAACAATGTCCACCAAATGTATTAGCATATTGGAGGACTCAAACACACTGTGGTCACTGCCCACACAGGAAAACATCATAATTCACTGTTTCCATTTAGATGGAGGTTGTTGTCATCACCAACAGTTTGTTAAATAATATCTGTCCAGGGGAAACCTGTATTGTCTACTTTATAGTACACAAGATCTATCTATATTGTATGAAAAAAGGAGGGAAATACTTGATTCTATTTTATGCCTATTCTGGTTGACACCACATCTGCTGGTGAACAGATGCATATTAGCACCAAGTAATGCTTATGCATCAACAAAATAGAAACCGACAGTGAACTCAAATCTAGCTCTGTAACAGTTGTGGTCAACATTCATGTTCACTTGTGTTTTTGCAGTGGTTAAATAGTAAAGCGGTCCTCTAAAGCCAGAATGGGGAGCTTCAGTGAGTGTTGTTATGCAGTGAATAACCTGCAGTTGAGCATCTGCAGAACAGTGACAAGAACAATGTACACACACAAAAAGAAACTCTGAAGTAGCTTCAGCTTTTTGTGACAGAGCAGGGTGTGCTGTGAACTTGTACGTGAATGGATTCTTTACAAACGCTTACTAACTTTTTTTTATGGGTGAAATGTTCTTCATGTGAGTGTGAATGTTCATCATCCAACACAGAATGTGTGCTGTGACGCAAAAAGCGGAGAGTGTGGAGTTTTCCACGCTTTGTGCACCAAAATTCACAAAATTAGAGCTCCTAAAGGTACAATGCCAGCATTAATATTGACACTACATAAAGAGAACTGAAGAATCAGTCAGTCAATCTAACAACTATATAGTAGATACTTTCCTCTATGTTAGTCAGACATGTATTGTTTTGGTGGGGAGTAGTTTCTGTGTCCTCTGGACGTGATTTCACGAGGTAGAGCAGAGCAGGACAGGGACAACACCCCTGGGACCTGCTGCTCCTCCTCCTCATCTGAGTTGGCTCTCTTAGGAATGGGCTTCAGTAAGTGAGTTCCAGGATGGGATGAATGGGTGTGCAGGAGATTTTGAGGGAGGACAAAAGGAGTGAGGAGGCCAGAGGCAGTCGTACCAGATGCGTTAAAATATGGATAACCTCTCATGCTATGGAGGGCATATGCAGGGATGTAAACAGGATGAGACGGTTGTTGGCTTGGAATGACAGATGAGTCTCTACCACCCCAGTAGTAGTCTCTCTGCAGGGAATGGCGGTGTGTGCTCGTGGCTGTGGTAGGCTGGGTGCTGCTGTGGACCTGGTGTTGCAAGTGACTACTCTGGTGGGCAGTGTAGGCTGCAGGATGGACCAGGCCAAAGTGCAGCTTGAGGGTCATTAATTCAGCACTAAGCCTGGCATTTTCTTCTTTCAGGGCCATGAGATGACTCTCCAGCACATAGTCATTCATCCTTCTCTTCTCCCTGGACCGCTTGGCTGCCTCGTTGTTCTTACGACGTTTCTCCCAGTAGAGGGCATCCTTCTTATCCTCAGGTATGAACTCCCTTTTGCGACGTGGTCCCTTAATTAGAAGTTCATTTTCCTCTTGTGAGATATGGCTGTCTTGGCTTGAATGAAAAGGTGATGACATGGACTCCATGGGAGATGAAAAATGAGTATCAACCAACAGAGACCTTAAATCAAGAAGAATAGAGGAGAGATTTGTGTTGAAGGTTGAGTAACACATACTTCCTTGTTGTATATTGGTAACTCTATCTGATTTGGGTTTTACCTTGTCTTATCTTGGTTTGTGTTCGCTGACAGAAAGTCTGAATGAGGTGATGATCGGAGTCTATGAGGCTATACTGCTGACAGTCCACAGCTGTCACCTATAGGGGATAAAAATATGAAAAGTTATTTATTTATGTTAGCCATGTAAACCTGTACATCCAAAAGAGTAAGCAGTAACAGGTATGTAAGGCTGTATACGTGTTATGACTCTTTCCCCTAAAAGCTTCAAAAGTTACTTCAGCACACTTGGTTGCACCAAACCTAATAAGTGTCTCCAACACTCAAACCACTCTTCCTGACTTCACCTCACCTACCCCACCTGACTAGACCACATGAGAAAATGTGACGTGAAACATAAAGTAGACAAAGAATGTGGACTAAAGTGAAATAATCAATGTGCTGTTATATGCAGGTATGTACCACAATGAGTACAATGCAACTATCACACCTAGCTCCGCTATATTTCAGACAGCAGCTACTGAACTGATCTGCACCACGGGTTGTTGAGAGCACACTTTTTGCACACATAATCTAACAGATTAGTCCAGTTCAAATCTTAAAGAAAACTTCAACTATGCATAAACTAACCTCTCTGTCACTGCTTTTGCAAAGTAAAGCAAAAATGATTTATGAAAATTAACAGAAAATGCCTTGACATTGCAAAACTGTAGTTTTCAAAAGCCTTTCTGTGGCCTGGTTGTACCCAGCATTCGGTTCAGTTGAGCGGAGATGTGATTATTTGAGCCTTTGAAATGATTTACTGTGTATCGTTTAACACACACTCCGTTGAGATATTTTAAAAAGAGCACATTCTTTAATTGAGCTTGAATCTCACACTTCTCTGTCTCTCACTCACTGCTGTCCACCGAGTTGTCACCACTTCCCCTCTCCATCTCTTTCATCTACCTTTCTCACTTCATCCCCCTACACTGTGGGGAAGAATGGGTAGTCAGTAAGAGCTTGTCCGTAAGTCAGTAAGGCAGACGGTAAATTCAATATTTTAAATAACCAGTCTGAGAGGAATGCTGGCAGCTTTTAATATAGTCTCTTTCATTTGCGTGGGTTTGTGGGTGGTTTCATGGGAAGCCGAGCAAGAAGGATGAACACTGTGTTGAAACCACAGCCAGCCATGTGTGCATGCAGTCCTACACAGAAACTCACACATTCAGCTCAGACACACAACTTTTAACTCATTGATGTTTCCCTCACACGTTTATTCGTGCAAGCAACACTATAGCTGATAGATTCATTAATGATCAAATGACATACATTGGTTTATTATTTATTGCAGTTACATGCGACACCTCATAAATTAGCTGCAAAATAAACTGTCACTCATGATTTCACATGAGGAACTAAAGCATTCTCTTAAACACAGACCATAACTTCATAGTCTGTTACCTCAAATATTTTCATGCAGTGTCCTGTTTTAGTTTTATTTCTGTTTTCTGCAACAGGAGTGAGCATATTCACTGTCCATGTAGTCGTATTCTGCTGTGCCAGACACACTGAGCTAGAGGCATCAAACAAAAGTTTCAAAGAGACCATGCACCCTGCATGCGGTGGTGAGAAAGCACATCAGGTTAAAAATATTCATGCCTGTGCCCAGAGAGAACATATACTCAGAGCTCGTGTTTGTTTGTCTGTGAACACGAACACCTGCATACTTGCGTGTGATACAAAGACTAAGCGTTGTATCCTTTGTGCTAGCAAGGCCCAAAAAAAGGGAGACGGAGATGGAGTGAGAGAGAGAATAAAAAAAAAAAAGAGGGTTCCTGAGTGAAATCTCTCTTGAGGCCGAGCCTGCTCACTACTCTGCTGCACATTTGCACCTGTTTCTTATTGGCTCTAATTATAGCTGGCCTGCTTTTTAGTAAGGAACTCTCAAACTTCTTCTTTTTGTGTCTATCCGTTTTCTCACACTCAACCATCTGCTGTTGTGTTACTATGTGCCCTGCCAGCCATTGTTAAAATAACTATCTATAGGAAATATTGGTCAGTCAGTATTTTGTGGCTTTTCGCCTCAATGTTCTACGTTTATGTCTCTTGCAAATGGCCATTTTGGAAGTTAGAGTAAATAAATGTCCTCTTGGGAGAGTCACAGCTCTTGGCCTAAATTTTCCGTTAACACAAATTCCCTGAAGGGCAATGCTAATAACTCATAGCACCATGTTGATGTTTACTTTGTTGACTATATAGCGTCATGAAAATATATGAAAAATTCTCACTGTCTATACAGAGAGTATGGTACTAAGCCGTCAATGTCACCATGTAGTAATGGGGGGATAATATCTTTAATTTAAAATTTAAAATTCTGTATTTTACCATCAAGATTCCTCTTTATGCTCAATAATCTATATACGTATACACTGTGAGGGTGATTCATACTTTATTTTTTGCGAACCTCGATATTTTCTCTTAAAACTATCCAAGTGAGATGTGATGCATTGGGTGTGAGAAGTAGGCCATACTCTTGGAAATAATAAAATAACGCAGTATAAAACGATATCCTATGTTTCTTTCAGTTTGAATACATGTGGCTGCTGCAGCCAACGCAATAACAAAGAAAAGTCAGAACATAGTTTTTCATGTGGTGTTTGCAGATGAATCTCAGACTTCATACACATGAATAGTGCAACTAGGACCAAATATATCATGCAAAACATGTTTACTTTATTCATACTGAATAGAAACACCTGTGCGATGCAGAGCAGTTCAATAGCTATATATATATATATATATATATATATATATATATTTGATATCTGTTTAACCTTGTACACATGTACAGGATATATGTTTTAGAAACACCATACAATACACTGCACTCTAAAACAACACCACAAGCTACAAGCTACAGCCACAAAAATGACTGTGTGAATCAACACGTATAACGCAGTCAATGAAAACTGAACATTAAATCAAACATGATTCATTTCAGCCCATTTCTACCAGATAACATTACAATACAGAGGCATTTGTATTTGTTTTTTGGTCACTCATAAAAATCAAATAACAATAATACAGTTTATACAAACGTTTGTGTATAGGCTTTCCGTTGGGAACATTAAGATAAACAGTAATTTCTGTAGGATTGATCATCTGAGAACTTTGAAATCACACTGTCGTAACTGATATTATCGTCACAAATTTTGTAAAACGTCCCCTCCTTCCTTCCAGATCACAAAATAACATTACGTGCTTCCGTATCCTGAATGAGCACATTATTTTGATTACGTATATTTAAAAGGTTAAGTTACTTAACTTCATGTCTGGCCAAATTCTTTTTTTAAATATTAATATTTTATATTAATGACTTCTACAAAAGAAACACACCATGTACACAAATGTACTGTGAACTTACCTTGCACATATTTACAACATAGTAACACTTCCTCTTCCTCAAACAATTCTTGGGTGTTACTAGAGTAACATTTTCGGGCGTTTCTGAATTAATTTAATTTTTGTTGACATATATATATATATAAAAATCCTGGTCACTTATACCTGTATCAGAAAAAGAGCTACTCTAAAGGTTTACTCAGTTGACCAATAATTTCACCGCATACAACATAGTGTTGTTGTGCTGTGATCAACTTGAGAGAATAATATACATCTAAAGGTCATCTATCCTTTGGTCACTAACAGCTAGACCATTCTCTCCCCTGAATCCAGCAGCTGTTTAGATACAGGGTCCAAAGCATTTGAGATCTGAAAATGAACTTGAGGCCTTACCTTGAACTCCTGTGTGAAGAAAGCAAACTGCTGCAGAGGTGCTAACCACCTAATTCAGACTCTCGCCCTCACTCGATACTAATATACAACTTAGAGCAGGGAACTCTCCTTTGAGACTGCGTCATGAGATTGATGCACATATAAGCAGAGTGGGGGCTGATAATGTCTTGCGTTAATGTGTTGCTTTAAGTCCTACCCTCTCACCTTTCTCCTCCTTTGCTTTCTCTCACACTTTGTGTTGTTTTCCTGCCTTTAACTGGGACTGTCCACGTCTCTTTGTCACATGGAAAGTGACAGACTGGCCCCCTTTTGATCTTGATCGTGTTGTGGTGTTGGTGGCTTGCCCACATAGGGGACTTGCTCGTATGATGTTGCTGTCGATTTCAAAGACAGTATTTGTGTTGTTTGCTGTACTGTAGCTGCATAATGATGTGTTTAATCTCATTTTATCCACGCAGACATTTTACATGTCGAGCACGTAGCTGAAGCCTCGTTCCAGCTATAGCAGCAGTATTAGTAGTAGTAGTAAAAGAGAGTATGCCACAACACCCAGAACAAAGACATCACCAGAGTTATGTGCCTGAGATAGTTACAGTAAAGCGTCACAGAGAGACTTTTTTAAAAATAAATTTTTAGCACCTCAGATTCACAGAAAAAAGAGAAGTGTGTGTCACTTATCAGCGAAGTTTCGACTGTGCTTCTACACATTAAACATCTTCTCACTGATCTGTTTTTGGCAATACACTTTGCTCGCTTTAGAACCACTTGTTGTATATCTTAGGAAGGCAAATTAAATTTGTAATCAGAATAATAACACGTGTTATTGTCGTAACTGGAAATTTTACCTCAACCCCCCATATCTATGTATAGACGCCATCTCATGTAGACAAGTGAGATTTTTGCTTCCTGTTGTGATGACTTTAAACCGTTATTGTTAAAAAATAAGTACCAGAGGTCCACGTGGACATGACGAAATGCACGCATGTATCACGACGAAAGTGCTTTGTTGTTGCCGTGCGGCCTGTATCTCTGCTGAAGTGATTTTCAAGCTCAAGAAGTGCGTATTAGCTCAGACTACTTCACAGCCCACATGTCAGTTGTGTATCTGATGTATAAAACTGTGACAAAGTCCTCCATAAAGTCTCAAACATAACAATTTAACATCATCTGACATTAAACAAAGCAGAAAATACTTGTGATCACCCAGAGTTAATGATTTAATGGACTGACATTTTGCAAGCAGCAAACTCAGACAATTATTTTGTGCTGATATTGGTTTCCAAATTAAGATGGATGCCATGAAGTCTTCATGTCCTATTGCAAACTTTCTAGTCCAGCAAATCATTAAGTAAACTTTATCTTTATATTTTAATCTGTAAAAACAAGTTCAAGGTAAATTCTTTGACAGATTTAATTTACTTCAGCACCTTCTTGAAAAGAGGTAACTCTTTCTAACAGTATCAGAAATATTCAGGGGTTAAACCATCTCATTAATATAGCACACATTTTGTTTTAACGCTGACACTAATGTGTTTTTTTCCCCTCTAAATGTTACATAAATATAAATGTTCATTTATATTTAACTTCATTTACTCTTGTTTAGCTGTCTTCCCACAAGAAAAAATACATACATACTGGAGAGACAGAAAGTGATTATTAAAAAACATGTTTAAATAAACAATAGCATACTGGTTAGAGTTTACAACACCCACCACCCAACTCCTCCAATATTATGTTGTAGCGTCATCTGCTGGTGGCCGTGTGAACCGTTTGAACAACTATTTCGCCCACAAAGTGGCGCAAGAAGCTGAACTTCACACTTTTCTACAGAAACTATTTTAAGAAGGCCTGCTGGACGGCTAAACATAACTGGCTTGTCATTATAATAATTTTAATAACAAGTCATAATTAAACAGCGTGGACTACTACTTTATTTAAGCTTATGTGATAGTACCAGCAGCAGTGATGAAACTTTCAATATGAATTTAGTATGCAATGAATGCGCCACAGTGTTGACCGTCATTGACACCAGTGGTGCTGCATGCAGCCTGCCAGCTATAAGAATACAGACCTAAATACAACTTTTTCAGCAGCCAGTTTGACATAAAATAGCAGGTTAAACACAGGTGTTTCCATCCATCCATCCATCCATTTTCTGTAACCGCTTGTCCTCATCAGGGTCAGGGAGGGGCTGGAGCCTGTCCCAGCTGACTGGCGATGGTCGGTACACCCCGAACAAGTCGCCAGCTCACAGGTGTTACCAATGATACTAATTAAAGACCCGTTCCGTTCAGGACAAACAGAGTCAGGGTGCAGGGTGTCGTGCATGTTGGCTCACTGCTCCACAAGGAGCTGCTGCAATAAATGGTACGGAACCTTAATTAGTATCATTGGAAACACCTGCGTTGACCCTACGTCATGTCAAAATGCATACCGTGAAAAAGATCTATTAACTTAAGCTAAAAGAAAGAAACTATAAACGGCTAGGAGATTATGAAATAATAATTTAATTTGAATAATTTCTTATTTTAAATAAAACAGCGGGGTTAATTTTAAATGTTTTTTTTTTTCAAATGCCGTTTAGGATACTGATCTTCAGTGTATATATATATATCATATATTTTATAACATCATCGGTGCTTTATTTGCCCAACTTTTGCACCTTTGCTAAAGAAGATATGCAAGATATCAATCTGCAGAGAGATATGACATAATCTGTTGTTGTCTTTTAAGTTAAAAATACTGCACATGGTTTTTATCTAACTTTGCAACTGACTTAGTGAACCCTAATGTTGCAAGCAGTTACTTATTGTATTGCTATCCCTAACTATTAAAAAAGTAACGCACAAAACAGTGGCATAACCACACGCAGTGGAGGATGGTGTCTCACGCAGAGCTGTACACACACACACACAAACGGTTCAACGTTTGGTTTTCCATTGAATCAAAGTCTGCTGGGAAATCACGCAGTGGGGATAAAGGGAAATACCAAGTCAACAAGTAACCAGTTTCGTTGGCTCAATGTATTTCACCGCAGTTAAACGGCAAACATTCACAACCCCCCCTCCCCCATAATCAGATAAAGCCAGTTATTTAATTTATCTCTCTAATAATCCAAATCGTGACAAAATATAAAAGACTTGGGATCATTTTTGTATCTTCTGTTACCAAATTTACTGATTTATAATAATAAAAATCTCACTAATTAAATGATTGACATAAGCTGAATTACTCTTATTCTTCAGAAGGTTTAACTGTATTGGCAGTACGTGCGTGCAATGTAACCGCTGTTTCTTTCTGATAAACACACGAAACCACTGAAAGTCTGACAGTAAGTATTTTGGTAGATAATATAGGCTACATGTGCCTGTATATCGTTTATTAGTAATCCACATGTATCCTGTTTATTATGCTCAAATAACAAATTGAAAAGACAGTATGTTGCATTTAATTATCTCAATTATAAAACCCTTTGTATTCATTAGAATTAATAAAACATTGAGCTGTAATTACAGTTCTGCAGAATCGGATTTACAAAATAAGATGTGATTTCCCCTCCTCTCCTCTCTTTGTATAATCAACGCCATGACAGTCAAACTGTCCCCTCAGCGTCCATCAGGACTGAGGTGTATCCCGAGATGAGACAGTCCCGCCGGTGCGCTGCTGAACCGGCTCTTGAATCCCCTCTGAATGTCTGCCTCCACACCGAGACCCTGGCCGTGTCTCTCCTGTATGTAGAGAGGCAGGCCGGAGTAGACGGCCGGTGGGGTCAGGTAGGAGGACCGCCAAGGCAGCAGGAAATTATTACAAACTGCCGGGTGATTCACGTGGGGAACCAGCCAGTTTGGAGGTGGGTATGAGAGGATGGAGGCATGGTGGAGTGCGTCAGGTGTGGGTAGAAGTGGTCGGACGGAGTAGGTGGAATGGGAAGACGCGTCGTGGGAGTTGGGGATGTCATCACTGGAGGAGACCTGTCGCTGAGCATCCATGTCTGCATCAGCTGACCTCCCGCCCTCCAAGACTGCTCGGGGAGAGCGGACGCGGGTCCCGGAGAGAGGGAAGAGACCCTGCTGTGTGCCACAGCTTTGGGAGCTTTGTTGATCAAAACCACCAACCCCTCTAGCTGAGCTAAAACAAGGGACCTTGGCCTCAAACGGGTGGGTCGCTCTTTCTTGCTGCCTCGCTGAGCTGCTCCAGTGTCCTGCCTGGAAGAGGACGGGGGGATGAGGGGGTCTTGGTGATAGGGCCAAAGCTGAAGCTTCCGCAGATGCAGCTTTGCTTTTATCTGCACCCAAGCTGCTGTGATACTGCATGCTGAGCAGCTGAGCCCGCAGCTGTGCGTTTTCGTCACTCAGTGCCAGCAGCTGACCCTCCAGCATCAGGTCGTTCAGCCTCCTCTTCTCCCTGGACCGCTTGGCTGCCTCGTTGTTCTTGTGTCGCTTATCCCAGTAGCTGGCATCTTTCTTGTCGGGGGGGATCATCTCTCTCTTGCGGCGCGTAACGGGGTTTAAGTGGCTGCTGCAGGCACGCAAACGCAGGAGACGTCGAGCCAACAGCGAGGACCGTGCCACCGGGATGAGGAGTTCAGGGTCTGGATCAGGCTCAATGTAGCTGCTGCTCTCCACTGAGGAGGAGGAGTGGCACGCAGCAGCGGGCCCAGGAGGTTCAGGGCTCCTCGGGGTGGACATGGCTCTTGACTGGGGGGAATCAAAAGCCTTTTATTTAATCGAAATAGATATGCCTCTCTATAAATCATACTGAAGATGTTTAAAACGGGTCACTGAATTATTAGACTATAATCTATGCAGTTAACTGACGGATACTTTGAGGTACTTGAAATATGACTTTTTAGGATACTTCCATGTCTGGAGATTCAGATTTCAGCCCACAAACTAAACACAGTTCATTTATTTAAAGCTTATACTACACATTAGTACAAAATAAGTCAAATTAACTCCCCCTGAGTCAGCCACGACATTAAATGTTAATGCATTTGTAATAATAGTTCATTAATACAAGTGTGTCGGTGAAAGAAGCCATTTTGCCGAGTTACATTTGAACGCAGCCTGCATTTTACCTTTTAATTTTAACATGCAGCGTTTTGCATTTAATAATAACTAAATTATTATTGCGGATAACTGCAAAAGAACAACGAAGTATAAAAGATCAACGTCAGGTAAACTTGAGGAAGTGAATAAATTAATTAATAAAATTAATATCTCCCGCAAACCAAATCAAACCTGATGATTAAACTCTCTGCACTGACCTGAATGAAAAGATGACACCTGTGGGATGATTCTTGTACTTCGGCAACACACACAGCAACTTACAGCGTTTGACACACCACTAAGATAATTTACTTTAATTATATGTACAAGTTTGAGGATGTTACGCACCGGAGGAGGCTGCGCGTACCTGTCAATCACAATCAGCTGTGCTGAACAGAGCAGAGCTGCGGGGCGGCGCTCACATATTTACTCTGCGCGTACAGCCAATCGGATCGTGTAGTGGTGTCTGTTTCATTCTGTAGAAACTGATAGGCAACCTCATTTGGAATCCGGAAGTCCAAGACAACAGTGTGGTCACGTTTCAGACCAACAGGTGATACTGAAATGAGTCACTTTGAATCGACTTGCCCTACTTTTTGTTCTCGTTACTGCGCATCGATTCATATGGTCGTCTGCACATTGTCTGCAGACCAGAGCACCGATGCAACCGTATCCACTACGCTTAACAACTTAATATTAATATATCGCCATAATAGACTTTGAGTGAATGATATAGTGTTATTGGTGGACGATTTGTGTAAAAATTGTACACTTTATAGCCTGTAAAAATGAGATAAATCAGAAACCAGAAGTTGTTATTTAGTTATGTTAGTTGTTGTGTTATGATGTTATACCCCCTACTCATCACACACAAAAACACACTCCCACCCAAACCCCAGTGTGTTCTACTTTCAGCAAGAGGCTGTACCTTGAAAGTCCACTTCAAGGGAAGTACCGCCACTTTGCTTTGACTTCATCATAACCTATTTAACATAACCAGAGAAGGTTTTTAAAAAAAGATAAATCACATTAAACATACATTCAAGTTTGTAGAGATGTTTATTTCGTAAGATTAAAGATTATTTAACCTGTTTGCACTATAAAACATTCAAACATCCTTCAAAGTTCCTCTCAACATGATAATTGACCATGCTCTTGTTCAGCATCAGGACTCATCAGTAGTCCTGATGCATCAGTACATTTTGCATCTTTAACTCATCCTCTTGTAGCATTCTGGCACATATTACTGTAAATGTTCCCACAATTAAATTTTAAGGAGGGATATTGTCCCTGTCAGTCTAGCCTCATGTCAATGTGATGCTGCCAAACTGTATTTTTGCAAACTATAAGGTGATTTGACTTGAGAACTGTAACAAAAACAAACATAAGAGTCACTTTCCTCGCCTCCAAACAGCTACCATGTCCTCTTAAAGTGGCCTTTTGGGTAACCTGAATCATAATATGTGGTCATCTTTGTATATTTTCATTGAGTGTCCTGGTGTCACTCTCTCACAGCCACAAAGGCTGCCAACAGTTGTTCGTGCTGGAGCTGCAGCCTTCAATCGAGCCCTTCCTCACTTCCTCAATACATGTCAGGGTTGAATCACGTACCGTACAGGACAGAACCACGCTGCATCTTGTCATTGAATAATACCAGAAATATTAGCAACTGTTTCAAGATCTTGGCAAGTTTAGGTCAATACCATCATGCAAGAATATTCCTGGCCTTCCTATTTCAAGACAGACAGACATGAAAACAGCTCCCTCCATGGAGTGGCGCAGACACCTTGTTTGCAGCACAACCACACTCAAGAATGCCACCAAATTGCTAAACCAGGCTGCATTGTTTAAGATTTCTCTTCTGCAGATGTCATTGTGTTGTGCTTAGTGTGGGGGCTATCCAGATGAGGAGGGGAATATCCTCTGAGCCATCGTCTTTGCGTTAGTAGAAAAGTCCTGCAGATTTTTCTTTCTGACTCACTCTAACCACAGAGGCCACAGTCAGCCATGTTCCAACGATCAGGTTACTCTTGAAGTAAAAAGTTAATTCTACAGATTTTTAAAGGGGTACTAACATATTGCATTGATTTCTGTTGAGTAGTCTGATGGCTCGCACATAAGCACATAAACACAGGAAGGACACAGACTTAACACCACCTTGTAGCAGTAACAAGAAGGTGTATTTATGAATGTTATGCCATCAGTACAAGTGTCAAGTTATACAGCTATGAATTAATCAATGACTGTACTGCAGAATACTGACTGCCCCCTCTGGGAATTACTTATTGTCACTGTTCAAATGAACATGCACAGAAAGTATTGTGGCACATCATGGTGGGCATGCATAATTTTTTACCACTGCCACTTTCACAGTGTGGCAACACCCACATCCTGACTGCATGTTTGCAAATGATCTCTCTGTGTGTTATCTTAATGGTTTATAGCAATATAGTGACCAATTTACAGTCACTATACACTCTGAGAGGAGATCACACAGCTGATTACAGCCTGACTGTTTTATGTCTCTTATATGGGTGGTTGTTCGATTAACACCTCGCTGCTTTCACCCAAAATATAGATGCAGTTAAATGATATTGCTGGTGTTAACACTGTGTTATTACTCTACTCTTTAGTTTCGATGCTTGCTTTCTCATCCTGTTTGTGGCACTCAGCCCTAAGCTTGTTTGTTCCTCCTGAAGACATAAAACAAATTTATAGTTTCTTTTTTAAGGCTTCCTAATACAGCTGGGTACTGTAGTTTTAACAAAAAAAGATTACTACACATGCGGTGCTTGTGACAAAGTAGATAAGAAGACACCATTTCATTTGTGCTGTTAACCATGCATTGTATTTGTTTGTTTAGCTAGTAGCTCATTGTAATCTGTGGGATTGCAAGAATTAACTATCCTGAGTGTTTAGCATCATTTCCTGATCAGTCTAAAACACAGACAAATAATGTTTAAGTTCAGTTATTGTTTATTAATTTAAGCCTCAGTTGATTGTATTTAGCATTAGCTTTCTTTCTCCTCATTTATGTATAATAACCATGCTTGTCAGGGGTTAATGGGGTTCATGTCATTAATGATGTCAAGTTAGCTATTAGTTGTTTGTTGTTTTCATATTTGTTGTTTGATCAGGTAGCACTCAGGTGGTATTTGATACTGTCTTCTTCCTCCTCCTACCACCTAGCCAGCATGACTAGACTTCTCCAAAGTGCTGTAGAGGGTGTTTACGACAGAGATGGTGAATGTAGTTTATTTTGATCTGATCCCACACACATCATTCCATATGATGACAGAGAGAACAACAATGAAAATGTTTGGCCTAAATGAATAAGCTATTTCAACCATTAGTTACATAGACAACACTTGTTACTAGGATCAGTTCTTGGGTTTTGCTAAAAATAAGAAAAATATATGATATCATCAGACCTATCCTTTAATTCAGGTATCTTGTCATGTTAGCAACAGGCATGGAGTTCACAGTGCACAGACATTGTTTTTTTTCATCAGGGTTATATCCTTTAGTTCAGTTGTGTTCACTATAATTCAATAGACTTTGCTGCCAACTCTGCCAGGTTGAAAATTACATGTCATTACTTGAGTGTACTCCAGATGTGCTCTCTACACAACCACACAGTCTTACCAATAACCACTAAACCACAGTTTCATCATTACTGACATACAGGTGACAGATTAAAGAGAAAACCAACATAATGTTTCTTCGGAAGGTGTTGGGCCACCATGTGCTGCCAGAACAGCTTCAATGCACTTTGGTATTGAGTCTCTACTCGAAGGATGAACACCAGTCTTCCAAAAGATATGCCCTCATTTGGTATTGGTAGAGAAGGCCATAGCATATCATTCACATCATTTTCATACTTCTTAAAGCATTCAGAGGCCCTTCAGGCCTTATGGATGGGGGCATTGTCATCCTGAAAGAGACCACTTCCATCAGGATAGAAATAATCAGGTGATTATTCAGAACAACTTTTTATTGATTTGATTTACAGTGATCCTTACCTCTAAGTGGATCCAAACCAGGGCAGCAAAATTCCCCCTATAGCATAACCACCAGATCCCCACACTGTGGCCTGTACTGTTCTCTTGGTGGTGTTTGCCACACATTCACTCACCCACTCAAGAGTATGGTAAAGGATGACTCATCTGACCATATCATTTCGTATATATTGTTTTCCACATCTGTGAAGGCCAAAATAAATAAATATTTAACCATGTGCACAGAAATCTGTCCTGGAAACAATGGTGAAACAAATTAAGTCAGCATCACAAATGAATGAATCAATGAATGAATGAATATGCAATTTGTTCAAATTTGAAAGGGAGGAACAGGAAGCAACCAGTGACTTCCTGGAGTCACAGTTGCACTTGAAGTGGATGTATAACTGCATAGTAATTTAATTACTCAAAATATAAGGTGACTAAAATTGGCAACCATATTTTCACTTTCAGTTACCAAAAGCTCCCGATTACCAGCCTGGCAACCACTTTTAGAAGTTGAGTGGTCTTTGTGACTGAAGCTTGTGCCCCAACAATGAACCCTCTTTCAAAGTCCCTTAGATCTTTTCCTCTTTCCTCTTCTGCCATGTTGCACAATGGGCCTGCTCAGCATTTTTATACACACCACAGAGCATGATTGGATGTTAATTGCTTAATTGTACAATACACATGTGTGGAAGCATCTGCAGGTCTTGTTTATCTACTCAATATCGCAATTTATTCAGCTTTTCACCTTTAATTTGTCACTTGTCTAGTATTTCAGTGCACCCACACAATTCACTGAACAAAGTGATAGACTTTTTTTTTCAGGTGAAAGTGACGAGGTGACTCATCAGTGGGGGGTTAATCTAATCAGGTGGTTCCCGTAGGCTTTGAAGTTGTTATGTCACCCCCTACTCATCACACACAAAAACACACTCCCACCCAAACCCCACTGTGTTCTACTTTCAGCAAGTGGTTGTACATTGAAAGTCCATTTCAAGGGAAGTACCGCCACTTTGCTTTGACTTCATCATAACCTATTTAACATCTGCTTGTATGTCACGTCAAAACCGATTTATTTTACTCTCTTTTTAAGGAGAGTTGTGTGATTGGCTGGATTTGACATCTGCTGGCCTCATTCCTGCTCCTAAACTCAGGCTGAGCTGTTAACCACTTTGTACAGGAAATTGAGCCCCAGCTAGCATGAAGCATATCATCTCTTCATAGTCAGCTGCTTTGTTTGGTGCCACATGAAAACATTACAGTAGTGATGTTGAAAGCATTAAGAAGCTTCCCACAGCCGAGGGACTTTCTCACACTCACTGTACTGAATTCAGGGGTTGGTCTGAGGGTCAGGCTTTGCTGAGATATAGACACGTGTGTGTGTGTGTGTGTGTGTGTATATATATATACAGTATATGTTCACATTAAATACACAGTGGAAACTTGGCCTGTGTTTTTGACAGTGTGATAAATTGCAGAGAGATAGTGAGTCTTTTTTGGGGAGGGTCTTGCCAATTGTGGTTTTCATTGTAAAGTTTGTTCAAAGGATAATTCCTTTGAACAAACTTTACAATGAAAAACCATGATACAGTTCAAATAGACGTATTCTGAACTTGACATCTCAAAGTGCCTGTTATTATTTGTTGTGTGTCAGTTAATCACTTAGGGGAAAGAAAGGGCTTAAATTTAATTTCAAGCAATTAGTATACCTTATTGTGCATTTCTGACCTGTAGTTTTTTTTTTTTGGCTTTTAAGCCATTTCAAGTTTAGCAGTGTCTTCATATGTTCATTTTGTAATGAACAAAACATGAGGAAGTTAAACTTGTCATCTCCTCCTCTTGTGATTTTCTCACTGGCTGCGGTAAGAATGTGAATCTTAGATAGAGGTCAGATGGAAATGTTTTTTCATATATGTAGCAAGTGACATCTTTTTCAATTGGGCAGTTCCAAGGGTGTAAAAATAAATAAGAAGTGTCAGTAATGTTTGCAACGCTTTGTTTCTGTTGGCAACTTGCCCATGAATGAGTAATGTGAGATTATTTTAAGATACTCACTGTTTTTGACCTGCAATTCTCTTATTTTACTCCCTCAGCAGCAGTAGCAGCAGTGATAAACAAGTTGTATTTTTGTCCCACCACAGATGAAGCTTTTATGTATCTGATTTTACTTTTATATAACGTAAACATTTAAAGGATAGGCTCGCAGTCTTTCTTGTACATGTACATTAATGTTAAACATTGAAAGTCCACTCCATGCACTCTATAGTAAAACTCAGATCAAAGATAACTCAGAGCAAGCTGCACGTGGTTTCTTTGCTGAGTAGCAGAGGAACCGTAAAAAAAAAGAGGGAATTTAGTACTTAAGTGATCATAGCTTTGAAAGATACCCACTTGATATGGCTTTGTCTGACTGATGAAACTTCCTCTTTGCTTTAGCCAAACTTTAGAAAGTACACACAGAATGAGGACTGTGGATTTTGTTCCCCATCTCTTACATTTGAATAGCTTTAGGAAGAGATCTTTTTATGGCCTGGGGGGGAAATGTACATATGGACGTGAGAATTGTTTAAAAGTTCGAACCTATTTTTGTGTTTTATTTATTTTTCAGCGTTTTGTTTTAAGGTTTTATTCAATTTCTCACGCTGCTCACTCTCTGTTTTGATGAAAGGTTTTAATATTTGGCTTTATTATTACTTTAATTTAATTATTTGTATTTTATTTTAAAATATTGTTTAGAATTTGTAATATATAAACGATTGACGTAGCTTGATTCACTTCTTTCTTCAAATTCGCAGAGTAGAAATTTGACAAGAACCCACAGGCTCAAAGAGATTATTCTCCTTCGTGTTCATTGTTGTGAGGTTTGGCAGCCGTGATGGGCAACGGTTAAACTGTGGTGGAAAAGCCTGGCCTGTTGACTGTCATTGTTTATGGAGGCCTGAGAGCACCTATGCTATACTACTGGGGCACATCACCCTAACCACTCTGCTGCAAAGCCCAGCTGTAAAAATAGATAGGAAAGATCGCACTAGATATGCAGAAGCACTCACATACACACACATATAATACGTAAGATACAGACACCTTCAGGTGTTGATGTGTGGCATTTGTGGGGACGACCTCACTTACATAGGGAAGAGAAATGAGACAGAGATATGAAACCACAAATAGTACATTTAACTGACAATGAGTGAACATGTAAATTCAGTGAGCTGCCTTTTGTTCAGACGTGCCATTGTTGTCAAATTGACCCTTTTTGACCTTCATCTGATGGTTAAACTGCAGTGGGTGCTTATGTCCACCAGATGGCATTAGAATCATGAATAAGGCAGAATGGTTAACTAACCACTCAAGGCCTTTAAATGAATAATGTGTGACTTGACTTCAGTCTAAAGATGAAGATTAGTTTGAATGAAATCAGTGAAAAAGTACATTTGAACTGAATACAAGCACTTTAAAAAGTAATACACTAGATTTTATTTCTATTTTTACTTTTATATAGTTTTCTATTTGTAAAGATCTTAGCACAGGTTTAACTTCTTAGCACAGGTTTAACTTCTTAGCACAGGTTTAACTTCTTAGCACAGGTTTAATTTCTTTGCACAGGTTTAATTTCTTTGCACAGGTTTAACTTCTTAGCACACGTTTAACTTCTTAGCACAGGTTTAACTTCTTAGCACACGTTTAACTTCTTAGCACAGGTTTAATTTAAATGCAGATTTATCTAGGGTCACTTTAACGTATGTATACTGTAGTATAGGTTAACTTTAATGCATGCTTACTGTGTGTTTACTGTGTCTCATGCTGCTACTGGATGCTTGAATTTCCCTCAGGATCAATAAATTATCTGTCTATCTATCTCAGAACATATCAATGACTGTGGGCAGTAAATGTAGACCACTCACATGTATTTTGGTAATAATTGTACAGTTTTGGGGAGATGTTCACGTGGCTATTGGTAAGTTTCTAGGCTATGAAATCTGCATGATATGATATGAATACTGTACAAAGAGAAGGCTGATATCTGTTAAAAAATCTGTTGGCAGCCTGCAAAAAGGCTATTAAGAGGAAGTGGTTTAAAGTTGAAACACCAACACAAGAAAAATGCTGTTGACTCGACGTCAACAGAGACGTCACAATTTTCTGTACAGAACAGCAAAAAGGTTCCTGGTTCGAACTGTGAAGCCATAGCAATTAAGCAAACTAGGCTGCAGGCAAGACTTATTTAATCTTATTTATACTGTAAATGTTTATACACATTTTTAGTCTCATCTTTCTGCATAAAATATAATTATGTTGCAAGAGAAAGAAAAAGAGTTTAGTGTTGGCTATGCATGCTGAGTCTGAATGCAAAGTTTCGCTGCTTTCACATTCCTGTAAACCAATACTCCCACTGTTGCATGGAGCAAAAGGAACATTACCATACTGTTACAAAGACTTTCTGGGACACTGAAGTTATTTAGGTTAGGTTAAAAAAGATGTCCTGTGAGTGAGTATGTTTGAATCTTAGTTTTGTGAACTTGTGAGCTTGAGTTTAATAGCTCTAGAAATGAGATAAACAGTGATTTGATACTTGCACTCTGCTCTAATTTGCCCCTCCTCCATTCTTCTTTCTCTCCTCAGGTACGCTGCACAGGGAATACTGGCTACTGTGACACCGGAGCCTTTACCTGGGAGAGAGAGAGAGGAAGGCGGGGCAGAGAACAGGTTCCACATGCAGAAAGAGAGAGAGGGTGGATGGATGAAACAGGTGAGTGTTACAAAAGGAAGCTCACGAGATGTTATGAAAACAACCATGACGATATTTACCTGTGGTCAGGTAAGGCTTCGTGATTGATGGCTCTGCTATGTCAACTCTCTGCAGGTGCTATAGAATGCTCAAGGACAGTACTGGCAAACAATCCAGGTAAATGACTCTTTTTTTTTTTGTGCGGGTTGTTTATGTGCTGCTGTTCATGATATATTTGAACAACAAAGCTAGTATTAGCAGCTTTTATAATACAGTTCATTAATTGCTCCCTCTGGGTTTATTAATTTGTTGACAAGTACTAATTATTTAGCCACAGGTCAAATGTGGTGTGACAGTTCTTGTGGTCATAATCCTTTCAGATTTGATACAGATGGTTGGATCTGAGCGGTCGCTTTGTTCTTTCTCGCCGTGATTGCTCCAGCGGAGACTCATCCAGAAGAGCTCATAGGTTTTTCATCATTTCATCATAAAAAATTTTAAAAAAGCCTTGATTTTCCTTAAAAGCACATTAATAACTTTTTGTTCATGTGATCAAGTGGTTAATAGAGGATGGGTTAGGGAAGTTTATTTAGCTCAGCAGCGCTGATTTATACTATTCTTGCTGTTGTGCTGTAGTGTAGGTAAGCATGGTAACATAGTGTAATGAGTTACAAGACTGAGAGGTAAATGGATCATCTGTCTGTTGTCTGCTTTGTGTAGCATAACTGCAGTCTACAACCGTCATGGCCCAGGAAAGTGTTGAATCTGGTACGTCTCTTTTGATTTCAATCCTTTGCTTTTCCTTTTAATCCCCCTTCTGTTCAACTGTCTCTTTATCTCACTATCTCCTATAGGGGATCATGTTTCTTCACCATATGCTACTAGAGTCAGTTTTTGCCTCTTTGAATCTCTGAAAAGACGATGCAAGAACCCCTTTGAGATATGGTTAACAGCAGTACGCCCTATACGCTTGCATGTTATTATACATTCAGAGAACGCACACACACACATCCATCTGTTGTCTGCTGATGTAAACGATACGTTAAATCATAAATGGCCTCTGAGAGCAGGCCTAACTGTTGTGTGTCTTACAGGCTTCACATGGGAGGTGAGGGCAAACAGCCGCCACTACCACGAACCCAAACAGAAGAAATCCTTTATGTGCTTCCGCTGGGGGAGATACGCAGTGAGTCAGCCACACATGTCCTTCCTTTACTCCACACCTGACCGAGAAATCTACTTCTTAAGAATTGTCACTAGCACTTGTAAACAGGTGAATATGTTGATATGTACGTCTCCCTTGTGCTCCCCCTCTCTGTCTCTCTGTTGCTCTTCATGTTGGTCTCCAGGACAATTTGGTGCGCACCTACAAGTACTCCCCCCTGACTTTCCTGCCCCTGACGCTTTATGAACAGTTCCAGCGAGTGGCAAATCTCTACTTCCTCCTCATGGTGGTGTTGCAGGTCAGATGATGGCTCTGCTGTTCTCCCTCACAACATCTGACTGACAAAATCTGACTTGGTTTTGGGTTTCTTTTATTGGCTGAGCATTAGCCTTTACTGTTTCATGTTTACAGTAGCCAAAGAGGTGTAGCTGTCTGGATTGTGGGACTAAATGTCACTTTCTTTGAATGTGCAGTCTAAAGTGACAATGGAATTATGTCAATATTTTTCTTACGCTGTGATCTACATACAGTATCAGATTCTGTAAATGTTTGAATGTCAAATGTATTATAAAAGTTGTCTATCTGGTAGCACACCTTAAATATACTCAGTTCCTGCCTTGGGGAATTTTTAACAGATAATTATATTTACTTAACTCTGATGTCATGAATTCCTCTTTGAGCTCCTTTTTCCAGAAGTTTCATTTGGCTTATTTTTTATGATCAAGCATCTATAATTACTTGTGGAAGCACTTTGTGTGTGTGTGTGGTTTATTCAATATGTGCTTCCTTTTCCTGTTGCGTCTATCCATGCTTGAATGTGGTTTCCAGTGTGTCCCTGTCATCTCATCCATACCCTGGTACATCTCCATCATCCCGTTGTTCACCGTACTCTCTGTAAGAGGACTGAAAGACCTTGTCAACGACATGGTGAGACCGCCAGGCACTCTGTAGGTGCCCCCCCCCCCCATTTCTCTCAGCCTGTGGGGATCTGGGAAAATTAATGCACCCACTCACACACAAATGCATGAACTTAAACACAAATATACGACCGGCTTCAAGTATGCATTTGTGCACCCCACACTTAAGCGTGTATGCACTCTTTTCTCTCCTTCATTGTCCTCATTGACTCCTTGTCCTCTCCGCACTGACAAAACCAGTCATCCCAGTAGCATTAATTTTCTCTCCTATCATTAAAGCTTTTTCCTTTTAAATGCAGGCGTGATGTTTTGCATGGAGAATTCTCTGGTTAAGTGCATCACTGAGTTACGGTTGTTAACAGCTCTGGGTGAAACGCTTGCTTGACCCCTCTCTATTGACTAATCATTTAGTGGAGGGTGTAAATCTCCCAGCTGGTGTCACTGTAGAGCCCCGTAATGGCGTTTCTCCTTTCTCCTTTCTCCTGTTCAACCTTTCATGGCCACCCTCACTCCCTCTCACACGCTCCCTGTCCATCACTCTTTTTCTCCATCCTTGTCACGCTTCTCAAATCCATCTCTTGTCTCCTCTCTCGTTCTCTTTTTCGGCCTGTATCTGCGGTCCAGGCAAGGAGACGCAGTGACTCTTGGATTAACTCCCGACCCTGTGACGTACTCATCTCCCAGAGGTGAGGACAAAGACAGTGGATTATTCTCTCAGGACTCAGTTCCAGTTCCAGTTTGAAACAGCTCTCTAATGAAGCTCTAATGAACTGTGAATGAGTGAATCCCTAGATGGTCCCTTTGTGCATTAAAGCAGGGCAAAAACACAACATTTTCCACAACTGTCTAAACAAGGTGACATCTTCTCCTGCCTTCAGAAGTACTTTTGCTTCAATCTGTGAGACCGTTACATTCCAGATGATATGCTTTCCCCTCTAGACTAAAGGACAACCTGTACGCTACTATCCAAAGTATGGTAACTGCATGAGAATTGCAATAAAGAAAAATGAATAGAAACTACAAGTATATTCACATATAAAGCGTTTACTCATAGATGTATAGTAAGCATTTCTGTGTCCTTGAACTTATCATAACTGAAAATATAGGCCTGATGAAAACAAATTATAACTTTGATGTAGTTCTGTGCACTGTAAGGTAATCCTTGGAAAATGTGATAGTTGATTTAGATTACTTATTGTATCCTAAAGTTGTATTTATGGTGACATTGCAAATTATGTGAAATTTCAGGATATGAAAGCCAACGATTTATTTGTTTCCATTTTTCTGCTCACTCCTTGTGTGTCCTCTGTCTCAGTTTCAACACAGCACAGTGGAAGGATCTGTTTGTTGGAGATGTGCTGCGGATCCGCAAAGACCAAGTCATCCCTGTGAGATTTCCAATTTATACATAACAGAAATATAGAAAACAAAGTTATACATGTTATAAGTGTTTTCATAAAGCATGCAGCAGCTAAAGTTTTAAATATCTGAATAAATGCTGTGTAGCACAATTTGGATTTCAGATAACCTTTTATTTTTCTACTTCCTCTCTCTCTTCCTTTTCAGGCTGACCTTCTCCTCCTGTGTAGTTCAGAGCCTCACAGTCTGTGTTATGTGGAGACAGCTGATATCGATGGGTAAGAAGCATAGTCAGTTTTAGTCTGTTGAATAATTCAATGTAAACTAATCATATAATCATCGTATACATGTTTTTGTAGTATTAACTTTGTGATGATAGTAATAGAAGTAGTAGTGGTGCATTTCTCTGCAATATATATAATTAAAACAATTACTAACAAGTACTTTAACATAAAAATATTAATAGTTAATTAGTATTAGATATATAATAGTAAAAAATAATGGCATGAATATGAAGTTAATAAGAAGTTTGAGTATGTGCTTTTGAAACTAATATTGATTTTAGGCCCAAGCTCTCCAGGCAGTTCTGTACCCACAGGGTCTTGACAGGAAAAGCTTGTTCCCCTTTAAATGTCTAAAGTCATTTATACACACTGGGACAGCCAGAGGGGCGCTGACTGCACATCTGAGGCTTTGTGGTGGCTCATCGAAGGGTAAAAGGTGTACTAATACATGTTGGGTCAGATGTGGTATAGTTGGGATCAGTGAAAGAACGGTATCGGTTTGCACATTTTGATGTTGTCTTTTTCGTATCAGTTTCCAGTTAAAAAGGTGAACGTGGTGGTTTATTGCAGAGTAAAGAACTTTTAATGAGGCTAAATGTGAACAAAATAAAAAAATAAATTCTCCTCATTTTGATCCTCAACCGAAGAAGTGTGATTATAATATTGCACAACTCTTTATGTTCGCACCAGCTGCACACTGACTTGATTTCTCATTATTATTTCTGACGAATGGATCAACTGTTTAGTGCTGACAGAACAGTTTGTTTGTTTTTTTCTTGATACAGAGAAACTAACCTCAAGTACCGGCAGGCACCCAGTGCTACACACAATGAGCTGACCTCTCGGCCCTCAGAGGAGGCGCTTGCTGCTTTTGATGGTGAATAAATGTTTACTATTAAGAATGCAAATTCAGACGTGCTTAATTTAAAGTAGAGCTGAACTTAAACTTTTAAAAGAATGGCATACTTGTCTCAAGTAAGAGCGAATGTAGCCTTTGATTTTTACAGGTGTCGTGCTCTGTGAGGAGCCCAACAATCGCCTGCACACCTTCAGAGGCCAGCTGCACTGGCGAGGAGAGTGTCTCCTGCTGGACAACGAGCACATCCTCCTGAGGGGAACAGTCCTACGCAACACAGAGTTTGCCTACGGCTTGACCATATATACTGGTATATGTGGAAGAATTTATACAGTTTAGAAAAGGGGATATCATCATTGATTTCTGTGGATTTTCTATGCCTGAGAGATGTTTGCTAGCCATTGTCGGACTCATCTGTTGAGTCTAAAAATGACACATTTTACAGGCCTGCTGTAAAAATGTTTTTGTATCCACCTATCCTCATTTCACCTTCTACTGTGGCCTCCACCTGTTTCAATGACAAATTTTATTATGTGGAATACATTATACTGCTAATTATGGACAGTACTTAACTCTTGCAGCTGTGTCTTAAATGTGGGTCTGTTAACGTCTGGCAGATTACAGGCTCCTCTCGTCTTTTAAGTGATCATTGATCGGATATTCCTGGACCAAGCAGAGGTGTCATGGATCTCACTGCTATGACCCTTTCAGTTCTGGTAAAGCAGATAAATAGATCAAATTCTTCCAGAGATGGGTTTTATACCATTCATCAGAGATTGTCTATTGGGGTGACCCCAGTTCAGCCTGATTATAACTCTAACCCTCCTGACACACACTTGACACCGTCTACTCTGGATTAGACATGATCAAGGTTGACATGTTGTTGTTGGAGTAAGACTTAGTTGGAATCAGTTTGAGTTTGAACGTGCGGCACACATTTGTCATTTTTACACATGCAGCTCAACGTCCTTCACCAGTCTATGTGAGAATGAGACAACATCACTTGAAAACATAATGTGATACTTTATTGATCCCTGCTAGGGAAATTCTCTCTTCCCACTGACCTCTCTGCAGCGGGGTCAGACACCCCCCGGAACTGGTAGGGATTCAGCATTTTGCTCAAGGGCACGTCAGCAGATACTTACTGACACGGGGGCTTGAACTTTCACCCTCTGGCTTCACGATGGACACCCAACTTTGCTCGGCCAGGCCGCCACAGCAATAGCATTTAATAGTTGTCTGTTCTGTACCAGGCGCGGACACTAAGATCCTGAGGAACTGCGGGAAACTGAGAGTGAAGATGACTCGAATGGAAAAAGTTTTCAACAAAGTGGTGATTGGGGTGAGTGGCTAAAGGGCAGAGGCATGACAAACATGAGGCATCTTGTGGAGTTATTCTAAACTGTGTCTGTCTATATTCTTGATCTCTAGATAGTTGTGTCGGTGCTGATGACTGCTCTGTTCCTCGCCATCGGCAGCGGCGTGTTTTCGACATGGCTCATGAGCAACACAGGGGTCATGTCTGTTCTGGTGGTTGATGGCAACCCCGTCTACACAGGGTTCCTCGTGTACTGGAGCTACATCATCCTGCTCAGCCCGGCCATGCCCATAGTTCTCTATATCACGTTAGTTTAATCTGCAATGCTGCACTCATTTGACAGAAGGCAAGGAGTTGGAAATGCACTTGTCTTTGCGTGAATGCCATTTTACTGTGTATGTGTCCTCCATGTCTGTGTGTCTACAGGTTTGAGGTGATCCACACAGTCCACAGCCAGTTTATTGGCTCGGATCTGGAGATGTATTGGCAGCCTGCAGACAAACCGGCCCAGGCCAGGAATACCTCACTGAGTGAGGAGCTCGGCCAAGTGGGATACCTGCTGAGTGACAAAACTGGGACACTAACCCAGAACCATCTGCTCTTCAGACAATGCTGCATAGCGGGGGAGATCTATGGTAACAATAAGATGAAACCATTTCATGATTTTCCTCTTGGTGAACTAATTTTCTATATCAAAAATTTAAATTCCATGTGATATTTTAAGTGTCATTCATAGAGTAAAATGACAGCCCAGTCCCAGCCCTTGTACTTATTAAAAAACAAAGTATTTTTATCTGACCTCATGTTGCAGGGTAGATGTAAATTAAAATTCCAATCACTCACAGACTTTTGAACAACCTCTGCCCAGTCCAACAAATAAAATCGCCCCTTGTTATTTCTCAGCGCCCCCATTCAACACGATGTACATAAAATTATGAATGCAACACACAACACTCAGTAAAGAGAGTAATTAAAGAGACTTTTTAAATTCTTAAATCTCCAATTAGAACAGGCCATTATTAACCAAACTGCCTTATAGTAGAAATAAATTTTGAAAGTAGCAGCTAAAGTCGGACAGGAAAGTGGGGAGAGAGGACGGGGGATGACGTGCAGCAAAGCACCGCGGGTTGCGATTGAACCAGGCCACTGAACAGATTTGTTCATTCGGCATTGAGACACTTTTCTACAGTAACATAACTGTTCACTCAAAGGTGCTTGTTTGGCACTTGTCCAACAATTCAGTCTATGTCCCAGAATGTGTGAAGTTCCAAGGTTATATCCTTTCTCGTCAGTGCAGTAATTAGCTTCCTTAAATATTAATTTATGTAACAGAGTTTGATCATTACCAGAGAGCAAAGTTTCCTCAGTGGATTACAGTGGAACAAAGATCTCTCTGGGGATGTGACTTCACATAAACCTTGGATGAGACAACAGGAGACACTTAACAAGCTCATATCCAACAGCCACCAGTCCGTCTACTAAATATTTAACAACGTCTCTGCCCACTGAAGACGGACTGTAATTGAAACCTTGTCAGAATTACATCAACCATATGTCGTCTGTCTGAGTCACTTCCTGATTCAGCCTATGCTTTTTCTGTCTTTCTTTCTTTCTTTGTTTTTTATGCTTTTAATTATAATCATTTCTCTACTTTCACAGGTGATGCATCAGTCAGGGCAGAGGACACAGAGGTACTATATCATCACTCTGGAAACTGCATCTTTGAACTGTATTTTGTTCTTTCTTCACCTCTTCCTGGTATGTTTCCAACCTAATTCAAACACATTCCCCAATCTTCCTTCAGGGTAAATCTTTTCTTGTCTATGAGCCTGTTTTTATGTCCTAGCTACAGAAAGACGGTTAATAAAAGAGACGCCTCACGGTATAGTCACTTCCTGTATCCATGTCATGTGGGTTTATCCACTGCTACTACCAACAGCAGGTCCTGAGTTGACTGACTCGAATAGCAGAAGTGTCTCTCTCTCTTATAAAAGATATCTTTTCTCTCTGTTGATGCTGAATCCTCGGTCTGGTTTCACCAAAGATGATCTGAAACAGCTGAACTAAAACCTAAATAACTTTCTAAACTGTCTCTGGTACAACACAATCTGTGTTCATCCATCTACACGACATTCACAAGACTTCCAAATGAAGTTTGGAGATGTTTCATATAATTGGCGGAGATTGTAATGCGGTATCTTATGTAACATTCAGTGTACCGTTCTTTTCCTTGTATGTACATGTGCAGCCAATGGACTTAAGCTGGAATCCATTCTCCCGTGGTGGTCTGTACATGTCAGCTCCCAGCCTGGTGGAGAAGCTCAGAGGACAGCAGTGTCCACTCAGCCGGCAGTTCCTCACAGCGCTGTCTTTATGTCACACTGTCATGGCAGAGTGGAAGGATGGTGTGTGTTTGTGTGTTGTGATTCAGTACATAATATTTCATCCTACATCTGATAAAACTGTTAAACCTCAGCTTATATTTCAGGGAACAATGGTTTGTTTTTTATTAAATCTTGGTGACATATGTGTATCAAGTTACTAACTGGTACAATGGACGGTTCCCAGACCCCAGAACATATTTACCACCACCTTGTGTGTTGATCTCATCCCACCAGAGGCTCCAGTTTACCAGGCTGCGTCCCCAGATGAGGAGGCTCTTGTTGGTGCCGCCAGGGAGCTGGGTTGGGTCTTTCTTTCCAGGACAAGAGACTTTATCGTTGTCTCCGAGCTGGGTGTCACTCGCCAATATCAGCTGCTGGCCCTGCTGGACTTTACCAGCCAGAGAAGACGCATGTCTGTACTGGGTGAGAGGAGCTGTCTAAATACAATCTTATAATCTGTTTCAATCTTTTGCACTCACCTCACTCTTTTTGCACTTATGCTAAATTCACCCATGTCAACTTCATATCTGGATAAATTAATCTATACTGGTTTCGTCTCTTCATTCAGTGCGGGAGCCGGAGGGTGGGTTAAAGCTGTACTGTAAAGGGGCGGACATAGTGATCCTGGAGAGACTGCAGAAGGACTTTCCATATCAGGAGAGGAGTGAAACAGCCTTGGAGGTGAACTGAAGTTTCGACTGAAACATTAGTGTGTCTTTAGTTTACATTTCTGTATTTAGCAGTTCAAAATCACACTTTTGTCAAGTGAAAATGTAAAACTCAGGTATTGTTTCTTTATGTTTTATTTGACAGAAAGTGACAGAAATGGAATATAATATTCATAACAATATTTTATTTGTGTGTAATCACCTGAAAATAAACCTTATAATGAGCCTTTTTTTATCTACAGACAATGCAGGTTCTCTTCCCCAAAGTCCACTGCTGAAGCTGACGAGATTGTCATTAGTTTTTGAGGTATTTCATCATAGATGAAAGAATTAGACAAATTGAAATTTTGACCTGATGGCGCCAGCAGTTGATAAGTCTAGGAATCACAATTATTAAATTGAATCCTCAGAGGGACATTAATGTACAAAATTTCATTGCAATCGATCAAGACGTTTCACCCCAAACACAAATATCAACCTTATGTTGGCACTAGATGAAAGGTCACTTGGATTCATCCTCTGTGCACTGTGAATGTCTGCACCAAATTTGGCAATCCATTCAGTAGCTGCGCTTAAAATCACCAAATCACCAGCTGATATGATTCAGTATTTCCCCTGGAATCTTTTTCGGTCCTGGAAAATTTGCCACATGAGGCCAATTTATTGAAGTCTTTGTGCAGGCCCACCGAGTGCTCTCTCTGCAGCCTGTTACTGAGAACTGTTTTTGCTTACTAAAAGTTATATTGCTGTCAAAAGCGGTCATGAGTTGTAGCCCCTGTACCCTGTTAATGGTGGAGAAATCACATTCACAGTTGTAGATGACTAGTGTTAAAGTTCACACTTCATAAGAGTAAGCTCACAGTAAAATGAAGTAGTTCACGGTCATAGTTCACAATTTTGATTTTTAAATTGAGTTCTAAATGAACTAGTTCACTTTTTTTTTTAATGAGCTGCTTTACAAAATGCTGACTTGGGTGGAGGAACTTTGCAGCTGTTTACTCGTGGTCTTGCACTTTGTTCATGATTTCTTGTGCTCATCATTCACATGAAACAAATAAATTATACATGTGTGCTCTGCAGTAATTTAAAGGGACTCTGATGACAAGAGTTTCTCAGGCAACGACAGAGAGGTTGACTCATGTTTCAGAACAGCACTGCACAGATGCACCCACAGGCACATTGATTTCTGGTAGAACGGATATTTGGTGTTATTTTTGGCATATAACAAACATTGTAGGCCATCCAGGCTTGTACTGTTACAGGGGAAACACAAGGATTCATCCTCTGGGGACAATGAATGTCTGAGCAAAATTCAATGGCAATCCATCTAATAGTTGTTGAGATGTTTCTGTTTAGATCAAAGTGGTGGACCGACTGACAGGCTGAGATTGCCATACTGCCACTAGCATGGCTTAAAGTAGTTTACATATATAACTGTATGTAGAATTGTATCAATGGTATTATTATCAAAGTATATTCACACTGCTGAGCATCTCAGAGTATTGTTGACCAGTTGAAATTTCTTTATCAATGATCAATAGTTTTCAGGGGAGGCCTGTGATCCTCTGCTTAAGTCCTTTTGAGATTGTTGAGGCATGTCTGTTTTCTTTGTCAATTCTTCACTTCTGCCTGAGCGATCACTCAGTAAATAATGTGAAGCCTATCAAATAATGGGTTAAATTATCTTCTGTCAGTTGTTTGCCCAGGCCTGTCTGAGGACTTTGTGTGTTGCGGTTCGATCTGTTCCTGAGGCATCGTGGGAGCAGTGGAGTAAAATCCTGGCCCAGTCTGCTGCCATGGCGACCTGTGAACGCGACGCACTGCTGGAAAAGCTATATGATCAAATGGAGAGAGAGCTGCAGGTGGGCTGATCGTTTCCACAGTATGACCAATACAGATAACAACTTGTGTTCAAAGGTTATTTATTTTTCACTCGATTCATTTGTTCATGTAATGAGGTTGAACTCGTATCATCTCCCTCATATTAATTACTCTGTCTCCTCGTTATAGTCATGCTACTGTCCAACAAATCCACTATACTAAAACACATTTTAACTTTCATTTTTGTAGCTTCTAGGAGTGACAGCAATAGAGGACCGACTTCAGGAGGGCGTCCCCGAGACTATAGCGCTGCTTCAACAGGCTGGGCTTAAAGTATGGGTTCTGACTGGGGACAAAAAAGGTATTGTGAAATACCGTAGCAGCAGAATGGCACCATTTTGAATGCTGTGCTGTAGCCACATGACAACAACGTCTCACTGTGGCCTTTTCCCTCTTTCCGGCTCACTCTTTCTCCGTCCTTGCAGAGACTGCAGTGAATATTGGATATTCTTGCAAACTCCTGGATTCTGATACCAGATTACTGGAATGGCAGGAGCTGAGGTTAGCAATGATAAAAATACACAAACACACCCACATACACCCACACACACACACACACACACACACACACACACACACACGCACCATCCCATTGATCTTTGTGTGTTTGCCCCTGCAGACAGATACTCCAGTCCCCAGACCCAGTGGTCAGTTTCTTCAAGGCCAGACAGACAGAGCTGTGGGCTGTAGACAAGGGGAGGGCTGAAGGAAAGACTGCTATAGTCCTCACTGGACCTGAACTGGTAAACACTGGACATACAGGAAATAGTTTACTCATATACTTTTTCAAATGGCTGAATATAGTTTGCACATTACTCTGTATCACCAAACACTGTGTTTTATATTTCAGAGAATGTAATAAGACAGAATAAAGTGGAAATTGGAGGCTCTACTGCTGTTTACGTTGTAATTGGGTGTTGGTAACTAAGTGCAATTTTTAGACATGAATCATTTTTTTTCTGAAACTTGCAATAATTGATTTTTTTTTTTTTTTTTATCCACTTGAGGCAACGGAAACAAGCTGTAAACACAACCAACATTAGTTTATATGGCAAACCTGTTAGCAAACAGTTAAGCAGATAAGAATCAGCGTTCATTTGGAGTCATGTTTGTGCCTATCTGATGATTGAAAGTATTCACTCTCTTTTAGCTTTTTTATGGTCTCTACCAACTCCTTAGGGAAGTATCCGGCTCTTCAGCTGCTATGTTGTCCACTATGTACACCAGCTAGTTGCTAACTGTGTCTGCAGGAAGTGTACAGTGGCTTTTTAGAGCTTTTTCCTTCTAAACAGCTGCCTGCTGCATCTAAAAACAATGCTGACGAGAGCAGTGAGACTGAGCTTAACAGCAAAGTAATGGGCTGTAAAACTGAAACAATGAGCTGAAACACCCCATAGATCTAAGGGAAACTGCCGAGTCAGGTGACAAACGTCTGTGGGTTTGTCTCTACAAACAAACCCTTCATATTACACATGGATCAAAAAAAGGATGCAAAAAATACAGAAATATCTAAAGAAATATAGTTAAATTCCTTAACACAGGATTTCTTCTATGAGTTGTCAAAGCTGTCAGAAGGTAGGGCCATTTTATATGAGTATAACCTAAACTGAGCGGTTTGATGGTGGTGTTCTCCAGGCAGAGTTTGACCAGAGACCAGATTGGGGGACCACGTTCATGAGCCTGGCCGCCGAGTGTCAGTCGGTGTTATGCTGCCGTGTAACACCCGGACAGAAGGCTGAAATCGTCACGTTGGTCAGGAAACACACCAGCTCAGTCACCATGTCCATCGGGGACGGTGCCAATGATGTAAACATGATCAAGAGTAAGTCAGCTCGAAATGAAAACATGGCAGAGAAAATTAATAATCAGTGCTCTCTGCTTTCTGATCTTGTGTTTTTACTTTTTGTTCTTCCATTTTAATCTGTCTTTTTTCTAAGCGGCTCATATTGGTGTGGGAATAGCAGGAGTGGAGGGAGGTCAGGCAGTGCAGAACGCAGACTTCGCATTGTCCCAGTTCAGATTTCTGCAGAGGCTCCTGCTGGTCCACGGGCGCTGGTCCTACAGACGCATTTCCCTCTTCTTGCACTACTTCCTGTTTAAGACCTGTGGCTTTGCTCTCGTGCACATATGGTTTGGTATCCTCAATGGCTTCAGTGCTGAGGTTAGACAATAACATGGATAAAATTCAATGGCATAAAGACTTCATGAACTGAAGTTAAACATAAACTGAAGTCATTTCTGTCTTGCAGACTCTGTATGAGACATGGTTCATCGCTCTCTACACTGTCTTCTACACATCGACCCCAATTATGCTTTTGGCCTTCTTTGAACAGGTGAGAGAGTTTAAGATTTCAATGTTTTTATAATCTCAATAAGTCATATTCTCAGTCATATTTTGATATTTTGTCATCAGCACTTTGATTTTTGAGTCATAATGCTTCATGCTGCCTCTTTGTGTTGTAGGATGTGAGTGCAGAAAGCAGCCTGAAATGGCCTGAGCTATACAAGATTGGACAGAGACAGGAGCTCTCCAGCCCTCTCATGCTCTCCTTGTCACTTTTGCACGCCGTCTACGCATCGCTTGTTCTCTTCTTCATCCCATGCGGAGTGTTCTACAACACAGCCTTTGACTACCAGACTATGGCAGTCACTGTCTCCATGGCAGCCACGTTCACTGCCACCATTGAGGTCAGGATCACACTTTTTATAGACGCAGAGTGAACTACAAAACTTCACAAGTCAAAAAAAACCCAAAACAAATAAAAATGTAATGTGAAAACAGAAGGGGAATGTTATAGCGCATAATCAAAAACTATTGCAAACTCTATGAAATTCTAATGAACTGTTGATGCCATAACATGATGTTATTACATCACACATCTGTATAACTGACAGAGCTGTTACTCCTGATTACATCAAAATGTAGCGAAACACGGTCAGGATGATCATTTGAGATTATGCATGTTATGGGAATTTTTTAAGAAAGACCCTTCAATAAGGAAGACTGGATTCAAAGTATCAAAGTTTAAGTTGAATTTATTATTCTTGTACAAGAAGGAGCGTTTAACAGTGCAACACACAAAAGGGGTTACAGAGAAAAAGGCTCCCTGAGGAGCTCTAACAGTTGGTTCTTATACATTTTTTACTGGGCTGTCTCGGACACCTCCCCACTGATACAAATAACATCATAACGTCATTGCCTGGTTCTCTGCTCAGTAATGAGCAGGAATGTTTCTTATCTACCTGTCTTCCCTGTCCTTATACTATTAATTTATAGTTGAACTCTATCTCACCCTGCCAGCCTCAGTAAAACATAGAGCAGATAAGAGAAGTGCACAAGACATGTAAAGAACAAGATACGCACATACCATATGAATTAGAACATCTGAACCCCAGTATAATCCTAATTTTTATAACAATGCACACACACACACACACACACATAATAAGAGTTATGTATTATATTCAGGAAAAAATTGAGACTGCAGTAGCCAAGAATGAGGCAAATTATAATGACAATTAAAATATTAACGTACAAGAAAATACATCTATATTTCAGTGATATTGGATGATAATCTGTGCTGTCATATCACAGGAGGCTCTGTGTATCAACCTTCACATCCCCTGTACCTTAATTTACAGTATAAATCTATTAACAAGGAACATTTCTCGCTTTCTTAAGATGTTTTATTAAATTGTGTGTTGTATTTTATTTTAGACTCTTCATATTATTATTATTTATGTTGTATTGAAGAATCAGATATCCTACCATAGTGGACATTAAAGTTACGTTTTATTCTTGTTCTGTTTAGTTTTGTATTCAGCTCTATTCTCTTATATTCTCTTCTGTCTCGCTTTGTTTGGTTCTTCGTTGTCTTCGTTCCAGTCTTGTTTAAACAAATGATAATAAAACCTTCATTTTTATTTTTCCTCACTTATAGCTGCTGCACTGTATCCAGTATTTGTCCTCTGACTGCTTCTGTTTGTCTCTCAGATTGTGCTGGTGACCAGATACTGGACGAAGTTCAATATAGCAGCTGTGTGTGTCTCTTTCTTGCTTTTCTTCATCTGTACCAGAATCACCCACAGCCGCATCCTGTTTCAGAGAGCACCCCTGGACTATATCTTTCTCGGTACACCACACACGCCATTCCAACATCCATACTGCAGGAAGTGCTGGATTTGATTTATGTGGCGACAAATGATATCTAAAATATCTGTGGACAAAAACCTACAACTAAACACCCAAGACGAATATGTTTTAATGATTATTTAACGTTTTGTCAAGCGGCTTGATTGCTCCTTGTGTGTTTTTCATCAGGTGTGTCTGAAAAGGCCTTCGCCGATCCAGTTGTATGGCTCACTGCTCTGCTCACTGCCTGGACGGCCGTTTTGCCCTCCATGACAGCCCATGCTCTCAATGTCATCCTCACCGTCCATGGCAAACACAAGGTGAGACACATGCTTTGAAAAGAAAAAGGAAATTAGGATAGTAAGAAAAAGAGACTCAAATCACAAATGAATAGTTCAAAAATAAAAATAAAATCATTTTGCACTCACCTCAATGTTAATATCTATTGAACTTTGTACATTTAGGCACGTAGCAAGTTGGCTTCTATACATCTCTTTCTTCTTTTTTTCCAAACTATTTAAGATTTTTTCATTTTCATAAAATGTCTCCAAACAACCTACAGCTGCCTCATTCAGGTGTGGAGAAAAAGTCCACCAGTTATTGTGTTATGTATTGTTTTCAGTGTTTTTCTCAGTGATAATTCTCCAGTTATGTGCGTCGTACTGGCTTCAGGCTCACTGCTGTTGCTTAAAAAAAACTTAGATGGGATGAGTTGTTTCCCCATTCACAAAGTTATTGAGAGCTCATTTTGTACAGTTGTAATTGTAAATGGTCACTGACGTCACTGTCACCTGGCTGTAATGTAGATCCACAGTGCACCCCATCAGCCAGTCGAGCTGAGGTCAAAGATGACGAGAGGAACGCCTTTTCGCCGTTCCTCTTACGCCCTCTCTCAGGGAGCCGGGCATGGTAGCCTCATCACTTCGACGACTTCCATGCGTGGCATTGCAGCGTCGTTGGATGAGAAGGTGACTGCAAGTAAAAACTCCACTGACTCTCAAATTCACATGAAGGACTGAATCAAAGACATAAATAATGACTTGTTTAGTTTTGATACTGGAAATATGTGATCATATAGATGTTATTGCAACATAGAACTATGAAGATGATTCCTTGTATGTCTGTATCTCACTACTACTTCTGTGGGCGATTCTTAGTAGAGCCTGCATCTTTTGTATAGCTGCCATTTTCCAATAAAGTAAATTACATAATGTACAAAATACATTGAGTACTCTAACTCTTGTTTATTGTCTTTACATAGACAGTTTACCTCTGCATGAATATCTCTGATCTTTGCTGTTTGAGGCTGTTGTGGTAAAAAAAAAAATTAAAAAAAAAAATTTCCATCCGCTGGGGTCACAGGAGATTTCCTTTGAAGATCAAACCAAACACAATAAACCGACAGCACCGCTTTGTTTTACAATTGTTTTATTTGTTAATTTATTTCAAAACACGCAATTTTACCCATATTATCCTTTTAAGTTTTTATTTTTCTGTAACAGTTATTACTCAGATTTTTTTCCTTCTCAAAAGTCTCAACTAGAGTGAAACTAAAAGTCCTCCACAGGCTCTCCGGCTTCTGCAGTGGGAGGAGGGAAAAGAGGCTTTCTGACCAGACATCGTGAGTGGGTTTATCCCTCATTTCTGTGTGGGTGGAAGTGTGTGTGTGTGTGTGTGTGTGTGCGCGTGTGGGAGTTTACACCAGGGTGTATATATGTGTGTGTGTGTGTGTGTGTGTGTGTGTATGTTTAAGTGCAATAGGTGGAATGTCCACATGGCCGGTAAATCACAGGACCCGTAGAGCAGCCCAGAGAGCTGAACATTGTCTTCTAGGTTTGGTAGCCAGATTGTCATACCTCTGATTTCATCTTTGGTTTCAGCAAACACTCTCAAAAGGCAGACTCACCCTCTCCAGCATGTGCCTGTGTCTGTTTGTGTGTCTGTCTGTCTGTACGAGTGCAATATAAGCCACCATCTCCAGACGACTTTGTAAACTTAAGTAAATACAATGTAAGCGTCTTTGCATTGATTGTGGCCCTTCCTTGGCGCTGGGGACAAAGACAGTCATACATTGTAGTACAATGGAGCCATGAGCGGGGAGGATCAGCTTGCAAACATCAACATGGACTCCATTTTGATGTCAATGGCAGTTTGGGGCATTTGTGTAAAGCTGTACGACATCAGTCTGGTGAAACATGGGGCGCTGTAGTGCTCTTCTCCCCCCCAGCCACTCTCTACTGTACCCAGAGTGACTGGGGGGTTACTCTGCCCGCTCTGGGCTCAAGGGAGAGGGGATGGGGATGAGAAAAGGTCATGGAAGTGTGTGAGGGAGTGTTTAAATGTTGAGGGGAGGGAGGGGGAGGTTGAGGGTTGTACACTCTGACCCAGCAGCAACGATTAAGATTGGGGGGGTCAGGTGTTTGCATAGTTCTCTGTGCAAAAGCCACCAACCGGAGCCATTTTTATTCCTCGCGGCTGGTTACATCATCATTAGATTAGCAGGAAATCGTGGTGGGTGATGGTGAAATATGGTCTTTGCACCACAGGTGTCGTTTTCTACTCCTGCAGTGCACTACATTGTGGCAGTAGGAGGGTGAAAAGTGACAGATGACGAGGGGAGGGAGTGAATTTATAATGTGTGATGAGGTTTGGTTTGAAGTGTCGTGTAACCGAGTCATGTCGAGTTTGAGCGTTGCGGTCAGATTTGGCCGTGATGGGATGGAAAATGGTTGTTTTGGAGAGTGGAGGTGGTAGTGGTGGTGGTGGTGGTGGTGGGGGTGGGGCAATCGCTTGGCAGTTGAGCACTACAGCTCGTCACAATTCAGAGAGCCTCTTTTCCCTTTGATTTTGTTCTTCCATCCTCCCCTTCTTCCTCCCCACTGGCCTGCCCTCTCTCTACCTTTTTTCTTGTTTTGAAACTGATTGTCTTCTACCATCACAAAGACACTTGGTTCTGATTGATTAACAGGTAACAGAAGAGGGAGAGCACAGTGTGACTGGGGGTGTCTACATCAGTCCCATTGGCAACCTTCGATCCCACAGTGAAATGACACACACTTATGCTGTTTGACAGTAAATGCTGACGACATTTCGGGTCGGATTATCAGTTGCCAAACGGTACTGCGGTTGGTTGGTCGGTCAGTCAGTAAGAAATGGTTTCAAATTTTCGCATGACAAATATTGCAACCCATAGTAAAGGAACATAAAAAAGAAACACTTTGTCTTCCACATAGGTACAAATGAGCACACATACACAGATTGAAGAAAAGCATGTAGACAGACATACAGGTATATTCAAGGCCGCTCGGGCCTGTGTGTGTCCCTCTGATTAACTCCAAGTAAACAGCCCGTCTTTGGAAAAGCAAGACACACATTTCAGGACCCGAGTGAGGACCACAAGCTGAGGAATGAAGATTGAATGCTATTGATTGGGAGGAGAGGAGTTTGACCTCCCCCAGCACACACTGCCCCCTACTGTCTGGATTTATATACATCAAAGAAACATGGGGAAAGGGGAAGGGTTGCAACAACACATGCACACAACCAGTGAATCCAACAGTGACGGAAATTCTAAAAACAAGGACCCCTCCAACGCCTAAAACCCGAATCCTCCCACCCTTTTTTTTTTTGTTTTGATAACCAAAATATCCCCCACCCCTTCTCCACCCACTCCCAAGTCTTTCCATCCTCCTCCTCTCCCCACAAAATCACAGGTCATTCCTGTTGGTTTCTATACAGTTATACAATATCCATGCACAAAAGAAAAAAGCGCACCTTCTTTTCAATAGGAGGTGCTGGTCTTTAATATTCTAAGAACATCAGGAGCACTTGAACACACCCAGGAACCTTCAAAAGTAACTGTGAAATTCTTTTTTTTCTTTTTTTTCCAGAGAAAAGACAACTTAAAGGCAGAAGAAAGCTAACAATGAGTAAAAGGTTATTCCTCCTTTGGTTTAACATCAAATTTTTGGTTTAAAATTCAGCCCAAATCATATTTTGGTAATTTCTTTCTATGTTTTTTATTTTATTTTTATTTTTTTTTGTTTCCTTTTAAATGTACCCGCCTTGGAGAGAGCTTTGAACTAAACATCTGAAGTGAGTAGCTCTTGCCCCTCTCTCTCTAGTCTAGCCTTCTCTTCTGTCTCTTCTTTTCTCATGTAACCCTCCACAGAAACATTCACAATGTCTTTTCCTTTATGAAAACAGTAAGTACATGCCGTAGCAAAAACAAACAAGAGAACGTACGAGAAAAATGAGCAAACAAATAAAAGGAATTTAACAGTATAAAGCTTCAAGTCACAAGTTCCAAAACTAACTATCATAGTATCATAGTTTCATAATCATTGTTATCATTAGCAGTATTATTTTCAGTCTAAATTACATAAAGTTTACATGAAAGGTTTTTGAGGTATTTCAGAATTAATTGTCAACACACGCCTACCGAGTCTTAGCACTAGCCAGGGGGAGAGGTCGACTGGACAGACAAGGTGGAGGGAGGAGAGAATTTGTGTCTATAAACTCATTGAGTCTTCCACACTTTTCTAGTGCAGCCTCTGTGCTTGCACGCAGTGGAGAAAGAGAGCGAGAGAGAGACATTTAGTGGTAAGATTTTTACAACTACAGCCCTTCGAGCGCTTAGAGCCTCGGCCTTTCTACCCCCCTCTTTCTCTGTTACACAAAAATATCTCTGATGTGAGAGAGGTAAAGTGGCTGAGAGTCTAAGCACACCGGGCGGAGAGAAGAAATAAAAAACACAAAGGCTGTGAGCTACTAGAAGATCAACGATACAGTAACAAAGACTGACAGATTAAGGAGTAACATATAATTTTGTTTCAAATAAATAGTGTATAGAAAATGTTTTATAGACTTTCTACATGATAAAGTGCTTGTATTCTAGTGTATCAAGATGGAAAGTCAATATGGGAGAAAATGCTGACACAGCCCCCACTCTGTGTCCCTCTCTTTGGCCCCCCTTTCTGTCCATCCAATTATGGGTGCATTGTTTGAATGTGAGTGCATGTTTGTAAATGGGTGTGCAGTTATATGCATGCACCCGCATTGCTCTGTGTGTGTGTGTGTGTGTGTGTGTGTGTATATATATGTGTTAGTCTGTATGTGTGTTTGTGTCCAGTGCAGTCCCACCCGTGGTTGAAGGGAAAAGGCACTCAACTCTGTCTGCAAGGCAGCCACCTCCTCCTATGTGGCACGATGCAGTCCGACTGCGCTGTTAATACGAACGTGTGTGTGTGTGTGTGTGTGTGTAATATCATCAGTGTGTCTTGTCTGTAACGGTTTTGGGCAAAGAGGGGGGGCTTTTTTTTTGTTTTTTCTATTTTTTTTTGGTTTGTGTGTCCCCCTAGGCAGTTTGGGACCGGTAGGCTGCAGTATCTTTGGTATTAGTGGCGGTTTCACAAACCACTCAGCTTAGTGAGGTAGCCACATTGGTTCTCACTACAAACAAATGTCATTTTGTCAGCCTAATACCTAGAGCTGAATCTAGCTATTTACCTATGCTCACTGAACTGTATACCACAAATCGATTTTAGCTCATCATCCTTTGGCGCCGTTAACTCACTGCTTACAGCAACGTGAAGTTAGTCAGTACCTCTCAATCAACTCCTACAATGACCATCTCTTATCTAATCTGCACCGCTAATCTGACTACATTGTTGGAAATGCTACAGTTGCATCTTAAGACCATACAGATAACTATTGAGTCCCGAGCTTCACCCCCACCCACCCTCCAATAAAACCACACTGAATCAGCCAGGACATTTGGAGGTCATGTTTTGTCCCCCTCGGTTTTACCCCATTCTTGGGGCTCAGCTTGAAGGGGGCTGAGAGTACCACAGTTCTGACATGAAATGCCAAAAGAGAGAGAGCGTCCGTCATTTATTCTTCTCTTCAGCAGCTCCCTGTTTTTCTTTTTTCTTTTTTTTCCTCTTTCTCATGGTAAATGTCTCGTCCGAGTCTATATTCACACAGAATGCAAAAAAAAAATACATCCGTCATTGGCCTCGGTCCTTGCATCCCTCTTTTTTTTCCTTTTAAAAAGTCCTTCCTTTTTTGTTTTTGATTTATCAACAAGGTGCCTTACTTATGCACAACAGAGCACAATAGTAACAAGAAATAGAAACTTTGTGTCTATGGTACTAATTAAATACCCGCATCAATATAGAGAGGAAGAGAGAAAGAGAAGGGGGGCAATGGGGTTAGAGGGATAGAGGAGGTAGAGAACCAAAGATAGAATGAGAGATTTTTATTCTGCTTCAAAATGTGTCCAGTTATGTGTTGGAGACATTTCTTTGTTGTATTTGTAACACATACTGTATGTGTGATATCTTTGTCATTTGAGGTTTGGTTATTGTATGCCTTAAAGTCTGATTATTTTTTTCATTTTTTTACTAAAAAAGTATATTTTAATTCAGTTAAAAGCTGATTGTTGGTTGCTATGGCACACACCGCCCGTCATCAGTGGGGCGCACTGTAGCTGTGTGTGAACCCTAGTACCATATTCTTTGATTCGCATTAAGGCAGTAAGCATTGGCACTAATTATTGTAGCATTTTGACAGCTGAGTGTGGTGGTTCGCTTTGGGTTAGCTACTGATAACTGATAACCGTCGTGTGGGAATAACCAGGAGATTTGGTTTGAATCACATCTGTTGAGAGCCTTTTTTTTTTTTTTTTTTTGCTAACAGATGGGATGAAAGAATGGAAGAATGATTTGAGAAAATATGAAGCCTCCCAAAAAATAATTTAAATTAAACCTTCGCTGCACTTCAGATGTGTCTGTCTCTGTAAAGCCTGCTGTTACTTTTTACTCTGTTGTACTTTTCTATCCCCTCCTTGTGTAATTTCTCTACTTGTATTTTATGGATTCTTTAAGATTTGGATTGGCTAAATAAATCCCTGCCTTTGCTAAATCCCTGCGTTTTCAGCATTCAGTTTAACCATCCCCCTCCTCCGGCTTCACCAGTGCTGGTTGGATGAGGAACAACAATAGGATAATGGTTAGCTATTGATCTGCCTTCAAAGAGCTGTGAGGGCCTGAATGTGTTGTGCCATGACTTCTCCTCAGCATCTAGTGGCTCTTCCCTCCCTCTCCTCCACTCTGAGCCCCATTGCTCCGCTGGATACAGGTCTCTGCTATCGACAGCAGGGGGCACTGTTGCTCTGCCAGCATAGGCAGGGACCAGGGAGGGAGAGGTGTGCTGCTGCTGCTGCTGCTGCTGCTGTTGCTGTTGCTGTTGCTGTTATGAGGCCTTTGTGTCCCCATCTCCAGTGGGTTCCATGTGCTCCTCTTACATTCTGCTTTTCATATGCAGCTGTAATGTAGTTGGCTGGATGCCCGAGCGTGTTGTTGTCGCTTGGTTCTCAGTTATTGATCAGAGGAAAAGCTCCCTGCAGAACAAAGAGCATGTCCAGACATCTCACCCGCCTCTCCTGTTGGTCAGAGAAACACAGACTCTAGGCTCAGGCTAAGAGTAACAATGACATGTCTCCCTACAGGCCTCCAACATCTGTGCAAAAAATATAGACCTGGGCCTGGAAGACCTGAGTATCTACTGCCGAGCGTCTTGAGTTTCACCTTCAGGAGGGGTCAAGGCCCCGCTCTCTCTGTCTGCATCGATTCATTTTTCAATTCATTAGTTTGCCGTATGATCAGGCTGAGCTGCTCTCTGAAATGGCTGGCCATCAGGGAATACCTTTGGCCGAGGAATGAAGGAGACTACAGGAGGAGGGGGAGGTAGAGGCGGAGAATTGGAAAGCCTTGTTGTTTTTTTCATAGGCTGCGTTGTTTTCTTTATGACGGCCTTGTGTGTGCAGGATGGGGCTTGGATAATAAGGCTATGTGCTGTTCTGTTGTCAGATTTATTGCCGTTCTTTTCGCCCTTGTTGCTTCCGTGTGCCGGCGTAGAGGGGATGAGAGAGAGACTAAAGAGGCAGACACAAAGGAGGTGAGTTGGGAGAAAACGCGGAATCAGTGGCTACTTGGGTGATGAAGGAGGCCGGCATATATGTCTGGTACCGTCCAACAAAAACATCAAATCTTTGGTGTCTCTTTACTTTGTCAGATGCCATAAAAATGATTTTCTTTCAAAAAAGACAGAATCAATGATTGTCCTTGTGTGAGTAATGCAGAGTGGACCTGACTTCACAATTCACCTTTTTAGATTTTGCTTGTTTCAGGTGAGCGCTTGAAATTCTGACTGACAAAAAAGATGATTGCATGGCACAAAGGATTTTTTCAGGCAGAGGACACATTCAGACGGTCCAGGACAGGTAGGGTTGTTATACACAGGTTTCACAGCCAATTTTCCATGTTGCCTGTTGTTCCAACCTGGTTCCCCGACCCTCTGAAGGTCCTCTCCTCCTCTCAGGCCTTGGAGAAGGTGGTTGCGGATGTGCCCGGCTGCCCAGGGCTGGCACCGTGGTCATCGTGCCAGCGGTCCACGCAGCGGCGGCGCGCATTCATGAAGAAGTTGCTGACGGTGCTGAGCTCCAGGCCGAGCTGCTGGGAGATGGTGATCTGCATTTCCTTGGATGGACGCTTGTTCTCCTTGAAGATGGCGATGAGTGTGCGGCGCTGCAGGTCAGTGAAGACCAGACGCTGTTTCTTGGGCGCCGTGTTGCGGTCCTTGTGTTGCTCCTGTTCTTTGCGCTTGCAGGCTTGGTGTGGATGGCAGCGGTGGGAGGGATGGGGATGAGAGTGGGAGGCAAAGAGGGGAAAAAGAAAACACAAAGCAAGGTAAATATACAAAAGTGATGTATTTTCTTGATTAAATAACAAAGACAGAAGGTGGAGGGAAGTAAAGTAACTAAATGTATCATTAGCCAATACTTAAACACATAAAAACTAGTTTATACACTAGCAGAGATTCTACAGCTCCATCTCTATTGCCATATTAAAGTTGATTTAAAGCTAATCCATGCCTCCTGCCCAGTGGGAATATTCCTTCCATCCTGCAGAGTGCAGACAGGGAGCCAGCCTGCGGTGAGAGAAAGATGGGGTGAGGAGGGAGGGAGGGTGGTGGTGGTGGTGGTAGAGGGGAGGGTGGGACTGGCTGTTGCCTGCTAGCTGGAGACACTGCTGTTTGATTCAATATTAATGCAGTTTGAGTCGCAATGGGGGACTGAGTGACTGTTGCACAAAAGTAAGCATTTTGTGTGTGAGTGTGTGTGGAAATGAGAGATAGAGGAGGGGTAGACGCAGAGAAAGAAAAGGTTGGAGAGAAAAGAACTGAAAAGGTGGAGGAGTAAGACAAAGTGTGTGCATTTATGTGTATACGTGTGTGTGTGTGTGTGTGTGTGTGTGTGTGTGTGTGTGTGTGTGTGTGTGTGTGTGTGTGTGTGTGTGTGTGTGTGTGTGTGTGTGTGTGTGTGTGTGTGTGTGCGTGTGTGTGTTTAAGAGCCAAAGAGAGGAGCTGAGAAGAGGAGGGAGGGGCAGCGAGTGAAGGAGAAAGAGAGATATTGACCGACTTTGCTGTAGGAATTGGGGGGTTCTCTGTAGGGACCGAGGTCAGAATCCCCCCCAGCAGGTCTACAGTCTGCTACTTCAAACAGAGCCCACTGGAGCCCACTCTATTGAGCTCTGAGAGGGTATTTATAACCCACTGCACCCCCCCCCCCTTCCCTTCTACGCCTCCCTCCCCAAACACAAACACTCGAGAGGTGCATGCACCGGCTGCCCCTTCCCATACGCAGAGCAATTTTCAAAAGAAAACACACCAAGTGTAGTCTCTTACGTTTGGGAGGGGGGGTCCGAGGAGGGGTGGAGGGGTTGTAGGCAGCAAACACAGGAATTAATAGTTAATAGAATGTTGTATTGTGGGTAAGTGTGTTGTAACTCAAAGTATTTGTAGGAGACGGGTGGAAAACAGCAGACAGGTACAGCGTAAGAAAAAGGTAGAAACGGCGCCCAGAGATGATGTAGCAGGAGTTTGTGTGTGTGTGTGTGTGTGTGTGTGTGTGGGAAGGTTAAGGCACCACCTCTGCAGCCACATGTTCCCCTGCTGGCTGAGGATCGAAATCCTGCCAGAAACGGACTGCGTGTCCCTCTCAGCTTCCCTACTGTCTCAATAAAACGAGAGCAAATTGGAGAGAGAAAGAGAGAGAAAGATGCCATCCCTGTGGGGTCTCCACCTGCTGCCGTCGGTATTGTCTGATACTTTCATACTCGCCTTCAATAATGTCTCACTCTCATGCTGTGGGTGTGTGTGTGTGATGCATTTAAGGACACAATTTTTTTTTTTTATTTTTTTTATGTTCTACTTGTGTTTGCGCATGAGTGTGTGTGTTTGGAGGGGCAGAGGGGGGGTTGTGATTATGCTGAAGTGGCTGGAGCCAAGCAGTGGCGCTGTGTGTCTAATTACAGTGGAACAGAGCCCATTGATCAGCCATTGCAGTCCAATCTGTTTACTACAGATGTCTAACCTGCACACGGGCCCATCCATCATATTCATATTTCACATCAACACTGCAGCTATATATATCACACACACATGCTAATATGCCACGTACAGATTTGTCTAAATGCATGCTTGTTCGTACAGTATGTACATCATCAAATCTGCACTTTGATTTATTATAGGATCAACGGATAGTCGTGACGATGAGGAGGACGGTGATCATTTGGAGGAGTGTAATGAACAGGACAGACCTTTTAAAGCTTTACTTAGGGAATCGTTGACACCGATTCATTCATAAAATTATAATTTTATGCATCTCTTTATAATTATAGTGACATATCAAGCACTTTCATGTCTCCAAGCGACGGAACAAGATGTTACCCAGCGTTTCCAGGGACAGGCCGACTCATATGATGGATTTATTAGAAAATAGATTCATCAATTTGAGTCTTTGAAAAGGCGTTCTGGTCTGACTTCACGACCAAGAAATGTTTCTAATTAGTTTTCAAAAAATGCACTCACTTTACTTTTACTAGTTCATACTCATTATTCACGTACACATCAAGTGTGGCTGATTGAACTTTTAAGGAAAGTGTGTATGAAAATGAGATATCAGCTAACATGTGACTCCGCAAACAGACACTGTGGATTGTTTGATCATCTAATTACCTATAATCCAAACACTGACTGAATTAAAATGACGTATTTACTATAATACAGTTGATACATTATTGTGTTTAATCAAGACTTTAATCTAGTTAATCTTGCCAGTGTCACAAGCATCTGAGGTCAAATTGTCCTAGTCAGTCGTGAAAATCTATCTCAGCACCAAACTTTAATTAAACATCTATAATGTGCTACTCCAAAGCAGAACGAACACACACTCTGTTTGGTTTGGTCACCCAAAGTGACTACAACTGGCAATCTGAAATACAGCACAACATCTGTATCCACGAAAAGAAACAAGCTGAGCAAGTAACACATCCTTTAGTTTGTAAAACTCCGTCATAAGACGGTTGGGAATGTGCATCCTTCAAGGGGGAACAGCAGTTTTCAAACCATTTCTTCAACAACAAAGCAAGTCTAACATTTATCATTCACCAAATAGAACCAGTTTTAACTTCAGCATGGAAAACACAAACCTAGAAATGTGTCCACATGTGCAGACGCTCGATTTTTAGGGATCAACTCCCCACTGACCGAGGAGAGAGAGCTACCACGTCTACTCAGCAAAGACGTGCCGTCGCCTCTGGCTTTAACTTGTGTGGAAGAGGATTCACTTCCCAGCAGGAGGATGAGCCTAAACATGCAGTGAAAGCTGTGTTTGAAGATGGATAACAGCGTGTAGTGCTGACGTGCACTGCTTTACCTCCACAGTCACCAGACCTCGACCTCTCTGAGCATCTTTGCGAACTGGATGAGTCACGAGAATCATCTGATTATTGTAACAGGTGAAAATTTAACTAACTTTAAGATTTTATGTCTGCAGATTATTTTTATAATTACTTTTCTGACACTTTTGGCTCATATTACTAATATATAACATTAAATAAACTTGATTACGCATGTATATTACTGTACAATAACTCAACAGCATTTCTTTTGGACTGTCCTTCCTCTTGTTTCCTGTTTTTCTAACTGGAGCAGCACACTTAATATTATTATCAATACAGATTTATTAATGACGTCTACACTGAGTTTATTTTTATTTCATTCAGCTTCCGGCTAACCTGAATGAATACCTTTACTTCCCTTCAGTGCTTGACCTTTGTCATCTGATTTGCCAAGATGTGTGTGACCTTGCACAGGTATGCATTTAATTAAACACACACACACACACACACACACTGCAGGCTATATACCTTCAAATATGAAGTGTTTGATATAGCGTCAAATCAAATTGTAAAATAAGTGCCTTTTTTTACGGATTATTTTACTTCTTTAATCTACTTTTTCTTCTGCATGTAGAACATTTTACTTAACATGAATCCTCTCTCTGTCACTTTGTGTATTTTCAGGCGGTATAATCAACATGGATCTATCTAGTTACACAAAGGGGGGGGTGCTTCCAAAATCTATGAATGGATTTGATTTAAGAAGCCAACAACTCTGTTGGATAAATGCTTGGGAAACTAACAGCTCTTTTTAATTACAATTTTAGGACTTTATTCTCTTTAAATACCCAAAGATTAGGATTTAAAAACACACTTTATATCCATGAGTGCTGTCTTTCTGTGTGTGTGTGCATAAAAAGTGAGACAGTGTTTCTGTCTTAATGTGCCTCCACAGCACGCTCAGACAGCCACCAGCGTCTCTCTCCACCGGCGAGTCACGTCCTGCCCACTGCCCACCTCATCGACCGGCTTGCTTTGTGTTGTTTCGGTCGGCAGGTGTCGCTCTCGCCGTGGCCCGGCTGCACGGGGCGCCATAGTGCGCTGCCTTTGCTACAGGCGCTGGATTTAGTAATCAATATCGATCGATCGGTGAGGAAGGGGGCCCTGATTACTGAACCAAGCTCAGCGTAGAAAAGAAAAAAAATCGATCATTGCAGCTTTTAGAGCTACAGTAGGCACCGAGCAGAGAGACGGACATAAACTCATGCACAAAGAGCAAACGGACAAGAGCAGAAATCCTGGTTTTGGTGCTGAGTGTTTTTCTGAGGTGTACACCCTGCTGCTGCTGCACGGCCAGAGAGAAATGTGATTTCTATTGCTCTCTATATGGAGCCGTGAACAGGAGCTGACCTACTTTGAATGCATCCCTCAGGCTGCTCACAAACATACAAGGACCGATTAACAGTCCATCCTGTGCTTCGTTGTTTTAGTTTTACATGTTTATTTACTATAATTTTGTAACATGGTTGCACATGAATACAAAGCAGAAGCCCAGTTAATCTCCATGAATGTCATTTTTTCTCTCTCTTAAACTATCAAATTCTTTAATGAGTGATTTTTTTCTCAACTTATCCTTTCTGCTCGGATGAAATCGGTCTAACTTAGGCCCTATTTCTCTTCCACTGATGACATTAATATTCTTTGCTTCACGACAAACCAAGCGAGGTTAAGAGAAAGGCCCTGGGTGTTCAATATCGATCGATAGATTCGTGAATAATTCGTGTGTGAAATTCAGTTCGTCCAATTAATTATGCCTCGGAGGAGGGAGGTGGAGGGGAGGCAGAGAAGTGGAGCCCGGAGAGGAGATTCATGACGGGGTGGAGACGGGGAAAACACACCAGGAAGGAAGCGTGATGATCCGGATTTTCTTTTTCTTTTTTTTTTTAATATGTGGACTAAAAAAAAAAATCCGACAGAGGGATTGGAGAGCAAAAATAAGTAGGTGATCATGACGTGTGTGTGTTCTTTCCAGCTGTCTCAGGCCTTCCTCTTGTCCCTGCAGATGTGAGTGCATCTTGAGCATTAATCATTTATTGATCATCGCTGCCCTTCCTGCTCATAATGAGAAAGTCAAACGGGCCTAATGTTGCGCCTGTAGTGGGTTTTTATGAAACCATGATTAGGAACTCCACATCTGCATCTGAAATGATTCAGCTTTTACAAACTCATGTGTGCACTGGCCTGTTTGTAAAGCAGACAGAGGTCTGCTGATTTAATTAATTTACCAATAAACATGTTTACCGGTTACAGTTCAGCGCACACACACACACACACACACACACATACACACACTCTCTCTCTGCAGCCTGGTTTATTGTTGGAAAGCAATCCTGTCCTCACTAAATAATCTATGCGGGGCCAGTTTGCTTGTCTTCTCCAGATTGTAAGAAGCATGATTGGCCAATTTGATGTTTCAAGTCTATTTATGAAGTCTCTGCTGTTTCTCATGGGCTGTTGCCTTAAAGATTGATAGCAGCGTGAATATCCGCACGGCCCTTCCTCTCTGTATATTGTGGCATTTATTTCATTCTGGCTGCAGGGCAATGCCAAGCTCTCTCCTCTCTTTCTTTCTTTCTCTCTTTCTCTCTCTCTCGCCAGGCCAAAACACTTCCAGCTCAATACTCCTTAATGTAATGAGTGAGAATTGGTGTTAATATACTGATAAAGCGACACAGTTTGTTTGTTTGCCTTCTCCAACGACTCAGCTGCGAGGCACTTCAATAACACTCAACCTGAACTCAAGTTTACACCCCCTGAACCAGTTCGCCCACATCTCATCACCACCTCAGCTCAGGCTCATCCGGCCTGCTTTAACCTTTTATTTAGAAATAATGAATGCAAAATGATTTTTTTTTTTTAAAATGAATGCATGTAGTGGGATTTTTTGATTTTTAAAAAACATGTCAAAGTCAGTTTAAGATGCACAAAACACGCCTGAGAAATATCATTTTTGTTCAGCTGTGTTTTCACACCCAACGTGTTATTAGCAACCCAGTGGTAAAGCTAAGAAATTGCATAGTGCTAAAAAAGAAAATCAATAATCAGTAAAGGCTGCTGCCTGTGATGATCACGCTCCTTATGAGGTTTTTAGATAATTAAATGCACTGAGCCATTGAGAGACTGAATTTTAAACCTGCATTATTATATTTATTTATTTATTTATTCATTTATTTATTTGCCAGTTTAATAGCAGCTTTGGTCTACATGTGCCACTTATGTGTGTGAGTGGCTCCATGTTAGAGTGATACTCTTATCTGCGATTATCATTGATTTCATTCATAATTGCTTTGACCAGTTATGCGTGATATAGCGGTAATGATCATGATGCTTTTATTTTGTAGAGGCAGGCGGGCCTAAAGGTGGTTTAATTTCCCGCATGCAGACAACAGGTGTGAGCCCGCTGTGTGTGTTTTTGTCTCATTTCTGAATTTATCAAGAGGCGAACTGAATCCTGAATTCAATCTTCACATAAATGTATTAATAAAAATAAAAATAATTATACTCACAAATATATTACTTTTAAAAATAAAGTGCTTTAAAATAAAATCCACCTCGTAAACATTTAATTAACGCTTAAAGAAATAAGCTGTGGATTGGTGGTGGTGTTGGTGAGCGCACAGAGGAGGCTCTGTGGCCGGTCAATAGTGCCGCATGTCTGGGGTTCATGTGGATGTGAAACCGGTGCCAAACTCCCATAAAGCGCCTCAATAGAGTTGACACACTTTATTTTTAATGCTTTTATAGTGAAGCACAAAGAAAACCAACAAACAAGAGGAAGAAAATTGAAACAAAGTATCTGAACTTTCTTTTCTCCTTATCAACAACTTCTTGTCTTGCGGGATTATGCGGGATATCCAGAGGTCACTTAGGTCAAAGGTCGAGGTGTACAGATTTAAATAAAAAATAACGGATTTTATGTTCATAATCTTCAAATGTCAGCCGTCACTCTACTACTTCGCTAATTTCTCGTTTGTCGCAGGAGAATCAGCTCAAACTGATCTGCAGTCAGATGATACTGTTTACTTTTACCGCGGGGAGACAGGCAGACGGACGGACAGACAGGTTTTCAATATGCAGGAATTTTCCCGAGATTCAATTCAATACAGTTCTCACTGGTTTATTTTCCCCAGTGCTAAACAAAACATATTACACTGAACAAATAATAAAAACCTGTTTATTATTCTGCAGTCTCTATTACTTAAGGGCTTCTTTTTTTAATACTAGTATTTATTATAAGAGTTATTTTCTCGAAGCTCCTTTTGTCGCAAATGACATTGTTCTTTTTTAAAGTGTTAATTCCTCTGATTTATTTATTTATTTATTTAAGGACAGTCCCAAATAATGTTAATAATTCGGATAATTCTGTGTGCAACAATTCAGATCACTTTTGGAAAAACAGATGTGGTATAATAAATAATTAAATAAATAATAAAAATAATAAGACGAGTGTATATAATGATGATTTTAGAATTTATATTTGATGGTGTAAATCCCATTATTAAGACTGAAGTCTGTGATATACATATATTTGTCTGTCAAAAGAAATCAACACACACACACACTCTCTGTCTCACACACACACACACACACCTTACAGCTAGTGCTTTTCTAAACATTCAGAAATCCTCAATAATTAACTGAAACGGCAGTCAGTGTTTTTTCATATCGGTTCAGTAAAAAGCATCAAAATTAAAACAAATGATTAATTATTAGAAAAAGCCCCGCAGTCTGTTCGTTATATTTAATAACATGTAATATAAAAGGCTTCATGCGCTGACATCGATTCATTCATCAATTGATTTCACAGTCGTTTTGTTCCTTTGTTGATCTGTGTGGGGTTGCCCAACCGGAGTTTCGGGTTGCATCTGTGGGTACGATAAGCTGTGTGTGTGTGTGTGTGTGTGTGTGTGTGTGTGTGTGTGTGTGTGTGTGTGTGTGTGTGTGTGTGTGTGTGTGTGTGTGTGTGTGTGTGTGTGTGTGTGTGTGTGTGTGTTTGCGGTTTTGTTGTGATCGACCCTGTAGAAAGACTTACAGAGGTTCCGTACAAACCATCTGTAGGCTCTCATTTCAAAAAGGCCCGGCGAGCTCTCGACCTGATGTTTTATTTCTGACATGAACCAAAAAGAGACTAAACTGTTTTTCAACATTTACAAATAAAAAAGTCAATTTTAACACCTCGTTTTATCCTGTAGCATCGACTCAACCAAAATCTTATTTCTCCTTGAATGAGTGAAACACATTTACAAGATTTTATTTGAAATAAAGACAACATATTTGTCTTTTTCGCTCCAAAATATTCCCACTTACTTCCCTCCAAAACCTCCCTAAATAAATAGAATAATTTGCCACCACCTCTCGATTTAAGAGATTCCAACACCTTTAACTGGAGATTAAACGACTCCTTCCTGGTTTTAGAAACCTTACAGTGGTCAATTGGATTCGTGCCTACTCTTCTCTTTAATTGCGTGGACAATGTCCTTGCCTTGTATTCTTTGGCTGCGCATTAAACAAGCCATTATCGGCCCTTTAATAACCGATGGCCTGTCAGGGCGTCAGATAAGCAGCCAGTGTGTGCAGGACACACCGCTGCTGCTGCTGCTGCTGCTTCAGCGCCGCTGGACACAGATTTATAACAACATCCCCAACTCCTCCTCCTCCTCCAAAAAAAAAAGTAATCCGTTACTTATTCCCAAGTACTCCTTACTGATACCTGAGTGCTGACATGCTCGGTAGAAATAAATTCAGAGAGGAAGAAGGTGGGACCATCAGGCTGTTTTATAGCTGTCAAATGGTTCAAACTCTCTTATTCGTTGCGCGCATGCAAGACGCACGGAGACAGACCCAGTGTTTTTTTTTTTGGGGGGGGGGTGTGGTTGGATGGTGGTAGGTGGGGTGGTGAATGGTGGGTGGGGGCACCCCCGGTGTTACATAACAGCGGGCTGAGCCTCATCGACACAGTGCTGATGTGCTCTGGTCAACATTTTAATTGCACAACAGCAGCAGCAGCAGCAGCAGCAACTTGCTCTTTGGAACCGTCACTTAACTTGGGCTCTTATGTAAACCACTGCAGATTGTTGGCGGGTCAAAAGCCACCACAGCATGATTTGTTTGTTCATCAGGCATCTTCAAACGAGCGCGCGCGCGCGCGCACACACACACACACACACACACACACACACACACAAAGACGAGTAATGACATTTAATTATGATTATCTTAAATTTGGGCCCTTTGTATTCTTGACTGTAAAAGAAAGGTTTGGAGTGGGGGGGGGGGGGGGGCATGCGCATGCCATTAACCCTTTGATGCTAGCCGCGTGCATTCAGTCGACTCTGCCAGCAATTTGATTTAAAGGTCATTCTCTCCTATCGATCCGGTTTGGCGAGGGGGCGACGGAGTAGCGTAGGAATTGATCATCTAAAATAGAAGAGACGGTATTCGAGACTGTACAGAGTCCAGACCTCCACTGCATTTATAATTGCTAAGCACGTCCCCCGTGTGAATTGGAGGTTTGTGTATATATATATATATGTGTGTGTGTGTGTGTGTGGCTAAAAAGAGAAATGGGTGAAGATGTGGGAGACGGTGTGCAGCTCTGCTGCCTCTGTCGCTAATCTGATTTCTATTAAAATTACATTATTTTGAATAATAAGGTCGACATGGTCAGAGCAGTGTGTGTGTGTGCAGGACGTGGAAAAGTGTGGGTGGGATGTATAATGAGCGAAAAAGAGGTTAACCGTCTGTGAACTTTAAGTCGTCTCATGCTGCTAATCCGTCTCCATCACAGAAAAAACATTTTTTTTCAAAGTCAGCATTCTGACTGTTGAACAGAGGTGTGCAACAAGCCAGCGCCGAGATGCATTTATTAGGGATTCTGTTGTGTGTGTGTGTTTTGAAGGGTGAGCTGTTAATGGGAGAAATGGTGTTGCATGGTGGAGATGGAGGGGGTTGCATGGCTGCATGGCGCAGCTCCAGAGATGGAAAGCAGAGGCCGGGGGAATGGAAATCGATACAGATTCAGGGCTCGCCAGATCGGCCTTAACAATGTGGCGCAGACGCACTCTACATCCCGATCACATACACACAGGAGAGAAGAAACTGGGGAGGCGACACGTATGCAGGCTGAAGCTGGTGTTATGCGGTCATCACAGGAAGCTGCAGTCATGATGTAGATGGACAGAATCGTATTTTTAGGGTGCATGTGTAGGAGTGCCCCATCTTTATATAACTTCCCATGATGCATCCCACTATGAATATTCATACCAGCCTACAACATGAAGATTTATGCAAATTTAAAGTTGGATTAATTGACTTTAGCCTCCACCACATGCATGCAAGCCTCTTCATTACCGGGGTGTAGATAATGATGCAAGGTGTGAGATGTCATTTTATCTGGAATGAGCTCCACTGAACCCGGGATTTAAGCAAAATAGCCTCGAGGTATAACCTCAAGAAAATGACTGTTGCTCTCCCACCAGAGGCTTTCAAAGGCGATGCTTGTACATGCGTGTCTCAGTACTTACAGCACACGTTGCTGTGCTTAACGAACAACGAGGCTCTGAAACCGCAGCTGCACTGTTTACCCCCCTATCTTCCCCTCACACATCAATTATTAAAGTACCAATCGATCATTTCGCAGGCTAACATCAAGCCATCTCTTCACGAAAAAAAAAAAAAATCCTGTTTTAGATTAACCCGCATCAATCACATCTTAATGCCCTATCCAATTAAACCCATTATCCTGGCTTAAATGACCCCAAAAAAAGAAGAAGCGCACAATTCCTCACTATTTTTTTTCACAGCTCTGGGATGTTTTGGTGAGAATCCCACCCTCCAAATAAATCTTAAAAATAAAAACGACCTCCAGTTTGTAGTCTGCAGCTAGACATGTGATTTAAATGGAAACCCCGGTTGGCTTCGTGCTGGACTGGAAAGTAGGGTGCAGGATGGTGTGATTGACGCCATTGTGGATTGTAATATTGATCGATGGGTGGAAGCTGTTGGATAAAATAATGGTGTTTAGGGCGTACAAGAATGCTATTAACTATGTATTGGTAAAACTCCAGTTCACCACCTTGAACTGTCCTCAAAAACCGGAGAGAAGATGCTGCAGCTCAGCGTGGAAAGCGCATATTTCAGCACTCTGGACAGCGCCTACTAAAAGTGCTCCTTCACAATAAAAGCTTCGAAATTAAAAGCAGGTTGTAAACTTCTTTAGGTGACATACGCACCGAGATAAATCTGTTTTATTTGCATGAAAGCATCTAAAATATTTGACTTTTAGCTGTTTGATGCACCCAAATAAGACCCTCTGTTTATTTAATCTCCAATCTAAAATTAAAGGCGCAGCATGTAAGGAACTGGTCAACTCAATAAAATTATATTTACTCAGGAAAATGAATTGCAGTGATGCACACGCGTGGAGGGGAAAGGGCGCAGTGTGACAGTGATGGGGGGATGGTGAATGGTGTATAGGGAGGAGTATTGCTCCAGGATTAGGCCTGTGTAAACGGCGTGTAGTCCATTGAAACATGAATAGAGGCCTCTCACCCTCCATCCTCAACAATGTTTTTCCTCCTGTGTCCTGTGGGTCTTGACCTGTACACCCTGGCACGTGCTCCGGCCATTCAAATGGTAATAAACCAACTGCGCTTTTTTTTTTTTTTTTTTTTTTTGAGGGATGCCATGGCACCTCATCACTGTCACATGGAAGAATGAAGATGGAGGATTAGAAATAGGAATGTTTGTGCGGATGTTTGGTGAATATTCTCTGTCTGGAAACACCGTTAATATTATAATACAACCCAAAGCCTGTAGGAGAAATGAGAGGGTGCATTGCACATGACACATTGCACATGATTACTGCAAAGAAAAAAAAAGGTGTGCAATAGCATGTTGTTGTTTTTTTGTTTTTTGTTTTTTTAAATAACAGCTGTCCTATTTCCCCCCTTTTCCGGCTCCCGCCTCCCCCCCTTCTGCTCCAGGGGAGAGACCAATGGGAGAGAGTGCTGAGGCGGGATAATTGATAGATGCACTGGCTATCCTTATCGATCAGGGCCGTATTGACCCGACCAAATACATTGAGATGGAGTGTGGAATTCAACACAGATGCAAAGACGAATTGTTTTCATCGTTAATGCGATCTTTAAATGCCTCCCAAACCTCACTTTGCCCGCGTCTTTTCTTACTTGTGCAGCTTTGCAATGAAGCTACCTTCAGAAAAATGCTTTCATTTATTATTTAATTTTTTGCAGAGGACGCGCGTTATGGAGAAAACAATAGGTGGGAAAGCCTGTGGGTCTTTGCCCTCGTTGCATTAGGAGATGTTAAGCGTGAAGGACACACATCTCCCCCTCCACCACCACCACCACCACCACCAAACGGGCCTATCTCTGCTCTGTTTTTCGTTTCAGGGCTGGATTGTCATGTGTGTGTGCAGACACCGGCATTTTCACATTAGCTAAGCAGGGCAGCTGCATTGATTTGTGTGACTGTGATGAATTTGGAATAGTAATTTGAATTTATTGATTGATGTGGCCGAGCGAGTATGGCCCAGCCTCACTTTCAGCATCACAACCGACCCCCCTCCTCCAACTCCCACTCCCACTCCCCAGCCCACATGCGCAGCGTGGATAATGGTGATTTTAAATGCAATAAGTAAAATGTTGCTCCGTGCATTTACATACAAGTCATTTGTCATTTTATGCCCCAACTGGATTTTTTTTCCCTGAGACCTATTGTGACAGCAGGTTAATGCACAACACACAATAAAGCGCTGGGAATGTGCTGATTCCAGAAAGAAAAATAATAAACATATTTAATGGATATGTATTTTAAAAATAGAGCAATTAATAAAATCTATCGCCACTGGATTAAATCAAGAGGAGAGTGCAGCCCTGATTTCCATACTACAACCAAATACACACCCACACACGTTACACTTATAGGCTGCCTTGGGCCTGTCCACGTTAAAATATGCAGTAGGTGTGCACTGCACAGGACTGTGCCACTCCAACATGTCAATTGGATTGGGGTGGAGGTGGAGGTGGAGGTGGTGGGAGGGGGGGTTTTATCCTGGTGCCGGGTGTGGAAGATATAAAACCCCACAGCCCAATTAGCTTTAACAGCAGTGGCACTTAAAGAGACAATTGTGGAGTGTTTAAATCTTTATTTACCAGAACCCCACTAAATGCGCAAAGGAACAATTTACATGCCATTAAGTGCTTTTCAATAGGGCATTGACTGGAACTAAAATATGCCACTATATCTGCTTAATTGAACTGTTCGCTGAAATACGACACAGAAGAGCTGATTGACGTTTGGGAGCGCAGCACGTCTAAACGGGGGCCTTTACACAAACATCAATGAGAGGGGACCTCTCTCACTCACATCTCTTGTTTTTAACCCATCACTGCGACGTCTCTTCGTTTTCATTTGCGTCCTGTTAATCAGGTGGGAAGTGTTAAAGAGACGTTTAAAAGGAGGAGATGGTGATGTGGGCTCAAATCACAGAGTTTAGTGTGCGTAATAAAACTCGAAAAATCACGGACAGATTGGGGAGAACTGAAGGGGTCTACTGTCCTGTCTGTTATCATGTCCACACACATGAACAAACACACCACAATAACCACAGTATCTCAGGCTCAGAAAACAGGCCCAAAAAGATATCCCAGAGTGCAGAGGAGACAACACAGGCTAGAGAAAGACGCATCTGTTTGTGTCTCTGTCTTTCTGATCCAAATCGATCATTTATCAGTGTGCTACTCTGAAAGGGGACGCCTGGACCTGAAATATTGATCCATAGGAGGTCATGCTCCCCCGACTCTTTGGCCAGGCCTCAGACGATCCTTGTTTGCGACGACGCGCTTATTTGACAGGAGTAGTAACCGAATATTGCAAGTTTGTTTGATATTAAAGTAAAACTGAGGATTTGAGTTGCAGTGATCTCAAACGTGCAGACTTTAAAGTAATAGCCGCACTGTGTAATCACATCCTGCTTTGATTTCCTTTGTTTGGTCTCTTTCTGTGTGTATTTTTTGGTTGTTTGCGTGTGTGAGACAGAGGGAGAGGGATGTGTGTATCCATGCTCTGCCTGTGCGTAAAACCTGCGTTTGCACCTTGTCTGCTTTTGAGCGACGCTTCCTCTCTTTTGTTTATAACACCTCCAGTGTTGCACATCGTCTGTTTATACTATCATGGATTGTAGCATCAATCAAAATATAGATTTCCCCCAACATTTAACACCCCAACTGTCATGATGAAGTTTTACTCGATACAATCGACTAATAACTTCTAGTAATGTCTGTTTGAGCAGCTATTGACAGTCTCGCCACATTGACTTCTAATTGATCCCTCCACATCACTCAGGTTGGGAGCTGTCTCCTCACTCACCTGCAAGCCTGAGCGCCGACATCCGCTGGAACTCGGGCTCCTGGAGCCACTTCCACATCCTCCTGAACGTCTCCCGGCCAGACTTGAGTTTACTCCACGGTTTAGGATTCCGCAGCAGGTCAGACAGAGTTCCCTGGGACCGGCACAAGATCCTCTGAGCAAAGATGGCCTGGGGGATGCTGTAGCGCTTGAGCTCTGCCGTTATTCGCTGTGCCACCTCCTTGGTGTTTATCTCCTCCACCTGCCCTGACCCAGCTCCCTGCCCGCCTCCCACCACCGTCTGCCTGTCCCGGTCTGACAGCATGGACCCGTTTGCCTGAGAGTGCGGATGGCTGTGATGGTGTATGCCGTTCAAGGATGTCATGAGCCCGGCCCCGTGGCCCCCGAGACCCCGGGCCAGGTGCTCCTCACCTCGGGACAGCATGGCTGCGTGGGACTCGAAGCCCCCCGAGGAGATCATCTTGTCATTGGAGAGGTGAGCTCCGGGACCGTAGGCGCTGAGAGTCTGCTGGGAGCTGTGCAAAGACCCCAGACCGTTGGACAGAGGGGATAGAGGCTGCCCCATGCCGGACATATCTTTGGGGTAGTGGCCATAGAGGTTACCCATGGAGGCGAGGCTTCGGTCGTCCCTCATCAGGGTGAAGCTGCCGCTGACGTTCCCGGGTGCGAGTCGCTGGTGCGCCGGATGATGGTGAGCATGTGGGTGTGGATGGTGAAATTTCTCCGAGACGGTGGATATGGGGGGCAGGTGCTGCAGCGGCGTCAGCGTGGTGTAGGTGCTGCTCAGGCTCATCCCGGAGTCGCACGACATGGTCATTGCCGGATGCAGGGGCCCAGACAAAGCGTGGTCTGTGCGGTAGTCCCCTGCTCCCTCCAGTATCGAGGCCATGCTGGACACCATGGCTGACCGTCCGTGCGACACCAAGTTCCGATGCGACGCCGACGACTGGCGCGCATGTGGGGAGTTCATTAAGTCGCTCGTTTGATGGGAGTGAGATACACCGTGCAGATTTCCAATGTTTTCCATTGTAAGCTCCATCGTTGAAAGGATCTTTATTTCCACCCCTCTCGCCACTCTCTCGCTCTCTCCCTTCGCTGCTCTCCCTCTCTCACTGTCGCTCTATCTCACACTCCTTTCCAATAAATTTTGAACGATTTCAAAGCCAAGCCATTGATTGTAGTTGCCTCTCTGCAGTCAATCCAGCATGGTTTTAAAAGATCGGGTCCCGGCCGCCACACAAACTGCGCCGCAAACCTCTTGCTCAGTGCGTGAAGGTGCGCCTGCCTGGATTTCTCTCGCTGTAGAGCACCTTCTACTATACCCAAAGCGCTGCTCTGCTCTCTGTGTGTATATTGACGCGCCCGCGCCTCTGTTAAGATGAGACCGAGCCTGTGCGCATGTGCGCGCCCCCGTGGTGTATTCCTCGCACTCGCGCACTCTTGTCTGGGGCCAACCTGACGTCACAGGCCCCCTATATGTCATGGGTTGTTGGTGGTTGTTGCACACACATACACACACACACACACACACACACACACACACACACACACACACACACACACACTGGAGCTCAAATTCCTGAAAAAGATTGCATTAGACTTCTTGTTAAGATAAAACACAGAAGTGCTGTCCTCTGCAGTGTGTGCAACATTTACACTCAGATGGATAAGAGGGACTCGAGCCTTGTTTTCTCTGATAAAACCGCTTGACATGGCGCCGGCAGAACATGTGATGAAGGTTAAATATTAATTGACATGTGTCACATCATCAGGCCACGAGTGTGATGGGAAAACCACAGCTTATCTTGAAGAGGGAGGTCACAGATCACAGCTGCTTTTTTTTTTTTTTTTAATATATAATTCAGAAATGTAAGATTCTTCTTGATGCCCGCTGATTTGTGGATTTAAAACATGAGATTCAGTTTGCGTGTTTTGACCTTGGGCACGTTTAAAAATGATAATCAGCTTCCCAAAGAAATTACATTTGCGTCTCTGTCTGTCTGAAAAGTAAGCGGTCAAATCTTTCTGTCCACTCTCTTTCGCTCATAACTTTTCCTTCTTCACTGAATAGATCTGTCCAGTTTCATTCCACCATATAGCCTCTAGGCTTTGACCCCTTTTGGCATCTTTGCTCCTCGGATTGAGGGCACAAAACTCCCCTCAGATATAAACTCTCACATAATGTTTGCCTTACAAACTTCTGTATGAAACTTGCTGCTCGCTGACGTCAATCCAGGTCAGCAATCCATCAATGTCAAAGTATGTATGGATCAGGAGATGCATCGATAGGTGCCTATTGCAGGAGCCCCGCAATATGGATGCGATATAGCATAGCACGTTGAGATCCAGGGATTGGTTTCTGTAAAAAGGGCTAACGAATAAGTCGCGGTGTTTTTTGGGGTGGAAACTGAGTGTGTGTAAAAAGGAAAAAAAAAAGCCGCAGTGAAGTTGTCAAAATTACTTTTCCCATCTGAGGAAATATAGCTTTATTTATTCCAGGTATTGCTTCCCTTTTTTTGGGGGGGGGGGGGGGGGGGGGTAGCACCTGCAGAGTCCAGCGCAATGTAGCCATTATTCCAATAGTTAACCGGCCACTTCATTAGGTACAATCCAATGTGACCCAATGCAACAACTCTGCCATGAATTCAACCTTTACGAAGCCTATTATGTTTCAGTTTTTGTTGACACTGTCAGAGAGGTGTTCATTTAACTATATGTTTATTACTGGGGGGGTGCTGTTGTTGTACAAAAGCTCATTATTTTGAGAGATGTTTCTAATATTATGGCCCTCTCATGTATGTAATGTATGGGTGGCCAAAATATTAGAAACACCTCTCAATATGATGCAGTCCAGTCTAACACTACTGCAAACTACAACCTCAATAAAAACAAAACAAAACAGTGAAATGAATACCTCTCTGACAGTGTCAACAAAAACTGAAACATGATAAGCTTCATAAAAGTTGAATTTATAGCAGAGTTGTTGTATTGAATCAAATTTGTGATTCTGATATGGCCTTGTTATTTTGTCCCTATGTCCAATCAAAAATGATCACAGATGTGAATCTGACAAACATACAGTATTTGTTGCAGGGTTGTGTGTGAGTGTGTGAGTGTGTGAGTGTGTGAGTGTGTGGATAAGTAGAGTGAGATGTAACCTAGTGTGACGAGTGACACATGAGAGTGTTGGAAAGTGTAAAAAAAACAACATCAACACCCCTGTGACATGTTTTAGACATGTTTGAACACACCGTGTGTGTGTGTGTGTGTGTGTGTGTGTGTGTGTGTGTGCAAGTGTAATGTGTGTATGCATGAGTGTGGGTGTGTGTGTGTTGCCACCAATAACCACAGTGGGCCTTCCACTTCTGTAAACTATGTTGAACACTGTTACCAAGTGAGAAGTCTTGGCATTTACACCGATGTTATGTAAAATGAGGCCATTAGGATTTCGACCTGGAGCTGGAAAAAAAAATAGTCTAACAATCCAGGAAGTGGCATCACTAATCATTTGCAAATTGCATAAAATAATTTCCCCTGACCAGTGTTTACCAACAGTTAGGTCAAGGCCATCCATAACTCCACTGATGAATTGTGATATCAGTGGCCTTGGCACTCTCCACCCATCCAAAATAATGACCCTAAAAACTGTGTCTTTGCTGATTGCCAACGGGGGATGGTGGCTTTTGGCTTGTGCCATCAGGAGAGCAGCAGTGTCCGCTTGGGTTAATGTCCCTGTATTGATCCCAGCAAACCACTGCTATCGAAAATGAATTACCGAAGCCCGCACAGCAGCGAATCCGTCATCTGTGCTCAGCCAGCCGGCCAGAGCAGCTTATTGGTCGCGGTGGTGATGGATGTTAACTTTCATTGCCGGCTCCTTGCTCCTAATTCACCAGGGTTTACAACCCAAAACAACGCGCTGAAAAGTTTTATACTTTCACCAAGAACTTGTAAACTTCATATCTGCCCCCTCTCCTCCTCTCTCCCTCTCTCTAATTTCTTTCAGGCTGGCTGTGATAACTCCACACGGATTAAAAGAGCAGGGTCAACAGGGCGTGGGGAACTGATCAAGGTACTGTTCACATTTTCAATCAATGTCTCTCTTTTATGCAGCCTGGTCAAAATCCATTCAACAAACCAAAAATAAAATTTGAATGCAAAGTAAACCCCCCTAAAAAAATCCATGTGTCCGCCTAGAGCTCAGTTTTAATTTGTATTTTAATGTACTGTTTTCGAATACTTAAATAAGCATATCCTATGGCAAATACAATATGAAATATTAACTGTGTCGATATCTGCGGTGTGACTGGGGCGATGCCGCAGAGACCCGGTGATTTATTTCATATTAATAACAGCGGGCGAGGCGGTGGCCTCAGCACCACGTTGGCATCGACTTTACGCACACACACACGCACACACACATAGAGACAGGGCTGGACACACACACACACACACAACACACACACACACACACACACACAATGTAGTGACTGTGCAGGAGTGTGTTTTAATTTATTTGTTAATAATAAAAAAGTTCTAATATTTATAATTCAGCACATTTTTTAAAGTCACTTTTTTATGAGGCCCCACAGCATTTTATTTTTTTTGTTGTTGTTTGTTTTTTATCTTTAAGCACTGCTGTCGTTTGCTGATCAACTAATCAATGCTGAACCCGGAGCTGCTTCGCTCAATGCATTTCTGAAGGATCGATAAGAGGCCAAAAAAAAAAAAGCATTCAGCTAAAATGGGTTAAGTCCTGTTATGTGTTTGACCTGTGTCAACAGGCAGGAAATGACCACAGAGCACTCAGAAAAGTTTGAGCTGAGTGTTTATATTTCCATTTAACTGTCCTATAAATTATTGTTTTATTATCATTGAAAATAATGTATATTCTCATTCATTCTCACCCTCAAAACTCCCTTTTTTTCTTTGTATTTATATGAATCGCAGACCTGTTTAATGTATTTCTAGCAGGCCAACTCTCTCCCGTATAAGCTTGTCTATTTTCCCAGGAATCACTCGATAGAGACAGACTAATCTTTTCATGACTTCTTGAATGACTCCGTGGCTGATGCATCACGCTTAATGTATTCTAAAGTATATTTACTTGAATCTGGCTATTGGCAAAAGTTAAGTAGCAGTGTTTAGTAATGTCGCATTGATCAGGCCTGTGAGCAAGTCAGCGGGACGGGGGAGCTACTGCTGTTGCTGCTGCTGCTGCTGCTGCTGCTCATCCCAACACACACACACACACACACACACACACACACACACACACACACTGATATGGCCTTGTTGAGGAAGAAAAAACTCACAACATCTGCCTTGTTTGCCTATGGCTCTACTTTAAGTAACCGTGTGTGTGCGTGGGTGTGTGTGTGTGTCAGGGTGAGGGAGATATTTACATGCATATCCTTAACATCTTAGATGCCCAACAAAGTGTGCAAATATCTCCATAACTCTCACATAAAATGCGCTAAAACTTGAATTATTTTTGCTCTGCATGCAGCTTAAATATTGTCAAGTTTTTCCTTTTTTAAAAAAAAATTATTTATAATGTCACTACACCTTTTAAACTTCAAACATTTCCCACAAAGTTTCAATAGGCTACAGGCCCAAATCAATGTCACACTGCATTTTGAATGTTTGTCCTGTTAAATCTTTAAACTGTTTAAATCTGTTTGTTTCACAGTCAGAGCTCTGCTGCGGCCACAGTTAAAAAGGCCTAAATGTTTTTTAAAAAAAGAAAGACTCATTGAATGTTTGTAAAACGTTTCGCCTGCAGTTTGTTAAGGAATTAGTGTGTTGCCACAGATTATTATTTAGGTACATTTGCATTTGAAAGCGCCCAGCAATATAGAGGACTGTAGTGATCAATAGCCCTGGTGCCATATCGATCTATCCGCAGTCTGATCGATTGGCAGAAAGAATTGGGCGCACATCTCTTCTCTGCTCTTCGTTTCACTCAAAATGAGAGTGTACAAATAGACGCTTTTATTTATTATTGTTATTATTATTATTTATTTTAATGCAGCAGGCCTCTAAAAATATTTAAGACAACAGGTGCCAAAATAAGCCTGGCATGCCCTCCTCCACTAATCAATAATCAACAGATGTTTATTTGTATATTTTTTATTCTAAATAATTAAATAATATATTTAGATGTGTATCATAAAGGGTCGTTTATAGAAGGAACAAAAAAACATCACATTTTATTTTTTTTTATTAAAATAAAAAAAGAAATAAAAATGAGGTCATAAGAGTCAAAGCTTTTATTTTGGTGGTTTGTTTTATTTTTATTTCCACGTGGTGCATGAAGATAATCTGTTTCATTATTCTGTCAAAAATGTGTTCAGATAAAAAAACAAAAAAACAACAAACTAATTTATCGAAACAAACTCAAATGAAAACAACAATTTGACACAAATAATAAATATTTAGTCATAAAAGTCGTTTAAGACCTTGAATTTATTCAGATTTTGACAAGCTGTTAGCGGAATAACCATCACTCAGGTGTGTTCACATGATGTCACTGCGATCAATAGCGCTACTAATCACAAACACATTCAATAGGATATCGATCCGATTGGGCTGGATTACTAAATGTTATACAGATTAACTCGCTTTTTTTGTTTTCGTTTTTTTTTTTTCTCCCACACTTTCTTTAGAACAACTTCCAACTTCAGCTGGTGAGGCCTCAAAGTGTTAATCAGACCATATTTATTATGTTGACAGCAACAACAAAAAAATTAGAATCAATTTAAGAATCAGGCCTGTGAAGAAGCCTGGTGTCATCTAAAATACATTTTTAATATAAAGTCAACATAATATATTTATATTTTTATTTTAATCTATTTATTTATTTTATTATGGAGCATTTAAACACTTGTTAACCCCCCATCTCCAAAAAATAATAAAAAATCAACCTGCCAACAAGGATAAAAGTTGTAGGGGACTTTAAATTATATTACTATGAGGGTGTGTGTGTGACTCTGAACTGTAAATTATATCTTAGTGTGTGTGTGTGTGTGTGTGTGTGTGTGTGTGTGTGTGTGTGTGTGTGTGTGTGTGTGTGTGTGTGTGTGTTCGTTATACCCCATTGTAAACTGTATTTGTCGCAGGATTGTATTTTGCTGCCAATACTTTTGTGTTAATTTCCTTTAGTTGTTTATAAATTCATATGATAGATAGATAGATAGATAGATAGATAGATAGATAGATAGATAGATAGATAGATAGATAGATAATGTACATATCTGACAAAACTCCCTGTTTTTAAATTGATTGGAAAGTCGATTGACTCCAGCCTGAACAAATGCAAATGAAGCGAAACAGCTTCAGACTCATTTTTAATGTTTTATTTTGTGTTTACGATCCATCAACTTAACCGTATGTGTTTCACGAGATGAGCGCAGTATAACTGAAGTGAGCTATAGGCTTTAAGGTTAACACTGGAGAGTGTGTGTGTGTGTGTGTGTGTGTGTGTGTGTGGAAAAGTGAAAGCTATCACACATGACAATAACTCCAAAACATGTGATGCAAATGTCTAATTACATATTGTAAATTTTGGATGTTACACACACACACACACACACACACACACACACACCTCCGTACATACGTCTATCTGTTTAAATTCTGGATTAAAGTGATCATAGATTGTTATTCCAGCTCTGAGCTGAGGCACTCGTATCTATACATTTCTTCTTCTTCATAGATTGTAGATTAGACTGATTATAGATTGTAATGTGTATGTATTATCTCACAAGCTAGTTAAGAGCATTATTCATTGTTCGTCTCCCCCCTGCCCTCCTGGTTTTAAACCACACAGCTTTTTCCCTTCTTAAGCACTGCTAACGCTGGATTTATTCGGCTTAAAGAATAGCCTACACATCTTCCTCAAAGGGGATCAGACATTAAGTGTAGATCAAAAGGATAAGGTCTTAAAAACAGTACAATGCTCCTTGCACAACGCTTATTCTTATTCCCTATGTTAATCCAGGGATTGTACATGGACCACTTTGAACAGCTTTTTGTTTCACATTATCTTCATGCCTTTGTGCACAATAATAATTCTCATGGCCACAGGGGTTTATTAGAATGCCTTATTTTATTGTATTAATATAACAGACTTGTTTTAATTTGGTGTAACACCAAAAAAAAAAGGTGTTTATTCTAATTCTGCATCTTCTCAAAGTGATCCCACTGAAGTTTTTAAAAAAAAAAATCTGTTTATGAGTGGAAGTTTTTTTTCTTTCTCTCTCCATGTTGTGGAGACAGAAAAAAAAAAAGGGAGGCGTAGATAAATTTAAAGTTCAGGCTCACACCACTGCGCTTTTGTATTTTTCACAGAGACGGCTCGCTGTATGAAACAGTGACACAGCTTCAGGGAAAGTGATGGACCGCTCAGTCGGATTCAGATACACACAAAACACAACCGGTGACCTTACTACCAGTCATCCTGGCTCTAATATCAAACATTTTTTTCTGTGTGTGTGTGTGTGCTACAACTGCAGCAACAGCAGCAGCGGCACATGTGTGTGTGTGTGTGTGTTTTTAGATGGAGTAAATGGTGAAAAATCCCTCTGCCAGTATCATTTTGTTATCCTGTAAATCTTTTTTTATATTCATCAGCCAAGTAGTAAAACCTCACACACAGAGTATGAAAGGGAAACATGTATCAGTCAGAATAAATGTGGAATCAAGTACAATTGGCTTTTGCTTAACCCCCACACCACCCACACACCCGTACATGCCCCCCTCCGCCTCACCATCCTACCCCTCTTTCCTCCCACCCATCCACCCACCCACCCACCCATCCCAACCCCTCCCCTAGTGAAACTCCCACCCTCCACACCCGATAGAGCACCCGTTGCTAAGCGACAGAGGGAGAGATGGATTGAGGAGACATAGTCGATCAATTCTACAGAGAGAGAGGAAGGGAGGCAGGGGGGGAGAGAGAGAGAGAGAGAGAGAGAGAAAGAGAGAGAGAAGGTAAAATAAAGAGGGAGAGAAGAAGAAGAGGAGAAAGAGAGAGGAGAGGAGGGGTGGACAGAATGCAGAGTGATTGCAGTCGTATTGAGGCTCCAGTTCGGGCTGAAGACGCTCTTTTGAAACATCTATCTTTGTTAACTGTATCGTGCCTCCGAAAATAAATCCATCTCTGCAGCTGTCCACCCTTCCATCTTTGTCCAAGCGCTTTACTTTAATACTTTTATCACTACAAATTACAGTCCGCACAAGCAGCCCTGTGTTTAATATTCCCTCACTCAAAAGAGAGTTAATTGTATATTGCATGCACTCTTTCTCTCCGGGCTTCCTCTCTTTCTCCATTAGTCACTGCTACAGACACACACGCACACACACACACACACACACACACACGTTCACACAAACATGCAGATGCCCGGCAATACCACATGCCCCTCCGTGTGCGTGTGTGTGTGTGTGTGTGTGCAGAGCTGGGTGTTGAGCGCATCGACTGAGTATCGATCCCACCACTCACCTCCCTGCAGTCAGCTCTTGTCCTACATAGCATGCCCTGTCTGATTTCTCCCTTAATGGCTTTTATCCAGCTCCAATCTTTATTTAAACTGAAAAGTAGGAATTAGCACCCACTTCTATCCTGGTCTCTCTTACCTTTTCTTTTCACTGTCATCTCAGAGTGAGTATCGGCAAGTATCGGTCCATTGACCCTTCTCCCTTCCTCCCCTGGCTATGATTGCTTTCCCACTCAGAAATGTGCAGTACAGTATGTTACTCGCTTTCCTCCTGGTTTCTCAGCGTTTGGTGCTATTGCTTCATGCACGTCATGTGCGATGAAGATGCTGTACGTTTGGATGCAACTAACGCTCAATTCTATTATCGATTAATCCTTCGAATACTTTGTGGATTCATCGATTATGAGTTTGATCCATAAAATGTCAGAAAATAAAGCAATCACACGCTCAAGGTGACGTCTTCAAATGTCTTGTTTTGTCTGACCAATAGCTCAAACCCCAATGATGTTCAATGTACAATAATGTAGAGAAGAAAAGCAGGAAATCTTAATTTTTCAGAGGCTGGAAGCATCCATTTGTACTTGAAAGATGACTAAATTGTTGCCCATATATTTTTCTGCAGATCATCACTCAATTGAAGGATAAGTTCACCTTGTTTCTGTCTGTCTAACAACAATAATCACATGGCCGTATGTATGTTGAAAGAGCTGATATCCCTTCCCAATCTCTCATCCCGTGCAGGAGTGCATCCTAAAGTTTAACGTGAAGCTTCAGCAGAATTTTTTAGTACAAAACGCACAGAAAGTTCTTTCATAAGGACGTGTGAGTGTAAAAGAAAGACTTGGGTTTCCTTTAATCGCTGCTGCTCTTGCTGTATGCACATTGTATTTCTGTGTTATTTTAATTAAATGTCATTGATCAATTGTAAATGGGATCATGAGACAACTCAAGTTATGTTTATGTCCTCACCCTGGATTGTCATGGCAACAGGGCAGACATCTCAGCCCTCAAATGAGCGGCATTTATTCTGCACAGACTACTTTTCATATTGATGGCCTTCCCTTATTGTGATCAGCCAGCCACAGCCTGGGGAGGAACCCTCTGCGTGCCGTCATCCCTTTCGATTTGATTTGATTTGTTGCTCATAGAGGGAAGTGATGGGAGAGACTCTTATCTTGGCCGAGCAGAAACAAGCTATACCAAATAAGACACATCGGACTATCTGTGCTGGCACACACAATGGGGATTAATTGATCCCCTAATACCACAGATAAATCAATTCCTTCCTTCCCCCCTGAGCTCTCCAACCAATTGCACGGCCATGCCGTTTGATCAACAGAGCATCTCTAGCCAATAGGAGGAGGGTTGGAGGTTGACTGACAGTGGCGCAGAGGTGAGCCCGAAAAGAGGTTAGAGAGAGGGAGTCCATCAGAAAGCCATTGGCAGCAGGAGTGAAAGTGAGGGTTGTGTGGTGTAGTCAGAGTACACAGCAATCCACAGAGAAACAAGCACAGAGGTGGAGCAGATCGGTATTAATAACATTGCTGTGTGTTGTCGTGATTTAGTGCTCATTTGCAAGTGCAAATCAAAGGTGTGACAACAAAGCATCCAAATGAGAGTTTGGACAGCACAAACGTGTTCTCGAATTCACAGTTAAACATCCTCATGAACGTGTCTTTTTGCAGCCATCTTCCTGCCGGCTCCAGAGAGCTATTTCCCTGGTCAAGACATCAGCCATTTTCTCACAGTTACCCCATCTTATCTCCACGTTCGTTTGATCCATCTCCATTAGACTCCACTTATACAGCCCACCACCATCATTCTCACTCTTTCACTTCTTTTGTATCTCTCCCACCCAATCTTTCTCTTATCAGCACCTTGGCATTTCTGTCTTTCCCACAAACACTGTTTTCCTCATACAGCTCATATAATAACAGGCTAAAAATATGCCTTCTTTTTTTTCTTTCCAGTATTGATTTTGCCCGTAGCATTGTCTATGGAGAGAGAGAGAGAGAGAGAGAGACAGAGGGCGGGGGAGAGAAATGAAGTAGAAACAACTGGAAAAAGAATTACTTTCTACGTATGTGGTAATGCTCTCACCTTTCCTATTTTACTTAAGTGGAGAACCATACTCCACTTCAGTGCAATACCTTTCAATTAAAAGGTAACTGCGTTTACAGAGGTCCTTTCTCAGCCACTTTCACCACTCAACCTCACAGAGCACCAAAGCAGTCCACACACTGTACGCATTTAATAATAACCCGCTGAAATTAGAGAAACCTTACCATTGCAAATATGTTCCAGATCAGCTTTTCAGGGAAAATGGTTGGCTCTTTTGGCACTGGTGTGTAATGGGAATGGAGAGAGTTGATCAATAGGCTATTGATCGTAGCTGGCCAGAGTCTGGGGAATTGAGAGTGAGAATAGAGGGGAGTTAGGGTGGGGGTTGGCTCCAGGTTGAATTTTTAAAATGCTCTATTTCAGAGATGACAAATAGTCTATTTGAAAAGAGAGAGACAAAGACCGAGGGAGAGAGAGAGAAAGCGTCATAAAGAGATGGAGAAAGAGTCTCGGCTTGTTGTGGTCTCTGAGCAGAGAGCTGAGACCTCCCCGTTTCCCAGAAGTTACAGTATTTTGGACGAGAGCTGCTGAACTACAAAGACAAAGGGAGCAGGGACTTCTCAGGCTACAGTAGTTTGTGTGTATTCTGGCTGGAAGAGGAGGAGGAGAAGGAGGAGGAGGAGGAGGAGAAGGAGGGGGGCTATTATAAAAAAATCCTTCAGATCTAGAAAACAGTGGTTTAAAAACAGCACACAGACAAATAATTTACACCAGAATCCTGCAACCGACTACATTTAACCTCATCAAATCTATGTTCAAACTACATTTACACACATCAGATATTCTGCGTTTTACAACGAAGGTCTTCTGTTCTGAAATCTTGCCAATATCTGATTTCTTTGGGCACATCTTTGCACCAGTTTTTAAAAAAGCAAGACATATCCAGTTTGAGTTTACACTCAAAGTCACCCACATAAACCTCAGATGTAAACCTAACCTGCAAGTGCATCTGCAAAGAGCATAAATGAGATATAATAAACTGGAGGGTAAGTGGTGCAGTGGCAGGACCATGCAACCCACAAAGGGGCACTACACGCACTATATCCTTATGTCTTTAGAGACACAAAAATCCCATAAAATGGCCCACAAACTGTACATTTCCACATATTTTCTTTTCATAAAATATTTTATTTAAACCACAAGTGAGTTAAAATGCACAATAGGCTCTATACAGCCAGTGTTTCTCAAACTTTTTACACCTCATACCACCACAAAAAATATTAGACTCTCCAAGTATCACCATCATGACAGATCGACAGACCGATTCTGTTCAGCTACAGGCAGTTTACGCAGGAATAAGATTTAGTATTGTAGACTGTTGTTGAATGGTGAGCTAATTTGGTGCAAAAGGAGTTCTCCTGATCCACACTTCTCTTCCTAATATTTCCCATTTGGAGGCACGATTACAGTGTTTTTGAACCATTCATTTTACCTCTGCTTGCTATCTTTCCGTCACATTTTAGTTTGTAACTAATCATGGATGTATGCGCACGCTATGTGCATGAACATGAACTTAATTCCAGCTTTCTCAGTTCATTTTCATTCAACATTTTGTAGTATCTGGATGGTATAATATCTTTTTAATTGAACTGATTTAAAAGAAAAATCTTTCAGAGATTCATCCAAGTACCACTACAGGGAAGTCTAACCCATACCACCAGTGAGAACCATTTGTACAAGCATAACCCAACTGTGTGTTAATCAGCAGCCTGAATACAGGCTTGAAAGGGAGTTTTGTTACCTTTGTTGGGCATGAGGTTGATTCCTCACTCAACCGTGACATGAATGTAGATCACCTGAAAGCACAAAATCTCTCAGACCTATTTGTTTAAACTTGAGTGAAATGAGTGGAAATTAAACAGAGCTGTGAGAGAAAAAGAGGAAAAAACTTTACCAAGTTCATCAACAAACGTGTTTCACTCTCACTAAATCTTGCTTATGGATAGTAGACTCCTTTCACTCAGCAAAACAAAACAAAAACAAAGTGCAGATTATCTTTTTTTTATCACATTTTCCAAATACTACTTTTACCCACGAGAACGTCCGACAGGACTATTTAAATGACTCCGGGCTTCATGTTAAACGCGCATACACAGGCTTGTGAAATGAGGGGAACAAGCTAGGAGCAACATTTCTGAAGGTTGCTCAACTCAACTGCAGGCAATGGAAAACAGTTAGAGCACCAGTCTGTAAACACCCCTGAGAGGAACCTATACCTCAGTAAAAATTCAGCTGTAAATAATGTATTGAATGCAAACTTAAGGTCCACAGGGAGATATGGATAGGCTCATTACTCTTTTAGTTTGTTGGCCTTTTACCACACAGCTCTCAACAATCAACTCCAGATGCGCCCCCTCTCTGTTTTGATTTAAAGATGCTTTTACCTGCGGATATTGTTATGGGTATAGGTATTGTTTTTTATTTTCTACACACTGCCCTGAGGTTTGAAGGCTGTTAACTCATGCACCCACCCACATGCTCTGTGCCCTGTTAAGGTTGGTGTGTGCATATTTGTATGTGTGTGTTATCTGTGCCGGTAGTCGAGGTGTATATGCGGCCTGCGTCTGTGTGTCCTGTCCGGGACGCATTGATCTCGAAGCAGGATGTCAAACATTTTAACGCTGATCTTGTCCTTGTTATTGCCCCCCACAGCCGGGTTGTTAATGCATTAAAAATCGTTTGTCCCTATCTTTCCAAACTTATCTCACCCTACTGCCCTGAGCAACACAAGAATACTCCTCCGTTGTAACATACACACCACTCCCGCCCCTCCTCCCACCACCCTCTGTTTCTAACCACGTCCTTCCATCCTCCGTCTCAATCAATCTTTACGACACCCGGTTGCATCTCTCTAATGTTTCCGGACTTGACCGTATCCCCGTTCAAAAATTCTTAATTAAGCCCGTTCTGTATGTTTACCGTTGGGCAAATTACAATCTGACAGGGCTAATAAAACAACATTGGCGAGAGAAGGCCAAGAGGAGCATGTGCTATGACCCTAACCTCTTTCACCTGTCTCTATCTCCACCTCAGCTTATCTCCCTCCATCCCCACCTCTTCATATCTGCCTATTTTCTACCTCACAGGTTTTGAGGAGGAAAGGGAGGGGATGGGAGAGAGAAGCGGTGGTTTGGCACCATTTGGTCAGGGTCTTGTATCCATCGCTGTCAACGTGACTATTTGTTTTAAATGCTCGCATGTCATTATGCTGACATATCTTGGTAATACCAGTCAACCTACTTGCTTCTCATCTCTGATTATTAAGATTCATGAACCTGCCTGCCTGCATGTCAACTCTTACAGATATGAGTCATATATCTATGTTCACATCAGCATCTTTCTTCATTTAGGTATTGACTCATGCAGTGTTCTCGCATTCTGCAATCCATAGCCCACACAGTGTGTGTATTATATCTCTATTTCTGTACAGTTTTGTCTGGTCACTTGAGAACTGCAATTTGCTTTATGCTAAAGAATGATGGAGAGGAGAGGCCATGTCGCAAGGATCTCTTCAGCTACTTGGCTTTATGTTGAACGCTAAGAAACATAAAGAAAAGAAGGAGCCCAGCTGCAGCTGCACCAATGAAATGACCTCAGTCTTTGTAGCGTGCACATAAACAGCATGTAGAACCACAGGAGTGATGAAAGGAAATCAAATGCCAAATAGAAGAGCGCTTCTGTGCCCCAAAGCCATACTTCACATTAATTCTATGCAGGTTTTGAGTGTATGATGTGTGTTAATACAGGAAAAAAGTTGTAAAATGAAGTGCAGTAAACTCAAACTAGACAGTATGCATGCTAAATAGGGTTGATTTTTGGGTGTGGGGTCATCGGACAATATCCTCAATGTGATGCACAAAAGATGGAGATGGAGAAACTGGTCTCAGCTGCCAAAAACAGCTCCAGAAAGAAAAACAGGACATTTTCTATCTGTTTGTGGAGTTTAATTGGCAATGACATTTTAAAGCTGCGGTATGATTGACATATAATTTCCTGTATGTAGTGTGCAGTATGATGATTCTTTTGTATATTAAGTGCTGAAACAGCATACTATGACAATTAGTAGTATTAGGACAAAGTGTATAGAAATAGCATGCAGTATGGATTTGAAGACCAAGCAGCAACCTCCATGGCTGTGAAATGAAGCCAATGCACAGGTGCCAAAAACTGCAGTTCCTTGAACGACCACTTGAGGCTGGCTACAGAAGGAGTGAATCTCCATAAGCAGTACTGTACTCAGTCTGAATTTTTTTTTTTACTTACCCCTTCAAATTATATTAATACTTAAAGTTGTGCATAATTAACAACAGGACGCGTTGATTGACAGGAGGGTGCCATTACAGATGGCTTGTTTGAGCACCCAGGCTTCATTCAGCCCATCTCAGGTCATTGACACCATTGGCTGCCAAGCAACATGCCACTGCACATCAGTTTGGAAGCTATTCATTCATACACAATCAGATATCAATGGTGCAGCCTTCGTGAGCAATTTGGGGTTCAGTATCTTGCCCAAGGACATTTGGTCATGCATGTTGGAGGAGCCGGGGATAGAACCACCGATCATCTGCAGATGACTCGCTCTATCTCCTGAGTCACAGCCGCTAAACAGCATGTAGAACCACAGAAGTGATGAAAGAAAATCAAATGCAAGTTTACAAAACCAAACCAAGTCAAGCCAAAAACCAACATAACACAACTGGAGTTCACCTCCATCAAACTGTACGCAGGGCACATCCACTACTGTACATAAAAAGGCTGGTAAGACTTTAACATACTATAAGAACAAGGCTATGTTAGCACTATATATAGTCGGTTGGTAGTATATTGTCTCACAAGGTTTTAATGTGCTAGTTCACTCAAAAACTGTGGTGGTACTGTGTGTAACAATGGAGATCATTTTGGTTTTGAGGTATCCACTTACTATCAGAGGAACCATCCCTCTAAGACTGTGTATCAGCTGTTCTGTAGATAGTGAAGTGCATTTCAAAGAGCCGTCCATGCAAAACCAAGAATTATCTGGCATTAATTAAAGATCTTAAAGTGTCCATGAGCACCAAATTTCTCCTCTAATGTAAGTCACTAAGACTAAAAGGCAAATGTAATGAAACTTAGATTTTTTTTTTTATTTAGATTTTTCTAAATTGTAATTTTCCAGTGCTGTGAACACCACAAACTTGTAGTATTTTCTGTTGTTTTGGTGTTTGAAATAGGACGCTTTTCACCTCCGTACTTCAGTTTTCTGTCTCTTCAATTTTCTGTTCAGCCTCCGTAATTCTCTCTGTTTGTGTTGCTAGCTCCTTCCCTGTTTCCCTGTTTGATCGGTGGCTTTTTGACTCCGTGGTTTTCCTCGCCAAAATCTAAGGGGTGGATATTTAAAAACCTAAACAAATAAAGCCAAAGCCATCTCTCTCAGATAGATACCAGTCGAGCTGAGTGGGAGAGATTGCTTTTTTGAATATTGGGTGAACTGACCCTTTAAAGCTGCACTAAACCAGCCAAATCAGATCAAATCCAACAAAACTCAACAATGGTTCACGTTGCTTAACCAGATCAAATCTAATTCCCTGCCAAGAAAAGCAAACTATGACAAACCAGAACCAGAATGTAAACCGGTGTCGCAGAGCCAATAAGAAAATTACTTTTTTGAGCTAGTCCATGTGTCGATCTAATGTTTGACAAAACGACGATTACATATTCTGCTTACTGTCTTCTCAAGCCCTGAATCAAGCAGAAGAAGATTTGAAGAAATAGCACAACATATACATGAGCTCTGTGTCCTGGTTGATGGTCACACAGAAGGAGAAAGCCTGACTGAAGCAGTATGTTAGTGTGTGTGTGTGTGAGTGACAATGTATGTCAGTGTGTGTTCTGTCGTTTGTATGTTGCACTACACCACCTGACAGGTGCAAAGCCCTGTGGGATGGCACTGTTGTATCTTACACTTGGCTGAACATATACAGCACATCAGAGGTGTAACAAATCCATTCCTGGCTGCCAGAACCTTTCAGAGAGTTTCTGTGCCTGTGAACAACACATCTTCAGGTTTCCACACCTCAGAGCTGATGTGTGTCTGACACACAGATGAAATGCAGCCTCAAACAGAAGTGTGTGTGACTCTGAGAGGGAGATTCATGGAAGACTGTGTAGACGAATCAGCGCCGTGTGCATGTGTGTGCGTTTCTGTGTGAAGCATCCGTGTCTCAATGGCGTCTTTAGAGTGGTTAATCAGAGGAGAGGTTGAGGAGAGTGTCAGAGTGTCAGGCTGGCTCCGGTGAAGAGTCCTCGAGCCCTCTCTCTTTCTGTGTTGACACCTCTTAACCTCAGTCTATCATCTCTCACACTCACACACTCCACTTCTATTGACACTCGCTACCCCGCAGCTCTCCAAAGACCCGAGGAGAATCCACTACAGTGATTGTCCGTGTGAGGGGAGCCTCGGAGCATCCAGGAGAAGAAAAGATTATATAATGCGCCGACATACAGAACAACAAGATGTGAGTGGATTTGGCGGTTGTTTGATTTCTTTTCCTGACATTTCTGGATGGATAAAAGAGAAGAAAAAAAAAGAATAACAGACAGGATGATAGATCAACAACCTGAACAAATCTGTCAGCCCTTGACAGAAAATGCTGAATCTTCACATGCATCAATTTGTAAATTAATCTCTCCTTCTTTGTCTTCTCACACCAGGAAGTGTATGGGACCACTGTCACTGGCTAGTGTAAGTGGGGTCAGATGCCTGGGGTCAACTGAGAAGAGGTCAAAGGTCATAGAGCAGTGGGTCTTGTTAAAATACCTTTTAGCCTCCTTCAGGGATATTATGTAATGGCTCTGGGAATAGGTTAGGTTCCAGGTTGACTGTTTTGTGGTGGAGACCGGATGATATATGTGTTCTGCTTTATGCCAGATGTATATTCATTACCCTTTTTAAAAAATCAGGATGCAAAGGAAGTGTTGGGAGGTCAAGAGGGGTCACATGTAAGAGGTCACATATATATGTTTTTCCTGGAGTATCTTTGTTTTAGAAGATGCATCCTCCAGGAAATGATCATCCCCTATAGCTCCTCTGAGGGTTTTCTCAGCTTGCGTGCTAAAACAAAAGGTTTTTCTTTGTGTTGCTAATTAAAATCTTCAGAAGCTCCTCTTTGTAAAAACATGTTTTTTCCTCTTGGATTGTTACTCACCCCGAAGAGCTTTGCAAAAAAGAAAAACTGGGTTGTTGCTGATCAATATATTGGAGACATTTGAATATCAATACAATGAGCGTGCAGTCTTCAATCTTAATTTTTAATATGGTGATAATAAGTGTATTAATTTTCATAACTTTCATTCAATAGCCTTGGAATATGAGCGATGGTGGCCCATTTTTGCACGGCGAATATGCATCTCTCTCCTCTGTGTTGCCATTGATCACTCCTGTGCAGTTTCTCCCCCTCGCTTTGTCCTCCAGTCTCTCCCTCTTTCCTTCCCCTCACACCACTGCACTGTAAAATTCATCCTTATTCCCCATTTCAGCAGGCTAACTGTGCGCACTACCTTTTATCAGTCCAGAACTGTTAAATTAATAAATTGATATTGACGAGCTATCAGCCGGGGGGATAAATTATTTGGGAGCAGAAGGCTAGGGTCACATGACTTTTAGTACCCACGATTCTGTAATTATTCCCCATGAGGAGAACCACAGTGTGGTGCATTGCCCCGCACCCCCCTACAAATGAACAAACATGCACACACACACACACACACACACATACACACACCCACACACCCTATCGCATGAAGAACTATAAATATCCTCCCATACAGTGGATTGCAGGGGCCATGGGAATACTGATGATCATTACTGCTATCATAACCATCATGATACAGGATGTTAGCCTGCTGGAGATTACGTTTTATCATCACCATTTACACAAAACTGAAACCTAGAATGTGTAGCAGCGCTGAATGCAAATTATACGATATTGAGCCTTGCATTGCTTTGAGCAAAGCGGCTACCTGCTAAGGTCCAATGTGGGATGAACCTCCTGCAGCTGATGGTCTCCTCTCTGTAGCAAATGCAAATGAGAGGTGCAAACTGGGAGGGAGGTGAGCGCTGCAGATGAAGGGGGCAGCGAGCGTGTCAGAGTGCCAATCATGCAAGTGCTCTTGTTGCCCTCCGGCCATCGCTGACCTTTTGACCCTGGCCATGGCCTAAATGTCAAAGGTCACCAACCAGGGTCAGTGCGGATCACGGCAAGACCCTGGTCAGGGATGCATCACCATGGCAACACTCTGCTCACTATAGGAGGAGACCATTGGGGGGATGTTTTGCATTCTGTATGCTGAAATCATGCACAAGCAAACACACACACACACACACACCAGGTTGAGCAGCACATCTGTGTGAGTCAAGCCACCCCCAACTGGTTTCCAGTGAACTAACACACATCTGGGCAAAATTCAAAGAAGCCCGGTGTGAACGCTGGTTTGCCACATTCGCATTAATTATTCAGCCTGCTACCTATAGGCCATATTTCATCGGATAGATTAATGTACAACCCTGCTTTTCTGCTCCATTAGAGAGGTCAAAGTGTCACTTGAAAGGTAAGAAGAAGAAATCTTGGATTTATTATGTTAATGAGTTAGAACAGTGTGTAAAATACTCACATAGTATTTGAAATATAGACTAACCTACATTACACTAAGGATAAATAATATATCATACGCTACATATCTTATTTCTGACGATGGGTTAAATTATAAAAAGAAACTTTGCCACGTGAAACAGTGCTGGAAATATTCGCTTGCACCTTGCGTCATCTAGTGGTGGGATCAGTCCTCTTCCTCGGTGCTGCTGCTGCTGCTGCTGCTGCTGCTGCTGCTACTCTGCTCCTCGGCTTCGGTGAAAGAGAGAAGGGGGGAAAAAAACACCCCACTAGTCTGCTTTTGTCTCCGGGGAGCTCCGGTCGATGCCTCGTCCCACCATATGTCTGATCGCAGCTGCCAATCAACAGGTCAACGCGACCCCGGGGAGGCAGGCACTGGTGGGGAGAGATCAAACAGTGGACCTCGGGGATGACAGATGCAGATGGGGGAAAAAAAGGCAATAAAACATTGCTTCAAAGATGGCAACGGTGCACTAGGAGGCAAATTATTGTTAACAGTAATCTGCAGAATAGCGCCTCGCATTCTGATCGATTGACTATTATGGAGCCTTTGAAGCCGAGGTAACGCCAGGCTATTGTTCATGGTGGGACACAACCAGAAAATAGCAGCTGGTTTTGGTTCAACTATAGCGCTTTCTAAGCCTTAAATACTACTTACTTCTATGCAATCATGTTTTCTAATAGACTTGCAATTTGGACTCCTCCAGGTTTAGGACCTATTGAGAGTTATTCTTAAGTTGCAGTGCTGAGAAAAAAAGACAAATAATTTAAGTCAAACAAAGAGTACATTTTTTATTTTTTTTAAAATCACGTGGTTGTCCATTAATTACATTAGGATATCTAATGTTTTATAGATGCTTCTTTCCTTATCCTCTTGGCCTTTATGTTTATTTATATTATCAAGCTTGTTGTATTTTTAATAATAGTTACATACAGATACACAGTGTTTATCATTCTCTTTTCACAACTTATATCTAAAATACAGTGCAGCGTTGTTAAGTCAAACTAAATCAAAATAAAAAAAGCTAGTGCTGAACCACAAATCAAGATTTAATTGAACAATTTCTCTAAAAAAAACAAAAAAAAAAACACAGCTGAGTAGTAGCTGAAAACACACAATACTCAAAGATGATTTATTATTTCAGAGCTCTGCAGCTCTAACTGTCCATCAGGTTTAAAATCAGGTCTAGATATCAGCCACATCAATTAATAATTAAAAGGATGTGGTTTTGTGGGGTTTAAAGTGTGCTTGGAGACATGCAAAAAATCATTTAGACCGTGCAAAAATCCACAGATTTCAATCTGTGTTAAATGTTCCTTTAAATTATTTTCAAATGCATTTCTTCAAGAATTCATGGAGGCTGTTTTTCAGGGAATAAAGGCTATGGATTAAAATATAAACTTTATTTTATAAGAGCTTTATCTCAAGTTATTTGTGTAACTGTAATTTGTGTAACCAGCTATAACCAATGTCACGGAGTGAAGACGCAGAGATGCTATAGATTACAGTTATTCGGTTAATTCAGTTTTAAAAAGGTGTTTACGTAAATCATTTCTACAGTGCTACTAATGTGTTACATATATTACACACAATATAAGCTACAAGCTGAGAACCAAGGCAACCCTTTCCTTTTTTCCTGTGTATCTCTTTGATCTATTTCCTCATGCACGGTTCAGGCTTCATCCTTTGCTGTGTGAACTGTTGTATGTTGAGTCCAAATCAATGAGATCCGTGTAAGCTAAGGGGGAATCAGATGCTAGAATGCGGCTGTAAATGTATTGTATTAAAACACGGCCATAATGTTTCATCGCCATCTCAGCCACCAGGACTGATCTTCTTACCTCACTCTCTGCTAATCAGGAACAAATCTTTGTGCCTTAATCTACGGCCCCCTGCATGACCCATCTCATTAGATTAACAAAATGACATGCACATATGAACACACGCAGAGCTCATGACCTCAATCTTATTCTCCTAGAAAGGTAGTTAATTATAATTTTGTTTCTTGAACATAAATGATGTTGGTTTTTCTTTAACACTTTTTCATGAACAAAAAATGTTTTATTTGAGTTCCTGATATATTATTTTATATTTATACAAAAAAGCACATCACTCATATCGCATACTAATTTGGGTATTTGAACAAATGTGTGTGTACAGTGTTCTTCTGCAAGTGTTTTAGGAGCTGTATGTGTGTGAAATGTAAACTCTTGCACGTGGTTGTGTTTGCATGCTTGTGTATGTGTGTGTGTGTGTGTGTGTGTGTGTGTGTGTACAGCAAACATATGCAACCAAATTAAAGCCTTAAAGCTGGTGAATTGAAGAGGATTTGATGCAGAGAGCAATTCATGGGAATTAAGCAAATTAGGACTCCAATTAGCTGCTGACATTGAATAGGAAGATTTGGTGAACAAAAATTAATTAGATGGATTTGTCATTGTTCTAATGAGCATCGCCAGAAAATAACTCTTGTGAATAACACACACACACTCTCTCTCTCTCTCTCTCTCTCTCTCTCTCTCTCTCTCTCTCTCTCTCTCTCTCTCTCTCGCGTTCTCTTAAGCTTTAGCCCTCTGACATATTATTGTCTGCTTAGAATTTAATTTCATGTCAAATATTGCCTTATTCAAATATTCAATAATTTGCAAATAAGAAGCCCACATGAGCTGAGACAAACAAACTTCAGAAAAGTCAATGTATGACCTAATCCTCTTAGGCTGGAGCACTGTGGATGTAAATGCCAACCTTTGCAAGTCAGAGAGGAATTTCACTATTGATGTGAGAGCCGGACAGGTAAAAATTGACTTGATTCTTATTATGGCAATATTTTGAAGTCATCTTATAACTGAAGTGCTTTAGAGCTCATCTTAAGGAGTCCTTTATTTGAAAAAAATCACACAAATTGATCTTAACAATAAAATACTGTACGTACTGTATTCATTTTGATGGTAAACTTAAGTAAATCTTTCATTACTTCAGTAGCTGCCCTGACTTATTCTTCTTCTTAACAAATACAGAATCCCTAAAAAAGCCCTCCCACCTGTCTCCAATAAATCAGCCTTAGCCTATCTCTCCCTCCCTCCCTCTCTCCCTGCCTCCTTCCCTTTCCTCTGCTCCATTCATCCCTGACCTCCCGTGGTCTCCCTCTTTCTGCAGCAGCGGTTACGGATTACACTGTGTGATAAGCTTCCCATTTCTTGAAACTATTTGGGATTGCTCAGATTATCTGGCCTCATATCCTTGGGAGTCGGCTTTGGAAAGCCTGATTTTAGTGTCTTAAGGCAGAAGATTTTGAATCCCGACAGCTTTGACTAATTAGCATCTAACACCGGGTGGTATTTTAGCACTGGGCTCACTTTTAGTACTATCTGCACGCACAGACAAGTGTGTGTACACACACACAAAACACATCTGAGGGAGCTGATTAAAAACAAATCAAGGTGTTGAATTCAATATGGTTTAATGAGATTATAACAAAACATTCAGAATACAAATGAAATAAGTGCAGCTTCATATGATTCAAAAATACCTTTAAAAAATACAAATTCTTCACTATCAGGGTACAGAGGCACGCAGGCCCGGGTGAAGCCCCACTTGAGGCTGCACGCTGGACCATGGCCAGTAGAGTCTGGGTGCCAAGCAGGACAGAGGGAGTGTTTGGACCTGAGGGCAGCACCAATAGGTTGTTCTGTGGGGCCGGGCGAGGACAGGGTGGTAAGGGGAGCTGATGGAGGGAAGTGGGAACTGTCCTGCTATCCTGCGAACTCTCCGTCGTGCCCGCCGGCAGTGGTAGTCCCCGTTTGAAAAGTCCTGGTAGTTTGAGGGGTGAATTGCCCAGAAGTGGCCTTTACCGTTTTCACTGCGGCCTGCTTTGATGAAGCAATCGTTCAGGGACAAGTTGTGACGCACGCTGTTCCTCCAGTTTTTATCCTGTTGGAGCAAAAAAAAGAAATATGATTAAAACCTGAGAACTAAGTAAGAGTTTAACAATGAAAACATAGGTGGCTGTTAAGTATCCCTGATCCTATATAGCTGTATATGATCATAGTAAGACAAAACACCTTGAGTTACCTCTTCAGCACGTCAAACCAGTGATCAACTTTAATCCACTAGGCTACGTCCAATCTGTTGTTGCACCTGGCAAAAGCAGAGGCAGTTTGCAACCTAGCAACAGGATTACTTTATTTGTGAATTTGCCAACAAGAAGATCATCTAGTGTCCCTGCAAGCACCTAATTGCTTAACCACTCAGACAGATTACTTGTGCCAAGTGTGTTTGCTTCACTTGTGAAAATGGCTGCCACGTTATTTTTTAGCAACTGAATGAAACATGCTTTCTCACGATCTGTGAAAATAGACTAATAGATCACCTTTATCATAGTTTTTACTTCACATTATTGACCAATTTGACTGTGCCGCAGTACATTGCTCTCTGTCTGCCAGATCATACCTTACTCTTGAAGTACGGGTAGTGGTCCATGATCCACTGGTAGATGTCACATAGCAGCAGTTTCTTCTCCTCCGATGCCAGGATTGCCTTGGAGATGAGCGCGATGTACGACTGGTTGGGTTTGTCCACAGACTTCTCTGGACTGTTGCTGATAGATGTGGTGGTTGTCACTTCCTCCTCCCCCTCCTCTTGTTGCTCTTCACCCCCCTCCTCTTCTTTGACTTTCCTTTCTTCGGTCTCAGCCTCTGACCTCTGTAGCTGCTTCTCCTGTATCTCAGAGTGAATCTCCACCTCTTTGGGTTTAGGATTCTGATGATTTAGCATGTTGTTCGCTGTCTGCTCGGCTGTACGACTTCCTGTCGCTTCTTCTTTAGAACCTTTGACTCCTTTATTGAACAGAAGGTAGTCAATAGTGAAGCTCAGTCCCAGCCTCTCTCTGCCGCCTGTACGGCTACTTCTGTCCTCCATTGTCATCTCTGAATTAAGATATCTCAGACTCACTACACGGGTTTTGTTAGTTCCTAACTGGTCGTTGAAGAAGTAGCAGATGAAAAATGAAAAGCGTGTCTTCCAAGAGTCTTTCACAGCATGCCTGGTATGGCAGGACCTTTCATAAACTGAACACCCCTTGATTCTTCTGCTGAAGTCTTTGTGGTGACAAGAGCACAGATAAAGATGAGCCTCTCAACTGTCGCTAACCTCAACACACTCACGAGCGACACAATCTCAACCTGTGGAAATGACGTCAGTCTATAAGACTAAATACGGCTACTTTGTTTAGCAACAAATTTTAATTAAACGTTTCTGCCTCTCTGATAAACCCAATGAACCAAACTACTTTCTCAATATCCGACAGCCTTTTTTGCTCCCGAATCGAAGAGTTGTGCTTCGCGGTTTGGGAGGTGACTCTATTTATATGACTGTGAATTTATCCCTCACAGAAAGGGGCAAAGAAGGCACAGGGGAGGTCCAGGTAGGGGGTCTTAATTGAGTCGGATTATTTTTATTAACCTAAGCAAATCTTTGTAATTACGGGAGATTAAACACTCAAGATTTAGTACGACATGGTGTGCAGAGGATGGATGCTGTGGAATCGAAGGCCTTTTAGATACCAGTGTTATCCTGTTAAAGTTGTTTTGTCCGTGTAGATGCTGTCCAAAGAATTACTTCAATTACTAAAGAGCAGTAATTAATGGGTCAAATTCAACGTCTTGGAGACAATACACATACAGTTGAGTCTCTTTCTTTGGCTAGAGCACAACTACACTGTGCAGACACTGATAGTCACAAATCAAATGAATTAATACTCTGTTCCTAACATGTCTTTGTCTTTCATATACCAAACAGTATAAACATGTAAGTGTTACAGTCTTTCTGCTTGTGATCTTCAATATATTTTAAGATCCATCTCAGAGACCAAAACTGAAATGCTTCTGCACTACTACACTGTTTTCTATAATGTTTTTTAAACTGTGTGATGAACATTGTATTGGCTAATTGTTGACTGTGACTGTGATGATGTTTTAATGCCAATGATGAATTTCTATGGTTTTAGTGAAAATAAAGTCAGTTTATGGTATATTTATGGTATGATACACAGGTCAAATATCTACACCACAAGTACACAAAGTTGAAAAAAAAAAAACGGCATTTGAATAATTAAAATGTGTACCAGTTTTTACAATGAAGAAAAGCCAAGGATCTTTAAATGTTTTGTACCAATTATGAGGTTTACTAAAGCAACCAATCCACCTTAAAACAGTGTTATGAAACCACTTGAAGCCCCATGTTTGAGACTTCATCTAGTGCTTCAGTAAATCTGTAACACACTTTCAGGGTGTAAAAGCTGCAGGGTATGCAGTGTTACATCAAATAGAATTAATCAATGTTTTATTTCCATGTTTTATATCTGGTATCTGAAACAAATAAAGATCAGTTTTTAACCATGTCCGTGTACCTTTGTGTTTGTGTCTTTACATGAACCATCCTCACAATAATCCAGATAACAGGTAATCCTAAAGTATCTAAAGAAAACTGCGTTTTTTTCTGTTGCAGACTCAGTTTTAGTGAGGAAATGAATTAAATTACAGTCAGGTCAAACCATGGACCATGTTGCCCTCTTCTGTTTAAATAATAGAACACGTTATACATGCATAAAAGAGAGCACTATACGTCCTTTATAGTAGCAAGCTTTTGCATTGTAGCTATATTAATATATATGTTACGTTCTAGATAAATGCAGACCCAAATACAGTAAACAGTAGCCTAAAGACAATACAGGTTACTATTTTTACAGTTGTAATATTACTTCATATTGCTTTAATTGGTAGAACATAAGTCTACATATAAATTAATATAGCTAAGTATAAGGAAGTATGGTGCTCTCTTCTATATATACACACACGTATATATACATATATAGGTGGACAGGTGTATTAAGATAACTAAATCCTATATTTCCTATATCCTATGCAGGCCTTTTTTATTTAGAAATCCTAATCATGGATGATCTTTTTCATCAAGCAGCACCGTGGCAAAGCCACCTCTCCTTTTGAATACACAGCATTGTTTTATTGACGTTTCACATCCAAGTAAAGCCAAACAAAACACACCATGTTATTACATGATACTGCAATTCCTTCAATTGATTTTTGTGTTTCCATGAGGCTATTCTTTGCCACATATGAGGAGCTTTTTGGAAAAGCAGGGATGGATCACCACATGGAGTATAAATGTGTTCTTAGCATACTTATTTCCATTTTACTTAAAGTGTGGCACAGCATGGTATTTGTGTTTTGGATGGGGAATGACTAGTCTACACTTTTAAGTGTAAGTCTATTTCGTTAATTAGACATTTTAATTCAATTATGAGCATACCTCAGACAAAGCATCAGCTCCACATCTCATGGCTGGGCGCTGAACCCGGAGTGGACTTTTTTGCTCGGACGGGACTTGAACGGACCATGCGACCCGGTCCACTTGACACCCCATGCTTTACACCAACGTTGAATTTAAACAGTTTTTAAGACACACGTTCACAAAATCTCAATACTATAAAACCGAAACATCCCGGGTATCAGAATACAATCAAACAGGGTAACATTTATGGACACTGAGGCCTATTTTGAAAATCAGACCTGTCTCTTAGTGTTTTTAAAAAGTTGCACTGTAACTTTAAAAAACGGTGATCCCGCCTATTTCATGTGTAGCCCTTCGGCTTGTGGTTAAAACCGCGCCGTGATTGGCCGAAGCCACACGTCAATCAAAGCAGCTCCTGCGTCTCATTGGTGAAAGACTAGCCGTCGTCTCTGGCTCTCGCGGTACTGCTGCACGAAGATGGCGGCCGAACTGGTGGAAGCGATGGCAAGTAGAGCTCGGCTAGCTTTGGTTTGACGGGAGACGGGCGCGGGAGTGTGATTTCAAACTCAACCCGGTCGTGGGGAAGCTGGGGGCTTTGTGTGAATATAGTTAAGAGTCTGTACTCTCACAAATGTGGCGTATTACATTCACGACGAAACAGACTAGCCTTTGTAGCTAACGTAGCTAGCCTCGCTAGGTAATGTTAACCAGGCAAGTGCGTTGCTGTGAGCTAGCATCACGCTGGAAGACACCGAAAATGAATGATGTGACCATAAAAACACTCGGGGGGCTCGCTGCTAACACGCTGCCCGGCACGTTACTATGTGATGTTGTTTGACACACAGTGATGTCTGTCTGTAGTCAGCCGGTTAGTTTGTGGAGCTGTGCACCTGTCAAAATGTCCAGTTGCCATGATTGAATACCGACAGCCCAGACTGTGGAGAGGCTAGCCAGCCCGCTTAGCGCAGGCTCACACTGCTATGTTTAAGTGAGGCTGGAAGAAACTGCTTTACTGACTAGATGGCTGCATTTTTGCACAGCGTGTCCATCGGATGCCCGTTAGACAGCCGCGTTATTGTGGAAATTTCATCCAGACACAAAGCAGCACTACTGATGTCCAACTCCAACAATGTCAGACAAAGCTAAAGCATGCTAGACGGCTCAGGGTTTGCTTTACCTCCACAGTCAAGTTCGCATACTTTGTGTTGCTGCTGCTTGTTAATCAAACATCCTCATGCAGGCTTTATGTTTTATCACATGTGCAGTAAGTAATGTATACAAATCTAGTGCTGCTAATGTGGACCCAATATGGCGACTACTTTTTAGACCTGCGTGATATTAATTGATGGTTAAGGCTTTTCAGTCAGTGCACTCAAAGAAAAGAGTAAACAAATGTGCTTGTTGTGGTTTCTCTTCTCGCTCAAGAGTTATGATGTCACGACTGGATAAACAAGTTCATCCATCAGCCAGCAGCAGTCCATGAAAATGACATTTAACAGTGAATACTCAGCTTGATTTGACCATCAGGAATGGGACATACTGTAATTAAAGTGTATTTTTTTTTAAATGTGAAGTGCATTCTACCTCATGGGACTGTAAACAGATATACATGTAAACATCAAACTATACCTGTTTATTTTTACTATAGGTTTTGACACACTCTTTTAGTTGCTATTGAAACTAAACATAGTGCAAGGTGACAGTCACAGTCTGTGTGCTTCAAATGACTGAATGACTGCAGAGGTGCAGTCATACATTTTAAGTCTGTTGAATTTTGTTTGTTGAAAGAATAGGACGATGCAAATGACTTGGCCATAATGCAGTCGATCAGATTGAAGACCAATGTGACTTCTTACTATATCCGGCTACTTACGAGGCAGGTTCAAGTCTCCGTAGGATTAAAGTGACTAAGAACAGAAGCTAATTTTAGCAGGAATCAAACGGTATAGGGCACTATTATGTCATGTTAAATGCCACATATAAATTCTGGATTATTGCCTGGAGCCTGTCATGGGTGAACTTGTGTTAAGGCAAGCGTTCCCAGAAGGAATTGAATTATTAGATTCATTTTTATGTTTGTTGTTGTTGTTTCCCCAGATAGAGCATGTTTATTCATAGAATATAAATATAATAACCTCGTGTCATGTAGGTTTTTCACAGTAAGTGATGCCTTAGAAAATCTGTGAATAGCTTTTTTAAGAGCTCGAACAATTTAAGAAAGAAAAATATGCTTGAAGTCAGACGCAAAACTATTTACTACCACGATGCTAATGGCTTTGGATTCAGTTCAAGTACCTTAGTCATATATCAGTATGCCTTGGATTGCTCTTAAAATGGGTCTGGACTTGTAAATTCATGGCATTACCACTCAGTCTTTACCTGTTTATAAACTTTGTTTCCTCTGTATCGTGTTTCTCATCTTTTTCTCTTGTCCTCCCTCTAGAACATGGTCAAAAGTTTCCGGGTCTCAGACCTGCAGACGCTGCTGGCCTCAATGGGCCGCAGCAAAAGTGGGCTGAAACAGGACCTGGTGGGGCGTGCGCTGCGGCTAGTGCAGACCGAATACAGCCCAGAGCTCCTGAAGAACGTCAGACAGCTCTACGAGTCGCGCTTCCCCAAAACATCTGGCTGGCTTGCGGCACGGCGTCCGGAGAGCGTCTCAGTTGCCTATTCATCCCTCAGCTCCTCCCCCACTGCCACCTCTCAGGGCGCAGACTACCTCAACGGCATTTCCAAACCGATCCCCACGCCTGCACCAGAAGTCAAGCTGGTGCCACTGCCCTTCTACCAAACATTGGAGACACTGTTGCCACCAACAGAGCTAAGTGAGTGTATATTTAGTTTGATGTTTCTGTATTTAAAATATTTGTTTTGTAGAAATGTTCTTAATTAAACAATTCAATCATATACTGTGCTGTTTTTGTGACGGACTTTCTCTACACATATTTACAGTTGCCCAGAACAATGAGAAACTGCAGGACAGTCAGTGCATATTTGAATTAACACCGAATCAAGCAGACCAGATCAGAAATGCAAGGTAAGACAACAAAAAGAATCTGCATTGTTAACATTAGCTCTATTTACAAACTGTAACTAACTTTCATTTTAACTCTGTGACCTTTTTACTCTCTCAGTGAGCTTCGTCCAGGAATCAGATCTATCCAAGTGGTTCTTAGGTAAGTTCACACTCACTCCCATTGAAACCTGACATGTATTTTACAATCCTTTTTCCAGTGTGCTAGTTCTGCTACAGACTGTGCTGCAAATAGCAGTTTAATTTCCTCCTAATGTTCTTGTAAAGTATATTTATAAGTATCTGAACAGTCAGGTTCTGAAGTATTCAAAAAATGATATCTAAGTTTAAGCATGCTGATGAGCTGTACTGTCAGACATTCTTATGATGCTAACCAATCTCTCTTTGTTACAGACTCTGTTACACAGACTCCATTGGCGTTCAGGAAGACCAGTATCCTCCTAACATTGCTGTCAAAGTCAACCAGTCCTACTGTCACGTGCCGGTGAGTTGCTTCACTTCTCAGAGACGAGACACACCTTCACATTACAAACATGACTTAAGCTGGTATACTTTGCTCAGTCCGTAATCAATCAGCCGTTTGTTTTCAAATACAGTCAGAGAGTTACTGGTTTAGGTTTGGGGAGACTTGCCACCTGGTCACAGCCAATCTAATGTCATTAGCAGAACTTATTATTTACTATCAATTATTCACATTTCTCTGTGTGTCTTTACAGGGCTATTACCCCTCGAATAAGCCTGGTGTTGAACCCCGTCGTCCTTGTCGTCCTGTAAACATCACTCCCTGGTTGCATCTCTCCAACGCCACCAACAGAGTCACTGTCACCTGGGGAAACTTTGGCAAGGTCAGAATATGATGCTGAATCTCTTATTTTGGTGTAGCTCAGGGCCATGGTAGCAACAAAAGTTTCTGGTGGCAGGTTCCAGTCCACTACTGTAAAGTTGGGTCATGTAGTTCTTTGAGTGTGTCTTGTGCATGGTATAACTGAAACGGAAAGCTTCAGAGGGCAAAGAGCTGAACTACTTCAACTACCGTCTCAACAACCGACTGTTGTCACCACAATTCTGATCCAGATAAGCAGCTGATGAAATCACTCTTCCTGTCAGCACCCTCTTCTTCAGGGCTATTGTGTAAACGAATTAGGCATGAACCCGTTATGTTAACGGTTTTTCTGGTGCATTAATACTGTTTTATGTTACCCAAGAGTTTTGAGGATGTCCCCATTACAGGAGTCATTCATTAAACTTGCCTGACAGCTGAATAGCTCTGCATTGAAGAAAATGTAGCCTGCATCACAACTTTAGTTGTTTTGTGTAATATTTTTCTATAGAAAAATAAAACGTTCTATAGTGTCTTTGTAAATCTGTTCTGGGAGGAATGTTTGAACAGCCTCCTTATTTCCATAAAATGCTCAAAATACTGCAGTTAAACAACACTACTTTACTTCAGTGTATTACACCTGAGACATGTTGCTGATTTACAGACTCAGCAACCATTTCTTGGTTTGTTTGATGTGTAACACAGGAATAAAGAATTGATTGCTCAGCATACTTAATCAATGAAAGTCCATAACCTTTTGGTTGGCACACAAGTGCGGGTTGTGGGTATTTCAGTCCATTAAAATCTAAGATTTTGATTGACTGAAAGCATGGAGGATTAAAAAGCTTAAAACATACTCTCACTGTTAAGGGAATGCTAACAAAAAATCCAGCAGAGGGTTACCACTCTTTAACAGAAAGAATTTGCTGTGTTAGGTTTTCATGAGATGTGTGACGCTTAATAAATGACCCATATAATGTAAGAGGATATCTCGCAGTAAACGGTATAATAACCGGGAGGGTAGATTTGCCTTTAATGTTTCTTCTAACATTAGCTGAGCCCAAGTGATTTCTCTTACCATAATAAATCATGTGTGTTCATGTGTTTTTGTTTCTTCAAGTGGCTTTGAGGTTCACTTCGTGTGTATGCCCTATTTTAGATTGGCAGCTTTTTTTTTTTTTTTTTAAATAAGCGCTCACGACCTGTGAATGTTTGTGTTTTCAGCGGTACTCTGTGGCAGTGTATTTAGTGAGGGTTTTCACTGCGGCAGACCTCTTCAGCCAACTCAAACTCTGCTCTGTTGAGAGTGCAGAACGCTGTCGTGAACGCAGTAAGTGTTACTTACATGTTCTGCTTTTATTTTTGCAAATGTGACTTTGAAATCCTGCGAATGGATTCTCTAGAAATTGCTGTCTCAACCTTTTTGTTAACACTGTTTTGACTGGATTGTCTGGTTCATTCACATATTTTAATATATCGTCTGATAAACTGTAACGATATGATACTTCATGATATTTTGTCTCTACTTTATCTACAGTCCAAGACAAACTACGATTTGATCCAGAAAGTGAAATTGCAACCACAGGCCTGCGAGTTTCTCTCATCTGTCCAGTGAGTACACCTTCATAATAAAAATCATTGTCCTGCATCATTTCCATTTCAGTTGTTCTGCAGTACCAAAGGCAAATTTCATAAATGTTTGTCCTACTATGAAGCTCGATTACTTAAACATGCGTCTCCCTCTCCCTCTTTCCAGTTGGTGAAGATGCGGCTCGGTGTGCCATGTCGAGTTTTAACTTGTGCTCATCTCCAGTGTTTCGACGCCGTCTTCTTCCTGCAGATGAATGAGAAGAAGCCCACATGGACTTGCCCCGTCTGTGACAAGCCCGCTCCCTTTGAGCTGCTCACTATTGATGGGTAAGGAGACAGAAGCATGCTCCGACTCGTCCCAACCCTGCAGCACCAGATTACTTTCAATAAACGCTGAAAATTTACACTTTGTGTGTAATTTTAGCTCCCTGTGTTATGAAGCCAACACTTGGGGAAACTGATTCAAGCTGCACAGATGTTGGGGCATTTTTAAGGACTCTTTTTAAGGACAAGTTGAACCATGCACCGTGACTATTTTAAGCTTTGAATGTTTTGCACGGCATGAGAGGGTGTTTTTTCTATTTCTACACCTGATTTCGGTTTCTGTTAAAAATCTTTGATCCTGTAAATTGGCTTGTTTGTTGACTTTATGAGCTACTTGAAGTAACACAGCTATAATTTAGAGAACCATGTAATTGTGGGACTCAAGAAGGCTCAACACATTATTTTTTCACAGTACTCAGTGCTGCAAGTGACTCTCAAGACACTGACAGCCATTTGTTGACACTGTCAAGTAGTCAGTGAGGCTCTAGGTGTTAAAATGTATATCTATAATCGGTCAGCAGTGTTTCATGAGGACTGCATTTAAACACTTTCTCCTGTTTTGTTTTCTGGTATGTTGTCACCAACAGAATATCGAATTCTTCATGCTGTAGGACAAACGCAGATGAGCCCGCAGTCTATTTTATCAGATAAATTCACGATAAAATATTTTAATCCACAATCCTTTGGGCGTGTAGTTTCCTGCAATTCTCATAGACACTCCCTTACTTTCACAAAGACTGAACACATTGTTAAACTTTGGCTTTGAGGTATATTTGCATTCCTTAAATTAAACTTGTGTGAAAGTCCGTACTTTAGCTGTTCACTCTAGCTTTCAGTTTGAGCAGACTAATGACTAAATGTTGAAAAAGTTGAGGATTCAAGCTGGTTCTGTTGATTTTCTTCTTTGTGTGAGGCGTCTCTAACAGCAATGTGTCTTGCAGGCTGCTATCTGAGATTCTGAAAGAGACGAGTGAGGACATCGAGGAGATTGAGTACTTAACCGACGGCTCCTGGCGACCCATCAGAGATGAGAAGGAGAGGGACAGGGAAAGAGAAAGCAGCAACACACCAGAGTATCCTGTTGTTGATATATGTACGTGTGAATTGAACCTCTTGTTCTCAATGTGTGGATTTTCCTTTTCCGTGCGTTAGTTTGCGAGTGTGACTCTGTTTTTGTAATCAGTTTTTAAAACGGCCTTTTTGTCTGCAGACATTCCTGAAGCAAACGGTCATTCACCGGCCCACAGCAGCACCAGCCTGACGGGCAAATCTGGAAGCGGTTCCGTGGGGATGGCAGGAGTCACAGGAGGACCTGCTGTGACGCCGGGGGGAGGTGCAGTGGTAGATCTGACTCTTGACTCCTCCTCTGAGGAGGAAGGTGGCGGGGCAGGAGGAGACAGCGAGGACACTGAGGACAGCGCTGACAGTCCTGCCCCAAAGAGGGGCCGATACAACTACGACAAGGACCTGGTCACTGCCTACTGACCCCGCAGCTCTGTCCCCTCATAGACTGACACACACACAGAGACAGAGAGGCAGGGGGCTAAAAACTCGAGGACAGGAACACAGTAATCCACTAGATGCAACAACCCTCCCTTATGCCCAAACGTCAGAGCCTTTCAGCAGCTCTGGTTTATATCCAGACAAAAAAACACACTCAAACATGCACTGTTAGTGAATCTTCAATCTAGAGTGATTAGGATTCTTCTTTGTACTGTACACCACTGGAAGCAACTCTAACTCTTTTCGGCCAACCATCACCTTGCAGTGAATATCTGTACCGTCCTGCCTCTACCGTCGACTAAAAAGACTCAATGGATCGAGCACCCCACCACCACCATCACCCCTTACTCCTTACTCCTTTCTCTCCAGACTATTCCCTCTCCACCATCGCATCTCTTCTTTGTATTTGACTTGGAATTACAGGCTCTTTTAGCCATGGGCGTTCAATGTTTGCATCTCTGATTTTTTTTTTTTTTTTTTGTGGTCACATTTGTGACGAACAGGCAAGTTGAAAATGGAGGCTCCTCAGTAGTTTTTGGTAAAAGGTCAAAAACAACTAATGTAATAGAGCATGAATCATTTGGGGGAGGACAAGGCAGAGATATCCGGAGTGCGATGCAAATTTAAACCTCTCCCATTGTGTTAGTATTTCTTTGTTCAGAGAATGAATTCAAAGCTTGAAAGGGTTTTTTCAGGAATTTATCCTTTTAATTATGAAAGGGCAGAACACAATACTGGCCTCAATGTGTGACGCTTTCCATTTTTATTTTGTCCTTAGATAAAGAGAACCTACCTCAGTCATAAAAAACTTAGCAGACTGACCAGAGACTAGCTTAGAAAGCTGCGAAGGACAGAAGAATTGATGAGTCTTTCTGAAGCCAATTTTACACTGGAGATTGTTTTCCTACATTTTTGTTTTTGTTTTGTTTTAATTTTATCGTTCCATGTAGCTCTGTTCCCTCTGCAGCGACAAAATCTTCGAAGGCCGAGTTAGCTTGTGGGTAACCGAGCTAACTGTAGTTGTCGGTGATGCAAAAAGTTGCGAGTGAAACTGTGCCACGCTCTTTTAAGGGGTGATATATCGGCATTGCATATGGAAGTAACTCATCACAATAATAACTGTATGGCATGCTGTGCCAAAGCAGATGTATTTTAAGAATTTGATGACAGGATATGGTTACGAGATTTTGGTGCCTTTTTTTTTTTCTTTCGTTTTGTTTTTTTGTTGTTGAGTGGTGAAGATTGGAGTCTGTTTTAAGGCTAGTTGAGCTAGCCATCAGATGAGACCCCAGTCTGAGAGAAGGTGTTTTATTTCATTTAGGATTCTTCCTTAGATGGTTGGGTTGTTGTTGTTTTTTCCAGTAGGCGAAATGGACAGAGAAGCAGAAACAAATCTGTGGTAAAGGACAGTTATGGAATAGAAGTGCTGCCATCCTTTTTGCTCCACATTTTGGTCTCCTTTTTCTGGAAGTATCATATTTATTTAATTGCTTCACATTCTCTTAACAGTTGTTTGTCATACGTCTACATAATCTTTGACTGTGGTTCTGTACAGATGGGAGTTATTAGTTGCAGAAAACAGGACACCTCTGCTGTGGTTTTGAGTGTTGAGTTGTAATTGGTCAGTGCTCATGGCTGTGCTGTTGATGAACACTCCTTTTCTTTTTCCTCTGAATGAATCCAGCCCGGGTCAAAGCGCCATTCAGACTACTTTGCTGCAGTGGGTTCAACATGTCTGACACAACGAAACTTAATGAAGTGTCAATAGGTGCAACCCCACCAAGCTTAAAGTCATTGATTGGATTACAAATGGTCCTGTCTGGAATGAGTGGAGCTGCTCCAACAATCCCCCTCGGCCTCCTTTCAATGTAGATAAGGTCACATCTATTTGCTGGAATAGAATTGGACATTAATTGCTACATGCAGTAGGCTTACAACTAATATTCCTCTGCACCTGCACTCGTATTGTCAGTATGTGATGGCTGCTCCTCAGATACGGATCCTCGGGCTGCATGTAGGTTTGTCTGCAGGAAGACCATCAACGTTCGTTTGAAGGTGAGAAAAGGTTGTTGCTGTGTTGCTAGAGCTGTTTGCACTTTCATCTGATATTTCATCCCACGTTTATGGCTTAGTTATTTTGAAGCCATCATGTAGTGAGTATTAATCAAGGATCCCTGACGGTTGCGATCAGTTCTCCTCGACCATCTTATGTACGGGAATCAGAAAAAATGTGAAACTAGAAGAGCAGCAGTCTCACGCCGCTGTGAGAAAAACAGTAGTGGTTCAGATTAGTTCTGCATTGTACGTTTCCCTCTCTCATCATCCCTTTGTTGCGGTTTGATCGGCACAGAATCAGTTTGTTTTTTTTCCTTCTACCTTGCTCAAATGCACAGAGAAATGACATTTACACATCGATTCGGGGCCCTCGCTGTTGTAAGTGCATCCTGATAGGGTTGATGATTGAAAAAGTAGGCCGAGTCAAATCTGGTCTTCCATTTTTCTCCTTCCTTTGACACTTTGACAAAACAAAATCAATATACTGATGAAAAATATGTTTGATAGTCCACACAAAATTGATTGATGGCACTTTGCCTGTAATACATCAGAGTGTGTCCCCAATGCGGATGTTATGTATAAGATTTGTTTTGAAGCAAAATAATGTAAAGAACTCTAATACCTGCCTGAACGAGGCAGTTTGTATTTGTAACTGCTATACATATAAAAATGACTTTGTTCATTTGTTGATAGGTATAGAAAGTCATTATTTGAACGGATCTCTTGAACTTTTCTTTGCCTTATGGTTAAAGATGAGAGGTGGTGCAGGTTGCTTCTGTGGAACTGAGCCAGATAAGTTTGTTTGGGAGCTGGAGAGAGCTGAGGGTCTGGTCTTTTTGTAGTGGCATCTCTTCTTCTTATAATAATGCATAAGGTAGCATGGGCAGAGGCTTACAATCCATGATGTAAATGTTTTGTGTGTGTTTCTTTTTTTTTTTTTTTTTTTTTATATGTTCATATTAAAAGACAATAAAATTTAAATAATATTTTATTAAGCCTTGAATCGCCTCCAGTTGTTCCTATAGGCAAACAGACAATAAGAAGCTGTTGAGGGCAGCAGCAGCACCTGAAGCTGATGCCACAGAGGACTGGGAGGACTGGTTGAGGTGGAATTTATGTCCTGTACCAAATTCTCAGATCTGGGGACACATTTGATGCCTGTTGAGGATTAAAAACTGTAAAATTTAAAATGATCGTATTCTAACAGCTGTTATTGACGTGTGGAATTAATTAAAATCAGTTCTTAAAAACATGTCTGCCATTGTTTTATTTTGAAAATTGTATGTATTCAACCACATGGACACTATTAATGACGGGAACAAATGCATCTTTTTTCCAGCAGGTCATCCTAAAAACATCTTGTCGAAATGTAATCTTATGTGAGACTGAGTCACTTAAGAGTCTTTTTGGGGTCATACTTTAGATTTATCTCAACTCCACTGTGTTGAGTTGAAGATTCTGTCTCATATCGGGCAACCTTTACATGCAAGAAAGGTCCCTCGCTGTACTTGAACTACTGTGTGATCAGGACCTTGGAGATAAAAACCATGTCTGGTATCAAAGTGCATTCTATTTTTATTGGGTAGCACTGAATAACTAAGATGGTTGTGCTGTCACTGCTGTCAGTCTGGATCAACTGTAGGATGACTGCACAGAGCTCTGTGCAATTGGCAGTCTGTATTCATGCAAAGGTCTTGTGAAATATATTTCATTTCCCTTTTTTATTTTGTCTGTAGAACTTATGGTGGAGCTGTGGTTAGCACAGTCGCCTCACAGCAAGATGGTTTCCTGGTTAGAAATCTTGGCGGGAGCCTTTCTGTGTGGAGTTTGTGCAGTTGCATAGATTAATTGGTGACTGTAGGTGTGAGTGCTTGTTTCTCTCTATGTGCCCTTTGATGAACTGGCGTCTTGACCAGGGTGTACCCTGCCTGTCACCCAAAGTCAGCTGGGATAGGCTCCAGCCCCCAACCACCCTGATGACGATAAACGGTTACAGAAAATGGATGGACCTTACGCCTAAAGTGGAAATGAATTAAACCAGGCACTGAAAATTTCATTAACCAAGAATTCTGTGGTCAATGTTCCAACTTGTAGGGGAAATAATGTTGCAACATATCAGCGCTGTTTCCTCACAGCAAGAAGGTACCTGGTTTGAACCTCAGCTGGGGCCTTTCTGTGTGGAGTTTGCATGTTCTCTGCATGTCTGCATGGGTTCTCTCCGGGTACTCCGGCTTCCTCCCATAGTCCAAAGACATGAACTTAATAGGTTAATTGGTGACTCTAAATTGGCCATAGGTGTGAATGTGAGTGTGAATGATTGTTGTTTGTCTCTATGTTGCAATAAGTTGTGACAGTGAACACTATCAGGAGCCTAAAAGAGAAATAGCAAAATGGAATTCAGCCATCGTTAACTATACATACAGTGAAAAAAGACTATAACCTAACAACAACATGCAGTATATATCCTCTTGTCTCATCTGGACTAAACTGGGGTTAATAATAGCTATTATAAAGGTCAAAAGTAGTATACAGTATGTACTGTATGTTATATTGATCCAGTGGGTTCACATACATCTCAGTACATCAGATGAATTTCTGGCTACTGAAGAATGATTGTGTCATCTATTGAGGTTTATCAGGATGTAATGAAAGTTACAGAAAATAATGAATGAGTTGAATTATGTAGATTTAATGTGTTCTTTTTATTTATTTCTCCCCCAACAGCACATGTGAGGTTGGTGCTGAAGACTGTGACTTCAGGAAAGGTCAGAAGGTTGTGCTATCTAAAAGTCTGAAAAAAACAGTTCCCATCCTGTTCACTGCTGAGAATTTCGAGATACCTTGAAATGATTATTACCCTTTATTACCGCTGTTGTTAACATAACTAACTGTGTTGAAAATCTGTTTCAGCAGCAATGTTAAAGGTGGGAAGCATGTTTGGTTGAATAAACTTCTTGCATTCATCACATTCTTTGTGTGTGCAAGCAAGATCCATCTGTCCCTTTCAGTTTTTAGGTTTGATCTCGGAGGAAGAGGTGTTTATCCAGTGTTAACTTGTGGCTTGGGGTCCCACTGGTCTTGAAAACACCAACAAGGCCTGTCACTATGACAAAAAGCATATCTTGTGTGTACTGTGAATCCATCTGCAGGTCCATCCATTTGCAGCTGCTGTGGAGCTGTACATTTTGGAAATGTTGTTTGTCGTTGCACATTTGAGGCAGAAACATAAAGAAGTCCACAGTATATTATGCAAAAATAATTATCACTTGAGGCTGAAAGGCTTTACTAGAGGCTTTGATCATCATATAATCATAATAAGAGGGGCGGCAGTAGCTCAGTCTGTTGGGATTTGGCATGGGAACCGGAGGGATGGTGGCTCCAGTCCAGCATGGACCAAAGTATGGAGGGTGGACTGGTAGCTGGAGAGGTGCCCTTGAGCAAAGTACCAAACCCCTAACTGCTTCCAGGGTGCCACTGGAAGCAGTGGCTGCCCATCACTTCACCATCTCTGAACATTTGCATGTCTATGAGCCCCTTGTGTGCTTGTGTGTGGTTATATTTTGGGTAAAATGCATGAAATCAATTCAAGATTTCTTTGTTGTCATTTCACAGTGCGCTGTAAAACAAAATTACAAGCAAAAAAACTCCCGAATCAGAATCAGAATCAGAATCAGAATCAGATCTGGTTACACTTTCGTAGTACAAACGTAGTACAAAGAACAAGAACAAAAACTATGTACATATAAAAAGGTATATGTATATATATATATATATATACATATAAGGATAAAACATTTTTTACACTGAATGGGAATGTGCAATGAAATGGTGCAATGGAGCATAGTGCAAGGACAGACTAACAGATTAAAACACCACAGTATAAATTATAAAAAATTATAAAATATATATTTTTTAAAACAGTTAAATAAGTCAGATAATAAATAAACAAGCAGAATAAGAAGAGGTGCTACATTGAGATATTGCACATTAATTGTCTGATTTGAGATCATTATTTTAGTAGTAACACAATTTTAAAGGATTAAAGACATTTTTGAAGTTATTTCTATGGTAAAAATGTGCTGGATTTGTTTTTTATTTAATATAATCTTCAACATTAATCTATTGTAAAGGTGCAGTTCCCTCTTCTCAACACTGGGTAGCAGTAATGTACTTCGCAGCTTGTTTACTATTAAACACATAAGAAAGCAGCAGGCAGGGTTAAACTGGGCTGTTTTTATTTCTTTTTTTTACCTGATTAAAATCACAAACTTGCAGATGTCGTTCATCCCCCCGTGAGATTTTTCTGCATCTCGTATGAAGTTGTCAGACGGTACGAGTCTCGCGCTATTTATGAAGAGCTCTCCCTGTGGGTGGCACACACAGGTCTGATGCTGCTGCAGCTGCTGCTGCTTCCTGTATTGAAGCACCACCACCACCACCACCACCACCAGCCACAAGCCAAAGCCCTTCACGGCGCTTCACAGCCCCACACCCCGAGCTTTAAAACACGGAGGAATCTGTTGCTCGGGACGCTCGGAGGGGGGAAAGCCAGCTCGGAAGTCCCGGTGTATCTCTCCGGTGGCGGGCCTTGTTGTCCTGTGAAAGCCGAGAAGCGACAGGCAGAGCGGGGCTACACGTTAGAGAGACGCACGGCACGATTTTTCCAGGAGCTGGTGATAGCTTGTAGCGGCTAGGCGGCTAGTGGCTAGCAGCAGGTAGATAACCACAGAAAGAAAGCAAGAAAACTTGAAATGTGTCGACTCTAAAAGATTTAGATGAACCGGGAAACGACCTGACTTTTAAAGAGCACCTTAGCATGATAATATTTAACTGACATGCTACCGAAAGTATACTAACTCTGCTAACGTTAGCTAGCCAAGTTACTAGCCTCTCTAGAGCTGATCCTGTTGCTTTTTCAGACTTGAGTTTCGAGCAGGTTAAAGGTTAGATTTAAAGCTTCCCAGCTCACTGCAGGTTAGTGCATTACTTGAGAAAAAGTCATTTTAGGGTAGTTTAATTGAAATGGCTCCCAAAAAAAGACCCGTTCCCCTGAACATAACGCCCATTGGGGAAGGACAGGCCACCTCCAACACCATTGATGCTGCATCTGAGTGAGTAGCCCCAGCAGGTGTTAAAATTAAATGTAGCTGTGTTAAAGTGAGGATGTCTATTATCGCTCTGTTGTGACCATTTGAAAGTATAATATTAGTACTATGGGTCCACATTTAAATAGAGTTGTTAAATGTTCCAAATGTGTCTGTATTAAACCCACTGTGTCCTCCTCCTCACAGAGCCAACCTCGAGGCCTTACAAAAGAAACTTGGTGAGCTGGACCTGGATGAACAACAGAGGAAACGACTGGAAGCCTTCCTCACCCAGAAAGCCCAGGTTGGAGAGCTGAAGGATGAGGATTTTGAACCCATATGTGAGTTGGGTGCTGGAAACGGAGGAGTGGTCAACAAGGTCCGCCACAAACCCTCGGGTTTGGTCATGGCCCGGAAGGTGAAAATAAACATTTGTTGAATTATTTGTTGTTGTTGCAGGTGAAGTGTAGTGAAGCATCAGCACACCATAGAAAAAGATATGAATGAAACGATAAGAAACACTTCAGTTCTCACCATAAATATCTGAAAATGTACAAGGGCAGTCTTAACATAGATAAGACGTTTGAAGTGCTGGCTATAAGCTGTGATATTTGTCATCATCTATACTTGGACAAGACCGAGATGTGAATATGTACTCATTATGGACTGCTGGCAGCAGGGTGCACTTTGGAGGGTTAAGACCCTCACATGTGAGCTACAAATAGTTTGGCGAGTCCAACACCAAACGGAAAAAGAAAATAGCTATTGGATAAATTGCCACGAAGAAATATCAAAGATATGTTGGAGGCAATTTACGAGCAGTGCCTCAGACACATAGGTTGTTTATTAAAAAGCACTGACAAGTTTATATACACGCTGCAAAAAGTCCTGCTCAGTTCATATCTGGGTCAAATTCTTTTAAAGAAAAATCACAAAATATTCTCTAATAGCTGTGTGTCTGCCTCAAAAATATTGGTAGGCACTTAAAGCTATACCTGTTGTATACTTACGGCGAGCTGGTTAGCCTATTTCCCCCCTATTGTGAGCATATGTGCAGGCTGCACCGTGTATGAAACAGAAAGTAACCAGCTCAACTCAAACAAGCACAAACTTGCAGGCTGTCAGGCGCCTGTGTGTGTAGACATGTCAATTGAATTTCCCCTGAAAATCGTACAAATGATGAGAAACAAGTTGGAAATATGAGAACCCGCCTTTGTTATTGAGATGATCACCATTTTAAAAAAAGTAGCTGACTACTAAGACTTTCTATCTGTGTGTGTGTGTGTGTGTGTGTGTGTGTGTGTGTGTGTGTGTGTGTGTGTGTGTGTGTGTGTGTGTGTGTATACACTCACCTGGTTTGCGTCCAGAATGGAAACTATTTGAAATCCTAAATAGTACGTGTCCAGATTGCTAACAGAACACGCAGACAAACTGGAAAGTATTATAGTTATGCCTACCACCACCTCTGAAATGTCTTATCGTGAGATGTAAGGAGGTCAGTGAATGATGTAACTACGTCTGTTGCGTTTTTCAGAGCAGCACTTTATGGTCTCGTTCTTTCCCCCTCCTCCTCAGTTGATCCACCTGGAAATCAAGCCTGCCATCAGAAACCAGATTATCAGAGAGCTGCAGGTGCTGCATGAATGCAACTCCCCCTACATTGTGGGCTTCTATGGGGCCTTTTACAGCGATGGGGAGATCAGCATCTGTATGGAGCACATGGTGAGAGACAAAGACTGTGTGCAAACATAGAATTTATGTGTTTGGATACCATGATTTTAATTGTGCAACTTTGACTCTACAGGATGGCGGATCCTTGGACCAGGTTCTCAAGGAAGCCAGAAGAATCCCAGAAGAAATCCTGGGAAAAGTTAGCATAGCTGTATGTAGTTCACTCACAATCTGTCACATTTACAAATGTAGTATCTGTGTTTTTACACGATTTTTCAGATATGAGAAGACGGAGCAGCTTATCAGATTTAAAATTGGTTGCACTTTGAATATGGCAATGATATGAAGATTCCTAAAGCTTCTTATACATGTACTTGCATATGCACGCGCAGACTGTGGGTGTGTGTCTCTTGTGGTCTAGCTTCACTATCACGCCTGAGTCACAAACAATAAGGTCTTTATTTTACTCAACTCTTGTATGAAGCCCAAAATGTAATAATAGAATTACCAAAATAATGTTTTTATTGCTATCTGCATAGAGTTTATTATTTTTTTATGTGTCTATACAGACTTATGAGACGTATGAGATTTGGCTGTTTGTGTGTGTTTATGTTAAATGTTTTTCTCGCTTGTTTACAGGTATTAAGGGGATTAGCCTACCTGCGGGAGAAGCACCAGATCATGCACAGAGGTAAGAGTGTTGTCTAGTCGCTATAAATTACATTGCTCTCTGAATCCTCCTGCAACATTTTCAGATCACTGCAGTAGAAAAAATACTGAGCGTGTGAGGTTTACAAACTCAAATGAAGCGTGCTTGACTAACAGTAAGTGTTTACTGAAATGTGTGGAATGTTGTATTGTGTACATTTGCCCTGTAGTACTATTTTTCACATCGCCCAAATCAGCGTTCGTCAGACAATCACTTTTTCAGTTATTGGTTGTTTCCTGTAAATCGCTTTCAGAATGAATAATACCTACACCAGAATGCTGTTTTCAACGGAAGAGCCTTTGACTTCAAACATCACAAGATGAATAATGCTGATTTAAAAATGTTGATAGAGCGACGTTTAATTATATTTTATGGTATAGTAACTCAAGTATAGTTTTTCACTTTCACTACAGTCTTGTTAGACCGTTAGCTTTGAGGTTTTTATTCTAATTTGAATCAGTCATACTTTTAAAGACAGGACTTTTATTGCTAAAAAGTAACAAGCATATAACCAAGTTTAAAACCTTACAGCAACAGTACTTTGGGTTGTTAGACTAAAGTATAATGACGTGTTTTTAATTGCTAATTCTTATTTTTGAGAGGACACATGGTTTCTAGTTAAAGAAAGTAAAAATCTGAAATGTGTTTTTGTCTGGTAAAAAAAAAATCAAATGTATAGAAAAGCTCTTTGAGTAACCCATTAAGGCGACTTATGTCATGTTCCAGATTACAGGACAGTCATCCTCATTTAGAAATAATACAGTGTAGATGTGTTTTTATGGGCGTTTGTTGTGAGTATTATAATGATTCCCATCCCTTCAGTATTAGCGGTGGCTATATTTTGCTGATGTTTGTGAGGCAACCAGCAGAGATTCAGACCAAATGTAAATGTTACAGTCTAAACATCATATTTTTAAAAAAAAGTAGGATTATCCTTGAATTTTCCACCACTGACATAATCCATGCTGCTCTGAAACAGCTCAAACACACTAACAGAAAGCTTTCAAGTGTGATTGCTGTTTCCAAATGTCTCTGAACTTTTTTGTTAGTGAAACCGCTATAAAAGTGGCCGTATTAACTAGCTCCAGTCGTCCCTGTTCAAATTCATAATTTTATTAATTGTCTTCATGCTTTTTTCCTCCATATGCACTGCATCAACATCTAAAGAGCTGTAGCACGCTCACCACAAGGCAAGCTATTATTTCGGAATATCATGAGTTCCTGATCATAGAATTTTATAGCATGACGAGGGAAAAAAAGGCCTTTGTAAAAACCTTTGCATTCAAACAAAATCACAAGTCACACCATTGCAGAGTCTAAAGCAGAAAGTTTTCCACAGAGGAATCATGGGCGTGTTGTTACGAAAACTGCTGGTGAAAGCAGCAGTCAGCTCCTCATAGTACAGTGAAGTCTCACAGTGCTACAGGGTCGGTGGTACTCCAGGACAGTTGTCTGTGAGCTCAGGCGGTAATTACAGCCTCTCCGATGTGATTATACAGCAGCCGCGCCTTGTTGACCCCTCCCTCTGTGTCTCCCTCCATCTTTCTCCCGCTTTTTCATGCCACCTCTTTCTCAGTCACTCCTCACATGTCCTCGGTCGGTGGGAGGGAGGGAGGGGGGTCACACACCGCAGAGGACAGATTGCAGGGCTCGGTCTTACCCCATTATTTTGCAGGATGTTATTCAGTGATGAGCGGGAAATGTGGAGGACCGGACTTGTGTACAACGGGCTCAGCTTGAGTTGTAGCTATTTTCTCTCTTGCTCGATGAACGCAGACAACGAGGGGGTGGGTTGCTGTGCACGCCAACTGCAGCTCTCATAGTAGACTGTAGTCCTGGTCTAGGAAGCTTGTATTAGTAGGTAGATGCATCTTTTTACTGTCCCAGGAGGGAAGTTTGTTTCAAAGCTTGCACATGAGTGAAAAACATGTTAGACAATCTTTTCTATGCACGTACACTTCATATACTTATATACACAAGCCCCTATACTGTATATATTAACACACCAGTGTTGTAGTTGTCTTATTTGCTTTGTTTCCTGACTGTACACCTCAAACTATCAACAGTAAGGTACTGATTATGAAGACGAGTCTCACTGAAAACATAATCTACATTTGTTTGTTTTCACGTCTCCTCTGCTACATAGATGTCAAGCCCTCCAACATCCTGGTCAACTCTCGCGGGGAGATCAAGCTGTGCGACTTTGGTGTGAGCGGCCAGCTCATAGATTCCATGGCCAACTCCTTTGTTGGAACGCGCTCCTACATGTCGGTGAGTCAGCTCTGCACGCCTGCGCCCCCACCCCTTTTCCTCTGGCCCTATCCCCACTTTCCTTCTCCTCTTTTCTCACATTGCTCTTGTTCACTGGCCCCGCCCTCTGCCTTCCCTTCCTCTGGCCCTCCCTCACTCCCCTGCCAAGAACCGAGGGCTGTGCCCAGGAAAGGGCTCTTTGGCAAAGAGCGAGGCAACTGTGCTCGCTCTTTCTCGTCCTTCTTTCCCCTCACTCTTAGACACCTGGTGAGTGCAGTGCCGAAAGCTGCTTGTCTGTCCCATCCTATTTCCACCCCTTACCCATGAAGCACCAGTGTTGAAGAGGTCCTTGCACTTTTATCATAATTCCCAACTCGCACACACCTGTCCTTACTCCCCCCTTCTTACTAAAACAGTTCAAAGCTGCTCTTCACGTCCTGCCAAACCCTCCCATCCTCTGTCCTCTTGCTCTCACCACACCCCAACTCTCCTTGCCATAACGCCCCCCTCCTCCACCACTTCCCCTGCCATTATCCTCTCCTCCACTTCCTGTGCCTTCCCCACCCAGCCCTCTGCCCAACCCTCTCTCCTGCCTGGCATCTTGGCTGTACCTGATCCCTCTGACGTAGATTGTGTGTTTCTCAACAGCCGGAGAGACTGCAGGGCACTCACTATTCGGTTCAGTCTGACGTGTGGAGCATGGGTCTGTCTCTGGTGGAACTGGCGATTGGCCGCTACCCCATCCCCCCACCAGACGCCAAAGAGCTGGAAGGTATCTTCGGACGGGCAGTTATGGACGGGGCAGAGGGAGAACCTCACAACAACATGCAGAGGCCCAGACCACCGGGCAGGCCCGTGAGCGGTAGGAAACGCAGAAAACTTTTAAAAACATACAGACAGATTTGTATAAAAGCTTGCTTAAGGTATGATTTAAATTGATTTGTCATGGGGAAATGAATTCTAATTGTCTGTGATATGTGACTTCTCAGCAGGACATGGGATGGACAGTAGACCTGCGATGGCCATCTTTGAACTTTTGGACTACATTGTAAATGAGGTCTGAGAAAGCCCCAATTTGCATAGTTTCTTAAATGCACACATGCACACACACACACACACACACACACACAAGCACAGAATGTATGTTTGCATTAATTATTCAGCTTTTGACCTCTGATTCTTGGTTCCTCTTCAGCCACCCCCTAAACTGCCACTTGGGGTCTTCACCAATGACTTCCAGGACTTTGTGACAAAATGGTGAGCAACAAAGGCCCACCGCTCTAATGCAGAATATCAAATACATTTTTTCACTTTCCTCCTTGTTTATTTGATGTCATGAGGCATGAAGAAGTATTGTTATGTTCTAGGTGGTTGCAGAAAGACGTCTCATGAGATCTGAGATTGTTTGTAAAATAAAATCATTGACAGAAGCAGTTCTATATTCTCATGTCAGTGACCATCTTTGGTGTCTTTGTGTCTGCAGTTTGATCAAAAACCCTGCTGAGAGAGCAGATCTGAAGATGCTGATGGTGGGTACCTGAACTTCAAAACAGTTTTTTTTGGTAAGTTAATGATGCTAGCCATACAAACAACGATTTCTCTTCGGTTTTCTTTCAGAGTCACACGTTCATCAAACGATCAGAAGTGGAGGAAGTGGACTTTGCCGGCTGGTTGTGCAAAACCATGGGCCTCAACCAGCCCAGTACTCCAACCCGCGGCACTGAGTGAACAGACCCCCCACCCCCCCTACAACTGCCCTGACACACCTCTGGGTCTTGCTTGCATACACATAAATATACTGCACATACACGTACACAAGCCATCACACATTGGCACTTGTTTCATCTTGCTCTTGGGTAAAAAAAACAAACAAAACAAAAACATTTCGGCCTCCCCGTTCATTTCTTTCTTCACCAGCAGCAGGGCCCATTGAGTCATTGTACTGTAAGGCCACAGCTTCACCATGCCAGTGTCAAGAGTAGCCACAGCTCACTTTTCCACACTGCTACAGAGGATGTAAAGCACTGAAGGGCTGCCAGAGTGTCAGCTGAATTTGCATTGATTGACAAACTTCTTTTGTATTGTTGAATATTCTGTATTAATCTTTTCTATGGCAACAGGTGATGGCTTGTGGGACTGTATTTTAATTAAAAAAAAAAAAACCTGCTGTTGAGATTTCCAAACCGAGAGAAATCCAAACATATTATCTACTTGCAAATTCTAAATTGCTTTTATTGAAGGTGAATGCAGGTGTTATGATTTAAAAACAAAAAAGAAATCCCCCATGTCAAACTTATCCATGCCAAAATGTTGCAATTACCTCTAATATAATATAATAATCAAATTTGTGAGTAGAGAGTGCAGGACAAATGGGCGTATATGGAGCCATTTTCACGATTTGGTAAATGAGCTATCACTCTAAAGATCACTTTGTCACAAACCAAAGAGGGTACTCATGACTACTAAAGGTTTTAATTGCCTGATCAGTTTTTTTTTTTTTGTATGCACATCCATGCAACAGTATATCGATGTACTTTGAATGTTTTGGTTCCTTTCATTCGGTGATCTACACGCTGATTGTGTTGACATTGTTTCCTCAGCATTCATTTCATTTCACATCCCACACTGTCTCTCTCACATAGGGAAGAGGCATATGCTGTGGAGGCCTGATATATGCCAGAATGTCTTTATTGACATTGAGAAAACAATGATCAAAATGTATTCATGGGATGATATAGCATGGTTTATTATCTTTCTAATACTGTATGTGTATTTTATTTCCCAAGATCATGATGGGGATGATTAGCTGGTGTTTTTATCAAAAGCCTGAATCTCTGCAATGTCGATATGAAATTTCAATCACATTGACTAAGTAGATTTTTTTTTTCTCTTTGTTGTTGGTCTGTATTTTTCCCCTGACGTGTATTTGGTTATGTTTTCACTGTACTGCTACGTGTGGCGCTCCAAGCTTTCTCTTGGGACACAACCAGCCTAGAGGTGTGCTTTTGGAAAATACTTGGGTTGAAATACAATCGACAACATTTTCCCTTTTTTGATTTAACCCAATTAATTGTGGTGAAAATACGAAGTAGTACAAAGGGTTTGACTGAACATTTTAACCCAGGTCAGTGTTGGTCACATGGTGGTGGTGGTGGTGGTGTTACTTGCTAGCCTGCCGTCTTGCTAGAGCACTTGTATTCTCTCTGCTTATGGCTGCCCTTTCTTTTCCCCCCCTGAAATGTGCATTCGTTCAGAGCAAAATGAATGCATCGTCACTTGTATGTGTACAAAGCTATATACAAAAATTACAGGAGTACTATTTTGCAGTCTTAATATACAAATTTTTGATTTATGTAAATGACAAGGGAGAAGAGTCATTTTATTATAATATAAAAAAATGTGTTGGATATGGTTATAATGTATAAAAAGATTAAAATAAAACTTATTTGTGAATGTACTGTAAGTTGTTATTCATTTTTTTGACAGACTCTGTGTCAGATCTAACAGACTATAACTGGAAGAACAGTTACCACAAATTGTACCACACTAGTAAATTTATTTATCTGCTTTCAATAAAACGATATTAACCGTACCATTCAGAGCGCTGAGGTCATGTCCTTGGTATTTTTCCAGGGAATTTGTTTTGGTTTTGGTTTTTTTAGCAACCTGTTTAGAGAGTACCTGATGGGTATGTTACGTAACAATTCCAGTCTTAATGAGTCATCAAATTGGGTTACTAATGCGGTAATACAATAAGTTAAAATGTATTTCCAAACCACAACTTTGATCTTGAGACTTCAACAGATTTTAAATCATGTAGGCAAATCAAATTTACACTTTAATTAAACACTTTAGGACTTTGCTGCTGGTGTCAGGTCAGACATTTCTGGGTTGGGCCATGGGTGCTGCACAGAGACGAAAGAAGTACTCTAAGTGAAAGTATTAATATCACAGGATAAAAATACTCTACAAGTACATTTCCTGCATTCAACTTTACTAAAGTAAAAGTACTAGTCACACTAGTGTGAAAGCATACTTAGTAAAAGTACTCATCATGCAGAAAGGCCCATTTCAGAATCATATATATATATTATGTATGTGTGTATATTGGATTATAATTATTGATGCATTACTGTGTTCATCACTTTAATGTTGCAGCTGGTGAAGGTGGATATAATTTTGATGACTTTATTTTCTGCTGGGTAGCTGGTAAAATTCCCCCTGAGGATCAATAAAGTTTTATCTTTATGTATAATACATCTTTATTTATTTGTTGACTGTATTTTGTATTAATAAACTGAATCTGCCAAGTAACTAAAGCTATCAAATATATGTAGCGGAGTACAAAGTACAACAGTTCCCTCAGAGATAGATATAGATATAATAAAGTACCTGAAATGGAAACACTCAAGTACAAGTACCTCAAAATTGTACTACAATTATGATCCAACCCATTGTATGAACATATAACTGACTTGCTGTGGGGTTACATGGACTACAACATACTTAAGTGTCAGTGATGCTGTGCTGTACAGAAATATAGGATGTAGATGCTGTCTCCAAAGGATCTGCATTTTACTGTATAACTTTTTAGACTGTTTTTGATGTGTACCATGGCCTCCTCTCTTCTTTTTTGTTGTACTTGTTTGTGTTTTAGTGTTTATCTGTACTGCTTATAGTGAAGTACAAAACTTTGATGGTACTTCCTACGCTGTCTCTTCATTGTGTGACACAGTCTTCCCTTTTAATACTCTGTTTCCTGTTTTGTACTGTTCTGTTTTTTTTTTTATGTTAAAATAACAAAAAAGTTCAATAAAGATATAAAAATTGTACTAAAGTAAAGTACTTGAGTAAATGTACTTAGTTACTTTCCACCACCGGCTACAGCCCCCGTTGTTGTGTGTATTTGTTGTTGTTATACGGACAATACTCGTTTCTGATTGGCTGACAGGTGTCAGTTAAAATCATCCAGTCGTGCAGGTAACGTGTATGTAACCATAGCAACAGTAAAAACCTACTCTTAATTGTGCCGCTTTGAGAGATGGATGACGGCTTGAAGACTGCAGATTCCTGTATTTTTAACCATAAAATGGTAAGTCTTTTTAAAAAAATTTTCTCATAACATATTTAAAATATATATAATTCGCTTTTACTTTAGCGCCATCGTTGTTTAAACGTGGCTAACTTTAGCTAATTACCAGTTAATGAGGAAAGAGTGTTGTGACAAAAATATGAAATATAAAAGCAGTTTGTGCCTCACCAATATTATAAGTCAAACTTCAGTGTAACTCCGAGCCTTCAGCTCGACATTATAACCCACCTATGAAGTGAATATTGGTTAAACTTTCCCTCCTGACCCTGGACTTAAACAAGCTAAATATAGGCCTACAGCCACAGACACATTTATACTTTTAAGTAACTGTTTCAGCTTCTGTTAGTAGGTCAAAAGGCGATCCATATTCGGGGATTTTTTGGTAACTGCCTTCTTTTTTTTGGCTAGATTTAATCAAAACCATCATTCAGACAGTAATGACAAACACAGATCTGATGTGGGGTGTCTGGAGTTGGAGAAGACCAGTTTATATTGGACTGAAAGGCGACATTGCCATAAAAATGTCTGACATCATCTCAGACAGCCATGGGCTGAGAACAACTAATTTTGACTGTGGATAATCAGGGCAAAAGTTGAATACTAGGCAACTTGTGTAAATATAATGTATTTATATGAAAGTGTATATTCTGCTGTTTTAATGTCACTTAAGCTGCAACTTATCCACCTGCACGCTCTTCACTTAGCATTGCAAATTATAGCAAAGGATGATACCAAATGTCCAAATACTGCAATTCATGTGTGTTTCTGATGTTTTAAAGCTGTGATTCCCCTGTGCTTATGCAGAGACAGTGCTGAACAGTGCCCTCTAGACAGAGGGTGTGTCACTACCTCTCCCTGCCAAATAGCCCCTTGATTCCCCTGCATGGTTATCTGTGCAGTGCCAAGCCAGTGACAAGCCCTGCTGCACCATAGGACAGGACTCCTATAAGGCTGGAGCCAAAAAGGCGACTGTTTACAGGCAGCGACACTGTGAAAAGTACATCCTGTCAAGTGTGTGTATGAAATCTAGGATTTAAATGTGCTTTCAGAGGTGTGTTGGGGATGGTTTATGGTGCAACAGAATCATCGAATACATCTTGTGCTCCATCCCACTCCGTGGCACAATGGCTGGCTTGCGCTCACTGAGGGGGCGTGCGGGTGGGCGGTTGGAAGTGGCGCAATATCAAGTGCAATGGCTGTAAATTTACACATGGGAACTTGCCATTCCCCACAGTGAATAAGACACTTTTCAACTTAGTAATGTCTTCTCTGATGCCTCACCTGTTGGAGCTTGGCAGGTATTGTGTAGAGAGGCCGAGCCAGAAAGTGTATCAAGGGGGTTGCTGGCAGCCCCTACTGCATGTGCTGGAATGTGCCAAGGCTTGCTTTTGGGGTGGGACACCATGACCTCAGGCAATAGGATGGGTGGGTGCGACTCTACTCACATAGAAATGGAAAGCAGTATTGAGAGATGAGGCGGGTGAGAATTGACAAGAGTTACAACTCATTTATCCTTCAAACCAAACATTGTGTATTGAGTGTCCGCAGAGAGGGAAACGTTGGCTGACGTTCACCGTGAAACCACAGCGTGGGAAGGCATGGGTTAATGATTTGTGTCATCTCTGATTGAGTTTATGACTTTGACAACTGTCCACTTTTGAGCGCAAAAGAAATTTCCACTTTACTTTTGCTTTGCAGAGGGAGGAGGGGGGAGGAGACGGAGGGGGAATGCTGTTTCTTTAAGAGAGAGGGAGAGAGAGTGAGTGAGAGAGAGAGAGAGAGAGAAAGGGAGGGACCTCTTTGCCCTCCAGAAACCAGGAAGGGAATTGAGTTGATCTGCTGCTGCTTGGTTAGCGCATACGGGGCTTTAAGCTGCACAACAGTGAGAGGGAGAGGAGGAGAGGAGAGGGCTGAGCTAACCCACAACAAGCTTCACCACGGCCATCGCAGGTGAGCTAAAGGCACCCTGCCATCCCCTCGCTGTCTGCCCTGGGCCTGTCGACCAGAGGGGAGCAGGGCAGAGGAGGAGAGGAGAGAGGGAGGAATGAGGGAGGGGGACAGAAAGGAGAGCAGGGTGGGGGGGTTGGCCGGAGAGGAGAGGTGGGTCGCAGCAGTAGTCCCTAGTCAAGGTTCCTCTTTTTTTAATCCTCCTAAAGTACTTCCTCTGTACTGCTATTTACCTCTGGGGAATCTTGAGATAAAGTTTATAGGATGTGTTCAAGGCATTAACTTTTCAGGCAGGTGGAAGCACTTAGAGAAGGAGGAGGTGGTGGTGGAGGAGGAGGAGGAGGGGGATGGGGGCTCTCGAGAGAGGGTGGGGGGTACTGAACGAGGGGAAGGAGGAACCAAAAATAATTCTATTGGACAAGATAGAAGCAATAGCAACAACTTTTTGGGACAGTCGCGAATGAAACGCTCAGTGCGGGGCAAGTTGTGTGCTGTGTGCGCTGGGCATGTTGTAGTGGCATTAGACTGTTTGCAATAGGAATAAGTCATAATTTAGGTCAGGAGTTTTAAGTGTGTCTGAAATGTCACTAGAGTGTGCGCTGATGAGAGAATCCACCTTGGATGTTTGGTTGCCGCTCTGACAGTAGAGGCTGAAATGATTTTTTTTTTTTTTCATGCGAAGCTTGGCCCTGTTTGATGGCTGGTCTGTACTTTAATACCTGGCAGCCTGCTAGCAACATACTGTAGTGTATAATTCAGCCCTGAGTGCTTACGTTAGAGCAGGCTTGGAGATAGTGGGGGTGGTGAGGGCAGAGAGAGCTGGGACTCGTAGTCCACAGCAGGGGCTGTAAAGCAGGTCGAATGGGGTTTCAGGACTCTATATCCCAGAGTGCCTTGCCCTTGGCCATCCAGGAAAGGGAACAGCCGCCAGCCTATCCCGGCAAGGAGGTGTGGTGAGTGAACAGCTGTCAAGCCAATGAGAGCAGGGGATGCAGAGCTGAGTTGTGGGCTGAAAACAGAGGGGGGTGGGGTGGTGGTGGTGGTGGTTGGGGGGTGGAGGGGGTAGGTGTCTGTTTGTGTGGGATCAGGCAAGGGCTTGCCTGTATGACTAGGGCCACTCGCAAGTTTCCTGTCTGGTAAAGCTCTAGCCCTGCCCAGAGACGGAGGCAGCAGAGCTGGCCGGCAGGCAGGGGAGGCAAATAGGGCCCGGGAAACATTTTCTGCCTATTTGGTAAGCACTCCAAAGACATCCACACACACACACACATACACACACACACACACTGTGTCTTTAGACTGTGACTGAAAGGAGAAGAGAGGCGAGCAGAGGAAATAAATACCATAGCGTGTTGTGCGTGAAGGAGAGTGAGAGAGATGGGGCTTGATAGAGTTCAGAGTTCTTGACCCACTTGCAGATAAAGGAGGGAATGGCAAATAGGTCAGTGCAGAGCGTAAGGTGCTGCTCAGAGAAATAGTTTTTGTCCTGAAGTTTTCATTCATGTCAGCCGAACTTTTTAACTATGCAAGCTCATTGTGCACCAGTGCTTTAAACCTATTACGACACAATATTCTTTTAATGTTTTCGTCTACCGCTGTGATTAAATGGCACTGCTGCTATTATTAGTAGAGTGAAAAAGATGAAGACAGTTGCACATCCTGTACTGCTACTTTAGAGGTGTTAAAGCAATTCCACAAAAACCACTGCATCAAATGTTTGCTAGGCTGTGGCAGAGCGACCATGCTGATAGCTGACAAAAACAGGTGGGGTGTTGAGTAATATTTTGTTTGAGAAACCCCAGTAAGTGACATCTCTTCCTGCTGAAGAGGAGAATATGTGACACATCATGTGACAACTTGATTTCACTGGTAGGGTAAGCTGCCTTAATGCAATATTAAAGTAAAACTGAAGCTGTGGCAACTTTGTGCACTATGCTTTCTGATTGATTTAACTTTTTCTCAGCTACTCACACCATGGTCAATCTCATGACATCTTTTTTTTTCTCCCAGTCCACTCGCCCTCTTTACTCACTAGTATCTTGTTAAAAGCAGATTGTAATCTCGCCTGTCATGTCCTGCTTGCTTGTGGCTCGTGGTTTGAAGACTTCACAGGAACCCTGACTGCCTTAGTCGATAACCAGATGCATATTTTTTGGCTTTGCATACTTGTTGAACCCGTTCTTTAAAGCGTGTGGGCACGGAGAGGGTACAAGAAGCACAGTTCATGAAGACGCCCAAATGCTGGGAAAGTGTTTGGAATGCTTCTGAGCAAGCGTCAGCAAACAAGGTTGATGACATTTTTTATTCAGTTCGTGTCACAGAAAGAAACAATTACATAAATATTATGATGTCACCCTATATGCCACTTTGCAGGTGCTACAACGGAGCAAAGGTAGAGTTAGTTCAAGTAAATTCCAGCAAGAGGTTAAACTAGGACGCCATATGTGTTTGTGTGTGTGCTTGTGTGCATGCGTGTGTGTCTGTGTTACCAACAATAGACTCCAGGGGAATTGCAGGGGACTTCAGTGGCTGTGGGCAGGTCCAAGACACCACCCATCAATTTGGCGGTGAGGCTGAATACAGTTTGATATTCCTGTATGTTTGTGCCTACACCACTATGGCCTGAAACTAGCAGGTTCAGACAGACTGAGAAGACAGGTTGCGTGATGTCGCCGTGGCAGTTTGAGGCTTTATTTTAGAGTGAAATGTTGGCTGTATACAATGCACTACATGTAATAGTCATTATGTTTGTTCAAAGTTTCGTTTATGTGGTCGAATGATGTATTGGAGCCCATATGGTGGAATCAAAATCTGATTCTGATTGTTGTTTTTGTACCATACAACAGTATATCTGTGCTGCTAGTCTATCTCCATATGTTTGTTTGTATCTGTTGAAACATTTGTCTGCAGTTTGAATGCTTTCATCTGCCTCTTCCTTGCTGAATGCAGCTTCACTTCCCCCTAATGTTTGGTTCCCCTGGTCAGCTGCTCAGTATACCACAGCTTCCAGCCTGGCTAGGCTGATAGACAGACCCCTCTCTGTTGTTTTTCTGTTGTTGTGCTGAAGTCTAGGGGGAGTAAAGGGGCTTCTTCTGTTCTCTTCTGGGACATTTATTATGGAGAGGCCAACACAACCTGATCAAATTAGAGTAGGAGAGGAAAAGGCTGGGATGTTTTTCAGGATGGGGGTAAAGAAAGTCTTAAATTTTCACACTTTTGGAGCTAGATGATGCCTTTTGGTGATATGTTAATTGAAGGTTATGTTGGTATTAAACACTGTAGTGCAGAGATATACCAGTACAGATGTAGCAGAACTTCCTTTTAATTAAGCAGAAAGGCCAACTGATCAGGAGGAGGGATATGTGAACAGTCTGACACTGTCTGCATGTTGATTTAGTGAAATGGTTTGGGATGAAACGAGAGCGAAGATGGGTGGGTTGTGTGAGATACAGGAGGGTGGGTGGGTCTGCGCTGCTTTGCCTCCTCAGCAGTGGAAAGGGGAAGTGGGTGATGTGGTGGGTACTGTGCAGTACAGAGTCTGAGACAGAGATGGAGCAATGATGAGATGAGAGCGACAGATGAGAGGAAGAGGGAGAGAGAGAGAGAGAGGGTCAGACAGTAGGGACAGAGAGAGCGAGCAAGCAGAGAGCTGGTCATCTGATAACAGAGCGGGTTCTGTTACACGCCTGCCACAGACTCACAGGAAGTTCTCTTTCCCTGTTGGGCTGCGCATGCACAAAGTGGCGCAGCCGGGGCACGTTAGGTCTGCGGACCAACCAACTGGCCAGCTTGAGTTCTGATGGACGACGCCGCGCTGGGGTGTAGTGCTGTTTCTGAAGCCATGTGTTAGATTTTGTTACACTTCCTGGTTGGCAGCATGGCAATGTCAGAGCATGTTACTCAGTCTAAAAGGAACTCAGACCGTGGATGTGGTTTTATTACAGTGCAGCTTGTGAAAGACTACTGTCTCAAGACATGTGTTGTCGGACTCGAGCCTTCACAATGAATTACGAACCAAAAGACAACATTATAACTGGCATTAAAGCAAAGAGTCTTGTAGTTATTATTGATATAATAATCTTTACTTAACAAACACTAACATTTGATAACATCGCTACACTGTTTCTGTTTCTGTTTGTTGTGACCACAAAAATAGAGCTGCTATACTAAAGCCATTCATGACATACTACCTTATTTAAATATGTTTTTGCTGGGGGTACAACTTGTTTGTATGTTGTTTTGTTGTTGCATTTTCTAGTGAAGTTGCGCTGGACATGAACTATATTATAATAATTACAATGTTTCTAATATTTCGTCTACTTCATTTACATATGTAGGAGCCAATATGAGTTTTTTACAGTGTAATGCAATCCACCACCACAAACAACAGACTGAAAAATGACCTCAGGATTCAGTCACTCACTCTTTCACAGTCACTCTTTCTGTTATTGTGTCAAAACTATTTTAAAAAAATGTCAGTTTCACAAAAGTAGTAATTCACAGCTGTCGTACTGAATTGAATTACACTGTGGGTTTGTTTCTGTTGTTTTTTTGGCACTCTTTGTATTTGCTAGCCTGTGGCTAAACCATTATGATACAAACAAGCAAGAAAACAAAATTTAGACAAATTTAGAACTGTGTGAGAGATTACACGAATAGTAAGAAGCAGTTACAGAGGCCCACTTTTCCGGTTCTTTTGCAAACTGGCAGCACAAAACACATATCTTTACAAGAAGATCATAAAATCCCCTGCTTGCTTCCTCACATTAAACTTTGCCCGAGTTGTGGGTGGTTACCTTTCCTTCTAATGAAGCAGGTTACACCAGGTAACTGAATGAGATCTGAGTTTATCATTGACATCTGAGCCGGATTCCTTGGCCACCATACGCTCAGGAGTTATGAGTGAGCTTGTGAGTTTAACGCCCTGCCTCGCCCACTACCTTTTCACTGGCATTGTGACTGTGTTTTGGCAGCACTTCCTGGTTAGTTTCTAGTAAAAGCTGCCAGACTGAGACCAGCCCTTGCAACTTCAGTTTTATCAGTCACTTGCCCCCCTTCCTGCTTCGCTCCCATAATGACCAATCAGGTTTCCTTCCACTACTGGCAGCAGTGAGTCACTTGGCTGTGACACTTGCTCAAAATCTACTTTTCCTAGGAACTCCCAGTCCCACCCCCCTCCCCATTCCGATTATCTTGCATTATCTTGGTCCAACCTTGAATCCTCTTGACCTGAGTGAAGTGATTCCTTTGCAGCAGGGCAGGTTCGGCAAGGTTGTTGCCATAGAGGCCAGTTGAGATAGTCAGTGAAATGAGGACAAGGGAGGAAAGAGGAAAGAGGAATGATAAAGAAATGGTTAGGGGAAGCGTAGACAAGAGCAAAGGGCCAACAAAACTCTATGACTTGTTGTTTTATATCCAGATTTTTCACTTGTATTGTAGTCCTGGCTTTGCTGCTCTATTTTTGCTCCTTCTAACACTTGTGTTGGTTGAAATATCTGAATTATTCTGATAGCAAGTGAGCTACTGAATGCATAAAGTCTTAAATTGGGACTAACCTGATAGTTGTTCTCTTGTAAAAGCAATAAGATAATAACACTTCACAAGGTGTTTGTTATAAAGTTAACTGCTTTCTATTTCAGCACTAAAAGGTGTCCCATCTGTGCTCCATTAACATTTATGGTTTAAGGGATCAATGATTCAGTTATGTTCGCTCTGATTAGTCCCTCTTGAGGTTGAGTTGGTCATTATTTTTGAATTCTGTATTATCTTTGAGTCAATCACTTCTTGCAAGTTTAAGAAACTAGTAACTGAAAGGAGACCAAAGGGAGGGCCAAACAAAAGGTTCCCTAAATGGAAATATTAAGTGCAATACCCAGTGTAATAACTCTTACTTTTGTGATAGTAATTCTGTTCATTGTGTCCTTTTCTTGAGTTCAGTAAAAGTTTAAAAACTTTCTAGTTTACTAATCTCAAAAAAGTGCCGGTAAGTTATTTATTTTTACTCGTCTATCTAAGAAACATCTGAGGTTGCACAGGGTTAACAGTTTGTTCCTTTGTATTTAGGAATGACTGGTATGTGTCAGCCAAAGACAGAGATACTTTGAGAGTGGAAATTCTGCAGTCCTTCCATAGATGATGCATATCAGGCAAAATAAAACCACTTTTACTAACTGCAGCCGCAACCCGATGTCAACGTGTTTGTCAGAGAATGACAAGCAAATTGGGTGTGACTGCATTGGCATAGATATTACAGACACGCACGCTCACAGCACAGTCAACTGAAGTAACAGCAAAACGGAAACTGTTTTACAGAAGACCGTGGTTGGTTGTTTCGTCCCTGAAGCGTAGTTTTGGTATCTGTCCTTGCTGCGTGTAGATATATGGGAAGGGGTAAAGGGGAGGGACGTTACGGATGAGATGGAGGTGATGAGGGCGGGGATGGCATGGGTGGGTCCTATGTTTAAGCAGTTGTTTGACTTGCAAAGCAGGCCTGGGTGCTCACGAACGGGGTATTGAGAAAAGGCCCTTTCCTGGAAGTGGAACACCAGGGACACGGACAGTTGCTGCGCTGCTTTGTGCCGGGCTGCAGGCCTTGTCACCCACAGGCATGAATTAGTGATAAGGAATGTTTCAAGCCATGAGGAGGTGTCAGGATCAGGTTTGTTGCACTGTGTTTCCTCTTTCTACGTGCTCTTTACAGGTTATTCGGGGACAGGTGGCTCCTGCATGCAGAGTAGTCCCTCCATGCTTTGTTGGCACTGAATTGAGTTGTGTGTTTGTGTGTGTGTGTGCGCATGTGTTGGTGTGTGTGTGTATTTTATCTCCTCTCAGCTCAGCGTCTTTACCCCACAAAGCCGCGACCCAGGGTCAGCTGTGTATGTACAGGGGATAACGTGCTAGGCAAGCTTGCAGCAAAGCCATTACTAGTGCAGGTGCTGTGTGTCTGTGTTTGAGAAAAGCAGGTTGGCTGGGGTCTGGATGGGCTCACAGAGATCTATTTCCACCTGTGAAGGACGTGACCGGGTAGCCATGTGGTTGCCCTTTCTCTTGCTATTTCTTCCAACTCCATCTCACTCTCTTCTCTCTTCCCCCCCTCTCTCCTCTGCCTTCTCTCTTTGTCTTTGCCCTCGCCTCCCTCCCCTCACTCAGCATATTCAGATGAGGGGTTGGATAATAAAATTTGCTCATGCCATGTTTGATAGTCTGTTTTCAACGGAGCTTTGTAAGAGACGTTGGCAGTGTTTGTAGAGGCTTTGTGGTCAGCTGCCTATCAAAACTGAATGAAGTGGAAAGGAGTGAGAAATGATGTAACAAACCAGTACTCTAAAATATCACCCGTGTTATTTGAATGTCTTTATTTGAATGTTCTCTTTATCTAAATATTTGGCTAAATGAAAACAATTATTGACCCATTTAGAGGATCATGATAAGTTTGACGTCTGCTCTCCTCCTCCTGCCTTTTTATTTAATTTAATTTTTTTAAAGACTTTACATAACTCTGACCTGTGGGCCGACTGCCATGTTGCCAGATCTCAAGGTGTGGAGGCAGATAGGCGTTGCTTTTTACAGGTGAAAACAGCTCATGACAGAGGCAAGAAAAGGAGAGGTGAACGCAGGTGAACACAGGTAGGAAAGAGGAGAGGCAGCCAGGTTAGGCAGGTTTGGTAGTGGGGTGTAGCGTACGAACATACCAGGAGGGCTCTGAAGGAATGTCATTTGAATGCCTCACTCTTTTAGAGAGCAACACGCTCAACGCATCCCCCCACCCCCTGCTGGGTCTCCCTGGCAGATGGAGAAAGGCGGGGTGGGGTGGGGGGTGGATGCTCTATGTGTGTGTTTATGTGCACGTGTGTTTTGTGCGTTATTGATGTGTCTGTGATGTTACAGTATTTGCATGTGTGTACGTGTGAGAGTGTTAATACAGAAATCGAGGATGGCTTGTTTTGTTGAAACCCCCCTCCCACTGCGCAGGCTTCAGTCGATCATTTTAATCTCCCCCCACATGTGAGCGAGGGGACAGCCTTTCCTGAAACTTGGCACACAGTACAGGGTGGGGTAACCAGCTCAGACCGGATTGACAACCTCCCTTTTTAATACTGTTCCCTCGCAGCTTGTTGCGTGTCCTCTTCCTCCTCCTGTGGAGTTTTTCCACAGGGTCTGCTCTGGCAGCACTCCCTCCCTCCCCCTTTTTCCTCCACCTCCCTCGGTCTCCTCCCCAGCTCTCGACTGACACAGAGAGCACGAGCTGCACAGCCCAGCTCCCAGCATGCACTCTGATCCCCACTGCCCTCTGCCTATCTGTCCTCCACGACCTCTTACTTGGTTTCTTGCATGAGTGCATGCACCGTGCACACACACCAATAGATGTAGGCATGTACACAAGGAAACAGGCACCAAGCCACCTGCACACACACACACATAAACATCTTCACTTAGTCATTTCCACACACATGGTGCTATAGCAGGCAAAATGTATTCAAAATGGTTGTGAGCCCATATTTGTTAGGCGCCATCAGAAGCTCATTTATTGCACACTGTCACACTGCTGTTGTTTGGTTTTGTAGTAAATCGGTAAATACACCTGTTGTTCCAGTAGATTTGCTTTAAAAACACCATAGTGCTGCACATCACTGGTTTATTTCCAGTTCATTGGGAAACTCTCAAGGCTCTTGTGTTGCGTGAAAAGGACTAAAAATGTTGGCTGTTTTTAATACTTGATTTTCTGAAACTGCTTAAATGTGACCTTAAAACAGAGTTCAACATATGTGGCAAACGTAAATTGTGGACTGTGAAGTTCAGTTTCAGATCAGGCATTCATAGAACACAAAATGACTTTCATAACTTTAATTAGTCAGTTTTGGATTTTGAAACACATCATAGTGAAAGGTTTTGATCGGTATAGAAGCTTTTGTGATATTAATGAATAAAGATGACTCAGAATGTTTTAATTTAAAGGTCAGAAGAGTTTACAAAGTTTTTCTACAGTTTATTTGCATGAGCATACAGTTTAGGGTAAAGAAAATGAATGTAAACACTCGCCAATTAGTAGCATTCATCAACCGCCGCTGTACTATATACGGTCTTGCATCAGTTTCCGCTTGTTATTGTCATTTCTCATTGTTGTTGCAGTTTGTCATTGCCACATGTTGACACGCCGTATTAAATAATTTTGCAGTCTTTTTTTTATCTGCGGTGTCACATCCTGCTATGAAAGCTCATATATCAAAATGCTGGTTACCAAACCTGTTTCATAGCTGATAACAGTGATAATTGGCAGGCAACCTGATATGATCTAACTTTGTAGATTTTGCTTCTTCAGAGTCTGTGTGTGTGTGTGTGTGATTTGCCTGCCCCGTGTATCTTATGAACTTTGAACTAATCCCTTGTACTTAAGATTTTAAATTATAAAACTGTGACCTCCACGAACGTTCTGCGTGTACTGGATTTTGTTCCAAAGTATTCTGGTGTATATTTCTGACTGTGGCGAATCAATTAATCAATATTCCTCTCTCTCTCTTTATCCACATAAAGAATGTCATTAACTGATCTGTTATTTTCCTCTTTGTCTTTCCCCTCCATCCCATCCCTCTATTCAACCCTCAGACAGGCAGACGGACAGACGGCAGGACGGATACACGGGTGGGGGCTGTGCTAGGCGGCTCGGCGGCAGGCTGGTGGAAGATGTCGTCAGGAGCCGGTGGGAGGGGCGGAAGGCGGCTCAGGGGGACAGCAAGCAGCGGTGGTGGAGGAGGGAGAGGAGGGGCAGGGGAGGCAGAGGAGGGCCCCGTGGGGATCCCTTTCCCTGAGCACAGCGCAGACATCCTTGGCAGCCTGAACAAGCAGCGGCTCAGTGGCCTGCTGTGCGACGTGCTCCTGGTTACCCAGGACCGGGAGTTCCCAGCGCACCGCTCCGTCCTGGCATCCTGTAGCTCCTACTTCCACAAGCTCTTCACTTCAGGGGCCACCGCCGACCAACAGAACATCTACAACATCGACTTTGTGGCGGCGGAGGCTCTGGGAGCATTGCTGGACTTTGCCTACACAGCCACATTAACAGTCAGTCACAGCAGTGTGGCTGATATCCTTGCCGCTGCACGCCTCCTGGAAATCCCACCTGTCCAGGACGTCTGTACACACCTGCTGGACACCAAAGTGCTCTCCCCGCCGGTACAAGACCATTATAGAACTAAAAGTGACATGTGTTAAAGTCGAATTTAAGCTTTGAGATTGACCCGCTCTGCCCTTAATGAGTTAGTGACACCATAAGCAACCCATTGTAAGTGTTGAATGAATTTATAGCAAAGCACAGACCATCTAAGATACAGTACAGTTCATGCTGAGTGGATGTGTTGTGGAACTGGAATAACTCACTCAAAATCGACTTCTCTTAGGGAATGAGGTGTCTGGTCTTCATACCATCCCCTTCATTAAATAGACAGCATAGTCAAGCTTACATCATGGTCTTTATCAGTCTCTCTCACTATGCTAAACACACGCCCACAGCCTTGGGGTTAGGTCAACACTTACTCATTCGGAGCCAATAGCGTGTGCGGAAGGACAGCATGCTCTTTCTCAGACTACAGACACAGCATATCACAGCTACACTTCAATACGATCAAGAGTAGCTGTGATATGCTGTGTCTGAATACATAATGGTCCACATCATGTGATCATCACAGCTACACTTCACTCTGATGATCACATAATACACGTATGTCAAAGACCTTCAGTGTTGTAACCTGTAATGTTGCAGTTTGTAGCAGGTTTTTTCATACACACACCAGTTAGCAATGTGTTTTGCCAATTAGTTTTTAATATCCTCATTACACATGCATGTGCTCACAGGCATGCTTAACACATAGGGATACCCAGATAATGATCTGCTGATTGGCATTACAGTTGTAGATTTAGGTCTTCCTGGTCTGTCTTCATCTTAGCTGATGTGCTTCATAAAATGTCCCCTTTCTTTTTTTTTTTATGCAAAGCTTTCACTGATTTGAAATTTCTCCTTCACTTACTCTCTTTGTTCCCCGTCATGTTTCACTAGGCGGGCAGTGAGCGAAGAGATGAAGATGAAGATGAGGAGGGGAAGGGCAAAGGAGGCAGGGAGCAGGGGAACCGGGTGCGGGCCCGGGAGTACCTGGAGTACTTCCAGAGAGGGGCGCACTGGAGCAGCAGCTGCAGCACGCCAGAGCTCAGGGACCTGCCCACACACCTGCACTTTAACCATGGTAATGGCGGCGCCCCCAGCAACGGGGCTTCTGCTGGCCCCGGTGAGTACTACTCCCCCCTGGCCCTCGCCTTGGCCCAGGCCCCCACACAGGATCTAGAGGAAGAGGATGAGGATGATGAGGAAGACGAGGACAGGGAGGCGGTGCAGGGAAACGGAGCAAGCCTGGGCAAGCCATCTTACTACCCTCCATCCCAAAATGGGCACTTCTACCTCCCTCCTGAGTCAAGGCTGGGGCAGGAGACCGAGGTGGAGGATGGAGGTAGGGATGTGATGGTGAGGGAGAGAGGTTCTGCCAGTGCCCTCCTGCAGCAGATGATGGACTCCATCGAGAGGCAAAAGGAGCGTGCTACAACTGGGGAGGAACAGGGAGATGGGGACGACCCCGACATGGAATTTTACTTGAATTATTTTAACAGCTCGCAGCCTGAGGATATAGCTCCTGCTGCTGTGACACAGGGAGTGCCGCCGCTCTGGCTATCACGGGGCAGAACAGGCCAAGAGAGAGTAGGAGGAGGAGGAGAGAGGGGAGTTGGGGAGAGAGGCAGTGGGGGTGGAGGAGGAGGAGGTGGAGGAGAGAGGAAGATGCGCTCTAAGGCTTTCCAGAAATGCCCCATATGCTCCAAGGTCATTCAAGGAGCAGGCAAGCTACCCCGCCACATCCGAACGCACACAGGAGAGAAACCCTATGAATGCGCCATCTGCAAAGTGCGCTTTACCAGGTAAGCCCAATTAATGAAGTGCCTACCCCATGTCACATGTACTAATAGTCTTGGACTTGGCACTGTAGACAAACTGCCAAGCAGTGGGAAACACCACAAAGCCAAGAGCAGGAGTATTAGCACTAACCAACTTAACGTTGCACTAAGGAGCCAGCACAGTTTGTGAATCTAAAAGTTTACCTTGATAACTGATTGACTGAGTATCCCTAAGCGTGTCACATCTCAGCCAAATGCTAATCAAAATGGCATGAGGAATATTCCAGCTCTGAGAGAGGGGGTCAGGTGGTTATAAAGGTCTGTTTTATTGTGACAGCCTTCATAGCAAAGTCCTGGAATTTTAACGTAGGGGTCCTATAAAAGAAGGCTGTGCCGTGGTAGTGTTATCTAGTGGAGGGCTGCTATAAAGTGGTGTGTCCTGATACAGAGGGGGGTTACAGGCCCTGGTTGGTGCTCTATGTGCTGCACCAATGCAGTAATTTGAACTTTTGATCTCTGGTTATGTTGATTATTGCCCACGGCAGAGTAGTTACACCACCCCCTCCTCTCTCTCTCTCTCTCTCTCTCTCTCTCTCTCTCTCTCTCTCTCTCTCTCTCTCTCTCTCTCTCACTGTCACTCCTTTACCTCTCTAATGAAATCTGCCATGTGCCACTCAGATAAATGTGGCAGCAAGTGCACATGGTTTCCTCTTATTTAGGAGCCCTGCCTATTCCTTGAAATCATTCCTTTAACTAATTAATCAGTGGAATTGTGCTGGTAATAAATGCAGCAGGCTGGAAATACCCAGAACCTCTGCTGGCATGGCAGGTAGGGAAGACCAATCTGTATTTGCCTTCCAGCTAAATTCGACCGGCAGTGGGCAGGGGGTATTGTAATCTTAATCCTGTTTGATCAGGGTTAAGAGTGTGCCTCGCACGGTAATAAATCACTCTGTCCTTTAAATAATTCACCTCTGTCAGCGTGCCACTTTGTTCCAAGGCTTTGGCCTGTGTGTATGTGTGCGCACGCATGTGTGTCTTTCTCCTCACTTATGTACATTTTCTGTTTCTTCCTGTGTTAATTTTTATATTCGGGACACACCTTGTACAGACCTGTGAGGGCTGCCTTGGGTTTATTTGTTTGCTTGTATGACAGCTAATCCACTTACATGGCATGTGTGTGTGTGTCTGTGTGTCCGTGTGTGTGTGTGTACGTGTGTTCAAATAGAGTTGTCTTAACTATGCTTGTTTGTTTAGGAGCCCTCTGCCCTGGGTGCAGAAGGGTTAGACGATTAAAGAGCTCGGGAGCTTGAGAGATAGTAAGGGCTAAAAGGGGGGGAGGGAGGGACAAGAGTCAGATGAAGGCCAAGGCAGCCTGATAAAGTTTAGTGGGCGTTGTATCATCGCTAAGTAAAAAATGTTCTGGGATGTATTGTGTTGACTTAGAGAAGTCGAGTCATAGTTTGGTTTCATTTTTACTGTTGTGTTATATTTGTAGAACTAACAAATTATTGTAAAGTTAGTCTTTCATAACAGCTTTTTGATTTGCTAAGAAGTGACACCTACTCTTAAACAAATTTCAATTAAATTACAGCTTCTGGGGATAGAACTTGGCTGCAATATTTTTCAGACTCATCTATAATTCAGTACTACTCGACGATAAACGTCGAGTTTTCAAAATGATTTTTGGAATCGTTTAGCTGCAGAGGACATTGAAGTCTTGCATGCGTTTCTCGGATCTGTCAGTTGTTATGGTGTCATCCTCAAAGAAAAGTTACCAGAAATCGTAAAAATGCCAAATGATACAGTGAACATTGAGCTTTCTCGTCAGTCCACAGTTGCGCTCTTGTGTGCAATTACACAGATAAAGATGTAAAGTTTATGGCTTCTCCTCAGTTGGCCCAACTGCTCTCACAGAATAATCGCACTGGAAGAGTTCCAAAAGATGGCTGTTTAATGGGAAATAAAACCATCCAAAGCATATTAAGCTGACCACTGTACATGTGAGAATTAATAATATATTTTGAGTTCATTATTTCGTATGATAGCACATAGCCTGATTAGTAACCGAGGCTGAAAAGCAAACCTGAAGCGGCCCGTGTGCACTGAGTATATTCAAATGGGTGTGAGCCGATCCTCTTGAGCATTTGAATTTTCTATCTGTGTATTCTGATGTAATCTTGTTTATTTTTCTCCCTCACAGGCAGGACAAGCTCAAGGTTCATATGCGAAAGCATACAGGAGAGAAGCCTTACCTGTGTACGCAATGTGGAGCCGCCTTTGCCCACAACTACGACCTGAAGAACCACATGCGTGTACACACCGGCCTGCGCCCCTATCAGTGCTCAAGCTGCTTTAAGACTTTCGTGCGCTCGGATCACCTGCACCGCCACCTCAAGAAGGACGGCTGCAACGGCATCCCATCTCGTCGAGGACGAAAGCCTCGGGTGCGAGAGCCAGGGCTCCTTGATGCCCCCCTGGGCCTGCTGAGCCCCGGCTCTGACACAGGCCCTGGGCCTCGTACCATCAGGGGACGGCGGCGTTCGGAGGCATCCTCAGCGGCAGAGGTGGATGGGGCTGCCGGAGCCCATGCACACAGTCCTCAGCCGCAGGAGTTGGCAGGGGAGACAGGGCCCTGAGACTGCAGGGGCGACAAGGACACTGCTGGACACCATAGTCACTCTGCACCGCCTGTGAGACAGGCCAGTGAACAGAAAGGATTTAAAACATGCAAAGGCAAACTTTAAAAAAGAACAGAACAACTAACTATTCCTCTATAAACCAAATCAGGGTGTCACAAAAATCTAATCTTTATATTTCTTTCTCCTTTTACTTTAGGAAATGGAGTAGACTTGCAAGCACTTGAGTCAGTTTATCTGTTAAAGAGCAAAGAACGCTTCAAATCATGCACCCATGACGTCCACTTTCTGGGCCATTTCTTTCTTTATAATATTAGGGGTTTTATACAATGGCATATGTGCTTAGGCAAATGTATGATAGATACAAAGAAACTCTGAGCAACTATGCAGTTGATTTAGATTTTTATTGGTTTTGTCCTCACAGCCTTCAAGCTCTAAGCAAGGTGTCTATCAAGCACCTTCTGGCTGCTGTACGGGTGAAGCGAGGACAAATCCTCCCAGTGAAAACAACTCTTTTTCTATTCTTTTGCAGGTCTGAAATGTACAGTTACCATAGAAACAACATTGCCACAATATGGCATATGCAAAGAAAAAGTCACCACGATTTTGATGCAACAGTTTTTTCTCTCTAAATGTTCCAGAAAGAATCAGACGAGGGTTTGATTGAAGTGTTGCTTACTCTATAAAATGCATTTTAAGATTCTATGGTTTGTCTTATCGAAAAACAAATTGATGTTGAGTCAAATCCACTTTAATGGGGGCTCTTCAATTGCAGGACTAGGGAATTCGAGGGGTGGAGGGTTTGTGTTTTTAAAGCACTACCATCGTCAATGTATCTGTTGGCTTGACTACGTTGCCTCTTATCCCTCACAACCCTGCAATTTCAGCATTTCTGTTTTCCCTTTTTGATTTTGTCTTAATTTTTTTTGTCGTTCCTTTTTGTTGACTGCTTTGGGTACTTGACACTTTATAATTGTATACATGTATATACAGCAGGTGGTGATATGACATTGGTCCCCTCTTAATGCTGAGGTGTACTTATCGGGTTTTTTCCTCTTAGGCTTGATGTCATATTTCTGACAGAGTGAAGCTTGTGGGTGGACGAAACAAACTGTATGAATGTTTGATGAAAAAGAAAAAAAAACATTGAGTCACCCATTTGTCCTAAACTTAACACTTGACATGTATAGTTCCTGCCCAAAGGATGAGGGGGTCGAATGAATGAATGTGCTTAACTTTGTGCAGTTTTTTCGGAATCTGTCCTTGTGTGACAAGGCGCGGGTAGCATTTAACCAACCGCAGGTTAAAGGAATGGCAGGGAGCCCGAGTGAGAGAGTGACAAAGAGTACGAAGAAGAGATAGATGAGCACCTTTTTTTTTTTCTATGTTTGCACAGCTTTACTAAAGATATCCAACAGAGCGAGAGTGAGTGAGAGGTATATTTAAAGGAAGTGGGCTGGTGTTGGGAAAGGAGTGAGAGGAGGTTTATGTATCATGCTTATTCCAATCTTTTTGCCCTTGGGACCACACAACCGTGAGGCAACCTGTATGATGAAGAGAGCAATAAATACCTGTCCAAGTTGGGAGGCCAAATAGGAGTGCAGCTGCAGCTGGTTGATGGGGGAGGGGAACAAGGGAAGGGGAGGGGGATCTCACAATGTCTGTTGCATTCCAAAAAATAATCTCCCCCAGCTCAGCCACGTTTCCAGGCAGGAGGGGATCAAATCAGGCCTTTTCTCTCCCTCTCTCTCCCTCTGTAGTCCTCTAATGCCCCCGAACCAGTCTGGAGGGGATATTATTATATTAGAGCCTGGTGTTACTGTGGGTAGGACGCCTGGTGCAGGCAGTTTTTAGTGTGTGAGTGTGTTTACATGTACGTGTGTTTGTGTACATGTGTGTGCGTGTGCGTGGCAGCTAGGGTCGCTCTGGCCACATCATCACTGTGTGAGTCAGCCACAGCCTGTTCAAACATGCACCCTGAGCTGCCAGCCCCAATGCACTTTCTCTGTCTCTCCCTCACACACACACACACACACACACACACACACACACTCACACACTCACACTCTCACTGGGTCCAGGTATCCTGTCGAGAAGGGGAAAACACCAGAGCTGACATATCTGTTTGAATATTGTCAGTGGCTCCATACATCTGGATTTGTTAGTCTTAAATTAAGCAAGCATTAATGAGAAGTTGTGTTATTGTACTCCAAATCTAATGTTATTTTCCAAACTAGGACGTTGAGTCTTTGAGTCAAGAACAGAACATGCATGTGATTCAGAGCCCCCACCCCCCTATACTTTCTGCAGTAGTGCTGTAGTTCAACTATCAGTCCTTTGCACCTTAATTGGAAAGAGGAAGTTTATGAATGCACTTTGTTACTGAGGAGGGCACTTTTGTCAACGAAACGGGTACTTTGAAACAAACCAGTTGCAAATGAGATCATTCCTTTCGTCTGTCCATGGTGAAGCTGAGTTCCTTCACTGGTTTTGTTCAGGTTTTGACGACAAGCTGCCAAAAAATTTAAACACACGAGTTCAGATCTCTAAAAGAGACGCCGGGTGGGTTCAGATACAAACACGTTGGGTTTTGTGACCTTTTGAAAAAAAAAAAGAAAAAGAAAAAACGACTAAATTAATCCATGTAACTGATTGCACTTGAAGTTAGTTGTTAAAAGAAATCTAGTGAGTCTTTGTGTCTTAATGTAAAGGAAGAAGATAGAAGGAGGAGGCAGACGAAGAAGAAAGGGCACTGTGTGTACGCGTGTATTTCTTCTGTGCATGTGCACAAGCGTGTTTTGCTGGCTGGCAGGCTGGAGGGTCTCAGGACAAGCTTGGATAAACAAACTCCGTGTCTACCCCATCTGTTCACCAGCTACTCTCATAACTACACGTGTTCTCTGAGGAACCACAGTGATAATAGGTCCACGGTACCACAGAAGCAAAAATACCATATTGTAAAACAACTCATTGGACAGTTGCTTGTTTACTTCACGGCTCTCTCGGTGCAGATTTACATAGCTCTTCGTTTACCCTCGTTGGTCATTGTCAGGGGTTGGTTAGGTCTTGAGAGTTTTAGTTTCTATTTTTGCTACTCTGTTATGATAAAGATGGGGTTTATTAATGCACAGTTTGACTCCCACAGGCAGACCAATATAAGCTGGGTATGTCTACCTGGTTTGTGATCTTTATGTAGTGGTACTTGGTATGGACTGCTTAAACCCATTTTGTCTCAATGTGGCAGAAGTGAGCCATCTTAAATATATGTTTGTTTGGACCTTAATATTTCCCCAAAAAAGTCTTATGTTGTTTGTTGATTAACCAAAGCTTTTTTTCCCTCAATCTTAGTCTATTGCAGACTAGAGATATTGAAAGTATGTCTATAATTTATTCAGACTGGGCCTCCCTGACTAAGCCACACACAGATGCCCTCCTCTTGAATACATATGCAGAAAAGTGTGTGGAATCATACAGATATTTACTTGAGTTCGCTTTCTCTCGCTCTTTGTATCCTTGTGGAGAATAGAATCAGAGGTTTAAGGATGTATTGTTTTTTTTCTGTCTGTCTACACTCGTTTTTCTTAAAATAACATGTTGTTCTACAGCTATTTTTTTTTTTTTTCTAACAATTTTACATGGCTGTGCGTGTGTGTAAGCGTGTGTATGCGAGCAAGTATGTGTGTTTGTGTGTGTGTGGGTGTGTTTGGGTTGGGGGTCATGGTTTTGGGTTGCTGTGCCAGGAGGGTGGGGTAAATGGGTGCTTGGGTGGGGTTATGGATATAAAGCCTGATAGCACTGGAAATGGTGCTTTAGCTGAGAGAGCAAAAGTTTGCACTAATGTTAAATGTCCTTGTCCTGCTTATGGGAGAAGGGCAGGAGACCTCAGAAAGGCCTGCGAGTTTCCATGAGCACAGAGCAGTGTGGTTAATACTCAGTGGTCTCATAAAGAGTCCATCCAACCCCTCCATAGAAATAATCATGTACAGTATATTAAGAAATATACAGACGTCCAACAACAACAAATACCAAAGGAGAACAAATGGCTTGCTGTCAAGTCATTGGACATTTTAAGCTACCAATCTAATGTTGGATTAATAGAGGTTTATTGTTAAATCTGAAGGCTCTTAAAGAGATTCTGGATGTAACTTTAGATGGAAACTACAAGTGGTGTGATGACAGAAAATCATGTTTGCTCTTTAGATTAAGAAATATTCCAAATATAAAACTTTTAGGCTCTTGAAAGTAGCAAAGTCTCCGAAAAATATTCAAAATATTTGAGTTTGTCCTGAACTGATGGCTGAGATGTACTGTGTGCAGGTGCCAGAGATGCTTTGTTCAATTTCAGAGATGGGATTTTATCAACATTTTTATCATGTTCAGTCAACTGAATAATAATGAAATGATAATGAAAAATATTGTTACTGTTAAACACTGTTGTTTTGATCATTGATGAATGAAAGAGGTTTAATTCAATTGAAAAGTTCTCTAGTTGAAGCAGACTTGGAATCTGTGGCCTTGTCTGTCTAAGCAGCACTAAGCTTTTTTTTATTTTATTTTTCCAGACAGTCGTATTGTGCGGTGTGGGGCTGAGGCTCCCACTCACCAGGTGGACAATGCAAACATCAAGGGCCGCAGTGTGCCTTACGTGGACAGGGACTGACAAAACTCAACTTCTTTTTTCTTTTTCTTTTTTATTACCATATTTTAAAAAAACAAATTATAAAACTGATTGGCTCGGTACTGAGATTGATCATTTAGCTGTATAAGCTTCTGTACTAGCCACAACTTCAGAGCTGTCTCAGCCTCTATAGATCCACAACTGGTATGTCCGCAGCCTCAGCCCCAGACCAAGGTTACTCTGACACAGGCTACACTGTCTCAGAACACTTGCAAGTGTTTTTCCAAATTGACCTTGATGTCTTTCTTTTTTTACTATGCTGTTATCAAAGATTTTTGGTGAATCTATCTGAGAAGGCCATAAAACAAAGACGACCAACAACTATGATAACAATTCTAACTGTAAATAATCAAAACGAAGCAGGACGGGGTGACTGTTAATATTGAGATTCAGGAGATTCGAAGGGGGACTATTTGCTTTGCTTCGTCATTTTTCCTGCACACCTGATTTTTTTTGTGTGTTTTCCATCAGGCTCTTGATGCACAGCAAGCTGAGCGCAGCATATGCAGTACGGCACTATGCACAGTGTGGCTCTGGCACTTACACAGACAGCTCTGGGTCCTTCAGAGAGGCAGGCTGCTGTCTGTTGGCTGCTCTCAGCCAAGTGGGGACAGTTTGCACTTGGAGTCTTTCTCAGTCTCTGGGGATACAAAGGTTGGCATACAGGGAGGAGTATTAAATACGGGTGGTAGGGGAAGGCTGGATGTTGTTTTCAGGGATGAGGTTAGAAAGCCCAGGTGACGGACTTATTTGCTGAGCAATGGTTCAGTGCCGGTCCTGTAAGCTAGTGGGAATTGCAAGGCCACAATATGACAAGAATTGTAATACAAAGGAGGTCACCACAGATTTCACATTGGGGAACGGCAACAAGGAGAATGTTGCTGATCTCTTTTGTCTCTATGTAAGTACTACTCAGGTGGAAAATACACTGCTATGCATTGGGTTTCAATGTCTGCTAAGTTTATGGTATGTCTAATCACCCTCCAAGTTCCTTCTCTGTCTTTGCCTTTCTTGTTCATACCAATATTTAACATAATAGTTCCCAGAAAGATAAAAGCAGGAACAGTTCCCTCATTGTAAAGTGGCTGTGACCAGCCTATTTCTCCATCTAGTATTGATCCAGTGAATTGTTTGTTGGAGGGAGGGAAGCCACTGGAGATTCAGTCTTATTAGTCAGACTGTAACATTTCTGAAAGGAGATGGGGTTTGGAAAAAGCATAGGGGAGGTGTATGTTCTCTTACTTTCTTCTCCCATCGCTCTCCCTGTCTCTGGACTCTGGAGTCTACATCTTTGCTGCCGACTGGCCTTTGATCAAAGATCACACACCCTCAGCAGGGGAATCGACAGGAGAGAAAGGAGGGAGAGGGGATTGGGATGAGGTATGGAGGAAGAGACAGTTTCAGTTTTCAGTCACCTAAACCAATTTAGGATACATTCCATAACTTCATACTGTGATTCTCACTTTGGAGTTTTTGGCAGGTGGGAAGGATGTGAGTTGGAGACGGCAGAAGGAAATGGTCAACACTTTGCAGTTGGCTGTTTCAGTCTGTCCGTCTAGCCTCACTATCCCTCTATTGTGTGACAGACAGACATGTAGACAGACAGTTCAAAAGCCCCCCAGCGTATCGCTATCCAACTGCCTTTTTTCAGCTTCTGCGATTGTAACAAAAGCACTTTGCGAAAGGCCATCCTGAATTTTGTGTGCTTTTATTTTATGGTTATCACTATTGTTATTATTTTGTTGTTCCTGTTGATGTTTGTTTGTTTTTTTTCTCAGTGCAGATGATTATTTAAATGCGATTTAAAAAAAAAAAAACAATATGATGAAAAAGGAAAAAAAAAATCAAAAACTTGAATATTTGGTATCTGGATTGAAGGTGGTTGGAGCTGCCACCTCATCTGGACATAAACAAACACATCTCTGTTATACTACCACCATACCCGTTATATGCAGCTTATTGCATAGTCACACAAAGGTAGGGGGGGTTACAGGACAGATCTCCCCCTACCTGCTCTCTGCTTATTGTCTCAGATCTTGTTGGGAGAAAGGTCATTTGATCTCATTTTGGGAGACTCCTTTTCTTGAAAAAGAAACCTGTATAACAGTTGCAAAGCTTTCTGAGAAGGCTAGCTGTGCTGAATGTTAAACATGCAGTGTTGTATCCACTGCAGAATCTCTTTGTCTGCAATAATGCCCTGTCTGTTTAATTAAAGGCTGGATCTGGTATCCATATAGAGCGTAAGTGATTATGAAAGACAGATGAAATGGCCAAATGACCATCATGCACTTTTGCAAATCAGTACAGAAAAAAAAAAATTGTTGGCCTTAACATCTATGTCAAATCAAGATTATTGCATTAGAGCTGAAAGAATAATATTGATCATAATAAGCATTCAATAAATCCATAGTTCATTAAATGGTTTAACTTGGGAGAGAAAGAAATAGGCTACTATTTATAATAGATTGATTTGTAACTGTGATTATTATGATAATCCTTTACAGAGGTTTTTTTTTCTGATGTACATTTAAAATGGCAGAATATGTCCCAATTTTCAAACCTGGACATTAGTTGTAAACGCACACTGAGTCACATGAGAAAGCAGAAAACTGCTCCCCATCTCTCTGTGTTAAAAAACTTTCATCCTTGTTGCACATCTGACCACACCCCCACTCGGTGCATCCCGAAGGCAAGATACCTGCTGTGACACCAGTAATTGAATGGAGTGTGGCCAGAAAGTGCAACGTCGTCGAACATTTTAACCAGCCGAGTGCAGCTGCTGTTTTCTTTTTCTATGCGATTCAGTGTGCGTTTACGTTTTTAAATAACCCCTTTCTCTTTACAAAGGATTTTTTTTTTTTCTTAGCGTAGCAGTCTGTCAGTCCATATCTGTTGGAAGCTGCAGGGGGGAGGGAGGAGGGGGTATAGGTGATTTTTGGAGAATTTGCACTTTTTGGCGATGAAAAGAAATTGTATTGTATATGAGACCACTAAATCCACACAGTCTAAACCATATAATTCCATTTTGTGTCATTTTTTTTTTTTTTGGGTTCTGTTCTTCTTTTTTTTTTAATATATCCAAAAATGTCTGGCATCTGGTTGTCTGGTTTAAAGAATATAAAATCTTTCTATTAAAAACAATGGTTGCAAAGTTTTGCGTGGATAATTTTGTCTCTAATTTATAAACCACAAGACATTAGTTTGTTATATATAGCAATAAAAATAATTTGGTTTCTGTAACAGTGTTATTCATCAGTATCTTAGCATGTTATGTTTTTAACTTTTTAATTTTTAGAGTTACAGTGGGGGTCAAAATGAACACTTTACAGTTAAATTAACACCTGTCTGTCAAATCTCTTCACAAAGGCATGTAGTCCTACCTGTATAACAGCAGGACTTCTGTATAAGATACATTATATTGACATGTTTATGTTGTTTTCTTTATGCACTGTACAATGCAACGACTCAGGCCGAGTCAGTTCTCTACATCGACCACAAGGTGGCAGTAATATCACTGTTATTATCATTTGAGGATGCAGTGATCCTCACAGTGCAGCTACACATCATTGCTGTATGTGTGTCCCTCTCTCTCTTTCTCTTTCTTTCTTTTGCTCACTCACCCTCTTTGCTGACCACGATCAAGGTAGATCATGGACACACACCCACAATTACAAATAAAGCATCACCACATATTGTGCACACACAGTATGCTTTGGCCTGACATACATCACGAGTGCTGTCATCAACTAGTCTGATTCCAAAGGTTATGTACTAACAGAGGCTAAGGTCTTGTTTGAGGATATATCTGTCGTGGTCAGGCCACCTATAGTGTTTTTTAAAATCTGGTTCGTCCCTGAAGTCCAGCGGCAGACTGCAACCATGGGCTTGTTGTCACCATGTCTTCCTGTTTGTCTCGCTCTGTCTCCCTGAGGCGATCCTGTGGGGTGACAGAGGTCATAGAACAGCTCATTAACCCCACCCCAACAGCCCACACATTGCTGCAGTCCTCAGGCCCTGGCTACACACACACACACACTCACACACACAAACACACACACACACACACATTTTATAATGCTCCACTAATAGCAGTTAAGTCGACTTAAGCCCACTCCGTAAGCAGTATGTTTTCAGGGATGCACTATGAGACGTGTATGTGTCTTGCATGTTGTATGTAGTATCACTGCATCTAAATATGTTTCTGTTCATCCTCATACATGTGGCACACTCACACATTTTCCTTATTTATATGACAAATTGCATAGCCTGCATTTGTCTTAAAATAAACCCCCTTTCAACCTTCACTATAACACAATCCACGCTGAGTAATATATTATTATAGTATGACATGTTTTATTCAGTCATGTTGAACCTGTTGGCCAGATGTCTCGGGGCTCCAAGTCATTAATTGTTGTGTTTGTAAGGTATCTAAAAACACAGTGGGATATGGTGTTATTTTCCATGTTCCGACATCATTGTTGCAGTCAAAATATATTGGATAAGAGGAACAGCAGCACTTCAGGGGCTCGGAGATGCCTGGGAGCTGTTGTCTGGCGTCTCTAGTCATATTATTCCCTCGCACTGTGCATGTGAATGTGCGTGTACGCATGTGCCTGCAACTGTTTCTGTTTACATGTTTGCCTATATGCTTATGCGCAAAGGTGTGGTTTTATCACTTGCTTGTGTGTACATGTGCACGCACGCCATCGTCATTAAGGCTCACAGTAAATGAGCCTCTTACTGCCCTCACAATGAACACTTGGAGACAGACCGTAATGTAAAGGAAAAACAGCGACACACACACACACACACAGACACTAGCCTCGTTTTCACCAGTACACACCTTTCTCCAGGGATATAAAATGCCCCTGCCTCTGCACACTGTGGGACATGAGTTTCATCCAAACTAGCTGCCGTCCTCAATAAAAACCACGTGAGCAATCTCTGCAGTATAGATTTCCAGTTTCTCTTAGGGTATATTTTGTTCAGATCAGGTGTTTAAACTGCTCAATATGACAATAATTAGGCAGCGCTGAAGACATGTGTTCTTTCTTATGTTGATAAGGGACATTGACCTTTAACCTGTGCACCCCTGTAGTCCCCCCACCACCACAACCCACCCGTCCCATATGCCCCCCAGCCAAACTACCCCCCCCCCCCACACACACACACTCTTCCCCTCTACTTGCTCTGTCCAGCTCCCATCAGGAAGGATAGAGGGAGGATTGGACAGGCTTGGAGCTTTGCCTCTGGCCATCTCTGCTCCTCCCCGGAGAACAGAGGACTGAGGTGCCTTTAAACCACTGCGGCAAAAACCCTACCAAAACCCTGCAGTCATTAATATGCAAAAATGCAAATGAGTAGGTAATTAAGAGCTGGAGCTCTCTGGAGGCTCTTTGATTGCTAATGAATTCTAATCTGCAAAGAAAGGGGGGAGGGGAGGAGAAAAAGAGATGAAAGAAATAGAGAAAACAACGAAAGAGAGAAGCATTAACCCAAAAATTCGTCATATCCATAAGTTTTCATATCGGATTTGTTTTCACCTGCAAGCTGTAATGTAAATCATTAGCTTAGTTATTTGAGACAATTACTTGATGATATGTATATAGGCTGGGAGTATTTGGGGCAGTATAAATGTATAATGAACAGCCTTCAAAACACATTCATATCACATTAGGAGATGGATTTGTTGTATTTTTTCTCAGTAAACATCCGTGAAAATAAGAAGCCATGTATTCCAAAGCAGATTATATTAATAACGTAAGTATCAATGGGCAGATATCTGTTTGTAATGGACACAGTGCAGTCATTGTGTAGATATAGCTAATTAGAGGAGAACATGACAGGCGAGCAGACACTTCTGACCAGCGGCTACCAAAGAAAATAGAAGGTCAGATATCTCAACAGTGTGTTCTTTGCTGCAATAGCAGCTGTGTGCTGAAGTAAAGGAGATGTCATTTCATCACTTTTGTGAGCCATAACACATCCCCACTTCCACTCTAACTCATTCACTATGTCACTCACACACATGCACACACACACACATGCACACACACTGCTGTTATTGTTGTTGCAGTGCTCCCACGACACCAACAATCTCTGCTTCCCTCCCCCACACGGGCTCACATCTATCTCCCTTTCACTCCCTCTCTTCCCCCTCCTGTCCTGGGCAGCCCTGACATGCCTACTTCAATTGATTTAGAGTCAATTCAGCTTCTGATCTGATTGTTATCCTGTGACTTTTTGCACACCTCCCCCTCAATATATGACTACTGTATTATTTTCAGATTGGGGTAGAGATTTTTTTTTTGTCTCAGGTAGGAATACGCCCTCTCTCACTTTGCACTTTTCTCTGTCTTTCTGTTTCCCAATACCTCTCACCTTCCCATTCAAACAACCTCAAATTTAACCACCACCACCACCACACCTATCCTATCTGCTCTTTTACTCAACTGTACAGGCTGGTGGTGGTGGGGCGTTCAATTGCCCGGCTTTGTAAACAGGAAGCTGGTGTTCTGTTCACTGTACCTGAAGCGTGGGTGGCAGAACAGGGGCACCCATACAACTGCACAATAATGGGAATCCAAGATGGCAGGGAGGGGTCCCATAAAATCACCAGAGAGAAAAGAGGAAGGCGACATCCAGGAAAGTCATCGTCAAATGAGAGCAGACAGAAGTCAAAGGGATTGTTGATTTAGTTTTCCCTTTAGTAAATAGATAGTTGATTTGCTTTGTGTTTGTCTGTCTGTGTTGGATCTAGAACTGTAGTGTTTGGGAGGATTAATGTCATGGACAATCCCTCAAACTCATTTTCTTTCTCACTGTGGAGCTCTGTGGGAATTACAGTTTCAGGATAAGGGAGAGAGACATTGCATTTTCTACTGGAGATGGTCCCATTTGTAATGAAGTGAAATCTCGGCTCATTGTGTCCCTTTGAGTTTGGATGTTTTGAATACTTGTTTGAAGATATGCTGTCTGCTCACTAGTTCCAAAACAATTGCTCTGTTCCGCTTATGTTTTCCAGCCATCGCTGAAAGGGGATAACATAACCTTGTGGATTATTGCCCTGTTTAAATCACTCACTCCGCTCTCCCAACATTTTATTGTTGTTTAACATGTTGGAAGTCAGTGCGAGTTTGGGTGTTTTCTGCCAGGCGAGCTGTAATAGGGGAAAGAAGCTTGACGGGAGTCAGTTTATCATGAGCACAGAGAGCACAACAAATAGATTCCCCCTGTCTCCTCCCCTTCAGCACAGATAGACTCAGAGCATGGGCACTCAGCCAACACTATCAATCTATCCGCTCCTACCCCCAGCCTCTAACTCTTATTGGAGGACAGCTTCCAAAGGGGCAAGGAAGCATGAATCATAGCCCGGCTATGAGAAGCTGTTATGCCTCTAAATACACGTGTTGTGGCTCAAAATCACTCCGTTGCTTTGCCATTAATGACAATCTCGCAAGTGATTGTCACAATGCTGTAACAAAGTTGTTGCATTTAGGAGGGGCTGAGGCTGTTCGGGGAGAGGGATTGTTGGTCTTGGCCTAGTTTTCTTGTCTGATCAGAAACCTGTGCACCTCTGCCCTTCCCCCACCCAAACCTAAGCCTCTACTATTACAGGCTGTGAGGGGCTCAGTATGGAACGAGGTGAGCAGCTTGCCTCACCACCGAGCACTGTGTGTGCATTATATGTGCTGCCTATACTGTATGTTTACTGGCTTATCATTGTGTGTGATATAACCTGGTGATGTGGTTTGGCTTGCATGACTGGCTTCCTATGAGCAGAGCAGGATGGCAATGAGGGCTAAAGGCGTATAATATGTAGGAGTTCAGAGGCAGGTAGCTCGAGCTAAATCCAGCTATGAGACTGAGACAAAACATTGGTGTTTGATTGAAGATTAAAACAGCTAGAATCAAAGGTGACACATGTGAGGCGTCTATACTATGATGCAGGACTGGCCTCTTTATTTGTTCTCCTCAAAGCATTATTGATTTTAAAGAAATCCAGAGAGGATTGTTACACGCTGCTGCTCATTGCGTAATTCAAAATACGTGTTCATAGATAGATATGTTATTAATATGCACAAATATATGACCGATTAGCACCAATGTGCCAAACATATGCTAATTTTCCATGTGCATCTGTTGTTAATTACAGATATGAAGCTGGGAATGGCTTGAAGGAATCATCGAGGGCATGTGTGACAGCATCACTCCCCATTCTGCTTTTAACTGTCCATTGTACTGTGTTCTCTGATGTATTTTGAGATTATAGATGACATGCTTGTGTTTTTGTTTGGTCCTCACCCTGTATAATGATGCTGTATGCTTTTAGGTAACCATGTGGTAGATTACCCATAGTTACTGTGGATAATGAAACAGAATTTTAGCATAAAAAATTGAGGGTTTAGAAGTCACTACGTGTTATTTTATGTCCGTGTTAATTGGAAACAAATAAAATAGTGGACATCCGCAGCATTATAATTTTCCCATATTACAGGCTGCACTAATTATTTTGCAACAGCTGAATATAAAATTGTGTTGCTCAATATCAGGAATAACATATTAAAGCAGCTATTGCCCTTGGCTCCAATGAGAAAGTGGAGCCACCCTAATTCACTTGTAAAAAAAAAAAAATCTAGGTATGATGGCAATACAGTCAAAGAGAAGATAAGGCATGTTTCTTCTGTCTTCAGTTTCCTGTTATACAACCAATTTCTGTTTAACCTCGTGTCACCGTTAGATACACTCTGCGTTCATTAAGGTGAAGATCCTCACTATATATGTTTTTTTTATTCTTTTTCTACCACCCCCTCCCTCTCTTCAGCCTGGCTGCCCTTGTACATGCTCTCCATGTCAGACCCAGCTGTTACTACAAACTACTTGGAGGGCTTACAAGCCTCATTGCTAATACTGACAACAGCACTATTCTTACTCAAGGCCTAACGTCTACTGGAAAAAAGCGAGAATATGAGAGATTTTCTCTGCCTCCACTAGAAATTCATTTCCCCAAACAGATGTTTCCATCTGTTCAAATCTAATCTTTTGATTAATACATTCCTCAATGAAAGGATTCAAATAGGTGTTAGATAAATAACTCAAGATGCCCTTTCTTTGATAGCTGTGATTATTTTCTGATGCCACGGCTGTCTTGTTTTTTTTTGTTTTTTTTTGTGGATGTGTGTGAGTAAATTCGTGTGTATGTCTGTGCACGTATGACCAAATGTGAATGTGTGCATGGTATGTTTGTGAAGGTATTTATTGCCCATATGTGCGTTTGTTCCGAGCAGCAACCCCATTACATTCCTAAGACGGTCCAGGAGACTAATTAATGTTCTGTGCTGAGGCTTTTCCTTTACCCAGGGGACACCCAATGGATTATTTACCTATATGTCCTATTGACAGCAAATCCCTCTTCCCATTGGTAACCTCTGTGCAAACAGACAGTTTGAGGCATTGGGCTGCATTTAAATTTGCATTTGCCATGTCTTAATTTTGTTATACAACTCATACTTAAGTCATGGGCAAACTGCCCATATAGTGACTCAAAAGATACTTGAGTCACCGTGGCCTTTATAGTGGTCGATAGTGATTATGGTGTGCTTAGAAAACAATTCAATCTTTCTGTATCTGAAGGTTTCTGTGGTTTTCTGTTTTTCAAAATATTACATGTCTACATTCTATATATGTGTGTGGATAACATAATAGTTTTGAAGGTTGTAGACCAGCAACAAAAGAGGGGTTATCTTAACTTCCCTCTTCTTTGACAAGGTTTGCCCTCAGGTTAAAAACAACAGCTGTCTAACACCTACATACACATTTCAAACGGGTGGTTATTGTGTGTGTGTGTGTGTGTGTGTGTGTGTGTGTGTGTGTGTGTGTGTGTGTGTGTGTTTCATGTCAGGGATGTTTTTTCATATTGAATAAAGGCAGGAAACACGTTAGTTACAGTTACAGTTATCAGGGTCATCTAAACTTATTCCACTGTAAATAGTTTATCGTCATCATGGGGACTGAACTGCGGTTAATTTTAAATATTTATCTGTCTGTCTTGTTATCTTGTAAAATCCACAATTTAACATTACAGACACATTTATGTTGATCATCCGGTGTGCCCTGCCCGTTTGAACTGTTTTCTCTGAACTATTTCTCCCCCCCTCTTTCTCTGTGATCCTATACTCTCTGCTCTCCCTCCTCTCCACTCTGCTCTGGAGCAGGCAGTTACTAGGGGTGTGTTGGTCTTATGGTTAACAGCCCATTCACAAAAAAACAAACAAACAAAAAATGGCTATGCAACATCAAAAATTGAGCAAAAATGATTAGTCGATTTATCTATTAGTTGACTGGTAGAAAATTAATCAGCAACTATTTTAATTTAATTAATGGCTTTCAAGCAAAAAGACCCCAATTTGCTGGTTTTAGCTGCTTTATTGTTGTTATTGTGATTCTTTTCTTTGTCATATATGATAGTAAACTGATTTTTTGGGGGGGTTTGGATAAAACAAGCTATTTAAATACATCCTCTTGGATCCATCGCACTTTTTTGCCATTTTCTAGCTTTCTGTAAACAAAACAATTAATTGGTTAATTGAGGAAATTAGATGCAATGTTTCATGATTACAGCGGTACATCATTTTTAAGTACAGTCTTGCTGGACAGAATATTGTTTTGGAACCAAACAATGTTCGGAAATGTTCATTTTAACGTCACATGTACATGTGCTAGGTTAAAAAATATGTTAAAAAGATTCTGAATTGTTCATAACAACTCAAACATCATGGAATCACTCTAATAAATAATAATAATAATTAAAAAAAAGTCCAGCTTATACCAAAATAAAATAATAGTAACTACCAGTAATTAACCTAGTTTTACATGTAGCATGATTTAAATGTTTATACTAAATTAAACAGTAACAGTCTATATTAAAATTTAGTTTACAGATGAAAATAGAATAATTTAAAGTCTTGTGTTGAGGATATTTTTTTGGAAAAAAAAAAAGAAAAAAAGCGGACACACCAACCAAAGTAATAAAATGATGTCAGCGGGCATGTTGGAGCCCCCCTCAGCCAGCCTCCCTGAGCACACAGGGAAAGTGAGCGTCAAGAAGAAGGTGGGCTCAAAACTGGATTTCCGGCCGCTCGTTGGCTGCTGTCGCTGTCAATCAAGCTTACACGCTTTCCCATTGGCTGATCTCTTTCGCATTTATCGTGCCATCTCGTCAAGCTGCTGCTGTGTAATCGCAGGTAACTTTCTTACGATAGCCTTCCGCTGCACGACCTAGTGCTCGTAGCGCTCCCGCATTTTGAGGATTGCAGACGCGTTACATGAAACTGAGCGTCGGGGTTAGACATTTCCGTCGTTTTGGCTACCGTTGGACGCTAAAGTCGTATTTTTTCCTCAGTAAAAACACCCCGTCTCTCAAAGGCGTTTGAAATCGGACACCGCTGGCATTGAGGCCCTCACTTTTTGTGCGGAGGGATACGGTGTTGCGTCTGACAATGTGGACGGAGGTGGTGAAGATGTCTACGAGAAGAATGAAATCATCTCAGTTGTAACAACAAAAAAGGAAGACGCGAGATTAGTTACTATAATAGATTTGTTTGCACACAGACTTGTTACATTGAAGCAAACACGTGGGCTGCTGTGTGAAAAACAGGCTTTTTACCGGGACAAAAGGAAAAGACATCTACGGTGCTCCAATGCGTTTCATGCACTGAGGTCGAAATTCTCTTGAAGTTTTATGTTTTTCCCCTTGCGAGTCTCCGCTTTTCTTTTTACTGTTGGATATCAGACACTTGGAGAGGAGAGGTAAAGAAAAACACCTTCTTTCACTTCATGTTTTCGGGGGGAAGTTGCATGATTTCGATGGGGGGGAGGTTTTTTCACTGACACCCTATTTTGACGCCTGCAATTTTCGAAAAGTTTTCGGGAATGTGTGGTTAAAGCGGGGGATGTTAAGTTTTTTGTCTGGGTTTGAGGTTGGCGAGCCCAAGTGTGTGATGGTCTCCGCATCGACCACGGAGAGGAGGAAATTACTCCTTTGTTCTGCAAAAAAAAAAAAAAAAAAAAAAGAGGACTCGACTTAACGTTTAAAATGTTTAGTCCTACCTTTAAAGAAAAAACAACAACCACAAGCCTCATTTTGTTGTTTTTTCACCGTGTGTCTCTCTCGCCACTTAGCATTGAAGCTAGCAATGTGGAAATATGAAATCTTTTTCACGTTGTGTAATGTTGGGTGAGCATTTTTAGCTAACTTTGTTTGTGGTGGGCCTTTTTTCACATGGATTTTCCACAAGGAGCCAGAAACAAACTTTCCATTAAAAAAAAAAAAAAAAAAAAAAAAAAAAAACCCTTTAAACATTCCTTTATGGAAGTGTCTGGCCACCAGCTAGACTTTTTATTTTATTGCACATTTGGCAGGAAATTCCTCATGCTCCCACCCCCACCGTCTCCTCCACTGAACTCCCCTCATAATGCACGACTTGAACCCTAATATGTGGAAGAAAGAGCTCCCTATTTGTTGCATGAAGTTTCTTTTTTTTCAAGGGGAGCATTGCTCTTTATTCTCCTACTTGTTTTTACACCTCATTTGTTCTGTAGCCTTTTCGTTAAGTCTTGAGGATGATGTCAACATAGTTCAAAATAAATGGTGATTTTCTTTTTTTTTTTTTTTTTAAGTTGTCAGCTTTGGCCCCTAGGATGTGGCCTAGCGGAGATGATCAAATAATACACAGCCTCTTTTAACATCCTTAATGGTGCCCTAGATGTTTGCCGGTGCTATCGTTGTTATAAACTATCTGACCTCAGAGTGGTTATTATTTATAATAACACGTTTCTGGCACATCCGTTTCTTTCGGACAGGATTTGAATCAACAGTTGAATTTACTGCTCAGCACGGCGGCCCTTGTTGTTCCCGTAGTAATAGCATTGACATAAACATGTTGTAGTTACTTACTTTTGCTTTTATTTTAACATTTAACACCACTGAACACATGCACGACCCATGCAAACAGAGTTGTGCCTTTCAAATGTATGTATACTAAAAAGAAAACATGTTTGAAGCAACTTATTTTGGCCCCTTTATTATGTTGAAGCTATGTCAAAACAACAGCACATTAAAGTCCTGTTTCCTGCTATGAATTTATATTAAACACTATTTTATTTTTGCGGTTTTCTGTTCAGCCCAGTTGTTTGTTGCAGTGGAGGTGCAGGCTCTTGTAGTGGAAAATGTCCTGCCTTCTCTGCCTTGTGTGGGGTGACAAAGACCCCCTAATCTGCTTGCTTCAAATATTGATCCAGCAGTAGCTGAAGATGCCATTTTGTTACATTAAGCCCCCCTCCGTGTGCTCTCCACTCCATTTATCTCGGTGGTTAAATTATATTTTGCGCATGTTTAAGTTTCATTTTAGTTGTGTGCATGACCTATTTTGTTCTCGATTTGGCCCATCTTATCCAAAAGTTTTGAAAAGCAATGACAGCCATGTTCCTAGCCTATTTACACTTGGGGCAATGTGGTGTGTGTGTGTGTGTGTGTGTTCACTTCCTTTCCTTGTCTCAAGGTTACATTAGTTCTGCTCGCCTGAGTTCACTAGACTTGGACTGTACTGTTTGTCTACCCTGAAGTGACTTGTGTTGTTTTCCTACATGTAGAAAATGATTTATTACATTTAGTGCTTTTTGTTTGTTTTTGCTTTCGAGTGGTTCCTAATTTCTATTTTTATTTCGTGGCATACGTTTTCTATATTCCAGTTTTCCTTTTGTTTACATTTGACCACTCGCCTTTCTTCTGAAACATCCATCTCTTTTTGTTTTTGTTTTTTTTCTTTGATTGCATCAATTTATGCTAGTGCTGTATTATAAAAGAGGCTGTAAAAGCACACCACCTGTTGGTGTCCAAGTGCCTCTATTCCTCTACTCGCTCCCCTTACCACTAGTTCCCTGTGAGGCTTGCAGAACCACCGCTCAGCATCAGAGAGCGGCCTCGGGCTTGCGTTGGAATGCAAAACACAGGGTAAATCCAGTATTCATGCTCACTGTGTCATTTGACAAGGTTCTTTCTGAGTTGACATATGGTAATTTGGTAATGACGTGTTTGCATACAGTCATTAGCTCTGCCTTTCACCCCTATTTCCTTGGGCTAACAATAGTCCCAATTATGTCTGTAATTGTAAATGTATTACATTCTCTTTTATGTAGCAATGATCGACATATGGTTGTTATTTGTAGGGTTGCTTAAAATGAAAGCAAATTTTTTAAGTCATTACTTGGTAGTAATTTGACTAGGGGGTAGAGTATTCATCATTTCATGGTAGTGTCTCTTTTCTATTTGGATGTGAAGGCAGTGTCTGGCTGAAATTAGCATTTTTAAGTAGACCCGGCTAAAGTGTTCAGTGTTAAGTAGCCCATAGTTGTCGTGTTTTCCCTCATCGGTCCACATTTCAGTGAGGTGGTAATTTGAGCTGTATGTTTTGGACAGCTGCGACTCCATAGACGGTCATTGATTTTCATACTGTAACTTCTATGAAAATGCGTTTCACACTGAAAATTACAAAAACTAATTTGATGCGTTTGCAATAAGAAAGTTTCTGGGGGTATTTTGTTGTTTCTTTTTTTTTTTTTTGTTTTTTGTTTACAAAACAGAAAATTGCTGAATTAGTCCTGCATTGGTATCTTATGGGAGACTAACAACCTGCACATAAAAATCATCTCAGGTTTTTTGATATAGCAAGGGAGGGTAGTTTGAATCATTCATTACCATCATCCTCTTTGTTTTTTAAGAGCTACATGTAACTTCTCTTTGTGCTTGCTAGTGCCATTAAAATCCTGTATCTGCAAATTTCTCTCATAGGGTTTATTAGAGACTGAAGGGTATGAACGAACAGCAGCAAAGAATGGCTGCAGTGGGAACTGACAAGGAACTCAGCGACCTCCTGGATTTCAGTGCGGTAAGAGAGTGGGAGAGCAGTCTGGGTGGTTCTGGGTGGCATTGGGAGGAAGAGTTAAAGAGAGTGCGATACAGGTCTGGGTTTGGGCAGAGGAGAGCTGGAGGTCTGAATGAGAGAAGAAGTGGGGAAAGGGGGCGAAGAAAGAAAATCAGTGGGTAAAAACCTGCAACAGAAATTTGTCCCTTTTTTTTCTTTTTCTTTTCTTTTTTTTTAAACAATAGGTCGTGTCAGCTCAAGATATTTCCATCCTTCATTCTTGGCATGCAGAGGTAGTGCTGATAAAAAAAAAAAGTGCTATATCTCAGGGCGACTGGTGAAAATTATTCCGTGTTTTTAATATAGTTTATTCAGTTGTGTAGGTGTTTCAGAGACGTAGCAACAAGGAAGTGGATCCTTACTACAATGAACTGGTATCCACCAAAAAATGTAAATAGTGAACCAGAAACGACCGCAGGAAACTGTGGAAGTTTCACCCCCGTTCGTCTTGTTAACAGAATCAGAGGGGGAAAGATTGTTTTATATATATGAACTGGGTTGATCAGACAGCTTCGGCATTTCTTTTTGTCATATTTTTAGTCTTTCAGGAAGACGGATTCTTTCAAAGGTATCCCCCAGACATTAGCTACAAAGTGGATATTCTGTTCAAGCTTTTATTTACCTGTTTCATTTTGTTGTGAAGCTTTTGTTGAGCTTTACGCTGACACAAACATCTCATAGACCCCAATGGAGCTGTGTTAGTTTTTTAAAATAAAACGAATAGCTGGTAAGGCTAAATTGCCAGCTCTGGATAATTATTATATATGGGGCACAACAGGTAACTCCAAACTGTGACTCCTCTAATGGATATTTGTCAGCAGACTTAATGTCCCATGAGATTTCTTTTGACAAAGTACAGTTGATTAATACTGAAGTCTGTATACCATTGCGAGTCGTTGACATTTTATGATGTGTAACACCGGGGAACAACAGGACTCGCTTTATCTTTTAGTTTTTTGTTGTTTTGTTTTGTTTTTTTAAAGCGTTGTTGTTCATGAATATTGTCGGAGCTCAATTATAATGAGTTGTCATTCAGTCAGCTGCTTTATTAATGTAGTCCTATTCTCTGCCACACCATGGATATTTAAAGGAAACCTTACCCCATGAAAGAAAAGCACTCCTTGTTGTGATGGGGGGTTTGTGGGAGGTTCTCATTAGACAGTTGGGTTTGTGTAAGAGAAGCTCAGATTGATCAGCTGCCAATTTGTATCAGCAGATGTTCCGTCTAAATATGACATTGATAATTGGGTGAGAAACTGTCGAACATTGTACAAACAAATTTCCTCCTCTTTGTTTATTTCCTGGCGATTCAGAGAAATGCACGCTAGATTGGCCGCCGAATAAAGGAAAGCTAAAAAATGTTTGAGATATCTGCGACCAAATGTAACGGAAACAAAGATGGTGTCCAAATCGGTTGTTGGACTGCGTACACGTACCCTGTTTTAAAAACACAGAGAGAGAGAGAGAGAGGGAGAGAGAGAACGAGAGATCATATGTAGTAGTGGCAGATTGTGTTATGGTGTCCTAGTTACAAAAAGGTTTGGTTTGTACAGTTTGGTCACTGAAAGATGCCACATAGCAGACATGTAAACCGCATCACAGCCTCATGGTAAAGCCCACAGTGGCTCTTTTAACCCAGTTAAAGTTGACACTGCAGGTTTTATATGAAATGATATGCCTGAAAAGGTTCATTTTAAAATGCTCTGTATTTGTTTTGGGAAAACTTACATCTGTATTTTGTTTTAATAAAATAGAGAGATTACTTTTTTTTCCCCTTTTTTTTTTTTTTTTTTAAATAAAAATCTCAAGAATGTTTATAACCTTCTGGGATCTTTATTAGCATGTGTTTACTGTTGTGCTGGAAGTTGTTTAATCAGTGGTTGAATCGTGTTTTTAAATCTCACTTTAGACTAAAAAACACACAGCTGAACGACATGTGTATGTGATGTCTTTTTATTAGTGGAAATAGGATGTGTGAAGTGTGCCGTCCTTTGCTTTGTTAGTTACGGTATCTTTCCTCTTTTGTCTTGTAGATGTTCGCGCCTCCAGTAGCCAATGGGAAGAACAGGACAATGACACTCGCCAGCAGTCAGTTTGGTGGATCAGGTAAGCTTTTAAGCTTGATTTGGAAACATACAGTAACTTTCTCTTAATTTGTGTGTACTGCATGCAAATGTTGGTTTTCATTTCTGCATCATTTGGTTGATGTAAACATACTTGTTTCCCTGTGTGATTTTTAACTGTCACTGCGTGCATGGCCTGGCAAAGCAACAAACTAATTTAATGTTAAATCTGTGGCTGTTAGCTGTGACAGTAGAGATGCAAAAATGGAGCACAAATCGCCACGTCTACACAATTTACAGCTGATAGAAAACTTTAAAGGTCAGCCCAACCAAATCACAAAATGTATTTTCCCACGTAACCCTTGAGGTTTCGAGCATGCAGACAGTTTCAGTTTTGTTTGCCAACGTTTCGAGATCTCTGCCAACGCCCCAGTAAGTAGAATAGAGGTGAATTTTATTTGTGGAGCTCAAAGCTTTACAAAACTAGAAAAATTCAAACAGCCACGTATATTTCCAGAAACAAGCGCGTGTTAATCCATAGACGTTGCTGATAACAGAATCATTTTCTACCAAAGTAGGAAATTGGTTGTGCTTGTATTTATTCTACTATTTGTAGTAAATTGAGCAGTGTACACGGTTTTAGAAGAAATTCCCATTTTGTGACATGCTACAGCTCGACCTGTGCCTGTTTGAGGTTGTCCTTTTGATTCTTATCTGTATAGAAAAATGATCCATTTAGACTACAACCCTGGTCCTTTAACTGTCTTAAATGTAGCATTGACACTTGTTTGAGACACGGAAAAAATGGACTGTTGCTTAAATGTTAGCAGACTCAAGATATTCTTGTAGGTATAATTTGAAACGACAGATTTATTAATATGGCAAATGGGTTTTTGTTTTGACATCTGTCGGATCATTTTTTTCCCACTTCTTTAGGTGGTCTTTGTTTATGTATTTTAAAGTGCAAAGTAGCTGCAGTTAACCCCCACAAACACCTGAAGCCTTTGGGTGAGCTTTTCTTTCTTCCTGAATGTTATTAGTAAGTTGTGTTACTTTCGTTCCTCTGTCACCTTGCCAACCTGCCGTGTGAAATCGAGTCACACTCCCCAGTGTTCCCCAGAGTGAGAACTTGGCCACTGAGGAACAAAGGCAAAAAAAGGGGCTTATGGACTTGAAACGACTCCCCCACCCTGAAGTGTAAAACACTCCTCCCCCAACACGGCACAGGCCTCTTCCCCCCACTGATCTGCAGGAAATGGCTTGAGTCCGAGACAATGTCCCGCACCCCCAGCTCGCACCCTCTTAAACTGGCCCAGCATGCAGTGAGTGGCCAGAGTGGAAGAGGGAGCTTGTTGAATAGAGGGATCAGCCTGTGGAAGGCAGGATTCTGTTTGTTTCTATTACAGCAGGCAATTACTAAGCAGTGAGGAGTTAATTCCTTCCCCCCTCCTCATGTCCTAAAGTGTGGCCCTTGGTCATTGACACCCATTTTAATGCGATACTTCAAGCTGTCCCATTTAACTTTGGGAGATCTGCAGGTACCCTGTAATAGCACATGCGAGTCAAAATGCTAACATCTGCGAATTCCAGCCCAGGAGTTTCTCTTAGATCTGTGTCATGTTATAACTCACACAGTACAGAGAGTACAGAGTGTGTCTATATGAGGGAAGAAAAGCCATACGCAGTCCGTATGTGTGAGGAAGAAAACTGGAAGATTAGCTTAATAAAGGTGCTGCATCTGTCAACAAGACCATCTTTTGAAACCTGATCCAAAAGACTGCTTATTACTCCAACATATGATATGGCTGTGGGCCTGGAAACCTATTTATTAAAGAAATGATGACCATTAAAGAGCAATGTCCATCTATGACGTCACTTAGGCCGCTTGTATATTCAGGGACCCAGCAGCGCGGGAACGGCAGCGAGCAGCCTAGTGGCCCACCAGACCACCTCTATTCATCAACACAAAAGTGCTCAGAGGGGTGCTAATTGCATTAGGCGTCCTTCTCCCTTCCTCAGTGGTCAGAGAGTCTGTGTGTGTGAGGTGGGGTGTGTTGGAGAGAGTGCAGGGGAGAGGAAAGAAGACAGGATTGGCAAGAAGTGTGGGATGTTTGAGAAGTAGGGGAGGTAGAGTGTGACGGTGTGTGGTGGGAGCTGGCCAAGCCCACAAGCCTTCAGGCAGGCGTCCCCTCTGTCACCTCTGCAGCTGCTGGCAACGTCTCCAACCCCCTTCACACACACAAACACACACAAATACATGGGACACGACAGGCTCGCTTCCCTTAGATCACAACAAACAGCATTTGGAATTTACACATGTGGTCTCTCTCTTGGTGACTAGCTTACTAGCTATGTGTTTGACTTTTGCACTCTCAGTTGTATACCTGCACGCGCCTGCTGTATTGTGTCCTGTATTTCACTGTGCATCGGTGGGTTGTAGTTGGAAAATCTAAGCCCTCAGAAAGAGGAAATCTCAAAGGAGAGTGGCTTCCTTCTTCAAATAAATTAGATGTTTTCAGAGCCTGCAGCCGTGAGAAGGCTTTGTGGCTCAGAAAATAAATATTTTTCTGGGTTCTGGTTGTGAGTCAGTATTTGTCTTGCCATGTGACTTTCACTGGAAGTACATTCACACAAGCCTTGCCAAAATCTGGATGGATGTGATATACGTCCAGAGAACCTGTTGTTTTCATGCCAGCCCCACATTTCTTATCTGCATGTCTAATTAGTAGATAATTCACGGCATATTCAATCTTAATTCTATTTCCCCAGTTTAGTCACCGTGTCATGTTGACCGTTCAAATGTTCGTCACTTTATGTAACTCCAGTTTGGCGTAGAGTTTGGTTTTAATTGATTAGTTAGCACTAAATGCAGTTCTCAAGTACTTCTGGATATACAAGATAATTTGAAGACAACACCAGAAGTGCATACTGAGATGGCACGTTGACCTGAAGCATTTAGTGCCATTTAAATTTTGCAGAGCGTCCTCAGTTGACATAAAACGTCGGCACAGATCATAACAAATCCACCAATATTTGTAATCCAAGTTATCAGAATGATAGCCAGTGTGATACAAAATCATGTTTATGTTGCTAAACCGTTAAAGTACATAAGGAAATGTGTTAGCACTGATATCTAAGTATAAGTATTGATTAGTGTATGTCATGATAACCAGTTGCAGTTATGTAAAATGCATCTACAGTAGACGAGAATTGTGTTTTTAATGGGTTGGACAGAAGCACTACTGGGCAACCAGAGAAGTGAAAAGCTCGAGTGAAGTAAGTGATGAAATGTGGATGAAATAAAGCCCAGATTGGGCAGATCCATGTTTGTCCTTTTTTAAAATTTCCTTGAGAATGCAGACTCTTAAAGTGTTCAGAGCAATTTTTTTAGGTCACAGGCGAAGGGTTGGTTTTAAAACAAAGTACTAAAAATATTTTTACTGGCCAAAATAATTGATGTAGGAGTACATCGCTGACCTACTTTGAATGGTACATATCTTATTTTTACAATTAGTCTTTAAAACTTGCTTACTTGGTTTGTACAAGAAGAACACAGCAACGTACCCAAGATCTAATATTTACATCGCACATGTAGTGACCAGTGTAGCATGTGAACCCAGAGTGCTGGTTGTTTTTAACAGCAGGTGAAGTGCGGTGGGTCATTTTAATCATTTTGGTTGTCTCTCAATATTACACATGACAAGAGATTAACAACAATAGAAAGATCTCTCTTCTGGCATAGCTGGGCTCTCCTAGGCTGGCTGAGCGTCAGTGTCACCTCAGCAGCTCTCCACCTTGTTTTAATTGCCTCAGAGTTAATTACTCCAGTAAGTGTGAAACAATGTTGTCAGACTTCTCCTGCACAGCCGTGCTTTCACTCTATCCTCTGCACCCCCGCTGGCCAAATGGAGGCTTCATAGGCGGATGAGTGGTGGTATTGAAAATAGCTGTGAAGATTATGAAGTTACACTCTTCAACTCTACTTGTTGGCTTGGTAGGTCGACTTCAGTGCAGGTTGTTGTTGACGGTGATGATGTGTAATTTTGTGGGTTACCTGTTACAGTTTTTAAGCGTGTAGTACATGTGAAAATACTTTGTGGTCTACCAGCAATTTGGATGAAGTCAGAGTGTCTTGAAGTGGAAAAAAGAGGTGATTGAGTAAAAAAAACTCTTCATTGCTAGACTAGAAGTAAACAAGCTCGTTGTTGTCTCTCCTGTGTGATGGATTTTTATCTAGCTAATTTGATATTACTTTTCATGGCATCAAGCTTTGGCTGAAGCGTCTTCATAGAAAGTCTGTCGTCTTTATTTAGCAGCAAGCCCGTCACCAGCGTCCTGTGCCATTGGACATGGTTGACGGTGGCGCAGCGCTTTATTAGTGCTGTGGCCTTTCGGCGGGGCCGATCTGACAGTGAGCGAGGCTGATCTTTTGAGGTCCCCTCTCCTCCCTGCTCGCCTGATTCTCCATGCAACTGGCATCAGCTCCATAGATCACGGCTGTCGCAGCGTGTGTAGGTGCTTGCACCGCTCTGTTAGTCTCATCACTCATTCTCGCTCGTCAGCCAGGCTGCTGATCTCGCCCAGACCCCTATCACTCTGCCTTCCCTCTTGTTCCTCCCCCTCTTCTCCCTCTCTCCCTCTCTCTCGTCCCCTTGCTTTCTCCTTCCACCCGCTCACTCTCTCTTTTGCTTTCTCACACACATTTTTTTAATTAGGCAAAAATCAAAGACGAAATATGAATATTCATAAGGAAGCCGCATTAATATGCACAATTATGCAAATCAGCATGCAATTAAGGCTTGTGTCTCCAGAGAGCCTGGATAGCATTAGTGCATAAGACAGGGAGAAGGGGATGATGGGGGTATTTTGGAGTTTTCTGCTCCACCAGTCTTTTGGCTGTGTTTTTCCTTTGTGCCACACATCGGTTCTTTCTTTACCTAAAACATTGTGCTCCATGATTTGGCTTTATGTGTTTTATTTTGTGTCATTTTATGTGTTTGTTTGCATCCGAGTGACTGAGTGGAATTTAAATGCGATTTACACGACATTTCATCCTTTTGGATTACATTAGGGATGTGAATGGTTAATTTTCTGCTATTCAGTGACCGTAATAAACACTAATGGGTACACTGAGCAGCTTTTCCTATGTTTTTTTTTCTTTCAGTAATGGTGTTACATTGCATTGCATCTTGAATGCGACAGCAGCATCTTTGATCAATAGGGATGCGCTCTCTCTCTGGCTTGTGCCAGCCCATTGTGGCCACTTAAGACCATTGGCTGTTCAGAGTAGGGCATAGTGACAGGTTCTCTTGATATGACTCCAACATCAAGGCATTTCTACACATCTGCAGTGGCACACAGGATAATAATTTTAAATTCTCATTTGGGAATTGCTAACATTGTTCACAGCATCAGTCCAACATGCTTCTTTCATTTCTACTCCTAACCGGCTGGTCTCCCTACCTGTAAATATTAACAATATGTCTTTTTACAGCAATAGATGAGCGCAGCGGCTCTGGGTCTTGGGGATCGGCAGAACAGAACAGCCCCTCTTTCAGCCAAGGACGGGTAAGATCTAAATACACACACTCTCACTCATAAGTCGCACACGATTTTAAGTTTGGAGATCTAAAGCATTAACACCAGATGCCATGATATTGTCACACACTCACACATGTTCAGTTAATCACTCTGCTGTAGATGAACACACACACACACCCCTTTCCCCTACCACCACAACAGCTTAGTACTTTTTCATGCCGTGTGCCATGTTTGATTTGAAGTGGTAGTTTTACTTTCTACCTAATAACCTTGGCTCAGGATCCTGCATTGGCAAGCTCTCTGGTAGCCCAGAACCTCTGTGGAAGCCCACCGGTAATTGCAGCTTCACATCCGCTGTAACTGTCTTGGCACAACTCTGTGTAAATACAAGGAACAGGGGGTGAAATAGATGCAGCAGGCTTTGATTACCACAAGTTGATAATTAAGAAAGTCGGTTTGAATCCCCCGAGCTGATGCAGATTTGTTTGGCATGGATCCTGTTAGTTAGACAGAAAAGCAGAGGGAGGGTAACCACTAAGCTATATAGGTGTGCTAACAAGATGGGGATGGGTAAAGTGGCCATCGTTTAGATTCATTTGTTGGTCCAATGTTAGACCTGCATGTTTTTGTTTACATTTTTCTCAGCTTATTTTATTTTTTGTAGGTTACTCATGATGTCTTGTGTGTACCTTTTTGTTCCTACAGGGCTATGCTGAAGGATCCCACTACAATGAGCATGAAGGCTTGTCCTCTCCGTTCATCAGCTCAGGGGTCGCAGGTATGTTCTTTAAATAATTTTTAACAAGTCACTCTGATATGGCCAAAAAAATGGCTTAGTGAAAGTTGTTAGCACTTTAGCGTGATGAGCGTATAAATTAACGTCTCAGTGTCAGAGGAAATGTTGCCTTATCACACTCCAGCTTCAAAATAATCATGTTGATAATGGCACGTTCGACTGTTGTGCATACTTTATGACCGATTGTTTTCTGGGTGGCAAAGTGTGTACGCGTCTGCATGTATGTGTGTGCCTGTGTTCATTCGTTGAGTGTTGGGGATGTTAGGGCACTGAAGCAGAAACCTTCCCTAGGGTTTTGTCTGGCAGGCGGATTTACGCAGCTGAGCGTACTGAAAAAGAGGAGGGCATCTCTGGACTTTTTGTACTTTTAGAAAACCTACTTTTCATTTGTTTTAGCCACACACAATTGCCTTTTTAATGTGCGTACTCATGGTTTCACTCGCATTAACATTTAAACAATCTTTCATTTTTATCTCACAGGTAAAAATGAGAGGCCACCATACCCTCCCTTTGGAAGCCAGGTATGCTGCCATTTAGTTTATTCCTCGCATCTTCCCACAAGGTTATACATGCGTTTAAGAGCTAAATTAATGTAATCTGTCAGACAAAGGAAGCCCTGTTTTCTCACTTCTCTTTTCATCTTTAAATACTTTGAATTAACGGTCTCATTTCCTAGAACAGAAGTGGTTCATACTATGCTCTCCCACGCCCCTGTAAGTATTATTAGTAAAATCTTGTTTCTCTGTCTTGTTTCTCCTAGCCTGGTTTTCTTCCTAGCGACATAGCAATGCCCAGCCCAGATGCCATGTCCCCCTCTGGCCTGAAATCTGGCTCCCAGTTTTACCCGTCATACCCCAACAACCCCAGGAGAAGGCCGCCTGATGGAGGCATAGGTAAGATGACTGAAAAAGACATGGGGCATTGCCATTCTCCCTCCTGTATAATGATTCTTTTCATTTTCAATTAATCTGTACATCCAAAGATATAAATTTTGATGGCTAAGTTAACCAGAAAATACAGACCTTTGCGAGATCTTTGGTGTTTTTGCTTAAGATTTGGCTCAAACAATCAATTAAATATTAGAATAATGTTTCACCTCTACTGTTAACACTTACCTGTGCAACGCGTGAGCTTATATAAGCGTAGATATGAAATGGAGCTAACTGAACCAAGGGTACTTTTATTATTTTAAATCCCCTCACCCCCCATTTTGGTCTCTACAAATCTTTTCCGTGTGCACAGGTGAATGCACAGGAACATTCATTCACACTGTCAGACACGTACATACACACACATGCTGCTGCAGTGTTTTCTGTTTTGCACTTGGAAATAGAGTACACAAAGAAATTGCACCTGAACTGACATAACATGTGCAAATGTGTCTTTGCTGAGTCCTTATTTGTGTTTTTTTTCCTCTCACCTTTTTCTCTGTGTCTCCGCCTGCCTGTGTGTAGACACCCAGCCAAAGAAGATTCGGAAACCCCCTGGCCTGCCGTCCTCGGTGAGAGCTTATTTCTGCTCGCCTTCACAGCTCAGAGCCAGTCCTTTCTCTCTCTCTCTCTCTCTCTCTCTCTCTTTCACTACACAAACACTTGCTGCACATAGACACACACAGAGATACACTTACACACTGCTTTCCCCACTCTGCTTGAGCAGTTCTGTGACAGACAGGGGTAAAGACCCTCTGCTCTGTCAGACTCTGTGAGCTGACAGTCAGGCAACTCAGGCCCCAATAAACATCATCACTGTGGTTGTCTCTACACTACACTCAAGTGGTTTCAAGTGGTGTTCAGGGTCTGGTTGTCATGTAGACAAGCAATTTTATAGGATTTTGTGGTACTTTGTCAAGTCTAGTAACTTACCTTCTTCAGTGGGCCCTTTGGCAAGAACACAGAAGTCCTGGATTTGGGTAATGAAGGTACATATGTTTCAGACAGCAATTACATGAGGGGTTAAAGTAAGTTGGTTGTAAGATACCAGGATTTGTCAAGCCCAGAGTTTTATTAATCTCTTATTGAATCGTTGATCTCTTCTCCCTTTTTTCATTAGAGAAGGACAATGTAGAAACCATTCAGGAAGTTGTTTGGCTAAATAGCAAATATCTAATCTGTCTGGCCAAAGTTTCACTTCTTGGAATATCATTCTTTGAGTTTTAGTTCCTAAATATTAGTTTGTTTTTGTTTTTTTAAATTGTTAAAAGGTAAGCTGGATTTCAATTTGTCAAGCAGGTTTGATACAGGATATAGCAGAGTGCTGTTGAGCCCAAATTCTAGCTCCAAGCAGTCGTGTCATACAGTTCTTTGACTTACTGTACCAAGTGTCACATTTTGTCAGTGGGCCCAGAATTCCCAGCAGCTGATGCAGCATGATGGCGACCACACATAGCTGGAAACACAAGTCACCGTTACATGATTGAGTACATACTGAATGAATATCACTGTTAGCTTAAAGACAAAGAATTGAATCAGGCTGCAGTTGCCCACATCATTCCCATTTATAGATTATTTCCATTGGCTTAAATTCGAGTCCCGTTTGTTGATTACCTGCCAGTCCTTCCATACAGTTGCAGCTAAAGTAGTTCAGAGATGATTCAGAGGCCATTTGTTCAATATGAATGCCACACAGCATTTTCAACACAACACTAATTCCTATTAATATTTTCTTCTGCAGATCCATGAAAGTTCTTCATGGTCCTGAACCAACAGATGCATGCCTTTTTGTAAGATAGCAAACATGATATTTCAAGTCTTGGTAGTTGTGGGTTACAGTTGCTCTTCGAGCTCGGTCTTGCTGCTACGTGATCACAAGTATGAAATACTGCCATTGCACATAATATTTATATGAAATACTTGTGATGAAATGGCAGCTCAAGCAGCAAGGCTTGGCTCGAATAGCAACTGTATCACACATTACACAAATATTTTATGTAATCCAGTCCTCGCGCTACTGTCTCAGATAACAAGAGTGACTTGTGTGCTCGGTATGGAACCTTTGCATCGCCTCGCTTGTGGCATCTGTGAGTCAGCAGCACCGGCAGAGGGTGGAAAGATCAAAATATTGGGTTAGCTTATGGTATATGTTGTTAAAGGAAATGAGGTTTCATGGGTCACGTACCTGTACGTTTGCTGTGTGATTTCATAATTCTAAATGTTACACGAATTTGGATGACAGTAGTTGAATGAAAATTGACTCATGATTGGGCTGATATGTGTTTCAATGCATGGATGAATTAAATTCAAAGGATTTATGTGGCTAACTAGGTCCAAAGCACACAGCGATGGATGCGTAATCTGGCAGAAAATTAAGTGAAGCGTAACTTGTGTTGTGTTCCGACTAGTTTGAGATAAAGTTGCACCAAATGCAGCTGCTGTAGCCGGCTGCATTGATTGTGTGGGTTCATAGCAGATCGACTAATAGTCAGTATGGAGACGGATCAGCGTTGAACCTGGTGAACTTGCTGCTTGGCGCATTTCTCGATCCCTTGAACATTAAAGAAACGGAGAAATCCGTGATTTGTTTTCGGTGCTGCCCTCCACCTGTGGGTGTTGTCGTGTTGAAGTGGCTGCTGAAACCTTTGCGTGTAGACGCACTCCGCTGCGGTGACTACATCACAGAGATTGAACGTGAACACTCTGTCTGGCCTAGGCCCCCTCTCTTTTTACTGTCTGAACCTCAGTCATTCCCCGCAGTGTGAACGATGGCCGCGTGGTTTTAACGCGAATGATGAGATGTCTGTGTGTGTGTGTGTGAACCCCCCTCCCCCACTTCACCCAGCCCTCCGCCTACGCTTCACCACATGATGGCCTGGGTGGGCCTCCCCCTGTGAGTGACCCAGTTGTGAGGCGCGGTGCTTGCGAGGCCTCTTAGCCCCGTGTCTGAGCCCAGATTAATGACTGCCGATGATGATCCTGTGGTCTTTCCTCCCTCCCACACTCCCTCCCATCCTGCTTCTCTTCACCACCCCTTCAAAATATTCTTCTTTTTTTCCTCTTTATCTACTTTTGTTACTTTAATCATGTTGCTATAAATCAGTAAATGGACAAATAATAGCTGCTGTGTAAAGGCCATTCCTCATTTCCCTTCAACTTCCCCGACTTCTGTAATCCACCAATGCCCGTACACAAGATCCTTGCCCTAACCCTGTGAACCTTCACCCCGCCTCACCTCTAACAATCATACAACATGGAGGAACTTCTCTTCTGCCCCCTAGTTGTCCAGTGGACTAATCACAAAGCCCTCATGGTTGAACAAAGTGGTTTGAGGTTAGTTTGATGTTAATCTCCATCTACTCCCCGCCCCTTGCAACAACCCATGTTTTTCTAGTGTAGAGACCTTTACACGGTCATAACCTGAATTACATTAAACCCCTATTAGTTGAGGATTTTACCCTAGAAATCCCCTTTCTTCCTGAGAATACAATTATCCAGCAGTACCAGTCATTGTGTAGTTCTCTGTTCCCATCTAGAGCAGCAGGATTCACTCGACATTGTTCCCCGTGAAAGAACAACTCAAAGCCTATTGTTAAATGAAGCCATCTCCGTCATGTTTTCCCCTGAATTAACCGTGATCATTTTAAATCCCCTGTTTCCTTCACACTCCCCTGGCCATATCAAGCTTTGTTTAAGTCATTTAGATTACCTTCTCCTGTCCCCCCTCAACACCCCTTATCTCTCTACCCATTTCATAAATCATCAGGGCCTTCATTTTTTTCCCCTCAATCCTCCCCCTTGCCCCTTTACCACCCCCCTACCCACTGCAATCTCTCCCTCTCTTCCTCTCCCTCTCTTTCTCTCTCTCTCTCTCTGACTGGATCCCAGCCCCCATCTCTCTCCCTCTCTTCGCTCCCTCTCCTCAGCCCAGCTGCCTGTGGAGTTGGATGTGGTCCAGGAACAGGCAGATGGCTCTGTAATTAGAAGTGCATCTCTCCATTCCCTTTCCACTTCTCCCTGTTAAATCAAATTACAGAAAAAATCCCTTCTCTGGATTAGCATTCTTTGCAGCATAGCCTCTATTCTCTTTCTCTCTTCCTCTATCTGCCATGCACTACAGAGGGAGAGGAAAAGGCAGACAGAAAAGTGGTGGCTGATGGTGTCAGGAAAACTGAGGGCTTCTCATGTCCGTCTTTTATCTGTGGCTCTGGGGCGAGGAGATGTGTGTCACTGAAGACCCAGCATCCATTTTTGTTATCAAAATGTTGATTGGACTCTTTAAGGTGCTAATATAAAACCAGAGCTGTCCATTTTCATGTTTTCTGTAATCCAATCCTCTGTTTATGCCATACAGAATGTGATAGTTTGAGGGTATTGCTAGCTGTGTGTGTGTGTTGGCTCACTGAATGCATGGTATGTGTGCGAGTGGATACTGAGTGTGTTATAGGGAGGGGCTGCAGGCCAGGCAGTGCGATGTCACTGGGGTCCTGGGAGCTAGAGGAAGTGCTCACTGTGCACTGGGATTCAAGCCGTCGCTGTGCCCAGCATGGCATGGCCGCTGTGTTCTCCTCCACAGGCGAGGAGCCGGCCTGCCTCCACTGCCGGCAGACTCCCTCTTGCCATCTTGTGGCCACTTGAAGCTAGTGTAATTAAATGGTTTTCAAAAGGCAAGGGCTAGGGGTGGATTGATACCGTACTACTTTGTCTCTCATGATGCTCAGGGCTAGATAGAGCACTTCTTCTTTTTTTTAATAAAATCCAGAATCAAAATATACACATTTAAGTATATGATAATTATTTAAGACATCACAGTCTAACTGCTGACGGTCTGCATGTTTGTTTAGGTGTATGCTTCCACATCTGGTGATGAGTATACCAGAGACAATGGAGGATATCCCGGTGCTAAGCCTGGAGCTGTCTACCCTGGCTCTTTCTATATGCAAGGTAGGACCTCATCATCATATTACTTGTATTAAATTGTCCTGTTATCATATTTGTGGAAGTGTTTTTTCATATTTTCTTTTCTGCTTTTTCTCAGAAGACCCCTGGTCGTCTTCTGGCTACTCTGCCATGCTGGGTAACTCTCCTCACATTGGACAGCCAGGCTCCTTCTCTGCAATTAACCCACAGGACAGGATGGTGGGTACAATCCCATTCTAGCCTTTTTGGTCATCTTTTTGTTTTTGTTATTTCATGTTTGTTTGTTTTTCTTTGCTTTCTTCATAATAACTCATATCTTCTAAATGTTAAAGAAATAATGTGATGCTCTTGAAGCGATAACTCTTCATCATTCAGTTCCTTGATTTGTTAAATCAAACCATGTAGTGCCTAAAATGTTAACAGATAATTTAATGTAGCCATATCAGATGAGATTGAATTGAACTTCATTCATGAATCTAAATGCATTTGTCACATTGTTATAAATTTTCTGTGAGGGGTGTTTGTGCCTTATGGAGTTACTTGTGCCTCCCTTCTCCAGAAGCGTCAACCCCTGCCTCTGTCCCCACAGAACTATCCTCTGCACGGCAGCGAAGTCAACGGCTTCCACTCAGCCCCCACCACATACAATCACACACCCACCATCAACGGAGAAGGCATCATGGGTAAAAAAAAACTTTTTCAAATGAACTTCACATAAGTATCTTGGTAGCGTCTGTCAGATTGAACTCCCATGGTCATTTTTTTTTTTTCCCTCCCAAAAACAAATGAACGGGTCATCTGACTCACATTATTTATTTTGTCTCTGCAGCCAACCGAGGCACCACAGCTGGCAGTTCAGGAGATGAAATTGGGAAGGCTCTTGCCTCAGTGAGTTTTTCTCTGTTTGTTGTTTTTTTTTCTTTCAAATTAAAGCTGGGTAATAAAACAATTACAATAATTTCCCCAAGAGTTTTGTTTCCTCTTACAAAATGAAAGTCTTTTATGTTGGGGAAATTCGTGTGAAGAAAGAACAAATAAGTGTAAATTCAACTAAGGATGGTGACACTGACAAAAATGTTCTGTCAGTCGTTTAACATTATTCTGTTTATTTGTGGCCTGATGTGAAACAGATGAATCAAGTCAGTCAGTTGTAAAATATGCCGAAGAAACCTCCCAATAAGTGAAATGGTGAAATTTAAGGACCTAATAATTATTGTTTGCTGAAATGTTCAGTCAGAACTGAAGAAGCCTCTTAGATGAGAGGTGAAACGTCTTCACAGATCTACAATCAAGTCCTGTTGGCCCAGATTTAACCCTTCTCAAAGCTCTTCATTGTGTTTTGTCTGTGGATAAGTAATTGGTTTAAAACAGTTCAAGCGGTTGAGTCACATTTTGAATTAAACCCAGAAACTTGAAACTTGGTCAGGCTGACAGAAAACGCATATTTGCCCAACAAGGCTCTCTATAATTATTGATGAATTATTTCGTTTGCTGGAACTATGAATGTACTAGTGACTGATTGTGATATAGAACATATTGTATCATATAGTAAAATGTGTTGCGTTGACTTTTTCTTGACTAAATTACACTGAAAATCATAGTTATGTATTCTTGAAGTGTGCCATAATATTTGGATGTTTTGATCAATTCTTTCAGATTTACCCATCGGACCACAACAGTAATAACTTCTCCTCAGCTCCGTCTACTCCTGGATCTCCTCAGGCGATTGCAGGTACTGTTCAATTCTCATAGTTACTACTTGTATGTGAAAAGTTATGTTGGGGCAATTAAAGGCAGCATTCTCCAATCACCCGGTAACGTGTCCTCTTAAATGCCGAAGAAATCTCCATTTTCATAAACACCTTATTTATTCTTTAAAAGACCGTGTCCTTATTTTACTGACATCAGTTAGGTACTACCTCGCTTCAATGTAATATCCATGTCAACTTAACAGCTGTGTAAATTTTGTCAATCAGAAGGTTGGTAAACTGAGTTCAGGTGGTTTTTATCCTGTGCTTTATTCTCGCTCATGAAACCACAAATTTGGATAATATTTCAATTTCAGCCAGAGAATACCTACATCAGTCCAATTTATTTAACTTGTTCAGTTTGATTGCAACCTTGTTTTTGGCACACAAAAATGAATCAGTTGAAATTGTTGGAGCAAAAATGATCCTGTGCATGTTTAATGTTCTTCAGCTCAGAAACATGTCTGCAGCTCCATCTGCTGTAAAGTTAAGAATTAACACTGTACACTGTCCCAATATTTCTCTCAGCAGGAGCTCAGTCTCAGTGGCAAAGACCAACCACACCCAACTATGAAGGGCAACCACACGCACTGGTATGTTAAAACATTTTTCTACGACATCAAAGCTAATTTGAAGCAAGACATTGTCATAATGTAATATATTCTTCTTGCCTTTTATATGCTTATTTTAGTTAAGTGGACAGTAAAGAACAAAAACGCTGTTTAAATCATTAAATTGTTTCTCAAAAACATACTGTGTTATGTTTTTATGTATATTTATAAGCAGTTTCTTATTGGATTTTCTTTTGTTTGTCATATTGAGATCTAAGTACATGTCTTTTGTATTTATGTAGCAGAGTAAATTGGAGGACCGTTTGGAGGAGGCCATCCATGTACTGCGTAGCCACGCTGTGGGCCAGGGCCCTGGCTTAGAGGGCGCCCACTCCGACATGCACAGCCTGCTGTCCTCAGTACACAACGGGGGCCTCGGGGGCCTCTCTCCAGCTTTCCCCAATGCTAGCCTTGCCCTCAGCAACAGACATCCTGCTATGGTGAGTCATCTACTCGGCTCAAACTGTTTTTCATTCGTGTGTGTTTTTTGTAAGGGACTTTTGATGGAGAATAACAACAACAACATGAAGCAAAGAACTGTTTTTGTTAATTTTATGGGGTTGATGGATTTATTTAAATAACATCTATCAACCCTTGACCTCTCCGTAAGGAGTTTGACTTCATGCTTCATGTCAATAGTGGAGATTAAGATGCATTCCCTCAGCCAGTATATAGGTTAAGATAAACTTACCCTATAGTGTTTATAACATGGCTTAAAAGAGCCATAACATGTACCATACACTTGAACGTTTGGCGGTTTGGGTAGCTTAAATTCAGATTGTGTTTAGATGTAACACATCACTTCAGTTTTATGTTGTAATTACCAAGAAGAAATTAGTAAAAAAACAATTAAAACTTGAATTACTTTTATTTCCACGAGGAGCAAAACATGTCAGTCATTTGTGCCATCTGCTGACCAAAAGTAAAATAGCAAGCAATTAAAAGTAAATATTCTTTTTATGCATCATGTTTAATGAGTTAAATAACATTAGTTACACAAACATTAGCGAACAACACTCTTAACATTTTAATTAGTTACATCGTTAAGTAAATATTTGTTCTCAAACAGTTGTGGCCATTTTTTTTTTTTTTCCTCTGTTGCAACTCCGTCTTACTTTGTCTGTTTCAGGAAACAAAATTTGTGTTAGGGGGTGTAGTTGTGACATGTCTGTTCTTGTGAGATTCACATCATGGTTCTCCTTCCTTCATCAGCAGGGAGGGAAACACGAGGAGCCCACAGGCCTTCCTCCCAGCAGCACTCTTCTGCACGCTCATCACGCATCCGGACCCACACCGTCAGCTGGCCAACCGGAAGGCTTTACCAGTAAGTCCAACTCAATATCGTGGTACTTGCAGTAGAGCATGTCAATTGTTGTTCAGTGAAACTCCATAACAGGACGTCTTGTACTAGTCAAATATTTGGTTTTGTGGCATTGACAGTGTACATGTACAGTGATATGCATTTGAACCATTTCCAGTGATCTCTGCTTAACTTTATTAGCTTTCTACTTTCATCATTAGTCGGGTTACATCCCCCTTCTTAGAGAGGTTTCAATGCTTTGGAACATCATCCTCACATTTATGCGTTTGTCTCTAGGTCTCCCAGGTGGCCTGACCCGCTCCACACACTCCTCCAGCAGCTCGGACATCAAAAGAGAAGACAAAGAGGATGATGAAAACTCATCTGTTGCAGACAAGTCAGATGATGAAAAGAAGGAGTCCAAGGCAGCGCGCATTCGAACAAGGTAAGGTTCTTGGTATGTTTTCTAGTCTTTGCACTTGAATTTCATGAAAAAAGAAAAACAAACAGTTTTATAATGTTTTTGGTTAAAACACAAATCCAGAGGGCAAACTATCCTGCAAAGGTTGGGATTGTCTTGACACAGTGCCAGATATGAGAATATAAAGGAACCTATTTAAAATATCTGCTACAAGGTTCCGTGTGTCAGCTGTCCTGTGTGTCCCACTGAATGCCCAGACTATGTTAGGTATTTAACAATGTTGAAATCCCCTTCCCTTCATGTCACGTTTTCAGAAAGGAGGCGTTGACCCTCCAGATGCTCTCTAGCCTTTCAGACCAGAAAGATGAGTAAGTTTCTCCAATAGAGGATCAATTTTTTTGTGCTTTGTGGGCTCTTGCCAGACATCACTCAAAGCACATGTTCATGTAGCTTGTGTCTAAACTGACTTTTGTTTGGCAGAATCACTGTAGTAAAATTTTACGACATCCTGAAGTTTATTATCCATCACTGACTTTGAGTATTTATGCACTTAGACTGCAAAAGAGTTTTAAGATTTCTCTTGGAAATATAAAAACATTTACTTCAGTAAAACTATACAACACAACAAATCAAAGACTTTTTGATGATTGAAAAAGGTGCAGGCCGAGGCTGCAGCTCATTATGCCTTCTCTTCTTAAAGAACATAATTTGTCGTTAAACACAGCTGCAAGCAACACACACACACACACACACACAGAGTTTAGTATACTATTAAAAGTGAACATATCCAACTTCTGTGGGATAAACATTTTGATGAAATGATTATCTGCAGTGGGTGATGCTGCTTTTTGGATAATGTTTTTTCCAGTGTTCACTTTTTATGTTTTATATTATGCGTGTAACGTCACACCTTTTAATGCGTGCATGTGCACAGTCCTTGCGAAACTTGGAGCAGCTAAATATCTAATTGGCATGTAATCTCTAGCATGAACACTAAAATGTTTGATGTGTTTTGAAATTTCCTCTTGCCTGTGACTTCATCATTCCGTCTCCATTTGTAATTAGTCCAGAAGAGGATGACGAAGACCTTCCCCCTGAGGTGAAGATGGAGCGCGAGAGGGAACGGCGAGTGGCTAACAATGCCCGCGAGCGTCTCAGAGTACGGGACATCAACGAGGCATTTAAGGAGCTTGGGAGGATGTGCCAGCTGCACCTCAGCCATGACAAACCTCAGACCAAACTTCTCATCCTGCACCAAGCTGTCAATGTCATCCTCAATTTAGAACAACAAGTCAGAGGTCAGTCTGCAAAGCAGCACATCGTGGATGGGAAAGCACGGTCATGTTTAGATTTTAAATATACAATTTGTGATTATTTTATACTGAGCGGGCCTGTTTCTCTTTTCCCTTTCTCCATCAGAGCGTAACCTTAACCCCAAGGCAGCATGTTTAAAACGCCGCGAGGAGGAGAAGGTGTCTGGGGTGGTGGGCGAAGCACCCATGCAGCTCTCAGGAGGCCATGCTAGTATGGGAGGAGATGGCCACAACCCAGTTGGCCACATGTAACACCAGGTAGGCCTTCAAGATTGGCAACTAAAGTAATTATTTAGGAGCTTACCCACAATTATATTGAAGTTAAAATCCTTCAGATTCGTTTGCTGCGTGTATTTTTGGTGAACCATCATTCTTGCATTTCCTGTGCTGCTTCACGTTTTGCTAATTTAATACTTTGAATGTTAAGAGTTGAACATTTTTGGTTAACAAGAACAGTAATTTACAGGCAAATTAAACCTAGCATGGAAATGGTGGACACAAACAATGAAAACTGCTATATAAAAACATAATTACATGGCTACTTCTGGAAAACATGTGATTTTATGTAAATCTTAAGGATTATAACTTCAAAATAAGGAATGCACTAGTTTGTAGGAGTTCAGTATTATCCTCAGTCTCTTGTTGATGTCTTTGTTATATAGGAATACTGTAACATATTGTTTGTGGTGCTTCCTTTTCACAGATCTGGTGGTGTTTCCTTGGCTGTCAGAGGATGTGGCCTTAACAGATTTCTTCCACCCATTATTCTCAGTGTGTGTGTGTATATGTGGACATGTCTGTGTATTGTCCGTTCAAGTTTCAAGATGCACATTCACACACTCGTACACACATGCATACTGCCAAAACTGACACAGCCTGTTTGTCGCACTCCCAACCATGACTACAAGCTCAAATGTGAAGAACTTTTTTTAGTTTTGCTTTGTTTTATACATGTAAGAATTTTTTTTTTTTTTCTTCTTGGTTTCCACAAGCTGATGGAACACCGGAGTACTTTTTGTCCTGCCACAAATTGGGACTTCACACACTGCCGAGAGGTGCTCTTGTGAAAGAAAGGAGACCTAAACAAACACAAATTGAATCAAGGATTTGTGCCTAATTGTTACATGTTTTCTATTTGACATTTAAGCAAATTGCTTTACATGTGAGGAACATTTATTGTGAGGGATTGCTTATGTGTATGAGCAATTATTTTTAATGTATGTCATTCCCAGCGTGATGGTACAGTCTTACATATGTTATGTAACCAAGCCCATAGTTGAAGTTGAATTGTCTAAATTCAGTGACCTTTTCTTGATCTTATCAGCAAACGTTTGGGGAAGGCAATGGAAAGGTCACAAGGGAAAGGTCAAAGTTTTGACAGTCCAAAAGCAGCTTATGAAAGACGGGAACTCTGACCCAGAGGCAGTCTCTGCCTGAAGCCCGGTCTCCTCCCACAAGGCATCTGGAGACTTGGAATAGAAGACTCCTTCCTTGAAGGTTATGAATTATCCAGTCTGTCAACTACAAAACTGTTCTTCCTATTTGTTGACCACGAATTCCAGAGTTACTCCAGTAATCCCTTGTCATAGGTTCAGGTTTTTGTACTGCTTTATGTACTAAAGCATACACAGACGAGACAAAGCACAGTTGTATAGGTTTAGGCTGGAAGTTAAGTGTCGACCTGTTGTGCATTTCAGTCCCTGAAAGTCTTGTATAAAAGCCATTTGAGACACTTGCTAAGTGATCAGCACCACTTAGTGCTCTTACTTACCTGAAATGGTTTTCTGAAAATGCCAGCAGACTTAACAGCTCAAGATTTTCCCCCCCTTGAATTGATGTTCGATAAAAGACAAAAAAAAAAAAGAATCTGGGTTCCTTTTTTTTGACTGAGGGATCTCATCAGTCCACAGTTGTTTGAAGCAGACAAGCCTTTGTGTAACGGAGGCTTTCCTTTTCCTAAATGAGCATTCCCACTGAATTACAGCCCCTCACCTTCCTCCTGAGTAAGTTTGTGGTCACGTTTCTTACTGAGAGAAGTGTGATGTGTAAATTCACTTCATACATTACTCTGATATGTTTCATTTTTCAAAATTAAATATATATAAAAATATATATTTTTTGTTAGTCTATACATTGTAGATTTTTTACATAAATGGCAATATTAGTTTGAAGTTTAGAGTGTATTGTAGATGAGCTGAATAAGGGGATATTTGACATTTAAAGTGAAATTGTTCATAAAAAATTAATTCAAAATTGAACCTGGATGGCAAAATGACAAGGGTCAACAGATGAAAAATGTTGAAAACGTTTGGTGTATCCTTTATTCCAGTTTTAGTTGTAAGGCTTATCATCAGCTACCCAGATTAATTATTTCTTTCCATTTGGGGGTTTGTGGACAGCGTTTGTGCCACAGTCCTGTTGAAGTGTTCTTTACTACTACAGTGAGGCACTGAGGAAAAATGTGGGAAGGGATTTTTGTCTCTAACAGTAATTATGCAACTGGTTTTTGAATGTAGCTACCATACAAATGTGGATCACTTTCATTTTCAAAGTTGTGTTCCTGTTTTTTTTTTTTTTTTTTTTTTTTTCTCAGTACAGTATAGTAGTTTTCATTTCACCTTTTTTCTAATGTCTGCCCTCAATCAAGTGGCTCTCAGTGTGCAGCTCACTTTCTAGTAAGCCTGCACATTTATTTTGGCGGCAGACGTGGGTATTTGGGTGTAAGGTAATGGATAAAATGGAGAACAAAACAGTGTTATTGTGATGTTATTCCCATGTCATGTCATGTTGTGAATGGTTTTTACCAACATGTAATCACAAATGGGAGGTAGAGCATTTTGTGTGTTTAATTTCTACAAAAAGAGATGAAGAAAAAGACCTATACAAATCAATAGTGTGGCCTTTTCATTCTCAAGACTTAAGATGACATGATGGGAGAGTGATACCTTATCAGTGCCTGAACTTGTATTTTCATTTAAGACAGTTTTATTTTGTGAACCATATCATTTCATTTATCATGGAGATTAAAGAGGTACTTGTTCATTCCCCCACCCTCCCTTCTCCTAATGCTTTTTTCAATTTTCAGGAAGAAGTTTAAATGGTATAAAGAGATTTTCTTTCAGTGTATCTAGTTAAATAAATAAATGTTACGTAGATCTTGTTTAGTTTTTATTCCTTTTTTTTCTAATTATTCAACTGGATTATATTGTCCAAACTGCTGTTTTAGTTAAGGTCATGGGTCCAGGTCATGAGTTTTCTTTCTATCTGCCCTATATTGCTAAATCAATTTGACATTACGGGGTTCAAGAGATGCTGCTTTTGGCTCTGATTGTCTGCTTTTGATGCACATTAACATGTTTCAGTGTATGTGTTGCTTCAATTTCAAATGTAGGGGAGTGAGTTTTATTTTCTGTAGTAGCTGGAGCTTCTATTGACTTGGAGCAATTTAAATTCTGTATATCAGAGTGCAAGCCCTTTGCTGCAGTGACTTTCAGTATATTTAGTCTCCAGTGACAATTTTTCACCTCTGACCTTTTACTCTTCCAGCTCTTTGATGGCGTTGACGGTGACTTTTTGTGAGAAGTTCTTATCACTTCTTTCAAAGAGTTGTATTTGAAGTTTTGCTTTTTATTATTACAAGATCAATAAGTGTAATGGATATTGCCGATCTGTTCCAAGGGAAAATCTGACTTGATGTCATTTAGTATTCTGTGAACATCCCATTAGCTTACAAGCTACATACTCAAATTATTTCTTTGGGGGAAAAACCTTATTTCTTAAAACGAATCTTTTGACATTGACACAGTTTGAAAATCTGCAGAAAAAGCAACCCGACTACTGCAGGAGCACATAATGTCAACAGAAAATTACAATATTACGATGGAAAATGTTCAGTTGACGGGCTTGAACTTGTTTTTGGTATCAGAAAGCAGTAATAAAACACTTGCTTTCAACAATTTTGTCATATCTTTGTTGAACTAAAAAAGGGGGGGAGACTATTGAGTGTTAAATACATTCACAGGTACAGAGCCTGACATCATGGAGTGAGGACGCTGACGCCTGCAGGGTCCTCAGAGTGCCTCACTCAATCTTTCTCTCTCTCTCTCTTTCTCTCTCTTTTTTTTTTATATATATAAATCTATATAGTTGAGAACTGTCCTGTATATAACAGTAATGTAGCAATAAATGTGCCATTTTTAATAACAGATTATACCTTTTCCAATGTCTGGCTTTTGAATATTGTATACATAAAAAGGAAAATAAAGGAAAACATTGTAATAAAGGGTTTATTGTAGTTCGGAAAATGAATTTGTTCATATTTTCCATTTGCCAATAGCAACCACATTAAATGGAAGTCAAGATACCAGTTGATACCACTGACTGCCTGTGGTTAATACTGTCGATTTCATCACGTATGGTTGCCAAAGTCAGAGCATGTTCTTTTAAAAGTGTTGTAGACAGACACCTTTTGAAATGGTTGCCTGAAGCGACCCTGAAGTGTTTGTACGCAGCACGTTTGTTTTTTTTTGGGGTTTTTTAGCAGGCATAAGAAGAGGCAGCCCAGGGTCCTTCATAGCCACCACCGAGAGTAAAGAACTACAACTGAGAGAAGGTCAGGATGGTCCAAAACATACTCAATAAAGTCGTCGGTGCTAAGTACATTGCTATACTGAGGACGTGGTAAGTTAAAGTAAATAACTGAGGGTGGCGCACGGTGCTGGAAATAATTTTTAAAGGGCTGTTTTCATGTTCAAAATGACGCTATCGACGCCGCGGTGTCCTTCTGCGTGACCCGTTGGCTAACTTTAGCTTAGCATGCTGGTTTGTAACTAGCTGGACTAGTTACCAGGTTACCTAGGTAACGGAGTGAAAGAGGTAAATCAGTGACACTTTAAAGATTTGTATTTGTGACTATGTTATCAAAATTATTCGACACTTAAGGCTTCAATATTTACAAATATGTTTATATTCCTTTGCTGTCATGTAGCCGTTTTATTTGACGTATTTATTAGTCTGATAAACGTCATAGTTACGCAAAATCACGATACATATCAAATGATTGACTCAGTCCATTATTATTTGCACTACTATGAGAAAGCGTGCTTTAGTGGCATGTAGAGATGTTTATATGCATTTATTTTCTCCCACAAATGTAATGGTTAACCTCTCACAGTGGTCACAGTTAAAGTCAATAGTACTTGACAGCTGTTTGTGTTTGTATAAACATCTACTGGCACTATACTTTGATTGACCTCGGAAAGTGCACACAAAACTCATTGGACTGAACAGTATTTATAAAGGTTGTTATAATATTTGTAATTAATGAATGTGTTGATTAGCTAATAAATGAAAAGCAGTACTAAACAATTATTTTTGTTTCATCTTTGCCCATACACAACTTAGAAATATTGGTGACAGATGGAGGACAAGTGAATCAAACCCGCCATCATTGTGTCTCTTTGAACACAGACTTGGAGAAAGCGTGCATGCTAAAACTTAAATGTCATGCTGACTAAAGTGCCTTTCGTAAGATCATCATACTACCCAAGTTGCTCTTCATGTGTATATTCTAGTTAATTGTGTGCGTCTCATCTATGAATCCACACTGGTTTCTTCCATCTAGGGTACCAAATCTGGCCGCATGGGGAACAGTTGGCGGAGTGGCACTGGTTCACTTCACAGACTGGCGATTATTTCTTGACTATGTGCCATACATTAAAGGGAAGTTCAAGGATGAGTGAAGTCCCACCCAACTTAATTGTGAGTGTATTGTTGTTATAACAAACACTGAGCTTTCACCCGCACGCTTTGTTTGCAGTGTTCAGTTGGATTGCTCATTAGCTTTAGCCCCACCCATGTACTCCTGATAAGATATAGACAGGTGTTGGCCACGCCAGGTGTTGGAGCTGAACATGCAAATAAACACTTAGTCAACCCCATACTAAGGCCAGAAATGCCAGTTATTCAAAAACATGTGCAGTGCTCACTAACCGAAGCTTGCTGTAGGCTGTATGTATAAAGGCCACAGAGATCAAGCTGTGCTTGTAAGCTTGTTAGATGACAACTGTACAGGTATAAAGGTGTTATGCCTCTGTCTAATCTAAAGCTTTGCTGAAGGGTCAGGCTAATTTAAAAATAGAAACGGGGTCAGTTTATGATAAAATTATAGTTTGAAATAATTATGCATTTAGCAGAAGTGGCTTAAATTTGAGTTTCAATTGTTCAAATGTATTTTTGTGTTGTAGTGGTTAGAGGTTGACTGTCTGAGAAGATATGTTAACATGTAATTATCAGTAACCAAGTATAAAATCAGTTTTATAATACTTATAATAAGTCCCAGGCATGATATCCAGGCTGATATCACACCAGAAACATTATATTAATATTTAAGAAGCCCAAATAAAGTTTATATACACACACACACATTACATCCCAAACCCTCTACCACTTCCATCATCCCCCCCTCCTGAACCCCTACTTGGATGTGGTCTTGTCATAAAGCCAAACTCAGAGACAGGAAGGATGTGCTTTTCACACATTTTAAACATATGTATTTATGTACATTTTTTTTGCTAATGAATGGGATGTGTGTCTGCCTACAGGACCAGAGCTTTGGAATGGGCTCATGGGTGGATTGCTTACACAACGCAAGCTTAAAAGGGGGATACCCTGGCTCAAGAGTCAGTCACTGAGGGCTTGTTAGGAGTTTGGACACCAGGATGCAATCTGTGCAAAATGCTGTCTTGATACAGTATTATTTCATGTGAATAAAACTTTAATTTACCCCAATGTGTCAATTTATTCTGCAAAATCACAATGATTCAACTGCTTGGTGAGAGGTTTTTTAATGTATTTTGTGTTCAGTGCTTCATATATATGATTTACTTACATTTATTTTGCATTAAGCAGCTGTAAAAAAAAAAAAAAAAAAAAAGCTTTGTATTTCTCATATTTGCCGATTGGCCAGGACTATTTATACTGTAAAAGCAGTGTGAAATAAAGATTTACATTGCATATGTAAAGTCTCCTAATGCATGATGAATTACACATGTTTAACTATGTATTATGGTCCTAGTTACACACTGAGAACACGCCAGATTTGGACAGACATTATACTCATTTTATAAGCCTGACTGCGAAATTTGCGTGGATAATGTCTTTTCATTTCTCCCATCGAAGGGGGAGGGGACTGAAAGAGGAGAGGGGAGAAGGGATTTAACATAGCGAGAGGGAGAAAACGAGATAGTGTCTTCAAGATGGATAAAAACGAGTAAGTACATCATCTGAAGGGCTGTGGAACCATTAGGAATGGTATTTAATGTAAATGTAGCCTTTAATGCGCGACGTGTCGTTTTCATAATATATTTGGAAAGTGTGTTTATCATCGATTAGACAGATGCACTCGGTGGTCTCGCATTTGCAAATAGCAATGCTGTGGTTTTCAGCTAGGATGTCGGTCATTTTAAGCATTACTGTAACACGTTTTAATTGTCCTGATATTTACAGCTAATGTTGAAATTAAGCATGGAGTCGGTGTAACGTTACTGCGTCGACTGTGTGCTATTTCGACATAGATGATTTTTAATCGCGTTTTTTCTCCGTGCCGTTGTTAAACACACAAAGCCTCTCTAAATGCATGACATGCTTTTTAAAATGGTGTCCGTGTTTAATCAATAAGATGTACTTTGTTCATTCATAAAAGCCGGCTACAAGTCTGAATGACAAGGGTAGGCATTGTCGTGGTGAAACGGCTCTCCAATTTCATGTAGCTTAGCTCACATCAAACTTTCATATTTTGTATTTACTGGGCAAAGCCACAAGTGAAGGGCGATATTTTGTACTACATCTAGTGTTTTTAATTAATTCACAGCGTCCATGATTGTTGTCACTGCATCTGCGTTATCACTATTTACGGTCTATTTGTAGCAGTAGCCTAATTTATGTTCCCATAGGTTAACGTTGATGTAGCGCTAAGACACGGCGTCAAGCCGGACAAGACAGAAAGTAACACTTCCGGTAAAACCTTTCAAAACAAAACACTAACGGTCAAATTTTGAAATAAAACGGTCAAATTTTAAAAATCTCTATGTTCTTTAAGAACAAGAATTAAGTTAAGAGACCCAAAGTTTTGGATCTATTAAAATGAACTAAAACTATATTCAAACTTCAAACCTGTTACAATATTTGAATTCAAGATGGAGACCATGGCATGCGCTTGAAAGCTCCTTGAAAAAGCTAGTAATAGTGAGTTAAAGGTCCAGTGTGAAAGATTTAGAGGCCTCTATGTACAGAATATGGCAGAAATGGAATATAATATGAATAACTATGGTTTCATTTGTGTATAATCACCTGAAAATATTTTCAGAATGAACCATATTTATCTACAGTGGGAGTGGGTCCTCTTTCACAGAGTCCGCCATATTTCTACAGTAGCCCAGAAAGGACAAACTAAACACTGGCTCTAGATTGGATCTTTAGTGTTTTTCACTCATCTTTGGAAGGGGGTGGTGAGGCGAGCGATATTCAGTTGCTTGCAATCAGTAACTACGCTGGACCTTTAATTTATTTTGTCAAACTACTTTTCAAGAATGAACTTTCCTATGAGTTAACATTGAACGCGTATAAATATTAAATATTTAACTGACTTCCAACATTTGAAAATATGTCTAATTGATGAGTTTTTAAAAGATGTTTTTGAAATGTAATTCCATTGTAATATTTGATTGTTTTTAATGACTTTGACTTTGTATTTCTGTTTTATCCCAATAATATTAACATTATTTAACGCATTTTAGAAAATGTACATACATTTGTACATTAAAAAGTTGCTGGACCCTTATTTGTTTTGGTTTCCAAAGCGCCGCTTTAAAGCCGAAAATATAAGGCGCTAGCCACCGCTATGTTGGCTGGGCTGCTTTTTCCTCCCAGCCAATCTAAATATCGGCAAAGACGTGGATGGTGGGCCGTATGAAGCGTGGGTGCTCTAATAAGCCATCTGTAACAGCATTTACCTGCCGCCATGCTGTTAATTTAAATATCATTTTAACGGGTGAGTTAAAAAAACAAACAAAAAACAGTATAGTTGTCATGAACGGGGACATTAGCTACTAAGATTGAGTCACTTCTGGAGCCTGCCTCAAGCGGCCACTCGGGGGATTACAGTTTTTAGCACTACCACTTTGGCTTCATTTCCCAGCCAAACATCCAGATTCCATTTGCATTAATTAATTAATTTATTCACTGAATTTAATGTAACATAGAGCTTGGTTGAAACTTCTTTAAAGTGATTTTACTGTTTGTAAACAAATTTGTGCTTTTATCCTGAAGTCGGAAAGTTCGAACTTCCTGTCTCGCGTGTGTACGGACGCAGCCGCGCGCGCTGTCCTATGTTACCCTTGCGGATGTAGCCCTCGTGCCCCGGCGAAGACAGACAGACGGGCAGGTAGTGATGTGGCTGAGGTCCGCGGCGGCGGAGCGATCTGCGCGACGACAAAGAGACGAGATGTTGTTAGCAGGGAGATCCCATTACTGAGGGCGCATGTTGTAATATGGTCGAAACAAAAGCGTAAGAAGCGATAGGCCTGCCATCCAAACAACAAAAAAATCGACACATTTGAACCTTAAATCCAATCTGGTTATTAACTTTTAGTGGATTTATAGGCTACTCGCTTGGGAAATGGAGAAGAAAAGGTGGGATTGCACTGCTCTCCCCAAGGGCTGGAAAATGGAAGAAGTGACCAGAAAGTCGGGTTTGTCAGCTGGAAAAAGCGATGTCTATTATTTTAGGTACTAAACGAACGAGGGCTTGCAAAACTTACTAGCTGAGTTTGCGGACGGAAAGAGACAGGAGTGTGATTTAAAAAAAAAAAAAAAAAAAAAAAAAAAAGGAGGGACGGTGGTCGGTATAAAGTTTGAGGTGGGAAGTGAAGGGAGGGGGGGGGGACAGCAAGCAAGCAAGTAGGGCAACAAGGCCAGCCAGGCCAGCTCCTCTCACAAGTGTTTGGATAAGAAAGAAAGCTAGTAGTTACAGCAGCTCACGCCTGGCGAGGCCTCTTGTTTTTTATGAATAAAACTCAGTGTCTTCTCAGTTAATACTCTTTATTTCCCATTGAAGTGAATACAACAACGCCAAGATTTGTTTTCATTTAGCAGAGGAGAAGAGCAAGATGAGGAACAGAGGCAAGAGAGGGGGGAGGCGGGTCGGTTGTATAGTCTGTGGTAGGCTAACTGTACAATCCTTACTGGTGTTAACTGTGGTGTGTGATGTAAGATACATTTGCATGAGTTACTAGCACGTTATCCACCCACAGTTGTTCCTTTTGTTGGTCATTGCTCAGGCTAAAGATGTTGTTGCTTCCACAAGTGGATTCACAATGTTTCCATTCAGAAACATTTGGTTAATATACATGTTTACATTGTGTTCACCGGTTCCTTGAGGTTAGTTTTTTTTCTAAGGTTGTAGAGTATGTTTTTATGTAGTCATATCTACTTCCTTGTACTAAAATGTGTGCAGCTTGTCATAGTTAACAGGGTTTAGGTAAGAGTCATCAAAGATTGCATCCATTTCACAAAGTAATGTGATTTCAGTGTCATTTCCCACTTGAATGTGCTCTGCTGCTGTTTGCTTTTGACTTGTTGCATGTTGTGGTCCTTGTTTTGTAATTTTCCGTCTGCTGTGAATGTGTTTTTCAAGTGTGACCCGTCTGTTTTGTTTATCTTTGTCTTTTGGTCTGACCTTTTCTTTCTTCTTTTAAATATATATATTTTTTTGTAATTAGTATTGTGCTCTTCTCGTGTCTCTCCCCTCCCCATCAGTCCATCTGGGAAGAAGTTTCGGAGCAAGCCTCAGCTAGCCCGTTACCTTGGTAACCAGATGGACCTCAGCTCCTTTGATTTTCGCACGGGGAAGATGCTGATGAGCAAGCTGAACAAGAACCGACAGAGACTGCGCTATGATAACAACAACCAGAACAAGGTGAGACAAAACAGGCTCATGATGACCTGATAGTGACCCGGGCACTATAGTTTGCACGAGAACACTAACTGTGTGGTGATGAGTTAATAGACTGAGCATTGCAAGAGGAGCAGCCTCACATAAACAGACTAGAGTCACTTGGTTTGCTTTAGTAAAGGTGGGAGTTTGGTTGCATCTTTAACAAAAACAAGTGTTGTAGTCCAGCGTAGGCACATGTTTGTCAAATTATGATGACGACAACCAGAACAAGGTGAGACAAACAGGCTCATGATGATAGTTAGTATAGTTTGCACAAGAACACTAACTGTGTGGTGATGAGTTAATAGATTGAGCACTGCTAGTGAAGCAGCATAAACATTAAATGCAGAGTCACTTGTTTTGCTTCAGTATAAGTGAGAGTTTGGTTGCATCTTCAACAATGTAGGCACAAGACATCTTATATTGTTTAATTACTATAGATAATTAACTACATATCCATAAAGTATAGATATAAATGTTCAGTTAGGTTAGATTAGATAAAAAAGCTGTTCAACAGGTGCTTTATATTTAATTTAGCTACACATCAGAGCTGGGAGCAGAGGCTCTAACATAGAGCATCTTTTATGGAAATGATTAGCACTAAAATCTCTCACTAAAGACTCAGATGTGTCTAGTATAAAAAGGTTTTAATGAATAATTGTGTATTATATTGTATGTATTGTAATGGCAGCATGCAAATTAGAAGTGTGTTCATAAAAGGTAGCAACAGTTAAGTTATTTCTTTCTTTCATCAGACTTGATTTCATGCACTGGATCATCTCCATTAACTGGCTTGAGCGCTGACATAGACCTCTGAAATCTGTACGAATGAGATCCACAGAGGTGTCTTGTTTGGTTGTTATCAACAGTTCTGTAGAAAATCTCCCGTCCGTCCTCTGCTTTATCCTCCCTCTGTGTTTTGATCTTTTTCAGGGCAAACCTGACTTGAACACATCGCTCCCTGTCAGACAGACGGCCTCAATCTTCAAGCAGCCTGTTACCAAGGTTACCAACCACCCGACCAACAGAGTGAAGACGGATCCCCAGAAAGCCGTCGACCAGCCCAGACAGGTGAACAGACTCCGCCTCATATAAAACCTGAAACGCATGTTATCTGATACGGTGTTACTTTCAGAAACTGGATGAACCAGACTTGAGTTTGAATGTTGGATTGTTTTTTGTTCAATTGGAACCCGCAGCATGTTTTTCATTTTGGATTAGGAAAGTGCCTGCAGCTAATGTTACTCTCTTCTTTTGTCTACAGCTATTTTGGGAGAAGAAACTCAGTGGTCTTAATGCTTATGACATTGCAGAGGAGCTGGTGAAAACAATGGAACTGCCTAAAGGTCTGCAAGGTAATATACAGTTAAAGTTAAACATGAATTCTTCAGACAAAATAGAAAGTTTGTATTTTGTTATGTTTACTTTATCATGTCAGTTTTATTTTTATTAGATATAACCAAAACTTAATGCAGCTAGAGCTTTGAAGTTTCTTTCTAAAACATCTTAAAACTATCTGGTTGGTCCCTCAGGTGTTGGTCCAGGCTGCACAGACAAGACTCTGCTGTCGGCTATCGCGAGCGCTCTGCACACCAGCGCTGCTCCCATCACCGGCCAGCTGTCTGCGGCCGTAGAGAAGAACCCAGGAGTGTGGCTCAACACGACGCAGCCTCTGTGCAAAGCCTTCATAGTCACCGATGAGGACATCAGGTGGGCGATCACAGAACACCTCCGCACATGCATCACACGTTTCTGTTTTCACTGCGTTAGATCCTGGTTGTTAATTGCTGGAGAAAAAAATGCGGTTTCTGCTCGTCATTTAAAGTTTTCACCGCTTTTGGCTTTGAGCAAAACATATCTCTATATGTGCCTGTAAATCTTCTCAGATCGCTATCAGTGTGTTTTAAAAACAGGAAATAACAGCTCAGGCACGGTGAATAATGTCATATGTTATTTTTATCGGTTCGTGAGATATTGGTTTACTTCTCAATGCAGAAGCACGATAAGGACTATAAAAGGGCAAAGTCTTCAAAATTAGAAATGGCCTTGAAAATTTTTGTCATCCTTGAGCCGCCCAAAGATAACCTAGTTGAGTCTCTTCAGAAATCCCACAGTCCATAAGTGACCCTGTAAAAACACACCATCTGTTGTGTGCTGATTCAGTGGCTGTTATAGGCAGCTGTAACTGCCAACTGTAACAGCTTCCTGTTGTGTTCATGTGTAGGAAACAGGAGGAGCTGGTGTACAGTGTGAGGAAAAGGCTGGAGGAGGCACTGATGGCTGATATGTTGGCCCACGTCGAGGAGGCTGCCAACGAAGGAGAGGCTCTGAAGGAGGAGGGCAACGGCAGTGAAGATATGGAGAGCGTATAGCACAGGTTGGTTAAGGGACAATTTAGGCTTATGAGCGAATTTTTAAAGGACATACGAGCTGGGTAGACAATGAATGATCCTCCCTTTGGCTCACACAGAAACTAAGTAACTCATGACTTAATTTACTCATGATTTTAATGTTAAAGTCTATTTGCAAACATAAAATAAAGGATCTTGTTAGTTTGTTGCAAACCTTAAATTTTGTACCTAGTGCATATATTGTTACACAGTGTAATATGCAACCAAGCAATCCAAAAAAACTAGCATATGTTTTCTAATCATGGCTTACACAGGTCCTTGAAATCCTTGAAACTTTGTGAATTTGAGGGGGGAAATCAGGACCTTGAAAGTTTTTCAAAATGGACAAATATGCGATGAGATGAGTCATTGAAAGTGCTTGAATTTATATATTTTGTACAGGAATAAAAATACAGGAATGTCATAACTAATTTATCTTGATATAAGTCTCAAACTATGCTGTGTTAGGTCCTTAAATTTTAGTAAATTGGGCCTGGAAAGTCAAAAATCCTTAGCTTTGATGTTTAAGAAGTTGTGGGAACCCTGGGCTAATTGTCAAATCTGTCCTCTTGCAGGCTTTTGTAAAGTCCAGATGATTTTGTTCGACGCCTGCACACACGACCATGAACAGTAGGAGCCCTACAGCAGTCCAGCCCTGATGAACTCTCCCGTTGTATCTGCGTCCAACTTTAAACTTTAACCTTACTTACGCCGGTCCCGTTCAACCTAAAGAACTGTCTCCCCCGTGGGAACACTTGGGAGTCTCCAATTCATCCACCGCATGGGACTCCTTCACTTCAACACCAATTAAATCACTCAACGTATTTCTAAGCTCAGTTGATTTTTGTTTTTTTGAGATGACACAGACATTTTAAAATATTTTAAAAAAAAGAAAAATGACATCAAATGAACTTGCAAATATTAAAAGTAACTTATCTACATTTGTCAATTTCAGTGTTCGGTGATGAGCGTATTTTTTACTAAAAGGCTTTGAATGGGTATGTATTTTTTGTGACAATCATGTCAAATCCAAACATTTTGTGTCAGCAAAAGGTCGAGCTGGGTGCTTTTTTTTTTCTGTGTGGGTTGGAAATGAATGTTTTGTATTTTTGACATGTCTCTTTCTTGAATTTCATGATGCACTCCATGAGCACTCTGACATAAAACACACACAAACCGTCTATTTTTTAGTGGAACCAGATCATGTGATTTATTTAAACCCAAGTTCAGCTCATTTAAATCTGCTCCGGTGCCAACCTGCAGGCGGCTGCTGTTACTAATGCAGATGGTGTAGTTTGAATCCTGTTGAAGGGGGACAAAGTCAAGTTTTTCTTGCTGAAATTTCAAGGAAATATTTCCTATGTTGTCAGGTGTGTTATCCTGTGAGTCAGTATTGACCAAAGAGGAGACATGTCATTTTGAAGACAGTGTAGGTTTACTTGTGTGTAACTAAAGTCTGCTTTGTATTTTACTGTAAGCGATTTTATTAGCTCTGCTGTCGTACAAGTAAAGATGAGAAAAGTGAAAGGTACACGTGATGGGGCTGAGCACAATGGGAAAGAAATGACTTGAAACCTCTTTCTATTGTACAGTTATTACTGTTTTTAACTCATCATCATCCAAATAGGTGCTTACTGATGTCATGAAACATTGCTGTTTAGTGCCAAGGCTTTGTTTCTTTCACAGCTTCAGTCCACTTTTTTTTTTTAATGTGTCAATGTTACCACACACATGCTGCCTCCTCGGATACCCACGCACAAAATCAGTGACACAGCAAATTACAATTAAGATTGAGTTTTAATGTCTTTTCATTTATTATCTGACGAATAATGATTTTTTATTGTTTGTCAAGGTTTGATGGTAAATAATGTTTCCAGCCCAAATCATGAAATTCCCCTCTCTATATCAGCGTTCTGATTGCTGAAATGAATTTGATTGTATTACTTATTAAAATGAGTCGGTATGTCATGAACTGCTCTGCTACTGTGTCTCTTTTTTTCGTTTTTAAAAGTACTGAAAATCCTGTATACATTTGCATTTATAACTGTGGTTAAACCTGTATTTGGACACATTTGGATCACTTTGCCCGGCAGTGATGATTCAAACTCTGCACATTCACATGGAGAAACCTCTCCATCCAATCACCGTATCCTCCCACAGATTAACAGTTAACTTGACAGTCCTCATGCCTCTGTGTGAGCCTGGACAAAGTGCAAAATACTGTCACCGGGACACAAAGTGGCTCTTGTGCAGAAGTGTGAAGGATACAGACTGTTCATCTAGATGTTACCCCTTTTGTTTTAAATAAAACATGTCTTCCTGAGTGCTTTAACGCGGTTAAGATGGCTTCACTGGAGTTATACAGTAAGGTAAGACTTTTCTTATTTTTGTATTTTATAAAGTGATGTGCCCTTTATAATTCTCTGCTGCAGGGCCCAATGTTTGTGAGTCCTTTAAAGGATGAATAACGATTTCAATTTAAAAACAATGTCACTAATGATGTGAGCATTGTTGTGTTTGTAAAACATCTGGTATGTGCTTGTCAGCCTTTCCCAGTTCATGTAATCCGTTTTAACGCACAGATTATTACCTTTACAGTTAATGATAGATTTGCCGTGGTGCTTATTTTGTTAACCTTGGTGGAAAGTAATTTTTAAAATTGTAATAGCGTGGATTAAAACAAGAATTGACAGATTAATAAGCGCATTACACATGCTCAAAGTAGATAATGGCTAATCCATGCAAGCAATTTAGAGAAGGATGACCAGTGTTAATTTTTAACACTGTTTAGGAGCCTTTTATGCTGATGGGTGACAAATGTCTTGTCTGGGTGGGGCCAGGAAGTGTTACAAGTCCTGGAACAGTGCCAGGACAGAAGATGTGATATTATGTAATGGAAATCTTGGAAATCTTTCCTCGATTCAAAATGGATCCAATACAGGCCGATTGTCTTTGTTATTAAATCTGGATTTCTACAGTTTCACAAACAGTCTTTTCCTTTGCCAGGGAGCAGGTGTGTGGATTCCTGACCCAGATGCAGTTTGGGTATCAGCCCAGCTCCTCCGGGACTACAGTCCTGGAGAGAAACATCTACTGCTACAGCTCTCTAATGGAAAGGTTAGATATGCAGTACTGTTATATTATAATAAAAAATATCAGTGTAAAAGTGTAAAGTGCTCAAGCATCATGCCAAACTCCACTGTCCTCTCTCTATCACAACAACAACTCCTAACTTCCTTCTCCATTGGTAGGAGGTTCAGTATCCAGTGGCGTCCCCCTCTGATCTCCCACCACTGGGGAACCCCGACATCCTGGAGGGGGAAAATGATCTAACAGCTCTCAGTTTCCTCCATGAACCCGCTATCTTGCACAACCTCCGGGTTCGATTCCTGGACTACAGCAGCATCTACACATACTGTGGTGAGCACTGAACGGTTAAAAGCAAAAAAGGGATGATTGTCCAACTAAGAATGGGACAACATGAGTGACAGGAAGTTTTTGAGATCCGTGCCAGCAGCAGGCAGCTCCTGTGTGCTTCTGTCTGCATGATTGTAGCTCATAATGTTGACTATATTACAGTAGGTCAAAGGTTGAGCCAACTCCCTCACAGCCACTGCTATAAGACAAAACTACATATTCGTTAAGGATGTTTTTTTCTCAGTCTGTCCTTTTTGACAAAATCATTTAAAGTTTGTCTTTTAATTTTATAGTTTTGCCATGAAAATTAACACTCAAATCCTTATAAAATGGAATAGATGTGTGTGTTTATATTCACTTTTATTATGAGTGACTAAAATTAGACAGAGTGGGTTTAAGAAAAGTTGGATTTGTTGATTTTGTAGATGTACTACATGTACTATTCTAAAACAAAACAATATTTTTAAGTGCATTTCCCGCCCTGACGAAGATGATACAGCTATTACAAGATATTTAATTTCTAGGATCTTTCTCATGAAAGCCTCAATATCCACACTGTCCCTTTATTTTCCTGTCCCTCCAGGTATTGTGTTAGTAGCCATCAATCCCTATGACCAGCTCCCCATATATGGAGAGGAGGTGATCGATGCTTACAGCGGTCAGGACATGGCCGACATGGAGCCTCACATCTTTTCTGTGGCTGAGGAAGCTTACCGCACCATGACCAGGTCAGAGGTCAAAGGTTAGAGGTCATGTTATGACAACCAGTGCTGACTGACCTTTCAGACTGTACACAATAAAACATACGTCATATAAAATCTTTCCAATAATCTTTTGATTTTACCTTTAACAACAGTATAACTTCAGACATTTGTGTGTACAGGGAGGAGAAAAACCAGTCTATCATCATCAGTGGAGAGTCTGGCTCAGGGAAAACGGTCTCAGCCAAATTCACCATGCGATACTTTGCTGTGGTTGGAGGAGCAGCACAGCAGACCAGCGTGGAGGAGAAGGTTCTGGCCTCCAACCCAATTATGGAGGTGATGGATGGTTGAACAGATTTATTTCTTAGGAATTTCCTGTCAAATACATTTTTTTTTAAAGATGCAAACACATACTTTTGTCTACAGTCAATTGGGAATGCTAAAACCACTCGAAATGACAACAGTAGTCGTTTTGGAAAGTACATCGAGATCGGCTTTGGCAGGAAAGGTGACATCATTGCTGCAAATATGAGGACGTACCTCCTGGAGAAGTCAAGGGTCGTCTTCCAAGTGAGCTCTTTAGCTAAAGAACATTTTTACACATAAGAATGTTTAATTTGTTAAGAGGTCAAATGTTACTCCTGCAAATGTTCATGAGCATTTTCCCTTTATGTTTCTGTGTCTGTCAGGCATCAGCAGAGAGAAACTATCATATCTTCTACCAGCTGTGTGCCTCCAGAGAGTTACCTGAAATGAGATCCTTTAAACTGCGTGAGGCTTGCCACGTCTGCGCTTGTTTTCCATTCATTCTGTCCACAACACATTGTATGTTATAATGTCCATGTAGTCTGACTGTGTCTATTTGTGTTTTTCCTCCAGATGCACCTGAGCGTTTCCGCTACACCAGCCAGGGTGGAGAGATGCAGATTCCTGGTACTGATGATTTAGCAGACCTGGAGCGCACTCGCAATGCTTTCACCATTCTGGGTAGAGTAACTACATTTACATGTAGTCATTTAGCTGACTATTTTATCCAGGGACTTTACACACATATACAAACTGTAAATGCAAATTCTCAGACATTTGAGGACTGCAATTGTTCAGACTCTCAGATTTTAATCTTAAATTGTGTCCTTGTTAATGAAGATTAAACAAAATTGTTGGTATGTTTGTTAAAATTGCAGGGGTGCAGCCTGACCAACAGATGGAGCTCTTCAGGATCCTGGCAGCTGTTCTGCACCTGGGAAATGTGAACATCCAAGCCAGTGGGAGAAGTTCTGACAGAAGTTACATTGATGTAAGAAATGTTTTTCTATTTTATGTCCCCTCCACCTGGATGTTCTTCCATAAACACATGTTTTTCCTCTCCTATTGCCTCTATTAGTCCAGTCCTTTGTTGTTTTTCTTCCAGGCAGACGACAGGTCTCTGGCTGTCTTCTCCAAGCTGTTAGGTGTGGAAGGACCTCAGATGGCCCACTGGCTGTGTCAACGCAGACTGGCTGTAGGGGGAGAGATGCTGGTTAAACCCATGTCTGGTCAGCAGGCTCTAGAAGCCAGAGATGCATTGGCTAAACATATCTACGGCCAGCTGTTTACATGGACTGTCCAGAGGCTCAACTCAGCTCTGCGCACTCAGAGAGGACAGGCCAAATCCTTTATAGGGGTCCTAGACATCTATGGGTGAGTGATGAGCTTGGTGACAAATTTTTGTTGCTTCATTCTAGATTATTTAATCACACCAAAAATATTATACAAGTGTCTGAAGAGTGTTGTTACAGTTAATCTGACAAGTCTTCTCTCTCGAAACAGATTTGAGACCTTTGACCGGAACAGTTTTGAGCAGTTCTGTATAAATTATGCAAATGAAAAGCTGCAACAGCAATTCAACAGGGTAAGTCTTATTTCTGTTAAAGGAATCAGCCTTTTCACCATTTTGATGCATGTGTGGCATACTCTTGCTCTCACAGAGTGCAGTGTTCTGTTCAGGGGATAAAGGTTTTTCAAAATTGCATCACATTTTCCTGATTTTAGGGAATTCAGGTTTGCCGTCCTCATAATAGGAAGTGCTGCTCTGTCTTGGCCTCTATTTTGAGAGGGAAACAAGCACAGACTGTCCTCCCAGTGGGATGATGTGTTCTCTGTAGCCAAGCTGGCCTCACTGCGTTCATCTTTCCAAGCAGTTTTTATTCTCTGCATGGTCAGCTCGTCCTTCCCCTTGAAGCTTCTGTTTAGATTCATTGAATCTGTTTGTCTCATCTTGTTTTTAGGTGTTATATTTTTGTTCTGTGTTTGCCTGCAGCACGTGTTCCACTTGGAGCAGGAGGAGTACATCCGTGAAGAGCTGGCCTGGAGCAGGATTGAGTTCAGCGACAATCAGCAGTGCATCAATCTCATAGAGGGACAACTGGGCCTGTTTGATCTTCTAGATGAGGAGTGCAGGGTCAGTCATGCCGTCCTTCTCTCACCCACTAAGTTCACTCAAAAATGTTAGCACAGGATCTTTTGTTTGTTTGTAACTTGTCGTATATGTGATTGTAAGATGCCCAAAGGTTCAGATGAGAGCTGGGTGCGCAAGCTGTATGACCAACACCTGACCAGCAAGCCTCACCCTCACTTCCAGAAACCTCGCATGTCCAACAGGGCCTTCATCGTCCTGCACTTTGCAGACATAGTGAGTGATGAAGGTCAAAACATTTGATGGAAACTGTTTTTGGATTTAAAATTTAGTTCTCCACTGAGAAGCCTCAGTGATAACAACTTGCAACCACAGTATGAATATTTATATTAAAAGTTTTCCTTCTTTTATCAGGTGCAATATGAATGTGATGGATTTCTAGACAAGAATCGAGATACAGTCTTTGAGGAGCTCATCAACATTCTCAAAGCCAGTCAGGTATTAAACTTCATACAGTTGTATAACTTATATGTGACCAGGGGATGACTGACTTATGTAACTGTGTGTGTTCATCTGTGTGTCAGTCTGAGCTGGTGGCTGAGTTGTTCCAGCAGCAGGGAAACGTTCCCTCTGTGGCTAATGGAAGTGTTCGCTCAGGAAAAAGAGCCACCAGAGAGCATAAACTGACAGTGGGCTTCCAGGTGAGTTGATGATCGTTGTGTTTTGTGGATTGAGTAGAGAATTCATCTTTAACACTTTATGTTTTACATTCATTGTTCTTGTGTTGGTGCCTGTCAGTTCCGTCAGTCCTTACAGATGCTCATGGACACTCTCAACAGCACCACTCCTCACTACGTCCGCTGCATTAAACCCAACGACCTCAAAGAACCTTTTTTGTACGTCTTTGTTTGGCTTTTCTTCACAAAATGATTTGATTTTGTATTTTTCATGATATTGCTGTGTGCACCAAGCAAGCTTACAAACGTGCTGTATTTATTAGGTTTGACCCCAGGAGGACAGTCCAGCAGTTGAGAGCCTGTGGGGTGCTGGAGACGATTCGCATCAGTGCTGCAGGTTATCCATCCAGGTACTGAGACATTTATCTAACTCTCTGCAAAGTTCAAAGTGCTCATGCAGACAACGTAGACTTAGAAGTCATGTAAAGAAGATAAAGATATAAAAGATGATATTGGCAGCTTTCTTCTTCTCTTATAAGGCATGGATGAAAGAGGCATGTGGACCAGAGTTGTTTTTTCAAAAGCATTTTAATCTTAAAGGACTATCCAGATGTTTTTGTAACGACTATTTCTAGATCTGTTTGTTTCAGTCAGAGACATACAACTTGTTTAAGATAGATGGCAATGACAATTTAATTATCATTATTTATTTCCTTAGTTTTCGATCAAAGTTTCCAGTATACTCTATTTGAGAGTCAGGCCCTGAACCTGCAGGACAGCAATGAACAATTGTAGATGTTAAGAAAGGAGTAGTGTATATTTGTTGCCCGTCCTTATGCAACAAACCAACTCTCAAGTCTCCAAGTTTAGATGTCCAAGTGTCATTAAAAGCACGCACATAAAATCAAAACAATCCCTGATGGGTAACACAACAGTGTGAGAGTGTGAAAGAATAATGTAGTATAAATGTTCAGCAATGAAATATATGGCTACTACAATCTAAAATTAATTGCAATAGAGGAATAGAGCAAAATAAAAATAACAAACTATATTAACAGTTTAACTATAAAGCTGTCTTTTCTAAGATGTCTGTTCAACATTTTCGTTTCCAGATGGACGTATGAGGAGTTCTTCAGCAGGTACCGCCTTCTGCTTCGAGGTCCTCAGAGCCAGGAACAGGCCCAGGCCTCATGTAGACAGACCCTGCCTGAGCTCATCCCAGACCCGGACCAGTACCGATTTGGAAAGACCAAAGTATTTTTCCGGGCAGGACAGGTGGCTTTTCTGGAGAGGCTGAGAGCTGAGAAGCTGCGTGTTGCTGCTGTGATCATCCAGAGCCGGGTCAGAGGATGGCTGGCACGGATTGCATATACCAGGACCTGCTGGGCAACTGTCACCATCCAGAGATACTGGAGAGGAGCTCTGGCCAGACGGTGAGGATAGAAAATATATTTGTGTGCCTGTATGTGAGAGAGAAAGCCATTTTGTTTCCAGTAAAAAGACTCATGCTTATCCAAGTTATGATGCTTTCATTAATAGAAAATGTAAACATACTAATGATTTATTCAGTAGAGCTCATGAAGCCAGGTTTATGTTTGCTACTAGGTGAGCTACAATATATTTTACACTGCGCAATAATCTCAATAATCTTTGTCATTTTGGCTGCAGACGGGCTCTGATCCTGCGCTACACCAAGGCTGCCTTAATCATCCAGAAGACCTATCGCATGCTGGCAATCAGGCAGCTGTTCCTCATGATCCGACAGGCCACCATCACCATCCAGGCCTTCACCAGGGGCACACTGGAGCGCCGCAGATACAGACAGGTCAGCATTTAATTACAGCCAAAAAAACATCCTTAAACTGCCCATTTTGATTTGTAGCTGAAGTCAGCTGTGAAAGTTAAGTTATATAGACATAATTGATGAAACTCTTTTCTTCTTCCTCAGTTGGTGGCAGAGCGGGCTGCCGTGTTGCTTCAGGCGAGGGTGCGTGGGTGGTTGGCGAGGCAGGCATATAGGCGAGTACGTGCAGCGGTGGTGTTCATGCAGTGCTGTGTGCGGCGCAGGGCTGCCAGGAGAGAGCTGCTGAAACTAAAGACAGAGGCACGCTCAGTGGAGAGGTACAGAGAGCTCAACAAGGGCATGGAAGTCAAACTGATGCAGCTGCAGCTGAGAGCAGACCAGGAGGTGGGTGAAGGGAGTTTGATCCTGTGTCTAGAGGACATTTTATTCTAGATTGTCATGTTAAAGCTGTGCTTGAATTTGTCCAGGCCAGGGAGGGCGCAGCTCTGAAAGAGACCCTGCTTGCAGAGCGAGAGGCCACCAGCACCGAGCTGGAGGCTTTGAGGGCGACGATACAGAAACTAGAGAGTCAGAAACAGGAGAAGCCTCAGATCAGCCCTGTCATTAGCGAGAAGGAGATGGAGGAACGACGGAGAGCTCAGGAGAAGGCTGCTCAGGAGATCCTTCAACTCACACAAGTAGGTCTACCAACCCAAGAATAACTTGACACATTTCAAACTGTGCTTATTATTAGGAGTGACGAATACCAGTTTGTTCATAATGAACATTGTCACTCATTTTTTCCAGGAGTTGCAAACCCTGCAGAAAGAAAAGGAGAGTTTCTGCAAAGAGAGAGAGGATCTCTCTGCTCGCTTGCTTGAACAAGAAAAAGCACAAGAAGGTAAAATCACACTATATGCCTTACTTCACAGGTAAACCATTAGTCTTCTATGTCTCTCTGTGTTTTTTCTTTGTGTGTGTGCAGAGTCAGTGCAACAGTCTGTGTCTCAGGCGAGTGCAGCTCTGAGGGCAGAGCTGGATGAGGAGAGAAGAAAGTATCAGGGTCTCCTGAGAGAGTTCACCAGACTGGAGCAGAGATACGACAACCTCAGGGAGATGAGTCTGCTCAATGAGGTTCATAACCACAGACACAGACACAGACACGCTTAAACACTTCGACAAAATTACCATTTAAAACTTCTCCTCAACAACAGCGCACCACCAAAGGCCACAGAAGGACAGACTCCACCCAGAGTCTGAGCTTTGAGCCTCTCTCCCCCACTTCGATGCCACCCTTCCCACCTGCCTTCCCTTCCCCGGAGGAGGTCCGCAGGATCAGTGTGACGTCGCCCACCTGCGAGAGGAGAATCTCAGTGTGGACCTCTGAAACGCCAATGGTGAGAAAATGTAGGAGAAGAGAAAACAAAACTCAAAGAGGAATGTCACAAAACTTCCATCACGTTTGTAGTAGTTATTCCCCTCTAATTATCTTGACAGTCATCAACATCAACTCATGAGATTAGACAATAAAATGTTGCGGTGTGTTCATGTTTGCACTGACAGGACCAGTTGATGGAAAAGATGGACGTGGCCAGAGACCCGGCAGTGAAGATGAAAGGAGAGGACCTGGCTCATGCCTACGATGCTGTACGAGTGGCCAACAAGTCAGTCTGTCACTCCATTCATTCCTATTAGTGTATCCGCTTGTCTTCCTTTAAATTTTATGCTGTGATTCATATTCGGCGGATAAATCTCTCTGTCTGTCTGTGTCAGGTTTCTAGAGAGCCAGCTGCGTGGTCAGCACAGCCAGCGGGAGGAGGAGCTGGAGGCTCTGAGGTTGCAGCTTAGTCAAGCAATCTCTGGATCTTCCACTGCTGCACAGCAACAGGTATGTAGCGCCACATTATGTAATGTTATGTTTCATTGGTCAAATCTAAATCAAATATAACTGTTGACCATTGATTCAGACTGGATCAGGCGCTGTGGTAGTGAGGGGTGAGGGGGGCTGAGGTGGGTTGCTGGGGCTGTGTCTATATGTGCTGAATGTAACCATCAGAATATAACTTTTTATTCATCTGATTAACCGGCTTTATCGAGGCCGGTGTTGTGGAATTTTCCGACTCCCCCTCAGAATCTGACTCCCCTTCGCGTGAACGCGCATGCACTGCAAGCATTTCATTCTCTTGTCAATTTACAGATTTTTGGTTTAAATATGATTACTGGAAACAATCTTACACATTCTTTTCTGTTTACTGCAAGACAAATGACTATAGCGAATAGGCTATATAGCCCAGTTCGATGGTTTTATGATGGATTTCATTTCACTTAGTTTCGTTTTGCAAATGTCATTAAAAGAAATTCAAGTCTCTTCTTATGCTATATTAAACAATTAAAGGTATTAGGCTACCAAAAACAACACCTCTCAATCCATAAAAAACTGCCGTCAGGCCGTAGGCTAGAAATGGTTTTGTCATTTCTGCCATAGCAGCGTTGTCAGATTACATTTTACATCTGTCACAATCCAACTCCCCTCCTTTTTTCCTCTCTGTTAACACTAGTTACAAATAACTTAAATACATAAGTAGCAGAGGTCACAATATGCCAGCAGAGTGAAAATGGCTGGTGTTACATCTTGCATTTTTAATATAAGAGGGGAGTCAGATTGTGACAGATGTAAAATGTAACCTGAAAAAATCTGACTCCCCTCCTTTTTTCCCGTTTTTTTCTAATTAAGACATCCATTTTGGTAGTTTATTACATAATGCACCAAATTATTACATTTTGTGGATAAAAAAAGTGCAACACTGGCATTTTGTAATTACTGATGCAATATGTAACAACTTATTACAAAATGTGGCAAAGTTTATTACATATTGCGTTCAAGAATTTTATTACAAAATGTGGCAGATTATTACAAAATACGGCGTTATTACATAATGAAGTGAAAATCTATTACATTATTACATAATGTGGCGTTATTACATAACGTGGCGCTACAAGATATCCACTTATTGATGCAGTTATCTCTGATGCATGAAGGATACTGTTGAAAAATTGTGTATAAGGTGGAAAGAGAGGGAAGCTGAGTACTACAACTTTCGGACATATTTTGATGTTGCACCTTTTCTTTTTATGCTCCCATCTTTACAGAAAATCTCGTTCCTCATCTCTATTTTTCTATCATTTCTACTATAGTTATTTGGCTGTATGCTAGAAATTCAAAATGTAAGTGTGTTTATGTGTGAAGGAACTGCAGGAACTACTGCAGGCCAGAGAGCAAGAGTGTGTCAGATTGAGGAGAGAGCTGAAGGAGCTTAAAAACACCGTCTCACTCAGACGACTCCTGACACAAGGTAAGCTCTCCTCATATTGCCTATGAAAGAACCGTTGCTGTTGTCATGTGAAAGTCTTTTAACTCATTATTTTGGTAATTTGAATTTAAAATTTGAAGTTTGCCATGTACTTTCTGAACTAAGCTGTTTTTTCATCATTGAAAATTCTAGCTACAGCTTTGAATCATTAAGTTATATGGCTCCTAAAAATAATGACATTACAATGTAATTGAGAACACTTATCATTAGAGAAATGTCATTAGATTAAAGGTAATGTTAATGAACTTAAGTTAATTTAAGAGCTTCAACACACGGGGTATAAACCTTCTAGTTTTTATATCTACTCTTACATCTCTAGTTTTTTTTTGTTTCTGTTTCAGTTGTTTGTGTCGTGATGTTTTCTCTTTCCAGTTCTTCCATCAGAGATGACCTCCTGTCAATCCCGACCGAAACCAGCGACAATCACTGGTTTATTAGAGTGTAGGAAGAGAGATGAAACCAAACTCATCAAGAACCTCATCACAGGTGAGATAACCTTCAGCTGTATTGTATGTATAGTTTTAAGATTGTTTTCTTGACAACAGACTTTACCACTTTAGAGTAACATTAACAAACACTATATTCAAATTTTAGTGTATAGAAGCATTTAAACTTTTGGATAGAAAACAAACAAAAGTAACTTGTATCAGTGTCATAGTAGAAACTTACATACTTAAAAAAACAAGCCAAAATTAGAAATGTGTGTATAAAAACATTCATAAGGAAACATGCACATACTAACAACTGAGAGGCTGGAACTAAGAAACTGTTGATATTTTTACCTTGAAAACACATTTAATCTATTAAGTTTTTTGATTATCTAGTGATTGAATATTTAACTGATTGTTTCAGTGTGATGTGTCCAGGCCCAGTTTGTTTTTGTGCATTTAAAAAAAATTGTGAGTTTGTGCGGATATGTTGGACTCCTTAAACTTATTGTGTTCACTGTAAAGACACGATGGTCTCCTATGACAGGGGATGATGAGGCCGCAGTTTTGTATTGTTGCCTCTGAGCATGGTGTGACTAACAAGAACAAACCTTAAAATAAATAACTCGTCAGTAGCTGACAAATATGACCCGGACATGTTCTCTCTGCCATTGCTGCTCTCTCCGTCTGTGGTCCAGACATCCGTGTTGACAGCGCCCTGTCTCTGCCTCCTGGTCTGCCTGCCAGCGTGGTCTTCCTGTGTGTTCGTCAGGCCGACTGCAGCGGAGACCAAACTCACGCTCGCTCACTCTGTAGCGCTGCTGTCACGGCTATGAAGGCAGCTCTGAAGGTAACCTGAGTTCTCAGCGCACCATATGGTTGAGGTTTTATACGTAAGGGCAGATCACCTCATGTCGGGTAGGTTGTCACTCACAGAGAAGCATCGACAGCTGACTTTGAAACACTCTTTGATGTGATTTGTCCTATGTGTGTGCCCAACTCCAACAAACTGGCCCCTAAGGACACAGTAAACAAAGCCTGTATACCTCTCTCACAGACAGATATACATAGCAGCACTGAGAAATGTTCATTTGATCAAGTATTTTCATCTTATCTGTCCCTGCAGAAACATAGTAATGATGTAGATATGACGGCTATGTGGCTGAAAAATGCCTGTCTGTTGCATGACCTGTTGACCCAGCACTCCCCAAAACAGGTAGGATGAACATTATTATTTGTTCACAGTGAAAAACCCATCACCTTAAAAATTAATCTTGCACACAGTCAAGATTTTTGTAATAAGCTTGTACTATATGAATATATGACTGCACTGATTGCTTTCCAGACCCTTAACTCAGACGAACTGGTTCCACTGACCACTGATGTGAGCGACTTGATCCGCGCCCTGAGTGACCTCTGTATCCAGGCCTATCAGCAGCTCCTCTCCATCACTGAAAAACGTCTACAAAATATCATAGGTACCCCCACGATGAAGATGATGCTGATGCTGTTAATACTCTCCCCTCCACCGCTCCTCTTATCTCACCTCCTGCTCCCTTTCTCTCTCAGTCCCTGCTCTGTTAGAGAGCGAGACCATCCCAGGTCTGTCTGCCGCTGCGGTAAAGTTGGTAACGTCCAGAAAGCGAGCAGGATCAGACCCCAGGGCTGTAGGAGGCGATGCTCCCACCATGGCGTCGGTGCTGAGGGAGCTGGGAGCCCTTCACACAGCTTTGTCCCATCAGGCTCTGCCTCCAGCACAGATGGAGCAGGCCTTCCACCAGCTCACCTACCTCATGTGTGCCTCTGCTTTCAACAGCCTGCTGCTGAGGAAAGACATGTGCTGCTGGAGTCGTGGCATGCAGATACGGTAGAAATATACACAGATACATGTGGAATTAATCTAAAGGAGATCCCTTTGAGATGTAGCATCTAATTTTCATATAGACACAGATACAAAATAAAACACATCACAACAACTAAATTAAATTAAATTAAATTATTAGAATTAAATTATTAGATAAAGTCAAATGTATTTATTTTAATTCAGTTATTTCAATTTCATTAAATTTGATTTATTTAAATAGATTTTTATCTAATTTTCTAGGGGGTCTTAAAGACACAGACAGCATTACATTACAAGCATCCGCTGCAAATACACACTCTGTGTCAGTTTTCTGTGATATATGACAAAGAAAAACAGTAAATGCTCACAAGTAAGAAGCTGGAATCAGCGAATATTTGGCATTTTCAATTAATAAATGACAATTAAATTAAATTTAATTATTTGTTTAAATCGAATGTATTAATTTTAATTCAGTATATTCCATTTTATTAAATTTGATTTATTTTACTAGATTTCTACATCATTTTAAATTGAATGTAATCCATTAATCAGTTGTTTAATAAACTAATTGTTTCAGCTCTACTTATTTTATATTAGGAGAAAACATAAGATGCACGACTGTATTATACAATATAACACCACAAACTACAGCCTCAAAAATTACCATAGTAATACGATACCACCCTGAAACAGAATGAACGTTGATTATTTGTACATATATGGATATATTTTATTGCAAAGTGAATGTGCATATTGCATTACAGTGTACCTGTGTTCATATTATGGTGTGTGTAATTAGATTACTTATTAACCAGCCTGTCTGTTGCTTGTCACTCAGGTATAATGTGAGTCTGCTGGAGGAGTGGCTGCGGAGCCGAGGTTTGCAGGCAGGTGGCGCTGCGGCCACACTGGAGCCCCTGATCCAGGCAGTTCAGCTGCTGCAGGCTGGGAAAAAGACTGAGGCAGATGCACAGGCCCTTGTTCAGACCTGCACTGCCCTGTCGAGCCAGCAGGTGGGTCTCTATCTATCTCCATCTGGCCTGAAGGGAGAGGAGGATGTTGTGCAGTTAAAGTGTATTTAACTGCCTGCTGGTGTCTGTTTGTTTAACAGATTGTGAAGATCCTGACCCTCTACACTCCCCACAGTGACCTCGATGAAAGAGTCACGCTGAATTTCATCCGTAGTGTCCAGGTATTGTCTACAGCTGCTGGGTTTTATGTGTTTAGCTGTTTAAAATGTCTCTCTCATGAGTGGTCTTCTTCTCTTCTAGGGGCTTCTCAAAGACCGTTCTGACGGTCAGCCTCCACAGCTCCTAATGGATGTGAGACGAGTGTTTCCTGTCACATTTCCCTACATGCCTCCCCCCGTCCTCCGTGCAGAGCAGTTAGTCATCCCAGACTCCCTCAAGATCTCCTTTCTACGCAGAGTCTAAAAAAAGGCCTCTTCAGAGCAAATATATGACTTTAACTCCCAACCTGCTGAATTTAGTCCTTTGAAATTTAAATAACTTCCAGGAGGTATTTAACTCCTCTCTCAGATTATTGTATTGGCACTGACATAATTTTTTCATTTTTAATCTGTTAATTATCAGTGGACTGAGTTTAAAATGGCATGAATGCCAATGGACAGCAGGAATATAAAGTATTTCTTCTGAAAAAGGTAGGAAAGATTTGGATAAAGTTAAAAGTAGGTGTCAAAAATGCAGCTAAATCTCAGTATGACAGACAAGAAATGAGATGAAGCTTTTTTTTTTTCATATTTTATTGGAAGCAGAAACACAATGAGACTGCAGTCCCAGTAACCTCGACCCCCAATAAGAACAACCAGAATAAAAAAAACCCAAAAAATTAGAAACATCTCGTGTATAAAAAAATTCTCATGCGAGTACTTTGTACCACTACACATCATCAGTAATACATATTTATATATTCACAAACATTTGAAAAATAGAAAACAATAATGAAAATATCAAAATAAAGGAGACAACAATTGGCATCGAACATCAAATAATTATGCGTGCTGGCACAATACATTTTTTTCTTTTTGTTTTATTGTTCCTATCATGCACCAATTTCTGGAAGTACAGGACCGGCGTCGCTGTGTCAGGTGTCTGTCTGTGTGGCCTGGTCATCTAGACAGAACAGATCATGCATGTCTGTCTGTCTCTGTGTGCTTTTCGTTGTGCTTCTAACATTTATCCTTGCCCTTAACTTCTGTGTGCATTCCTGTTCCACATGCCAGTCCAATACCCCAACACGCAAACTCTGAAAGAGGAGGAGGAGGAGGAAGAGGAGGAATCCTCTCGACTAAAGTATCATTGTCAACAGCAATAAATAAAGATTTTTTTCGTGGCATTTCCAGCTATGTGACAGTTATTTAAAGTTATTAAAAGACTGTGCAGATGTCCCCTTGAATGAAAGACTTTGTACACACCAGAGAGTGACACAACATGTTTAGATTTAGTTTACTTAGATAGGTAGTTTTCCTTTGTATGGTCTATATGAAGGCATATAATGCCAGTATAAAAATCAGAAGCTAGCTGTGTATTTATTCGGCTCTTAATCAAACCGATTAAATAATCAGATTTGTGCAAAGTGCTTGTCATTCATCTCCAGTGTGGACACGGCCTTTCTGTATCTTTCAGTAATAGCTACATATCCAGATTGGGCACCCACACACATATATAATAATTCCCAACTGCCCAGTCACCCAGAGCAAAATTCAAGTCTACAAAAGAGCAGCAAACTTCACTTCACATAGTCTGACATGTGTTTGTTACATCCGAGCTATTTACAGTGCCAATCAACAACAATTGATCTCTCTCTTCCCGATTATTTTCCTCTGCGCTGAGAAGCTGCACAAACAAAATTTCAGTCTCTAATCAGCTCTACTACAGCTGTGATATTTGGCCCATTACAATAGAGACAGCATTTACAACATATCAGTCAAACACTTGTGCTGATATAATAAGAATAATAATCCACAATGTAAACATTATAAGACTGCTTCAAAAAAATGACTCATCCACATAGATTTTTATAGATTAGATGCATAGAGTTCAGTTCTTACACCTTGTTCAAAAGAGGAGGGGGTCTGTTAAAGTATTCATTTATGATCAAGTGCTTTGGGGGTAGAGGAAAAAACACCCTGTCATTAATAAACGTTTTTTTGAGTCATCATTTCGTTGACTGGATGCTTTTTTTGCTCACAACAAACATACCATACCTCTTATAGATGGATAAACCGATCGATCAATAAAAAAAGGCATTCATGAAGATAGAAGTTTAATTAAGAGAAAGTTACTTTCGATTTAAGAAATAATTTAACTGTATGATGATCTGAAGTGTTGATTCCTGCCATTCCATAAAGAAAAGATCAGAGCATAAACATGTTATTACGGGTGCATTGACGACCTCTGTGCTTCTAAAACTTCACACTACATCTCTGCTAAACTGTAGTCCCTCGTTTAAATGTCAGCGCCAGACCTGGTGAGGTCTGGATCTGCAGCCCTTTAACAGAGGTCTCACTTATCGAGTATTAGTGATCAGGGTTACAGCTTCTGCAGCTGCATCGTTCGGGATCATCTTGGTCATAAACCAAGGGATTATTGGCAGTACATCATTAGTGATTTGTGCTCCCCTGGGGAGCACCCTGCTTGGTTTATGTCAGAGCTCGCTGCTTTTGCAAAATAGGATCTCAGGGTTGTTGTTTATCATCTTCTTACATGCAGGTTTTGATTTGACGAGTTGTCTTTTGTGAAGAAAAGGAGCTGGCAGTTTTTCTTCTTCTATCGTGCACCTCTAACACACACCCAGTATAGGGGCGTCTAGCTGTGGAATGTTTACAGTAACACAAAAAAAGATGGAAATAACCATCCTAAGTTATAAGACGCATCCTTCCCAAAGTAAGAGACACTTAGAAAATCTAGTCTGAACATGAACACCCCCCCCCCTCTGTGTGATGTTCTTTGCTTGTGATGGCTTCCTGTGATTTTACATTTGCAGGTAACAGGCAACACGGGCGGCTACATGAGGTCAACATTAGAACATCTTACAAACACACTCGCACAGTACGCACTCAAAATGATACATCCACACTCGGACGCCATCATTCTCACACGCATATACTCTTTTTAATCACAGCGCTCAATGGCGTGTTTTCATCAGATTAATCTCTATGCACTCGCTATATAGGACACAGACATACTGTACGAGGGTCAACAAGACAGAAGGCATTGAGGGTGTCAGGCAGTGTGCTCTGTTACAGGGTAGACGGACATAAAGACAGACAAGGACAATCTTTCAAGTACCACACGTCCATCGAATAATCCTGGATATAACTTTACATATGTCCTTCATATATTATATATTATGATATATATTTTAAATATAAATATAATTTGGAAGAAAGCAGTAAATAAACATTAAAAATTACCAAAACTAAATAGTGCTTTGTTCCCAGTATGTGTTCCCCCACCCGATATCTGGAATGTTTGAGGCCTTGCAGCCGGTTTTGTTGCTGTTAATGGGTCAGTTGGACAGTTGGTCCTGTTGTGCTTAGGGCTGGTCTTGGCATATTTCAGCGATTATCTGTTGGCACTTGCGGTCCCCTTCTCTGAGCGGGTGCAGGCCAGGGAAGGGAAGGGACAAGAGGAACTGGAAAGTAGAAAGGGGGTAAAGTAAAAAGGCAGAGAGAAGTGAGAAAGAAAGCCAAAATATAAATAAAGGCTACAAAATATTTCTCACCCTAACCAGTCAAACAAGGTGTGTGTGTGTGTGTGTGTGTTTGTGTGTATGGCGTGACTCACCTCTACGAGTAGAGGAGAGTAGATATATGCTCTATGATTAAAACTCTATGTATTGTTCATCAAAATGATGGCTGACAATATCTGCAATGATAAGGACATTTGGTGCTTTTTTGTGTATGATTTGTTTAGTACTGTGTCCTCTCCACTGAAATGAATGTATTTACAGCACTGGATGTGTGGTGCCTGTTGTCTTATCTGTGCTTTTACAACATTGGATCATCAGGGCAGTGGCTAGCAGTGGCTCTGGGAGAGCTCCAGGGCAGTAAGTGGCAACATCTGATTGAGCTTCAGACAGGGAGGTTTTAAATTCTGTTGTGTCTTTTTAACTGCGGCCCTCCTCTGCAGAGCGCTGGTCAGACTTGAGCTTGACGAACTCCTTGGCCACGTCGTCGTTGTTGCGTTGGGAGAGGATACGCAGCACGGTGAGGCCCGTCTCGTCCATATGGATGCGTTTACCCAGTGGCAGCCAGCATGCAACACTTCCTTTGGAGGCCATGTCCTTCAGCTGCAGGACCGCCATGCCCACGGTGCGGTCCTCTCGCGCGAAGCAGTAGTCCTTCACACACACCTGCAGCTCGTAGCACTCAGGGCCAACCTCGTTACTCAGGGTGCTGCAGTAGAGAGGAGAGTCACCAACAATCTGTTCACACTTTGTAGTGTAACCAATCATTATCAGGATAATTACTCACAAAGTGAAGGTTTCATTGTATTTGGGAGCCCAGCTGTTGTTCTTCGACTTGGTGGCGTACTTCCTCTTCTTGTCGCTGAGGTGAGGGCCGATGATGTAGACCTCCACAAATGGCCGGAATATTCCCTGCGTCTGCCACCTCAGGTCATTGGCAGCCACCACTGAGTCACAGAGATTGAGGCAGAGATGGAGAGAGAGGAAATGGTATTAAAGTCAGTTGGGAGGTGTGGGTGAGGGTGAGGGAGAGATTCATGTGTCATGAGGAAATGTGTGAAGTGAGAAAATGTGTGAGCTTCAGAACAAGAAAATACTGGCTCCCCCTCAGGCCTCATATTCAGCTCCATGTACAGAAAGAAGAGAATTGGGATTTTATTTCATTAAAAAGTCATATTTTTCTTTGGCAGCTGAAAAGCAGTCAGGCATTGGCTTTCATGCCTATATTATATATCCATATAACTTTCCAAATGTATAGCTTGTGCCTTTGACGCTGGAAAAATGACATTTATTTATTCATTTTTAAAGCATGAATTGATCTGTTGATATGTTTTTTTATGTTAGATCATCCCATCCAATACTAATAAACCCCTTGACTTCTAACATGTGATCCCCCTTGAACTAATAAAGTGGCTTTTAAAAGGATTGCTTCAGTGTGATTGATTATTAAAGGGGGTGAGAATGTTCAATTCTTGATCCGTTAGTGTCAAAAAGTGTCACATTAAATCTACTTTGATTCAACGTTGTAAAACACTAAAATGTGAGTTTTTCCAAGGGGCACTGCAGGTCTGGCAAAGTACAGTAGGCGTAAATTACTGGTTAAAGTCACAGGATGTTGTCCCATTTCAAACACATTGATCGGCTGACACCCAATGATGAGCTGTCATGGAGATTAATCTGTTTATATGCAAGCTCAGTAGCTGTTATGATTTCATCCATCAGACTTTTAGGACTGTCTCCATGACAACAGAGTAAACCAAATAAGCTGATGAAGACCACATGATATGGTTAAAAGCTCTTGAAAAAGCTGGGATTGTTTTGTCAAACTACTATTTCCAGCGTCAAGAATAAGCTCTCATGCTCTGAGCCGTGGGTCAATCTCCAGTGGCGAGAATAAATACGTGGAGGAACAAAACCTTTTCCTTTACCTTTCACTGTGACCTTATGCTCTCCAGTGTTGGGGTGAGTGAAAATCTCCACATGGATGGACACCTCTCCCACGGCATCGTCCACCCCAGAGCCTGACAGGACGGACAGAGAACAAGGGGCTTGTTAATGCCTTTAGATTTGGAAACATGGAGTCGTATCACAGACCAAACACTGACACAAACCACTGTGCCCTCCTATTCCAAATTCTCCTGCTCGTTTTGAACGGTAACAGACCAACTCCAGTTCAATTTTATAAAAATGAACATTGAAGTGGATTTGGCTGCAACCCTTTGGATATCACAAGGCAAACATTTCTTAATACCGAACTAATCTTTGTGTAACAGGAGGACTTAAAATAAGGCATAGTGATCTGCTTGTGCATATGTTGTGGCCTGGAATCAGACACAGCCGCTATGAGTGGGCCTTTAATATACAGTATGTAGTACTATCATCCACTGTAATGCAGTATAACTAGAGTATAATACATTTACCAAAGAACTCATGAAGCCTCGGAGAGAAACATCTCATCAACTACAGGATACGTTTGCACCTGAAATAACTGTATAAATTCCTTCAGTAAGGCATTCAGCATTATCATTAGACACAGACTGAATAGCCGTTGTTCAGATTCAGCGAAGAGAGAGAGGTAATAATTTGGATCAAGTGAGGACAGTAATTTGTGCCCACTCATAGATGCAAGGTGTCTGTTAGGATGCAGGGTGGTTAGTAAGAGGCAGAGAAGAAGAGAGGAGAGAAGCTGGAGTAGGTCAACTGACAGTGTGGCTCCCCCGACACAGATCAGGTCAGGACATGCTCAGATGGATGGACAGGTGGACACACCCATTCCTTGGTAAACACTTGTACCCAAGCATGGTAAGAGGAGGGACACGAAAGGGGAAGGAGCTAACGGAGAGAGAGAGAGAGAGAGGAGCACTTCAGCCTCTCAGATCTGTCGGTGAAGGACGGCAATATCTAAATGAAGCGTGTCTGGAGACTCAGCGTTCCAGATCCATATTTTTCATGTTTTACTATTGCTATTTCTATCTACCACATGTCTGTTCGTCCTGGAAGTGAGACCTCTCCTCTGATGCTCTTCCAGAGATTTCTTCCTTTTCTTCTCTGATGTAAAATCTATAGATAGAGAGTGATGTATGCTCAGTTGTAGAGGTTTTAAAACCCTTTGAGGCAAACTGGTGATTTTTAGCTATATACGTACAATTTACTTGACAAGGCTCAAATTATACAATATATATAATTTTACTATATTCTAACTAACATAACTAGGATTGCAAATGTTTAAAGTCCGTGTAAAGTAAGAATAAATATGTGTTCTGAGTTTGTCAAGTGTTATTAACCACCCAGCCAAATTTGAATGATTAAAAATATCAACAAGTTTATGAAATTAGGTGTCGAAATCAGGTAAAAATGAGCAGTACTCCAGCTACAGGACTGTGGGGGCGTGTCCGCTGAATGTGCTGAAGCCATGCCACTCGTGGGAGCAGTCAAGCAGCAATTTTGAATCGACTGAAACGTGTCAGATGAGTTCAGAAAATGACATGACTAACTTTGAAACACTCTGAGTGAGATGAATTAATCTCTGTCTCTCTGCTAGGGGTGCAGGGGTATGCTCAGGGTGGCCTCAGCGTGTCATCGAGCCACCCTTTAGGACCGCCCAAAAAATCCTGGACTGAAAACTGGTGAAAAACTGTTTTAACCTCTAAATCCACATTTTAGTAATATATCAATCAAAGTCTTTTCACATGTTTTCAGCAACTATTTTCCAACATATTTAATGTGTTTTGAAAGAAATCTCAGAATTGCCTTTACACAGACTTTAATGCCAGAGGTTACTTTGCATTTTAATCCCAAATATAGATTTAAGTTTTTTCAACCCACACCCAAAAACTCTGGATCTGAAGTTCAGGACTTGGCATTCTTGCCTCCACACTTGTTGCTGTAAGACTATTTTAGGGTATCGAAGACAGTGATGGCTCCACTCAGGCTCCAACTCTTTTTGTCTGGGAGGGTGGAGATGGTGGAGATGGTGGACAAATCTTTCCTCGATGTCTCTGTTTGGTTTGTGCTGCATGTGAACAAGTGGTTAAGATCCACATACAGCTCCAGAAGGATACAGTGACAGATGGACATTAATTTTCAGTGTTTTAATTAGTGTCTTCACTCTGTCAACGGTATCTTTGTGGCGACGACCAGCAGCCTGTGTGTGTGTGTGTGTGTTTTCAACCAGCCGCCCACTAAACAAGGTGTCTGTGGGAGTTAGACGGCAGAGTGTTCCTGGCATGCAGCTCTCTGCATCTCTCCAGGGAGCATTATGGGATTGTTGGTCTCGCTGCCAACAGGACCAAAGAGAGCAGCAGTCATCCATCTGGCCTTGTCTACTCTGTGGAGGACGCCCATAAAAGATGAGAAAGAAACTTTGCTGGCTGGGAGGTGGGAAGATGTTGCCAAGAAAATGCAGGCTTTTCTTCTTCAATAAACACAGCAATCAGAGGTGCAAATTTAGTAGCATATTGCAAATCTTCACCAGAATAGACATTAAATCTCAAACTTGTACTTGTGATTTTGTCAAAGCGTCATCTGAACTCGCTGCATATTTGCAAATAACCCGTGATTAATCCAGTTACAAATAACGCAGCTCGTCGCCTGCAGTGGGTAAGAATGACAGTTGTCATCCTGCTCTAATCATCTACAATAATATGGCTGAAAAAAACATCCAGTGAAAGCTGCTTGGCAGGAAGTTAATTTGCATCCTTGTTACAGTCAAGGACATCCAGCAGCTGGCACAAAGACACGCTACTTTGTTTTCTATACGTACCTCCCCTATAGAAGCAAAGAAAGACTATAATGATTTGAATTTCATGAGCAACCCAGTACCTAACTGTGAAATTTAACCACTACTGAACACTTCATGCTGAAGCTTTGAAAACAATCTGTCTGAATTTGAGTGGTCTGAATTCTCCACTTTGAAACTTTCAGAACATAATTTCAAGTTTAGCAATTTAAAAAACTTGATTTTAAGATTATTTTAGAGGTCACAAAAAGTGTCATACACGACTGGCTACTTCATTCGGTACACTTATACAATCCAGTGTGATCCAATACGACAACGACAAGCTTATAATATTTCAGTTTTTGTTGACACTGCCAGAAAAGTCATAATTTTTTCTCGTCTGTTGTTCCCTGTTGGTGGAACGTCCTACCAGTTCCTACCAGATCGGGGGCGTCCCACTCTACCTTCAAAAACCTCCTGAAGCCCTCCAGCTCTTCAGAGAGCACCTCTTCTCCAACACTACCACCAACTGGACATGCTAAATCTATCCTCCTTCTCAAACTGTCACTTGATTCTATGCGAGTAGTATGTAAATGTATATAATTGTACTTTATGTTTATTATTGAGGTCTTAGTGGGTGCTGTTGTTGTACAAATTATGGCCCTCTCATATATGTAAATGGTGTGGCCAAAATGTTACCTATACCTATACACCTCTCAATATAACGCAGCCCAGTTTAACATTACTGCAAACTACAACCTCAATGATAAACATAATAGTTAAATGAATACCTCTCTGACAGACAATAAGCTTCATAAAAGTAGAATTTATGGCAGAGTTGTTGTATTAGATCATGTAGATTTGTACAAGTGTACTTAAAAAGTGGTCGGTTGGTGTATGTACAAGGTGGTTTTCGAAGTGAAATATTTCAATGTTCACTTACTTACTTAGTTTTTTAAATGTCAACATGTTGTTTTCAGTAGTAGTACTTAAATTTCACAACTAGATATTCAGCTGCTGCTACAATCTAAATTAGTATGGTCTTTCTTTGCTTCTATACTTCTAAGCGAGACAGTGAAGCTGAATTAGTTGAATGCATACAGCTCCTGCATCATCCTGCATGAGTGCTTGCGAGCGAGAGTCGTTTGATTCTTATCTAAAGTGACAGAAATCAGACCACCTGACCCGAGGGACAGTTTCTGATTGGCTCAATCTGTGAAGAGGGGGTAGTTGAGAACCCTTTCTCATCACTGCTTTAGGGAGGACTACGCACGTCATCGCGAGCCATGTGTGTGTTCGTGTGTGATGATAGAGCAGACGAGGACAGGGAGCCCTCCCAGACAAACTAGAGCCAGCAGCCATCATCATCTTCAGAGTAATCCTAGTCCTCTTCATCAGCGACTCTCATTTCAAGTCTCACAGTAGGAGGGGTGGAGAACGCTGTGAAAAAGGATTTCCTTTCTGTTTTTCCTCGCTGGAGACAGACAATACACTGATGCTTCAGCTTCAACAACCTTTAGGACTCACTCAGTCACATTGGCTTTGCTCTGCCACTCACCCTCGTGTACACACACACACACACACGCTCGCTTGGCCCTCGGGCCTCCGTCGGTGACATCATGCTGGATCAGGATTCCTCCGCACTTTAATGCATTTCTATTATTTTTATCTGATGTCAGCACATCATGCTTTAGTGTCTGCTCATACATACAGTCTGTGGTGTATGTATTCAGTACAGTTCAGTACATTCAGACATCAGTGTGTACATTACATGCATGAATGCATAAAGTCTATGTCCGCATTGTTGTGGTGGATATGTACAGTGCATGTGTGCAAAAATGCAGAGATAGAGAGAAAAAGTATGTATCAATTTGTGCATTGCATTTGTCTGTTGGGATGAGTTTGAGCAGGCAGGGGAGTTTCAGGATGCACATGAGTGGAGGGGTGTGGAGGGTGGAGGGAGTTGGGGGACTTTGGTCTGGAGGCTTTCTGGTAGTCCTGGATGTCTCAGGCCCTGAGCCTGAGTGCCACATACCCTTTTCTGGGTAAACATCCTCACTAGTGGTGAACCTCACCCCCTTCCCGCCGAACACTGGCCCACAGACGGGGCAGAGGGAGGAAGTAGACAGAGAAAGGAAAAACACGTAGAAATATGAGGTTTGCAGAGGTTGAATTTAAGAATTACAGAGTAGAAACACAGTCCAACATTTATAAGTCTTGTCCTTAAAGATGGGAGAGATCCTGGGAGATAAATTGTTCTTTTATAACCAGCTCCTTTTATGTGCTGTCCATCCCTGCAACACGCAAAGCTCAAACAGATCTGCTGCAGTACTTAGGTATGCTCCAAAAACCACATGGCATTTGGCTAATTAAATTTTAAACTACCATCCACTCAAATGGTATTTCTACCAGCGGTGCTCAGGGACAGTGTGTCAGCATCAGCGCTTGCACAAAGACGATGGCTGTTATATAGCCATCTGACTGTAGGATGGAGGCTGAGCAATAGAATCAAAGGAGCGAGAGAAAAGAGGGGGTGGGTATTTATTTTTCATTGCAAATAGCTGTCAGATCATGTAAAGAATAGTCTCTGTGTTTCCGTAGGCTGGCTACCAGGAGACTCAGCATTTCAGCAGAGCAGAGAGAAAATATTGTGCTGCTACAGCCTCGACTTCATGCTCTACAAAGCATGAGAGATATTTTCAGGACATAGAGCTCGGCGTTTGGGAAACCCTAACATCAACAGAGGAGCGGGAGACACTGAGTAGAAAGCATAGGACAAACAGAGATCTCAATCAGAGACTTGTGTAACATTAGAGGTTAACTGCACATGTGAGAATTAAAATGTCTCCCAAAGACAAAGAAAGGGAAGCGTGCGACACAGAGTAAAATCATTAGGTTACCTTGTGCGTTCTGTGACTGGACAAAGGTCTTAATGAGTTTGTCTGTAGCCTGTGTGTAGAGAGACAAGGCGTAGTGGAGAGACTGGAGGTCAGGACTCTTCTCCAGGAAAGTCTTCTTCAGACCAACGCCACCAGCATGGAAATATTGCTAACATTCACAAAGGCAGACAGACAAAAGAGAGGCCCGATGTTAACTTAGTTACCACTTTTGGAAAAACCTTTGTTCTTATAAGAAAAAAGAATTTTAAAACACTTACAAAATAATTCAGAGCTGCAATGATTAGTCAAAACTAGCTGCTTTTCTTTGTCTTACATTATCATAAAGTGAATATTTTTGGGATTTGGAAAAAAATCAAAAATCTTTTTTCAGTTCTTTTTTTCTCATGTTTTATAGACCAAATCTTATTATCGTCTTTTTATCCTTAATGGCAGACCTTTTTAATGTCAGTTTTTCCTTTTTATTTCACCATCTTATATATTCATACTTCTTATTACTGTTCTGCTATTCTTTTATTTCAAAGCTGTTATAAATCAAAGAATACCCAGTTTTAATTTTTTATTGCTCTGCCTGTTTCTGTGATTTTGTCTTTGTTGTATTTCACTTATTTTCAGTTTTAACTTGTTTGGCCTTCTGTTGGGTCCTCTGCTCTCTAAAGCACTTTGTAAACCTTGTTTTTAAAGGTGCTATATAAATAAAGTTATTATTTTCATTAATAATCTAAAAAAAAAATCAGTATTGGAAAACAATTGTTGCATAAATCCAGCTTGCAAACAGACTTATTAGAAATTCTGGACCTGTTAACAACAGCTCAGTCAAGGCACGTTACAGAACTCCCGTCCAGCTCTAAACCTCCTGAATCATATCTGTGCCCCTGTAGATGCCCCATACCATCAATACAGTGATTTTTAATTTAAAAATACTTTCCCCAGTACATTAACACCACTATATATAGATATAGAAGTAATCTGATTCTAAATTCAAGTTTTCTGAAAGTGAAATGAATAAATCACAGAGCTGTAAAGAAACAGAAAGAAAGTCTTAAAGGTTGGGCCATTATACAACATATCCTTGTAAACCACAAGGATAGAATGTAATTTTGACATACAACCAAAGCACATACTGTGATTTACTGTAATTACATCTGTTAACATGTAAAGTTTCTACCTTGATGGTGTCCAGGGCCAGCTCTATCACAGCACACTGCTTAGGTGTGAGCGCTTTGGCCTCCTCACGAACCATGTGCTCCTGGGGACGACAACAAGAGAAGCACAGACATAAATGACCAGTCTGTCCTTTCATATGCCCTATCTCATATTTTCTAAGCAATTACAGTCTTGATTTGAGGTACTGAGCATAATTGGTGTGAAAACATATTGTACCTTCAGCTTGGACAGCTGTCCCAGCTCCTTGGCGGCATTAAAGATGAGCTGAGTGCCCTGGAAGAGACAGAAAGACAGAAGAAAGGTGGATAGAGGGAGAGAGGAGAGTATTGTTATTATCATGACAATGTAGGGCAGCAGTAAACGGCTTAGTGTCACACAGAGGACAGCAACGTTTCTGACACACACATTCATAAACTCTAAGCCGCTTTACAGATGTCAAGGTACTTTTTCCTTCAAGTGCTGTTATCACACTTATCTGTGTTTTATTCATTCCAAAACATTACACTCCGCTGCACAAATCCACGCACACACAGAGTGAGACATGTCAGTAGGAAGAGAAGGAAAAGTGTTTCAGCTCGTAGTGAGGGCAAGAAAGAGGACATAATCGTGCACTCATGAACACACATGCACACACACACACACACACACACACACACATACGTAGCAGCTATGCAGTTGCACAGTGTTGTACGCAGGTATTTACTGGAAGTCCAGCCTAATGCAATACTTTGGTAAGAGAATATATCACTAAGTGCTGCCGGCTGCACCTTCACATCCATCTTTGATTACAGCCCTGGTTTAGATTCAGTCGGGCAAGCAATGCAATGCCTGATGAGGTACACTATGTTTAACTGACAGGGCCTGCTGTGATGAAAATAACTACTTTATGCCAAATATTATCACCCTGTAAGCAGACTTTTGCGGCTAAAATGTACCATAAACCACAGGTCAAAGTTCCAACCATCACTTGCTTGCAGCTTTGCCTCTTTGACTCAGCCGCTGTGACTTGCATAGCTGAGCCACGCCCTATTTTTCTTTTATGTGATGCATTACAACGATGTAAATAAAACAATTATGAGACAAAACAGAGTGTTATTTTTAAAATCCAGGTGAAATTAAGTGATGATTGAACTCCTTGATTGTGGTGCCGCAAATGTCTGCATGCAGTTTATGACTAGCGGTGAGGCTGGGAGCGTAGGTGGCTACTGCTACAGCATTTCACAGCATATAAACAACACTATAGAGGAATGTTTTGTGAAAACAAAAGTGAAAAATCAATATTTCCACTGCTTTGTTTGACTGGCGAGCTGAGGGAGAAAGACGGAGACACGGAGAGAAGACATAGAGGAGAGAGACAAGACACATTGATCTTAAGGGGGTTTAGTCCTTACATCACTGTGAGAAGCACTCTTCAGCCTCCCCTGGAAAGAGAGCATGTGGTTAATACTTCAAGCAGTGGCCCAGTCCCTGCAGTCTGACTTCACTCTTATTCGTTACATGAGAATATGCAATCAAAAGTGCATACGTTGCTTTGCAAAATGCAAAAGAAAAAAAAATGAGGGTACTTATCAATGCCAGAGATGTCACCTCCCTTTAGTTCACTAATTGGCTTGCCCTCCAAATCAACAACAACAGATTTATGTGCCACAAAACAAAGAAAATCTAGCTAACAAATTGCCGGTTGGCAGAGTAAGAACAGTGCATGCTGACAGGACTAAATGGTTGCTGACAAAATCAGCTTAAAAGTATGTAGGTGACATTTGCTTTCACTGCGTAGTGCTCAAATCCATTTTTGACAATCTCACATTACTGTGCTATTTTATGGGAAGCTACAATTATAGGACTGCACGATGTGGTCTGATGATAGAGAAAAAAAGTGACAGGAAACAAAGAGTGTATTGTCCAGTAAAAATCCACACGAGACGTGAAAAAAGAAAAACCTGCTCCTATCGATAAAACTAAAATATACCAGATGAAGAAATAGTTTGACAATTTAAGAGTTAGATGAGAAAATCACGACTTTAAAGTACAGAGAAAGAGAGGGCAGATGATTAGCTTAGCTTAGCATACCGTCTGGAAACAGAGGGAAACAGCTACATCCAAGACAAAATAAGAAAAACTACCAGCACCTCTAAAGCTCACTAATGAATATATTATATGTTTGACCCTAGGAAAGCTGCGTGTAATACAGCGCATAACAAACAAAATATGACGTGCATTAGTGAGCTTTAAAAGGTGATGCTAAGATGACTTTTGAACTTTGGTGTGAGCCAGACTAGTAGTCCCCCTCCCCCCTTCCAGACTTTAGTCTAAGCTGAGCTAACCTTAGCGTGTATATATTGTATAGATTTTAATGCCCAACAGTAAATAAATAAATATATTTACACATGCAAATGCATCAGTAAAATAACTAAAAAATATAATCATGATCTAGCACTCACAGGCGCCATTTTCCTGCCTAATAAGTTAATTTACTTTTGATACTTTAAGTACATTTTACTGACAATACTTATATATTGTATGTACTTATGTATACTGTTTTCAATCATTTTCACAGTGTGGTGCTAATTATTTTACTTAATTAAAGGAACTGAATACTTTCTCCATTTGACGTGTGGTTACACGTCAAAAGCGTAGATCACATGAAGAAACAGATCAATTCTGTTCATTGCAAAAACAAAACAAAACAAAACAAAACAAAGCACACCACTTCCTGCACAGCACTACAGTATATAGTATATCTAGGCTCAGAATAGACTATTCTCAAAGGTCTTGTGTTAAACTAGATGCTTTGTTATCTCCTACAGGATATAACAGGATTAAGGTTCGTAGCTCACAATGTAAAAGTACAGTCAACATGCAGTAGAGCTTTACACATTTTTTTACACAGTACATTGAATGCACCGTTTCTGACCGACATCATTTCAAACCAATAACGTCTAATAAGGACCAGTGACATAATACCAGAATTACAATCATCATAGCAACAACAGAACATGAAATCAAACCAGGACAGACCGACATGACAGGTCAGTACAGTGTTGTACAGTATACTGAGAGAAGACTGCAGTGTTGAAATAGATCAGATGCAAGCAACAAACCCACAGTGGGTGGTGGAAAGGAGAGGCAGGACACAGTTCAAACAGGTGGGAAATGTGGGCACAGTGGGGGGGTAGGGCAGAGGTTTAGAAGGAGGGAAAAGGGGGATGGGGGCAGGACACCAGATACCAAGCCACCGAGAGATCAGAGTCACCCCACCAGAGTCTCAGTAAAAAGGACACAATGCATGAGAAGAAACAAGGCAACACCAGGCGCAAGAGAGGAGTACCACTTCCTGTTTGAGGAGAGTGTTCAGGAAGAAGAGACAGCAGAAGACGGGGGCATTGATTGGTGGAGATTGTTGAGGGGGGAGTGGGACCTATCAGAACCAGTCAGGAATGCACCATGCTTCTGTCTTCTCAAAAGAGAGACAGTGTTGTAAGAGAGAGGAGGAGAAGAAGAAGAAGAAGAGGAAGAAGAAGAAGAAGAAGAAGAAGAAGGAAAAGAAAATAGAAGAAAGATGGGACAGATGTGAGAGGTGAGGCTGTGAGAAGGGACAGGGTGTGATGTGGGGTTAAAAAAACAGGGGAAGATCGCAGCCACATATAGCAGAGAACCAACCACCGTGGACGGACAGACAGACACACACGCAGGAGTGCTGTACTTACAATCATCTGTGGAGGGAGAGCGGTGGGAGCGGGATGTAATAGTAATCACAACAACAACAACAACCAGAGAGAAGGGTCAGTCAAGCTGCAAAGAGCCCCACATCAATCAAAAAAACACAAGTTTGAGCCCCAGGGCTGGAGGGACGCGGACCAATTGATACCTGTCTAAATCTGGGCTAAGTACAGGTAGAGAAGTGAGAGGGAACAGCGAATAAGTGACTTTACTACTGTGAAATTTCTTGGAATATCAAATATAGATAGTAAATAGCCACTCTAGAGATGATTATGTGGCATTTGCACACATTATGAGCTCACTATCTTCTTTTTTTTTGTCCATATTTCTTTTCTCTAATTGGATTAACTCAATTAGTCAGGAGCTAACTGCAGATCTATTTAGGCTAAACCAGTAGTGTTGATACTGGCCAGCACCGCACATGGTAACCAGAGATTAATCATCATCGTCTTAACGGTGATATGAGGCTCTTTATTTAATAACCAAACACAAATAAGAACACATATATCCAAAACAAAAGAAAACAAGAGGCTGCTTTCCAAAATGTATGATTCTTTTTGGAAGTGGGCCAGATCCTTTTGGGCAAAAAATTTCTGCCACTCCATCGTGAGTTACACATAAATCAGGAAATCTCTCCAAATAATGTTGGCTGACATACTGGAGAGCAGCCATGAGCTGGTGTTAGAATGATATGGTGCACTCCTTCTTCTTCTTTTTTTTTTCTTCTCTCAGTTTTTTCGTCTTGATTGTTTGGATGAATGAAGGCACTGGGGGGCGATGTTAAATATAATGTGTGTAGGGGGTTAAGAAGTGAATAGGATGCCATGTAGATGTGATGCAAAAGCAGTTTTTGTTCATAAGAGGGCCATCTTGAATCGTAAAATGTCTGCCTTTGTACCTCCTCCTCCTTTTTCTTTTGATGCTGCCTTTGCAGTTGGAGGTGTGGGTGTATGTGTGTAACATGTTTTATTGCTGTGGTCATTAGAACATATCAAATATTTATATTGCTTCATAGCGATAGTCACACTTCTCACAGATCCTAGTGATGCATATGTCTGTTTTTCCGGGCTAAAAATAAGTATCACTGCTTGCTTGTGCAGCAGACTCAGTGAGTGTAGCTTAGCATTGTTTTCGTGTGTATTTGTATGGTTGTATGTGTATTCGCAATGTCTGAGTGCTCTCACCGTTTGGTCTGTGAGCGGCGGCAGAACGATGGTCTTCTCCATGGTGTTCATCACCAGCTTCCACAGCTCCTTCAACACGCGTTTCAGCACAGTCTTCTCACAGATCTTAGCAAATAAAGTCAGGCTGGCGAGAGCGGGGAGACAGAAGGATGGATGGATGGGGAAGATGAATAACAAGCAGCAGAAGGAGGCAAACACTTGAAATCCCTGCTTGCCTCATGGGTGCCTGTCTTAGTCTTTGTAATGTTGTTATGGCAGTAGAAATTCTGGGAAATTACATAATATATTACTGGTCTAACTCCTTCTGAACCTCACACGTATCTACCTAAACTATAATAACCAGACTATTCAACATACCTTTTGTCTAACCCTGGGTAAGTAGGTAAAATAATAAAATGTCCACAAAGCTGAATCTCTTTTAAACTCCACTAAAAATGGCAGACTGCCTCACTTGCTGTCCAGGAACTCCATGATGGGTTGAAGGACGTTGTCAGCATCCTGGGCCACGCTGCTGGCATTCCCCACATTTGTGGTTCCCTTCACCTGAGCTAAGATGTCTCCCATCTGCTTCACGTTCTCCTCTATGTGAGGCTGGAAACTACAGAGGAACAAGAATAATAAATAAGTGTTTCGTGAAGCCAGTCTGCCAAAATATACATCACAGTAACGTCAGATTGTGTTTCTACCTGACAGAAAAGACCCTGCTGAGATCATCCATGACATTGTTGAGCTTAACCTGCAGGTCTTTCAGGATATCGCTGGCCTCCACACACAGCTGAAGTACATACATGGAAACAGTTTTAATATACACATGTGGATTAAGATTGTCTGAACAAACCAATATATGCACACAAAACTAAGCTAGTGAACAATACCAGTTGTGAAAGGACACTCACATCTTTTCCACCCATGGCTTCAAACATCTTCTCCAACTGAACTCTCAGCTGTTGGATGTTGTTGATCAGGATGCAGGGCTGAGGACGGAAAGATACAGCACCGACTAAAACATTTACATCAAGATTCAGACAAACCATTCCTACAACAACCAGTTTACAGTTACACACAGTGTGTTCTTTAAGTCTTCGACCACTCACCACTTTCTCCATGGAGACATAGTTGGCAAACAACTTGGAGATGATATCAGCGTAGGACAAAAGCACATTGCTGATGGTCTGGAGGGAGACACATGAAGCATTTAAACATCATGTTGCTACCTGCTCTGAACCCACCTTTGCTGTACGTTTCATTTATATCACATAATTTGACTGCAAATTGCAACTTTAAAGAATCTACCTTAGCAAACCGTTTCATGTAGTGCCCTACGATCTGCGGATCCGGACACTCTAGCTTCCTGATGATCTCAAAGCTCTGGTTGAGCTGGGAGAACACGTCCACCACCGAACAGGAGAACAAAGCGTGTTCTGACGTGACCTGGAACTGTAGGTCAGAGAAAATGTGTGAGAAGATTAAAATCTGAGAATGAAATAATGGCGATAAGCCATACATGATTAAGGTTCTGTAGATGTATCAGGTGAGAAGCTGGGATTCAAGGGATGTTAGCAAGGTGTGACTTCTGGGCACCTAGGACGATATAGACAGACCATTAGAAGCTAGATTAAACTGGACCTTTGATATCTTTCATCACATGTACGGAGCCTCAGGCCCCCCTAGAGCCAACCAGCCATACAGCCAGTTAGACAGCCATCCAGTGACAGGTCGGAGCTCCTGTCTGTCTCCTTGTAATTGGCTGTCTGGTCCCTAATTGGCTAAAGGTCAGTGTGTAGGTGCTCCTCTGGGGAGTCTGGGTAATGAGGTGAGGACAGCTTTCCTACAGTCAAAACTCTGGCATAAGGCCATTTATTCACAATACCCTGCTGTCACAGAGTTATCTTCCTTCTTGAGTACATGCATGTCTCAACCACGCTTCTTTAAACCTCCAAAGCTTCACTTTATACAACAATGTACTTTGACTGAATCCTCCTCTTAGTCCAAACACACTTTCTTTCACGTGTCCATGCTTCTATTGTTGCCTTTGAAAAGTGTAGGAGAGGCAGTGGGGAAGTGTGAGAGGCAGAGTGGGAGGGAGGATGAAACTTTGGCTGATAATTTTGAGTGTGACAGAGGAAGTACAAAGGATGGATTACAGTAATTCTGCCTGAACAACAACGACACAGCATTTCCAGAGGAGTGAGATAAGGAGAAGAAGAGCTGGAAACTTTTACCCCATCTTTTTTGTCTCTCTCCAAAGCGCCATGCAGAAAGTCCCGAGACACTTCTTCGTTTTCATCCAGCCACTGAATGACAAACGGCTCAAACCACCTATGGAGAGCAGAAAAAATATATATTTATACTAAACTAGAAACCAAAATCACAAAGACTGGTATTTTTATTGCTTTATTTTATTTCTTTATATCAGTAAAAGTCTGATCATGCAAGTACTCACGCAGGATATTCAGGCACTCTGCTCTTGAAGAAAGGCAGGTCTTTGCAGTACTCGTTGTACAGCCACTTGACCTTGAAGTGCAGGTTCATGTAATCTGCACTCTTGCACAAGCGATTTTTTTCATGTTCTGAGAGAAAGAATAAAGCAGAAAAATCCATGTTAATTTCTCTCCTGGTATTTAAGCTGGTGTCCACCTGCAATTAACACAGATCTATTGTGCATTACAGAGGCATTGACCCAGAGGCTAACACACATCCTCACGGACTTGCTGAGTGCACTTGGTGGTTTAATTACTCAGTCACAATGTTGGGTTGGGCTATGAAAAGTTGTCATAGCCCAACTCAAGACCATTATAATAAGAGGACAAGTCATAGCAATTTTACAAGAAATCAAATATTAATCAAACCTGAAAACTGAGTATGACCCTTCAGGCTTCAGGCATAATTTGAAAAATAAATCACACATCAAACCAAACTTTGTTTGTGATGATTTAGGATCTATTGTGTAACTGTTTTTTTTTTTTTTAGCTAAATTAGATAAAAATCCATTTGATATCTGCTCGCTGTTTGCTTGGATTAATAATGACTCAGATCTGTGATCAGTACGGTGTTCTTGTTCAACAAAAACATCAATAAAACCAACTGAACACTGTACAAAGACATGATAGCTCAAGTTCAAACTGAGTGAAAACAGTAAAAGATCAGTTCATATGAGGTATAGGTAAACCCCTTCATACTGTTGTGTGTTCGGTCAGTATCGTTAATAGTTAATCGTTAATCTAACGAGTCTTCAGTGCTTTGAAAAGGTTTTAGAAGCTCAGTGTATCATTGACTTGCACTCACCCTCCATTGCATACTTCATATCCTGAGCAAACAGGTTCCACATCACTTCAGCACTGATTTTACCCACGTTGAGCTCCTGGGGAAATCTTGTTGGAGGAGAAAAGGAGAAAAGGCTTATTGTATATGCACTCAGAGACAGAAGGTTTATGAAACTGAGCAAGCAGAGCCTGAAAGTTTACTTTTAGAGGTACTAAGAGAAACTGTGGAGACAGCGTACAACTGAAATGTCATTAAAAGTGAAATTAACACAAAGGACTTACTGGTTTAGGCAGGGAGTGTAGGAGTTCTTGTCTTCCTCGATAATGGAGACGATAAGTGTAATGAGTTTGGACCAAAAATCCAGATTCTTGATGCTGGGTCCCTGCTCTTCTGGAGGCACGGCACCCTGTTTGGCCTGAAAAAGCAGCGATACAATTAGAGTCACAATAAAACTCTACACAGACTTTTTATGGGAAGTTTAGCCTGCTTTTCATTTCAGAGATCGGCACCTCTGGCAACAAATCCACCTGAGTCATGCATGTAAATGTATTCTGCTAAATCAGAGTTTTTTGAACAATTTCCTCATCATCATGATATAACATTTAGACCATACTGCACACACCAACAGCTACTCACAAAACTTCCAAAAACACGTGTATTTATTTAACTGTGTGACCATTCGGTAATGTGAAGTCTATTAATGGTAGTTTGTATTGACAGAGACAGAGAGACTTTCTGTGTTGTTAATTCAACAACTCATACATATTCAACATTTGCTGCTCAAACAGATTTAAACAGACTCAGAATGTCGACTGTCTGGACGACTTCTTTGAAATAGCAAGAGATGTGCTGGAAGAAAAAAAACAAAAAAAAGCCGAGCACCGCAGGGGTTGAAGAGTGAAGAATGATCTTGTAGAGATTCCAACAAAATATAGCAACGTCCCTGAGGATTAAATGTTTTATTCAAAGGAGAAAAAAAAAACACTTATTTGAAATTCACGAGGGAGTCTGAATGGGGCTGACGCTTTAATGAGGACTCAAAGAAAGCTCTAGAAATCCCTGTTAAAAATCCGATGCAGGAGTGACGGATGGAAGAGCCTGACCTACACAGACTGAGAGGATGATGGGGACTCACCACACACAGATGCACAGTATGTGCAAGCACAATACTGCCAGCACTGAGATGATATAGAAATCAAGCAATGAAGGTAAACTGAAAAAATCATTTTGTACCAACACCTCTCTTTGTAGTGAAACTGCTGGCCAAGTTTTAAATGATTAGTAAGGAAAGTAAATCAATTATTGAACATCTAAAAATTTAATTTCAATACTTTTTGGCACTGAGGACACGATACAGAGTGGCAGATTATCAATTAACATTTTTTTTTTCTTTTATTAGAGTACTATTTCTTCCACTCACATGGCCTTTGGCAATACTATACTTAATTACGGTCGTCCCAATAAAGTAACCTGAAATTTCAAAATTTTGAGACAGACAGAGCGAAAGAGAGACAGACATCCACTCACACCTACACAGATCTTCAATAAATTGCTGCTTCTTACCGGGTCCGTCTGGTACTCGCGGCTGTACAGCTCATGACAGTTATTAAAGATGTACTCGTAGGTGGAGTTGAGACAGGCTTTGACACAATCCTTCACTACCTGGCTGGCTCTAGGTGGTGACTGGAGCTCTTGGACCTGGACACACACACAAAAGAAAGTGACAGTTTAATTAGGCAAGTGCACAAACTGACATTAACTCACCAAATTACGGCACTTTAGATTTGCCTTCATGTTCATCTTGATTAGAAAGACAAACAGAACATGATTACGTTTTAAGATGAATATTTTGAACACCAAATGTGTAAAATTCTTCATATTATTTTTTCTTTGACATACGAAGAGAAAAGAAGTAACGGTACCTTCATTCTGAAGAAAGTGATACTGGTGAGCAGGTCCACTGTGGACTTGAGATCCTGCAGCCTCTCTGGACTGCTGGCAGGGAAATTGTTCTGCAGTCAGACGGGAAAGAACAAAATACAGTGACATGCCATCCATCCTTGTCCAGTGTGTGTTTGTGTGTGTGGGCACGATTCAACAAGGCAACATAATTTCCCAACACTTGTTACTGCGTGGAGTGTTTCCTGAATGTGTCATGTGTGCATGTTTCAGAGGAGCTGTCACTCTCATTAACACATCCGCCTGCTTTGTTTTTTACTGTTTCTCACAAAGAGAAAGATGAGGAAGAAAGAAAAGGACAGAAAGAAAAGAGAAGAAACGTAGAGAAAAAAGACGGGAGGTGGGTTGATGTTCTACCGTGCAGTTTGATTATCCAGAAGATGGCATCTATTATAAACTTTTCAAGGATAATATGTTTGTGCAAATGCGCAAACAGTTAAGATCTTACTCGGTACATGGACAGGTCAATCCTCAGAGAGTTGTGAAGCTGGTCGAGAAGCTTGACAAATCGCTCTTTCTGTGGGTATTACAACACATGCACACATATAACAGACACACCACACTGCTTGTTATACAGTATAAAGGCCCAGACGTTCAGTGCCAGGATAACAAATGAGAATACAGTATAGTAATAAATTATGATTGCAACAACAGAAAAAAACTTTTACTTTTTCTTACAAGAAATCCTCAGAGTTTGGTCTAATGAACTGTGGCACCTGCTGCATTTATTGACTCACCCCAAAGTTAGAAGCAGCAAAGCGGTCGGAGGCAGAGACGTTGTTAGTTGCCTGGGTGGTGTGAGCGTAGTAGGCATTGATGTTAGCCAGTAGGGTGCTCATCACTGCAGGCACGCCTGGGCACATGTACTTAGATGACAGGCAGGCAAAGTGACTGCAAAAGAGGCGACAGACGGGTAAGCAAACACAGCTTACAGAGAGCTAGATGCATGAAAAGAAACAACAATGCATGCAAACACACGGGGTCTTTTTTTTAAAATAATGATTGTCAGATGGTAACATACGTCATGGCCTGGTAGATGGACTCCACTCCATAACGCATGGCAAACTCATCTACAATCTCCTGGGGAGTCTCTTCAAAATAGACCTTCCATGCATCATCCCCTTTGGCATCAGGGATCTTCACCACACCGGTGTTTTGGATGTCTGTCACATAGTGGAAGAGGTTCTACAGAGAGGAAAATAAGAAAGAGTTAGAGAGAGAAATGAAGGCGGTATATGGAAAAGAGAGTGAGAGGAAACAGAGAAGAGAAGGCAAATAAATAAATAGAGACTGTAGGTTCAAACTGAGAAGTGGTGAATAGTTATTAAGAGCTCTGTCATGTTTGCTCTGACCTGAGTGCTCATATATCTCTCTCAGTTGTAATAAAAGTTTTTAGTAGAAGTTTCATTGTACAAAAAACAGAGCAGATTACGTCCTATGATCTGATTATATTTAAATGGCCGTGCTTCATGAATAGCTATTAAACTACATTATGAACCCAAAACAAGATGCTGTCTGGACTACTCAGTATAAACCATTAAGCTGCTGTAAAACATTCAGAGTTGGCTACGTGGTTTATGGCCACTTATGTGCAGCAATAACGGCGGTCATTTGTCTGTTAAGGTTCAGCTAATATGCTTTGTTGAGTAATGGGCCGAGTAATGACTCCATACAAGGCTGTGATTGGTCTACAATCAATCAGCAGAGATTTTCTGCACAGAGCCAGACTCGAAATGTGTCTGACCTCTGGAAGTGGTCAAACTTCACAGAGTATTAACTTAAGTTGAGTTTGGATCGGATCCATTATGGAACTGAACATCAGTCAAGTAAATTAACCTGCTTGGCACGGCTCATTAGGGTGACTTTGCACACCGATGCACAGACACACACAGTGGTTGGGAAAAGCACTATAACCCTAAAGTGAAAGTGACAATGCGTTAATAAAAAAAGACACAAATATTTAATTTAAATGCCAGGCTGCATTTAGTTTGTGGTGTAAACATCCACCTACAATAAAGACTGAAGAGGCTGTTACCCTTATAGATAAGTGGTGTGGAGGAATGTACATGTAGAAGTAGAGGTATAAGTAAAGGCTCATAAAATACACCAGTATCTCAAAACAGTATTTAAGTACAGCTCTTGAATAGATTTATTTTATTACTTTTGTCCACACAAACACACACACTGAGCTTACTTCATGCAAACAGGTGTACTGAACGTGATAGGGGGCGACCGTCTCCTCTCCTTTGATCTCGACATTAATGTGCATGCGGATAGCTCCAGACACAGCTGATTTGTCTGTACGCTTGTCTGTGAAGAGACACAACACACACAGCAACGCAGTTACCCAACATGCTGCTGAAAACATTTAAATCAAAGAAGTTAGGTCAGTCAGCTGCAAGGTGAGGTAAACCGATCGTGGCAGTAATAAGTATAAATGACGTGGACTGAATAATTCAACTGACCCAGATTGTACCAGACGTCCATCTCTCCGCTCAGGGTGCGGACCTCGATGATAGTCTGACCGAGGAAGTCATCTGACTCCCTCTTGAACTTTTGCTTCACACGAGACTTGATATCGTCGTCCTCATCCCAAACTCGCACCTTGATGCGGTCTGAGGAGTTGTGACATTCACTAAACAGACAGAACCGGAGAGTGAGCCACAGCTACCAAATATAGGAGTTACACTGACAGTTGGCCAAGAAGAACAGATGAGTTACTATCATGACTCATTAAATATCAAGAGTGTAAAACAAAACAAGTCTAGTTACATTTTATTTAATCAGCAGAAAGCAGATAGAAAGGTTTAACTGCATCAGTGTGACAACTAGAGCTGGAAGGTTTAGTTGATTGACAGAAAATTAATTAACAACACTGATAATCAATTGTAATTAGCTACTTTTCTCTGTTTTCTAGAATTATAAATTGAAAATCTTTGGGGGTTTTTTTTACTGTTGTTTGACCAAAACAATCAATTTGCAGATGTCACCTTAGGCTCTGAGAAATTATGATTAACATCTTCTTGATTAAATCAATTAATTGGAAAAAATAGCCACCATATTACCTGGTAATTACAATAATCATTATTTTCAGCTCTTAAAGATTTCACATATTTTTTCAAGAGGTCTTGACTCACAAATTAAATGTTTCCTCCCAGACGGGGTTGAGGTTGCCGTAGATGGTCTTGGTTCTCTTCTTGGTCTTTCCCACTTGGACGGTGACGTAAGGATCACTGGAACCGGTTTTATCCTTGGCTTGTAGACCCTGGGCACACAACACTAGGAAGAGGAAAAACAAATGGCAAGCTGGTCAGCTACTGAGTGTGTGCATGTGTTTGGATGCAAACAGATGTCTCTTAAATCATCTGACCTCCTGCTCTACTGCCCCACAAACACCACCTGTGCTCTCTTCATACAAACGCCAGCTTGTCTCTTTTTATAGACACAAACACCTGACATGTGCCATCTCCTCTGACTTTGATGCTGACAGTGGCGGCCAGCTCCATTCAAAGCTACAGTACTGAACTAATTCGACTCTACTCTCACCTGTGATGCTGATCTTGGCTGACCACTTAGAGGTGCCATCGAGCACGCTCTGCTTGATCTGCTTCATGTGGGTGACGTGGGTGGCCTTGACGATGTTGAACACCTCCTGAATGAGTTCAAAGATCTCAGGTTTGTTTCTCTCTCGGATCTTCATGCGGTCTTTCAGAACCATGATGATGTTCTGGGTTCGGTCCTCCGCACCGTGTTTGGAGCTCTTCTCTGCTGCTCCTGGTTAGTGTGAATATTACGATGAGAAACAAAAAGATTAGATGTGTAAAAGCTAATTTTCATGCAAGATATTTCTACAAGTTATAGAAAATTTGTAGCTGAGGTTTCAATTTGGAATACAAGCAGAGAAGAAGACTGCGTAGGCGATGAAAAACTTGGCCATATTTCATGAATGAGAGGCGGACATATTTGCAGAGCTATGAAATGCTGAGTAAAAGAGAGGTGGATGACAACAAAAGACAAATGGCTTTTAATATCCTCTCAAGAAAACAAAAGAAAATAAGAAAGTAGGAGTGACAGGAAGAGGAGGAGGAGGAGGACTCTGTGCTTGGCATTGACAAATAGAGATAAGAGGAAATAGATGGACTCGATAGTTTACTATGATTAATAAAAAAAAAAAAAACAGCAGCACAGACTCAGCAAGTCTAAAACATCAAGTCAGCAAATGGTTGCTCAGATTCTGTAAATATTTTATGGCCTCTACACTATAAGACAGAAAAAATATAATTACTCATTTAAAGGAAGAAAATACATTTTGGTAAATGTGCTCATTCGCTTTCTTGCTAAAAATTGTTCAACAACACTGACTCTCATGTCTGTATTAATAAATATGAAGCTAGCCTGGCTCTGTTGCAAAGGTAACAAAATCTACCTACCAGCAACATTAAAGCTCACTAATTAATACGTTAAATCAAAGCAGCAACTTCCGTGGCTGTGAAGTTAAACTGATGCGTAAGTGCCAAAAACTGCAGTTCCTCAAACGGCCACTTGAGTTGGCTACAAAATGAGTCAATAAGCTAACTGTCTCCTGGCTGTAGCCTTGTATTTAATATACAAATATGAGAGTGGTATTAAGTGTGTGTTGCTAAATTTAAATTAAATCATTATGTTTTTAATCCAGTCTCTTATCAAAGCTTAAGGGTCTGAAGTAGGTCTAATGTTTTCCAACATTTCTCTTACTTTGCAGACAATCAGCGTTGAGTAGATCTTGGCACTTCTCGTGGCACTTGACTCCACACTCGGTACAGCGCATGCCCTGGCGTGCAATACCCCACAGCAGTCCCTCGCACTCGTAGCAGTAAGTGGGCGTGGTGGCTGTCCACACCTCAAAATTGTGTGGGGTGGTGCAGGAGATGGGATATATGAGGGCCTGGAGGGTCTTCTTGTAGACGTGACTCTTCTACAAGGGCGCAGAAGATAGAAAGAGAGAGAAGTGCAGGGTCAGGATCAGCAGAATGTTGAGTGTTTTTGTCACAATGTGAATTAATACTGTATATGATCACCGACCAGTTCTTCGTTATGCAGCGTGCTGGACGTCAGGGCCGAGGTGATGCCAGCCTTCCTGGAGTTCTGGACCAAGGACTGAGCGGAATAAGAGAGGAGCGGTCAGTTTCTCACAGCTCCCACCTCAATATCTTATTTCTTATCAAGAGAAATCTCAGAGCAGCCGATGAGGCAGGGTGTTATTATTACTGTCTGTCTGGCAACGTTCCCCTGAATAGAGGTGACAACTGCAGAATTTAAAGTGCTTCCTCTCATAAGAGTGATCAATTTGATGTTGAGACAAGAAAACTAGCAAACCTTCATAAGTTCAATGTTTTGATACACAGTGGTGTTGATATTACTCACCATAGCCTGTGGCGGTGAGGAGAAGATGGGAGGAACAAGGGAGAGATTTAATATTAGAGAAGAGCAAGAAAGAGGGGGACATTTCCACAGAGAATTAAAAATGCAAAAGATGCTGAGAAAAGATGCTTCATCCAGAATAAAAGCACGGTGCAGGAATCAAACAAAGTGAACCTACAGCTAGATGTGGAGACTTTAAGTGCGGGGAAGGAAGTCAACCACACTCGAGTATTTGATATCTGAATGAAAGAGCCTGTGATCACTGCTCATTCAGCCAGCACCCCACCCTGTCCGATCAATTACCAGAGACACTCTGACACGTCGTGAGTGTGTGTGTGTGTGTGTGTGTGCATTCACCAAGGCGAAAGACAGAGAGAGGTTTGGGAAACAGCGGTGCACCTGCCTGTGACTGTCTGTCAGTGCTTTGTGACTGTTTATTAATGAAGACAGTCATCTGAGCTAATTACTTGTGTGTGGTAAAGCTTTGACGTTGTGTGTTAAGGGAAATGGTACACTGAGCTTTGCCTAAAGTAGTTAAACTAGCCTCCACTACAGGACATATTTTACATTAAAGGGAATAGTTTGACATTTTGACAGATACAATACGCTTATTTGCTTTCTTCCTTTCTCTCTCTAACTCTCTGGGTATTTCCCAAAATGTCAAACTATTCCTTTAAAGTTTTCTTTCATTTATCTTTCTGAAAGGCTGAAACATGTTACTAATGTGAGCTTAATGTGTATCTATACTTGCTAGTAAGATTTCTCGTAAGGTAGAAAAGTGAAAATGCTGTCCAGGCTGTGAAATAGTACGAGACACTCTAAGGACTTGTATGAATGAGTTACAGCTTTCTCCAGAAGATTTATATTCCCAACAGTCTACTCTCTAATGAGGCAGCATCAGGGAGGCATGGGGACGATGGCAGTGTGGGGAAATAAAAGGTCTGTTATTTGACAGCATCTAGCAGACATCAGTGTCAGTCAGAGGAAACCTCTGGCCTTGCCTGTGGCCCTTTAGCCTTGCATCTTGCCCCGTCAGGCTGTAATAACAGGGAAATGTATCGTCTGTTAGCATTGGGCTATAAGACGAGAAAGAAGGAAGGAAAACAGGAGTAGGTTTAATAGATGAGAGTGCTGACTGCTGAGCTGAGTGATAGATAGACTCGGGAGATGTGAGACACTTAGTCAGGGGAATATAAAGAGATTAGTGCAGAAACTCACCAGATCTCTGACCAGAGGCATAGCTTTCCTCTTCCTGAGGTCTGGCATACTGTCAATGCTATACAGAGCGCCACCCATCCTGGAGACAAAACACGCACAGAGCAGGATTCAACAGCAGCTATTACTTCAGCTACAGTTGTTAACTAGAACCTGGACATGATGAATCAATTAGACAATAAATGCATTCAGACATTAAGGCCATGGGCTTGCCTTTTAGTTGGTAAGTTATAGATTTTCAATGTAGTAACAGCGTCACGGTTACTTACCCTGCTGATAAAAGCAGAGAGGCGATGCCAACACTTTCTCCTCTGGCCTGAGGGGAAAGAGAGAGATGAGATGGAAAAAAAAAGAGGCAAGCAGGGAGCCATTAGAGCTGTGGCTGGAAAAATGGGAAGCATAGAATATTATGGTACTGTACATAGTGTTTTTATATTTATACTGAGAACGACAGAATCAAGAGATGCTGTATGATGTTCCTGAGCAAAAGGCAGTATTTCATAGTGAGTTTCACTAGTAGCTGTATCCACAATGACCCCAAGTGTTCCCAGAATTCACAAATGAATAATACAACAGTGGTGCAAGGGAAAAAGGAGGGAGATTGGGAGAGCGGTATAGCTGAGTTGTGTCTTTCTGAGTGAGTATTTTGATTACTGACATCAGCAGTGGCTTCTCTGTGTTTGAGAATCATAGTAAAAGTAGATTACAGCCAGATGGCCATCCGTGTAATCATTCTTCTAATTCTATCTGTTCTATTATTGAAAGACATGTTCTTTGTCTGGCTGCCTGTTCAAAGAATGACAAGCAGCGTAGATACTCGCGTCACACTTGCGCACAGAAATAGTCATGATTGGTATAAACGCCAGGCTTTTAAAATTACACTTAGCAGACTTACAGCCGCTTCCTACGTGTTTGTTTGGCTCACCGTAAACATCTATGAGCCACACAGGATACACACAATATGAACTGGATTGATTAACACACTACCGGCCGCACCCACCTGAGCGTCGGCTCCAGCCATGGGTAATCAGAATGGACTACATGCAAATCGCTACGAGGATGGCAAACAACTGAAAAGAAAATAATGAAATGGCAAAACAGTACAAGGGGTAAACAAAAACTATCAAATAAACACAAGACAATATAATCCACAACAATAATCCAACTAATAACTGGGAAACATGGTGGACCAGGCAACAAAAGATAGAAAAAACCACACAGTAACAGTAAGAGGACATGCAGGGACTGATGCAACAAGTCAGTGAGCTCAAATAGTAGCCTAGTAAACCAAAGCAGTGCAACACCAGAGAGGACATATTACCAACTCATATGAGCTCATATGAATGCACACCTCTGTGCACAAAGAAACACACCCACACACCCACACACAGGCTGTACCTCTTGCAGCTGTAGTCGTACTCTGCTGAAAAGTCGAAGCCAGTTGGCTTTGGCTCTGGCAGGACCAGGTTCCATGATTTCCCTCTTTGGGAAGCTAAAAGATTAAAGATGGTACAACATTTTCAGAAAGAATAACAGAAATACCAATAAACCTCATGATGTCTTAAGTTGCTTTGAGGAAAATGTGTGATCCAGTCACCCATATGAAGGATTAAAAGTCAAAATATCTACTTTGATTTTGATTATTCTTTTCATTCTTTTCATGCAAGTCTTTCAATTTTGTGGAAGTGAATCACTGGAGAAGCCCTTGGAAGGGTAACACATACACCATGTATGTGTATCCTCCATGAAGCTAGTCTCAAAGAAAAGTAGTCTGTGTAGCCTGTTTGCTGACTCTTCTTCAGAGTCTCTTTCCTATGTTCATCTTTTAGATATTTGGCTGTGGTTGTTGTCTGTTGAATACTGTATGCACTTATTGTTACTTACTGCCAGATGACTGTCTTTGTGCTGAAATGTAGCTAAATGTAGCTGTTGAGAGTGTGTGAACAGTGTTTACCTTGGAACAGGCTCCTCTGGTTTCTCTTCAGGAGCTGGAGGGACACTCTCTGCTGCTGGAAGCTGCTTGGCGGGTCGAGGTTCCTCCAGCAGCGCCTCAGACTTGGGCTCAGGCTCCAGAGACTTGGTATCTGGAGCTGGGACCTGTGATGTAGTCGTGGGGGTGGATGCAGAGGTGGTAGACAGAGCTGGCTGGGAGGGTGCAAATGGAGGCTTGGTGGATTCTGCACTGAAAGGGGGAAACTTGTCATCCTGTGTGACTTGAGGTAGACCAGGAGCTGTGCTGGGGGGCTGGAGCTGATCATGGGCTTGCCGCTGCTGATGCAACGATGCCTGCTTCTCTAGCGGTGGCCTGGTGGAGGACAGACCATCAGACGGGGGCATCAGGGTAGGGGCAGTGCTTGTGGGTGTGGGAGTGTAGGGTGGCTCCTGGTCTTCGCTAAGTGTGCCGTCAAGTGCATACATTTCTTCATCTTCCTCATAAGGCATTTCCTCCTCATCTTCATAGTTGTACTCCCCTTCCTCCACGTACAGGTCACCCTCGTCTTCAGCATACAGCGCCCCTTCTTCCCCTCCATCTTTGAGGTAGCCTCCCTCATCGCTGTAGACGCCTTGGGGGTCCTCACCGTCCCAGCCCGGGGAATCCTCTTTGCCGTAGCTGACGGAGGAGTGGCAGGAGTGGTAGGAGTCGTTTTCATCGTAGAACTCGGAACCTCGCAAGCTCTCGCCGTCCTCAGGAACAAACTCCTCACTGAGCTGAGAGCTGCCTCGACTCAACTCGCCTGAAGAGGCGTAACGACTGTCTGTGGGACTGAAGGGAGGGGGATACAAACACCTGTTACATGAGCACATCCACACAGGTTTAAAGGTAAACTAGAGGAGTTCCCACACTTAAAGTTTGGCTGTCGCAGTGACACTTAAAAATTTGCCAAATTTTATGTGAATGTCCAATCAGTGTTGATGGTAGATGTAGTCAAATAAAGCAATAAAGATCTCAGTGCCTGCGAAATCTGTTCCTCTGGGATGAGCACTGTCATTTTATACTTTCTTTGAGAAGAGTTAAATCTGAGGCAACTGGACTTGTAGTCGAGACGTTTCTCCTCTCAAATAAGATGCTTCTTCAGTTCTGAGTTTTCTTATTGGTTGGTTTAAAGTCTGTGAACTGAGGAACCCTCTTGGATGAGAGGTGAAACGTCTTCACAGATCTACAATCAAGCCCAGTTGCCCCAGATTTAACTTTTCTTAAAGAAAGCTGATCTGGGGTTGACAAAAAACCTTCACACACTGTCATTTCACACGAACAGCGAACAATAAATGGTCGAGCTGCAGGAATTTGCTTAGTGCCCAGTGGCTAGCTTAACTCAGTGGGCGTGGGCATCAGAAGCTAGTGTGCAATGCATCCTGCTACATGTAGGCACTGCCAAGCAGGAGAACTCAGCTTTCTCGTCGATCTAGCACACACTTTATTTATTTTATAGCTTCAATTGACTGTGTTTACCATCAACACTGATTGGACATCCACATAAAATGTAGCAAATTTTCCCTTTAAGGAAATTATGTTGGGGCCAGGGAGGGAGACAGCTAACCAATAGGAAAAGAGGAGTGAATTTAAACCAACCAATAAGAAAACTCAGAGCAGGGTAGTGGGGGATTAGGTTTGTGATGCATCTATGTAACTGCAAGGGGAATCATCTTTTTTCATAATGGGATACTAGTTCACACGCAAATTAATACAGAAACACACACCATACAAAAAGATATAAATAGACCTATTCAAATGAACGAGAGTGAACTTGGAGAGGTTGAGGGTAATTTATTAGCCTGACAGAACAAAAACAGTTCCCTTTTTTTTTCAGATAAATCAGTGAATAATATTTATTCACGATGATGAATGAGGCTATTAGACACTGAGACAGACCATGAGTCAGAGAGAGATTTGAGACACATGCAAAAACAATTTCTTACACGCACACACACACACACACACACACACACACACGCACACTTTATTGTTTCGTCTCTATTGATTACAGTGATGTTGGTTCAATAATGCATGGAGCAGTAAAGGAGAGAACTGTATTATGGCTTTGGGCTGTGAGCCAGAGGGAATACACAAGTGCGGGTGAATGGACACATAAACACTCAATCACGACACCTCTGTTTTCTATTCATCACTTATCACACAATCTCTGTCTCATCCAACACAAAGACTGACACAGACAGTGACAAATGCTTGCATAATGTGTGAGTCTAAATACATGTCTGCCCTCGTTCTTAGTAGAGAATACAAAAAAACCCAAAATGAAACTAAGATGAAAATGAACATAATCTGTCTTGGCCTCTCTGTTGGGGCCCCATTATTGGGCTGAAGGCCTCCTGCTGTCTTACAAGTGGAAATTAAATGTGTATAATTACCAAGTATGGGACACCCAGAATAAGACAGGGCTCTTCACATACAGGATGAGGCCGTAATAACAGGCTTTCGCGATAACAGATTCACGCACACACGCACAGATTCACACAGGCTCTTCCACAAACTCCAACCAACAATTAACCTCTCTGTCTCTGGCTGTTACGAAACACCACACACAGACACGCATCTTGTCAATCTCTCGCCCACACACATAAACACAAAACAGCGCAGAACTTACAAGAGTTTAACAATGGTGAAGATGAGCATGATACACCATTTTGTGATACTAATTTGTGATTCTTCACCAGGAACACAGTAAATATAGATGCAGGACCAGTAGTTTTCTATAAAAAAAAGTATAGAATATACATATACAGAGATAGGGTAAGAGCGCATGCATGCAAGCACAGCGAGCGAGGAGGACGGGACAAGTCCACCACTGACGTCACAGCGAGACGGAGTCACAGGCCGGAGCAGGAGAAGGAAGAGGAGGAGGAGTTTGAGAGGAGGTACAGAGACCCACCTATCGGACAGTGAATGCCTACTGTCTAGAGAATACTGACGACTGGTGCGCCGGCTTGACCCTGAGCCTGAGTCGATATCGCTGCGCCCGTTGGTGGCCGAGTCTAAACTATCATAGCGTCTGGTAAGAGGAGCAGGAAGGGAGGTAGGGAGGAGGGGAGAGGTGGGAGAGGAGCATCAGTAGAGCTCAGTGCAAATCTTTCAAAGAAAGCTCTCACCAAACTAAACCTCTGCACTGCCCGGTTAAAGGATAGACTCACAGTTTTCCAAGCTTGTCTTAAAACAACAGTCAGATGTTCATGTGAACATTGAAGCTGTGAACATTTCTTGCTGTAATGATTCAATAACTTGTCCAACATATTTCATACTAAAAAGTCAAGCTGAACAGGAGGAATGATTGCAGCAATCTGTTTCAATACTCACATGAACATCTGATTATTTTTTAAAGACACACTTGAGAAATTGTGAACCTGTCTTTTAATTTCTGCACAGAGACTTCTCACTGAGGTTGAGCACTTCAAGATTTATGTTACCCATCTAAATCTAACCAAATCAAGACATCTGTTTCAGCTTTTCTGAGCAATGCATTGAGTTTTCATCATCTGCCGCCTTGGAAAACATGTCCGCAGAAGGTTCAGATATACTGTCATGTCCAGCAGTTCATTTAATTTTCTGCACAACAAGTCGAAGAGATCACATGGGGTTTCTGATGCTCACACACTCAACATGCACACAAAGATGCAGACGCGCACACACGCATTCTCACATGCACACACACACACATACACACACAGAAAAGATAACCACAAGGGCCCACTTCATACACGACCTGTATACAAGAACTGTGTGCCCCAGCATGCTTGTATACACTGAGGCCAGGGTTATTCTCTAGAGGAGGAGAGCACAGTGGGACAACATGTTACCATGTACATTACAGTGAAACAAAACAAGGCCACTGGGGCTTGGAGGCTGAATGCTAGACTTCAAATTGAGTCATTCACTAAGGAATACTTTAAGAAGAGAAGGGTGACATTGCATTTTCAACATTAAACAGTTTTGTTCTCTCTGTGTTTGTCTCTTCCTGTCTCATCACAACAAAACCTTTCTCCCTGTTGTTGCTACATTCTGACAGCCCGTCATGGTAATCTCATAAAAGGGAAAACCAAGTCTCAGTTATGGCTACGTAGAGGCTGTAGGGTGCTTGTTACCTCATGGCTCTGTGGTCGTAGTCCAACTCATGGATTTCGTCGTTGTAGGAGTGTCTGTAGTGCTGGTGCCTCATTGGATACTGGTGCATGGAAGCATTGGGCTGGGAGGTGGTGTAGTAGGGAGGCGGGATACTGTTACTGGTCTCACTGCGGTAGTCACTATCCCTGTCGTCCACAGCGCTGTCTTGATCCTCGTCTGTTCGCACAAAGACAGCAGGAGATGAGACAAAGTGATGAGGCGAGACAAGAATAGGGTGATGGATCAGAATTGTGTTATTAAGTATTTGTATAGCAAATAATTCTGATGTTGTTTACGTTTAACATAAAGTTTGGATTTAGGACGATTTGTATGACACCAGGCAGGGTGTGAATCCCTGAACAGATGCTAAACTGACTTTCAACTACTTTACTATGGCTGAAAAAAACAACAGTGTGGGTTTGGTTTCAGAATTGGAGGGGCATACTGCCGTGGAAACGAACAAAACAAACAAAATAAAACCCCAAATTACAAAAGAAAACCTTTAAATTAATTCAGCAAATAAAAAATAAGTTATTGTGTTTTCCATAAAAATGGAAGGATGACAAAAACTTTGAAATCTGATGTAAACCTCTGTGTTGGAACCAAGCAGCAACCTTCATGGCTGTAAAGTGAAGCCAATGCAGAAGTGTCAAAAACTGCAGTTCCTCAAACGGCCACTTGAGGCTGGCTACAGAACGAGTCAATCTCCATAAGTCCCAATGTTAAAACGTCCAACTTCACAGCAGAAATAAACATAGAGGGAACCACCGTTCATGACAACTGTACTGAGGTTGAATTTCTATTGAACTCGCATAATTAACAGTGTGGCTGTTTTTATTGACAGGTGGGTGGTGTTATCGGTGGCTTGTTTGAGAACCCAGGCATTGTTCAGATCCACTGATGATCCACGTCTTTGCTCATTTTTGGTTTAGCCGTGAGGCAGCAGAGATATAACTGCCTAGATGGCGATGGCCAGAGCCACCACACTCTAAGCTTTACAACGGCTCTTCAGAAACCTATGGGTGAGGATACTACGTCCATTCTTTATACTGTCAGTGGTTGGAACCATACTTTAAACATTTGTTAGTTTCCTTTATAGATACCTGATACTTTCTGATAGATTATTTACCACAACGAACATTAGCTATTTAATGTCATTTATGACTTATGTAAATTAAAACCTAGATATTATAGAATATATGGTATATACATATTATATAATATCTGTGTTTAATATCGATGCACATTTCAGGCTAGTTCTGCCAGCCTGTATGTAGTCTGAGAGGCAAGACCCAGGGCAAAACATCAACTCTGCACAGTCTGTCACAGTACAAAGCACCAGTTGCTGCTGCTCTTTAATAAGGCAACTCAGCTGAGTATATCAACTTGGATCATCTGTCATATGGACTGGGTAGCGGGACAATAAGAACAATGTTCAGAGAGACTTAAGTAAAAAAATCTATTTGAAAGCATGAAAGTGAAGGGGACACGCCCCAATCCCCAGTGGAGATTATACTGTTGGAAAAAACATCAGTGTTTATTTTACTGTAAATTTACTCAGTTTTAACAGGTTGACTTTTAATCCATCAGAAGAATGTGGATACGAGCTGTGAGGAAGTTCAGACAGGATGTGCGGAGAAAAAATATATTTTTGTGGCAGCTAATGGTGGCTGGGGAAAACTACACAAGGAGATCATTACATTAAGTGAGACATGGACAATAAATACAGAATTACTCCAAGTCATTAGCAGAAGGGCATAAAAGAAACTTACTTTGCTGATCTCCCCATAGACTCCAATTACCTACAAGGAGATAAAGGGTTAGAAAAACCAAATTAGGTTTGGACCACAGATTACACAACACATCAGCAGACTACAAAGCCAGGTAAACAAACATGTAAAGATTGGAAACCCTGAGGAATAATTATTTTAAGATGTATATATGTGTGCAGAGGGTTCATCAGTGCATGTGCGTGAGTAGAAAAAAGCACAAGTAGATCAAATCAGCTTTTGTGCAAATGCGGCTGTCCTTGGTGCTGCTAAGTAACAAAGAACAGAAAATACACACATGCTGTTATCATCTCTGCACACACACAAGCATCATGCCACCAACCAACCCCTCTGTTCACAGATTTATCTGATACACACTTATCCACCTGCTCCCTGTGTCATCATCACTAGACAGACAGACAGCCAGGCAGGGCGGTGTGTGTCTGACAACCAAGCGTATGTCAGTTCACATTCATCGCACATCTAGCACCTATAAGTCACTCGAGTGTTCAGACAGGCTTGCATGCATGATTCGTCACATCAGCTTCCCTCCCGCCTTCCTTCCATGCTTTGCTTCATCTATCAGCCTCATTTCGACCTCCTGTCTAGTCCAGTTCTCAGTACGAGTCAGCGCGAGTCGGGAGAGGAAAAAGAGGTGACATAAAAAGGACACAGCAGGAGACAGAACAGGAGGAGGTGGGCGTAGGAGTGGCGTTTGACACTCACAGCACTGTGTGGTTGGTGCATGTAGTGGTCGCTCCTGTTCTTCTTGATAGGCGTACTGAAAGGAAAAAAAATAAACAACAGACATCTTAGGAGAAGAAAAAATATTGACTCTGGCAATTCTGCTGTAGGGTGTAATTAGAGAGAGTATGCAGGATAAAGAAAGAGTTGGAACGGAAACAGAGATTAAGAAATATAGGTGACAGATGGTGCAGAGAGAGTTCTGTGAATCTTACATCTTGATCCCTCATGGCATTTAGTTGTTCAAGTTTCTTGGCCCAGTATCTGGCCTCTTCCTCTGGAATGTCTGCAGCACACAACACAAACACTCAACATGTTTCTCTACTCAGCACATCAAATAGCACATCATTGTTTTGCCAACTGCTGTTTGCAAGGACTTTCAATCTAAAGAAACAGCACTCGAGGTAGTGTTAGTGGTGTAGTAGTCGAAGGAGTACTAGTGGTAGTAATTGCAGCAGCACCATTAGTAGGACAAGCAGTACTAGATGTTGTACCAGTAGAAATAATGATAGTGGTCGAGACAAAAGTACTAAATACTAGCTCCAGTGGAAACTGAAACAAACCAGACAGGATAAACACAGCTATGAAGTAAGGTCAAACCTAGTGGCAGTTCAAAGCGGGTGTCGAGCAGCAGCCGGTGAAAGGTCGGGTCTTTGGTTCCACAGATCTCATTTTCAGCCATGATCGCATTGGAGTCCAGGGTCAGCCACTGGCCCGGACCCTCCTGGAAAAGATAGAGGGAGATGAGGGGCCGAGTAATATGACTGCAATCATACCTAGAGCATGATAAATATACCTTTTGGTATGTGCTCAAAATCTGTCATTCGTCCGAATCGCTCTCCACATCTCAGTTTTTTTTCCAACAATATAAAAATTATAATATAAAGTAAGTGAAAACAAATTGGAAATTCAGGATATCAATAGCTTTGACTAAAACACCTAAAATGACACCTTGTCATTTTTACATTTGTGTTTGTAGACGGATTTATAACCTGAGATATAATAAGTGAGCCTTAGAGGTTCTGGTAGACGTACTTTTGAGCATTAGAGAGACTCAGGCAAGCAGTTTCCCTCTGTCTCCAGTATTTGTACTGAGGTAATCACCTCCAGGCTACTACCGATCTTCTCACTCTGGGCAAGAAAGCCAATAAGCATGTTTCCAAAAATGTTGAACTATTCCTTTAAATGAAAAAGAAGCCTCCTACAATGGCCCAAAAAAAAACTCATTTTATCATTTTTTTTTTAAACCAAAAGTTATCACAACTGGGAATCATCAGCCTCCCTCCAGCCAAACACATATTTATCTACAGTTCCTGACAGAAATCTGACAAGAACCACTCGCTCCAACAACTTAAAATAAAGCCCATTACGTCATCTTAGTATATCATTCAATTAAGGGGTTTATTAACCAGCTCCTGGTGCACAAACATAACAAGCCTGAATGTGAAATGTATTATTTATTATGCCAATTACAGTATGTTTCACAAAGGCATCGGGAGCTGTGCTGTATTATGGATACATTATTTTGATTCTTTTAATAATGGCATGAATTCATCACTCTGACTGGAGTATTGGTGTACATGTACAGGTACAAGTGTAGCCAATAAAATCTAATGCTGGGAGACGTCTTAGCCAGAGTGAGAGTCAGAGTGAGGGAGCGTACCTCGTTGGACTGCCGGATGCTGCGCAGGGGGATCCATAAGGTGCCCACCATGGTGTCCCAGATCAGCCCTTTATTCCACACCTCCACTGTCAGGCCCAGATCCAGGCGGTTTATTTCACTGCTCGCCAGAAAGAGGAAGCGGCAGATTGAGAAAAAGAGAAATGAGTTAGGAAAAAGCAAATGAATGAGGGTAAATTAATGTATATTAATGATGTGTAATAATGCAGAGAGAGTTGAGTGGAGACAGACGCATCACTGCACAAAGGGGTTTCAGCGAAAATACAGTCTATGAAATAAGGAGCTGTGCTTAAATCTGGTGATGGATATGCAATGTGATTCAATCTGCTGAGGGAAATGAGTCATTCGGCACGAAGATGGAAGGAGCAGGTGATTGTCAACTAGGCTGCCGGCAGGATATCAGAGACAGCACAGACAACAGCAGAGATCTATCTATATTTCTGTATGACAAACAAAAGTGAACTCAATGCCTCCCTGTTTCCATCAAGCAACACTCATATGCAGTCCATATAGCCAAGATCTAGTCCAGCTAGGATTTTTAAACTGATTACAAATCTGACTGGCAGATTATCAGCTCGCTAAGCATCCCTCATTGTCCAATAGTACCTCTTCTCAAGCTCACTTGCTGTCTTAAGTGAATCAAAACCTAATAATAGCCACAGTATTGATATGAAAATGCATCTTTCTGTTTCCCTGGGAGTCAAAGAAATAAACTGGCAAAAAGCTGAATGATGCTTCACACAAGGGCAAAAGAGAACAAGGAGCATGAGATGAATCTAAAGAGAGGGGATGGCAACTCGTATTTATCTGTTGTATTTGGCTGTTTTATTTCTATTCAGTCAGCTTTTTAGAGTTAGGAGGTATAATAATGAGGCCTGGAGAAACCCTCTACACTGTGTGTGTGAACTCTGCTGGAGCAGCTCAGACATCACAGGTGTTATGGCATCCCCTCAGTCTTCAAAGGGAGAGAGACAGAGAGGGAGCAAGAGGGCAAAAATAACTCCTTTTAGGAAGTATAAATGTTACAGCTGACCCTGCTGCCCTGCGTTGCACAACATCTCTGTGCCGAAGAATTGAGTCACCGAGGAGACCTCTCAGTTCATGTGAATTAACACTATTCCTTATTCATTTGAGACTCTTTATATATTTTTGTGGACTTGCACCTACCAACTAATATTCATACTTTTTTTAGGAACTACAGTTTGTCACACTAAATTTACGACCATAATTTTTGCAAGAGCAAACCCTAAACTCTAAAATGCCTTTAGGTTTAAAGAGATTTCTTGCATGAAAGTCTATTTAATATTACTTTTACTCTTTAAGAGTGAAATGTTATGTTCAAACTAAAAAAACATTGTGCCCAAAAGTCAGAGCTACAGGGAGAGTAAGAAAAGAGCTTGATACTTCAAAGAGAGCTCACTCCAACAACAACACTGACACAATGGACAATTTTAAAAAAGATACAAATTGATTCAGCAGAACTAGACGTATCTTTGTTATCCTATGTATTCTTCTTCTTTGTCAAAACTTGGTGCCTCTGTTACCCAGTAGCGGCTAGTAGCGGCTAATATAGCCTCGACCCGCTTGCCTCAATCTGAGATGAGCGAGCTACAGCGGTCTTGTAAACTCACTTCTGTCTAACTTGACTTGTAATCTTCAGTCTTTGACTTAAGTGACATCACTTGAGGCACTTTAACACAGATCCATCTAAAGGCACAAAACGTTTTATACAACTTTCTGTCACACATGCACTCCCACTCTTCATGGCTTGACTTCATTTTGATTAATCTAATGGCTCCTTTCTTGATCACATAAACTTTAATAGTCTGTCTGTATGTGTACGGTTGTTTGCCTGTGAGCATTTCTCTGCTGCCTGCCTAACTTTGATGGGACGGATGCAATGAGAATCGATGGTCTGCCAACTTTGGGATTGTCTGGAAAAGACCCATAAAACCACAACCATAACTTTGTGGGTCCAAGGGAAAGGCTCATTACACAACAGGTGCTCTTTAAAAGAAGAAGACAGTGAGAGGAAAACGTGAAAGAGGAGGAAGAAAAGGAAAGTGTGTGAATGTAGTAAGAAATCGTGAGTCAAAATTTGTTGTGGCAGTGACTGTCCTCCATTACAACATTATACAATCGATTTTACAGAAGAAGACAGGGGCTTAAAGAGGAAAAGACATGCTGAGATAAAAGGATGCAGAAGACGTGAAAAAGGGCACAAAGCACTCACAACATAAAATCCTGTTCCCAGCATGGCTGACTGCCACGCACAGCAATGGTTGTGCTCTTAACATTCTGCACCTTCAGGGTCACGTATGTGTTAAATTTCTCTGCAAAAAGTAAAATATGAATACCATTAGTCATGCTACAGTGTGTGTGTTCATAGGAAACAACCTGAATCAGTTAAAATAAGTAAAAACGGGTCACAGGTCACAACTCACCTTGGGGTCCATCAAGCTTGGCTTTCTTCACTGCAAAGAAATTGAGGAAAAAAAAAGATATTAGATAAAAATATAGAATTTGCAAACAGTTTTTATGGAGCAGATATAAAATTCAGTGAAGTTTCTTCCCCTCTCTCGATCCAGGCAGGCCTCTGCCTGTAGCTCATGTGTATGAAAGTATGCTTGGCTGATGATTGACAGGCGCCTGGCATTTGAGAGAAAAGAGGCGAGTGCTGTTTTTCTCAGGCTGGGACTCCTCTGTCCTCTTTGGGCAGAATGCCATGCTCTCAATATGAAAGACTGCATCCGTTCAGCAGGAGATGTCAGGATCTCTGAGTCAGAGGGCCAGAAGGACAGTTTGTGCAGGTGAGAGTAAAAGGTGATGCCAGGTAGGAGAGCAACCACATGCCTCGTCGTCTCTGAATGATGTATGTGTGTGTATTCTTGCATGGCTGACAGCAGGAGGTGGTGGATAAAAGATGGAGCAGTGCTGTTTTTTGTCTAACACAATAGACGAGGCTCTACTGAGGTGCTCCTCCATGCAGGGACCTCTGAAGGTACCAGACTGACTTTTAAAACCAGTGACGTCAAAAGCCTATTCATTATTCATTCAATCCGGCACCCCGCCGATGCCCACCATCCCCATGTTCAGCAGTGAGGTATTAATATTCAGAGCTCTGTTTTTTTTTTTTATCCCTGCTGATTGCTTCTTTTCACTGATGTTACATTTTAGGAAAGAAATGCAAGGAATAATTTAAAAATCAATCTAATTGGAACAACACGAGTATGTATGCTTGACTTTATAATGTATGACCTACAGTCCAACTCTCTGTAATAGAAAACTAAATAAATAAACACTCCTTGTTATTAAATCAATCATTTTTAGGGTAGGAAAAGTGATGCTGACAAAGAAACTCTCTCACTCTGAGTCAGTTTTTCTTAGTCAGTGACAGCAGATCAAGCATGATAATCATTGTGAACAAATTGGCTTCTAAAAATAGTCACCCCAGGAAACCCTTGGGACAACGCTTAGCACTTAAATATTGGTCGGATTCATGAGGGAGGCACCGGAGTAAGTGGTCTGGTGGAGCGTGTGCTTCAAAGTAAAATCCCCTTCCTGATATTTTGTAGCTGCTGACAAGGCAGTCACGCCTAAGGGGTAAAGAAGGCTCTCTTCCATGGAAGCACTGAATATACATTTAAAAATGACATTCAAATGAGTAATTTCTTTGCTTTGAAATGATAATAAATGACAGATGCACCTTGTCCAACACTGTCTCGTATACTCTCCATACCATAAGCCAGTCATCAGTCCTCTCTCACTCTCTCTCCATCACTCACTCCTACAAGCTCCCCCTGCCATGTGGCGAGTATGCACGTGTGCTCCCTTTCTATCTCTTTCTCTTGTGCTCCATTAATCTCTCTGTGCAGCCGGATGCGGGCAGAGCGAGCTGCATCCCCAACACTAAAAATAACCACTTCAGTGTGACAGGGGTGGGGGGTGCCGGAAAGGGGTGTGTGAGTGTGGGGGTGGGGAGGGGGTTACTTACAGCTCACAGGCATAAGACTAAACCGGCATTGCTGCAGATACAGCACATAGGGAAGGAGTGAAGGGGAGTAAAAGAGGGAGTGTGATATATTTTCTGCAAACCCTCAACAGAAAATGTTGAGTATCTGCCACGGCAATTACAGAATTCCATTTTCTCTTTCTTTGCTGGGCAAAATTGGACAAATACATTCACTCGTGCCCCGGTCTCGAGGAGCTAAAGCGGCATTTTATTTCCTGAGGTTTTCCAATAAAAAGGTTTCAAAGGGCCCCACACTTTGGAGCAATTATACTGACACCAGCAACATGACAATATAAACCTGCAGACAGGAATGCAGTGAAAAAAAAAATCTAAATATTATGACAAAAAAGAGAGAAATGACTCAAGTGCACAATTATGTGAAAGGTCATTACAGCATGTCCCTCTGTGCTCACTCTCTGCCGGATAAAATTTAATCACACACCTGCAATATACCTTTAGGCGTATATCAATAATGGTGATTAGAGTTTGACAGTCAGTATCGACTGAATACTGCATTCATACAGACTAATTAAAAACACATAAAGACATGGGCAGACTTTCAGTATAGGTGCAGTATATACTGTATGGATTTCAAGGCTATATCTAACAGTACATGTGGCGTTGGACTCATTATCCACAGAATATGAATGCAGCATTAGTCATTACTACAGTAACACAGCAGTGTGTTTGAAATGGTAATAAGACAAAGAACTAGCCAAGGACGATTGGTGCTAAATTATATTAATTTTTAATGTTGGACTTTTTGAAAAATCTTTCCTAATGATCTGAATGCATATGTAAACAGTTTTAAATAGATGTTTGGATGGTACCTTCATGAAAGAAGGTGAAGGTGACACTAACGAGGATGTGTCTCTGTTCTAAAGTTATAATGCGTGAATTGGCATCTCGCTACTGAAGGTGACAGTTAGAGGATGGTTAACAGATCTGAATACGCTTATTCAGCTTCGGTGGCACAGGCTATCATTTCAAAGGCTACATCTAACATCCCGAGACATGGAAGTAAACACACATCTCTGTCCAGGCAATGCCACATCACTGCTACTGCAATGTTTTTTAAGCCCAACTCATGTTACCATGCAGCTCAAGGTAAACAGCCATGCGCACAAACCTCTCCATTTTTTCATTCTTTTCACAGCCACCATGAGAAAAACATATAATATCAATATGAACCTAGCTGCAGGCCTGTGTAGAAACTAATGAGAAAATGCCAGCAGAGACCTAAAACACCATTGGGGTTGCTATGCCAACACAGCTTCAGGACATAAAGGGACCGACAACGAGCCTGAATCTCAATCCTGACATCTGTGCAATCAGCGTAGCACTGGTGTCAACAGTATAGCAGCCTCTTCATAAACACTACAGGCCTGCTCTGACGTCTCTGAAGAAGAAGCTCTTCCATCTTTCCTTCGCCGCTCCCTGATAAATCAGACACCATATTTATCAAGTGTCTCAGAGTAGGAAATGAGCTCAAACTGGCTCAAAGGTCACTGAGTTCATGTTGCAGATTTTGTTCCTAATTTTAGGAGTTATTAAGGAGTTGTTATTAACTCACACCAATTCATTGAGGATTTAAGAGAGCTGCAGATCTGCTCAAACCTGTCAGTTTTTGAATGTATGCTATGTATTATGATGCTGTAACAGCATGAATTTCATTTTACGGTTCTCCTTGCATAGAGGCAGTGTGAAATAATAAATAATAACTCTAAAAAGTGGGCAATTCTAAAACTTTAAGCACAATACGAAGGACAGGAATGAACGACAGGATTGTTGAGTGGCTTTAACTTTTGGCTGTCAATGTGAGATCTGGCCTGGGGGTGGCCAGAGGTTATTGAGAAGGTTACAGGAGATCCTCAGGATAATGGTATTTCACTCCATAGAGATTTACACAATCCACCTCCGCCAGTTTCATTTTAAATCGTCTGACAGCAAAAGAGATTTGGTTCATTAGACAAAATAAAGTTTTAATAAATGGAACGTCTTCAGTCCTTTCTCTAACTTCACCAATACAACCAACATAACTTCAGCTCTTAGATATGACCTCAAACTCTGCCTACATATATCAATTCAAGATTCAATATATATTCAGTTATTCAGTTATTCTGTGACTAAATGATATTTAAGGGGCTTATCGCAGATTCTGACCTTAAATGTGAAACGGGTATCTGTTGGATCCACTTCCTACTTGTATCACTGGAGAAATACGTCATAGGCTTAATAGAAACAAATGACAACAATGACTGAATCATGTCATAATACAGTTCAATAAGACGAGTCAGGGCCTGTTTACATAGAAAAACCAATTTGGACACCACTGGGGAATCTTGAATTATTCAAAGAAAGAACAGGTTGTGGTTCGTATTATTATAGAACTAAATCAATAACAGAAATATAAATTAAGAATGCTGCAACCAATCACGTGGCTTAAAGAAATATCCTACCGGTAGGCTGCTGCACACGCCTTTTTTCCCCCCATTTGCTCCGCGCAATTACGCACGAAAACTGAGATGAGACGTCTGCACTGGAGATGATTTGTAGTCAAAATGCTCTCTGCTTTTTGACATGAAACATAAAACACCCTGTTACACAGCCACAAACTGAGAGTGGATTACATCTTGTTTTACTATGTTTGACAGCGGCTGCCAGAAAGCATACACCTACTCTATAAATCGATCCGGTTGTAGCAATGCCAGGTTTTTGTCAATTGAACCCAGGCTGTCATCCAGGACAGCACGACTGACATATTCCATTAACAATCCAAATAAATAAATAAATAAATAATAGACTAGAAATAGCCTATCCAATATCGCCAAAGGTGATGTGAGGACTCGCCTTATTAATGGGATTTGCATCAAACTGACGTTTAATAGCATAGTAATTTTTTAACTACAATCCCATTCACGGTGGCTATTCCAAAATATCGATGGATGTATCGCTATCCTCACAAGTAAATCCCCAGAAACCTGTAAAGATCACATTTGAAGCTATTAAAGCCGCTCACACTACAGAAGCTCGGGAAAATGGACAGTAAGTCGTGCCAAGACGTGCATTGTTAGTATTTTTTCTCTCTTACCTCCAACACACAGCAATGACATTTCTTATATGCGCCTTTAATACAGGGTCCAGCTTCTTCACCAGCTTCCGTAATTGAGCTAATTTGTGCAAAGTGTAGCCTGGGAATGAATCGCCGGGGCTGGAGATGGAGAAGCCTGCTGTCGCCAGCAGAGACAGGGGCCTGGCAGGGGCTCGCTACGCTTGGCAAAAATAAAAGTCTTCACACTTTGAGAGTGAACGCCAGCGTCGCAATCCCTCTCGTCTTTTTATGGCGTGTCTGTTTAAATTTGAGACTCTTTTCGCCCCCCTTTTTCTCTCTCAGCTGTCCGCTCCACAACATACAGCCATCTTGTTCAGCTTCAGCACCACCGCTGCTGTGGACAGCTCCTGGCAGTGACGTCAGAGCGGTGGTGGTGGTGGTGGGGGTGTGTGTATATGTGTGTGTGTGTATATGTGTGTGGGTTGTGGGGGATGGAGATGCTGAAACACCTGATTATTAGCCTCTCCCTTCATGTTTCCCATATTTCTCAGACATATCTTAAGAAATCCTGAATTGGTATCCTCATATAAAATCACAATATCACTATGGAGACGAAAAATATTGTGATAATTGATTTGGTAAATATAACCCAGCCCAATTTCTAAGGAAACACTACAACTCCAAATGGGTTCTGGGTAATGATTACTTAGCAGTGAGTCACTGGAAAGTATGTTTTAAAAATATTTTTTATGAATCAGATCATTTTGTGTTCAAGACAGGATGCTCCTGTGCAACTTGCAACATACTGTTCATAATCATACGGTGACCATCACTTATTGGGGGAATTCAGGAGTTTAAGATTAAAAAATGTCAGTTCAGGAGCTTTCCTGTAAGAAGATGTGAGAGCCACTTAAGTCAAAAATTTTATGACATGTTATGTATATGTATAGTCAATGTGTATGTTGAACAGTGGGTGAAGCTTAGGTTGTTTTTAGTTGCTTATGTTCTGTTTTAAGTAAGTTGGTAACGCCTTAAGAAAACAAAAAAGGTGTGGATAATCAAGGTGATACACAGTTTCTGACCGTGCAAGCGTGTAAACCATGTGAAGTAGAGTATCAAGTCCATAATGGATCGAACACTGCAAGTTGTTAATATTTAAATAAATCATTATTCTAGTGTGCCTTCCTCGCTGCATAGTGATTACATTGGATTTTTACAAGAAGACTGAATGAAGTTTATGGACACGAGTCAAAATAAGATACACTCAGCAGTCTAAGTGTCCTAGGAACCTAGGAATACTTGACTGGAAACAGATGAACTGTTTACAGAGTGCAGAAAAAGAAAAATAGATCATTTGTGCCTTGGTGTGATGGAGTATCCTACGGTCAAAATCTGAGCCTCAGTCTCAGTGGTGTTAAACCACAGGTCATTCCAAGAGTCAAGACTTTTTAAAGACCTGTGTGGGCCAACAGCACCCCCTGCTGGATCACAACATCCATTGTATCTTTACATTTTCTCCTTTAGTCTTCACCAAAATTACACAAAATCATATATTTCACCAGTTACTTATAGCAGTGTCTATTGTTGCATGTTTGAGAGGGTGAAACAAGTTATTTCATAATGTGATTTAAACTTCTTACTGTGGTCCACGTGGTACAGCCTCCCTGAAAACCTGAGGGCAACAGAGACTAAACAGATAAAATCTTTTGAGTCTGGCTTTTACTTGAACTATATTTGTTTATTTGTCTATTTAACCATTTCTACATTCATACATCTGTTACATTATTGTTACTATTATTTATTTTGTCTGTCACTGTCAACATGTTTTGGACCTTCATTTTTGATGAGATGGTGTTTTCTCAGTTTGTGTTGCGCTTTTGTTTATAACCTGATTGATGATTGATTGATTGAGATGGGGCCTTTTCTTTTCTTTTTAAATAGTAAGATGTGTCTCACAACATTTTTTTAAATAAGCAAAATGGCACACATTTGCGTTTTGTTGGAAACATTTTCAGTATGGTTTAATGAACATTTCAGAAAATACAAATATACTTCACAAATATATAATATTCTTACAACATGTGAAACTGCGTGTCTATTCAATAACCTGCCATTATCAATGTAAATTCAAATATGTATACTCCAACATTTCATTTTCAACATTTCCAGTTTTTTTTTCTCCATGCACTCTAAATAACACTACGTACCACCAAATGCCACATGGCATTCGTTGTAAACTAAGAATTAGGCTCGTCTTTTTGGACAGGTCATGGGCCTGTAGTAATAACTGATACTACACAATAGGGTCAAGGCCAATCTTAATCTAATAATTCAAGCAGCTTAGAAGATAAAATTACATTTGATGAAATTCCTGAACTGTAAAAATCCTCAACACCGCCACACAAATTTACATTCACAAAAACTCATGTGTATGAATACACATATTCTACAGAATACAGAAGCATAGTAGATGTGTGGTCTCTTGAAGTGTTTGTACCCTTGCCTTTACTATCCTTGAGATACCCACATGCTCTGTGGCACATGGCACTGACTTGAAGTAAAACCACAGGGCCTGTCATGTGTCCCCTCTGGTGCAAGAATGAAAAGGTCTCCAGCTGGAGTCTCCTCATAACTTCTCACTGATAATGACAAAAACAGAAGTAAAAATTCACTTGAGAATTATAAACAAATTAAATGAAAAAAAATATGTTGGACTAAGGTTGAATAATAATGAGGATAATAAAGGGACGTTTTCTCCCACAAACCTGACAACAAACATTAGTTTGATACAATTTCTACTATCTGTGGCCTCTCAGTTTAAGTATTTGTCCCTGTAATGACCTAGAGCATTACTTATAGGATCATATAATAGTAAGGTAAGAAGAAAAGTAATTACATTCTTCCTGATTTGGCAGTGGACATGAACATTTTAATTAATGGCAAAGTGATATTTGAACAAGGTTGCACTTAATTAGAGTGCACTGTGTTCCCAGAACTGCAAGGACCGGTCGTACGATCTTTGTATCTGTCACGGTACAGTGCTGCTCTGATGACAGGTTGTTGGCAGCTGTAGCATTAATATTCTCTCACTGTTCTGGGTCATCTAACACTGCCACATTTTCACTTTGGTGAATGCAACTTGCAATACTCATACAAACAAACCTAACAAAGGGAGAGATTTTTAGGATAAGTATATGAAGATGTTCTAGCCTGAACCCCAGTGTTTTAGCATTAGCTCCTAACGGTGATGAAACATTTAAACCCAGTTTAGCATGTAGTATTACTCGTCTGGTTTATTTATGCTTTGATGGAGAACAGATGAGCTTAGGCAAGATGAAAGATAGCAGATTTATTAGACGAAGCAGCAGCACAGTGGACTATCTTCTTTTTTTAGTGTTAATAAGTTGCGTCTGGGAGATATTAGTTACCTGTCCAGATGAGAGAGAACTTCGCAAAGCTGGGTGAGCAGAGCACGGTGCTTGTGAGGGTTTCCCTCCAGCACTCCATTGAGACGACTCAGGTATGAGTCCAGGTTCCCAAGAGATGGTGTCTCGCCTGTACCTGTTCAGAAAAGACGCAGAAAAAATAAATCCCCACACCCACTCATGGTGAAATATCATGGAAGATATGGCAATCAAATCTAGCAAGAAAATATAACCTGATAGCAACATATTAATCAAATTCTCTTGACCTGGCAGGGGGACTGATGACAAACTGTTGACCAACGTGTGCTTAATGGCCAGCAAGTGTTGGTGAAGAGCCTGCGTGCGCTTCTCGTCCAGCCCCAGTTCAGCCTCCAGGCGCTCTTTAGCGTTGTACATGTCCTTAATGTGCCGCTGAAGCACTGCATTCTGCTCTTCAAACTCAATGTTGGCCTTGCGAAGCCGTCGTAACTCAGCCTCTCGAGCTGAAACCACAAAGACAGAAATAAAACAGGGTTTCATGAGAAACCTATTAGCTAATAAAGTCATAGCACATTTTTGTTTAAGCTTTACCCAGACATGTTAAAGTGAGTTTATGATACTAGAATGAAACCACTTCCTGTTTATCGTTTCTCTGTTACCTTTGTTCTGATCGAGGAACTCCTCTGTGAAGATGGGGATGTCAAATCTGTTTGAGAGGTCAGAAGCCTAAAAGACATCATCAGACAACTTAGCTGCTTGTATGTGAAAATGACACTGAAGAAAATATAGTGATAAGACGTGGATGTGTCATGTACCTTTGATAAAGATGGCTCTGAACTAGTACTGATGATGACAGATGGAGTATCTTCTGAAAGAGAAAAATGTATGTGCATATTCCAGCTCGCATGACACAGAGTAATTCAAAAACACATATATACACAAATATACAGTATCTTGTTATTTGCTCCGGTGAAGTGGTAGTTATTCTAAAAAAAAAACCACACATACATGAGCAGTAACCAACATGACCTATATTACGTAAGTAGATCTCAGTTGTTGTCACCTTTCTTGATCCTCTTGTCTTGTATCTTAGCAGTGGTGATCTGAAAGGCCTCGGTCTGCTGATATTCCTTCAGTTCCTGAGCATACTGCATCTTCTCCCGCTCTGCCTCGTCCAGGTAGCGCTGTTAGTGCAAAAAATGTTGTGTTGCTATTCTGAGGGGAAAATATTGTCTTGCTAATGGATAGGTGCTCAATTATTTGTTACTTTTTTAAAACATGTTTTTTGGAAGTTGGTTACGTAGAAGAATTTTATCATAAAAATGTATGCCATGCACATTTCACCACTATCGAGCTGAAAAACGGCACTGATGAGAAATATCTTTTAAAAATTTAATAGATGTTCTCATCATCTTTGTGAAAGTAAACAAGACAGATGATGACGCTCCAGCAGAACACCAGCAATTCTATTTTTGACTGCGGTTTCTGTGTGCAATTGTGGATACCAGCCCAACTGGCTGTTTTACTGAATATACAATTGTACACAAGACATGTAACATGCAAAGTTTGAGTAACTACCTGTTTGTCATTCTGGGCTAATCGTGTCCACTCTGCTCCAAGTCTCTTGGTGATTTCTGGGAAAGGTAAGTCAGGGTATCGGGCCCGCATATGTTCTCGTCGTTCGTTCAGGAAGCGGACATATCCCGTTACTGGTGCCTTGGGACCATTTGGGAGCACCTTCTTTCTTTTCTTTCCCTTCGGCCAGCCTCTCTTCTTTGGCTGCAGAGAGGAAGAACAACACTCTCATGAAGGCTGCTCACTTGTGTGTGCTTCTCCTCCTTGCTCAGCAGAAAACTTCAACTACATACTACGGTTGTAACTAATAATTTGATATCTATTAATATGTATTATGTAGGTAATATTTTTTATTATTATTATTTTACAATCAAAGAAGACCAACAAATATTCAAATGTGAGAAGCTGAAAACTGAATTTTTAGGGCACATTTTTGTTCCCCATTAATCTTGATCCACTTCATTTATATCTCCTAATGGATTAATTGTTCCAGCTCTACTACATACACTAGCAATGCAACCCTGTAATAAATACAACCTCGTGTTCCTACCTTGTATTATATTAATGTGAGATAGTATATATTTTTTTTTACTGTTTTATTTATTGACACAGTACTTGTTATTATTATTTCGCTTCTAATATTCTGCTCAGGACACTGCCATAAAAGAGCATCAGCCAGCCTACAACGTGTAAATAAAAAGTTAAATACATTTCTAATCATTTGTCCTGTAACATTATAACCTTTATAGATAGATAGGATATACTGCAAGGCAAATTACAGCTCCAGGTCAGATGTAGCAGTACTCACCTCATCTTGTGGCTGATCTGCTGAATGTGAAGGTTTGGGCTGCTGTGAAGCATCACTCTGCTCCTGTTTGATACCTCCCATGATCTTCGTCCGTGCGATTGCCTTTGAAAGTGTAATAAAAAAAAATTAAATTAAATAAACTAATTTTTTCCTCGTAGAGGAGCCGATTCTTAAGCTAACAAGGCTGCTAACAGTTCAGTGAGGCTACACAGCGGACAATATCCGGACAAAACTACTAATTGTTCGCAAGGAAAAAGATTAACGCATGAAAACATGTATTCGTGCATGTAATGATGTTTGTTCACGTAGAACCGTGACAGCTGTTGTAAATAATTATTTATACTTTCTTCGGTTAAACGTCTCGTAGCTCACCCGATGATGATTCCCCTGACCAAACAGGAAGAGAACGCCGTCCGTCATCTGATTGGCCGGCACGCAGAGTCATGATTGGTTGATTTTGGGACTAGCACGTACAGGAAATACTCAAGTAAAATACAAATACTTCAAAATTATATACAGAATTTGAGTAAATGTTAAGTCGTTGCTTTTAATACTGACCGTTCACAATGAGTTATTTTCTTCAACATATTTAAGTATATATTTTTTTTTACAGTGCTCCCTTATATTCGTACATATAGGTACATAGATTTGCATAGGATATAAATATGTACAGAGGATTTAAAAAATGTGCAGAGGAGTTAAACATTTGCATAGAAAATAAATATATAACTGCGCGAGTTACCAATTCCATTAGTCATAGGGCGTTTCTGTCTTGAGTTTTATTTTGAAAGTCTTCACCGGAAATGGTCGTTATTGCCATCGCTATTATGTCTGCTTTCTCGTGAAATTACCCCGTTGTTCACCCAGACATCGTTTCATGCAGTCTGTGGACAGACACTACTTTTCTCTTTCCCTTGAGGGACTTTTAAAGACACTTTGTAGCGAACAAATTGCAGAAATGTCGGCTTGGAAAGTTTATAACATTATTATAACCGTTAACTGTCGCTGCCGCTTGATCGGCAATGCGCATGCGCGATTCTCAACAGCACAGAGAGGAGAAGGAAGCAAGATGGCTCCCCTCGTTAGCTACTTCCGCCGTCGGAAAATCTGGAAAAAACGATGTCTTAAATTTTCGCGTTTAAACGTCTTCTTGGTTGCAGTATCATGTGATATGGTGACATATATGTATGTATGTACATAAAATAATGCACCGTAACACATTTCACTAGCTGGGCCATCTTGCTCCCAGCTCATCGCTGTTGAGTTGCGCACGCGCAGTACCAGTCGTGGAGGAGGTCCGGATCAGATCAGTGACATTCACTGCCCTCCACTGGTCAGAGGTAGGAACTGCAATATGAGCCAATACAGGCCTGAGCGCATGCCTCCAGTAAAAACTTTCATAATACAATGATGAAACCATTGGATGAAAATGAGAAACATCAGAAAACAGACCAATATCTTACCTGGCTGTTCTGTCAAATACATTTCTTGACAAGTAGATCCTCATTAATTTGCATGGACAAATGTTTGTATACAAATAGCTACATTTTCACCAGTTGATTCCAGAAACAATTACACAACAATAAATTCTCCCAGCATTACCCCGTTTGCTAGGATTTTTTTCTGCCATGTGCGCCGTCATTACACTCAAGAATTTACAACAAAACTAGGTTTCTGGCTACAACAGCAATTTATAAAGGAAGTCTTGGGCTGGTGACCGATTCTCTTGTTGGCACTGCTTTAAATACTCAATGGTTTCATAGTTTCTTGTCTGGGAAACATTTTAAGACAAACTTTGTGTCTCAGACAGGGACGTAGCACAAAATTCTGGACCTTTTACATTTACTTGCACGATGAGGCCCTACCAGCAATTCATGCTAGTATTTGTGTGGGTTCCTGTATACTGTAGTACCTTTCTTCACACAGTGCTACGTCCCTACCCACAGAACAAGAACCTGTGGGCAAACAGCAACTCCAAGAGCTTGTTTGGTTGCCCTTGAAGGATAGAGCCCTACAACTCACTACAAGTACAACTCAGTATGGTGGTTATTGCAAGGACTTGTGAGTGATTGTGATTAAGTTATGTGCTGCCTGAAAATGTAATTATTTAACTTGGCACATTAAAATAACTGGCAACCATTGCAATTACAGGAAGGTCAAATTATGGCTTACCACCTAATAGGAGGTGTAGGATTTTGTTGATAGTAGTTGTTGGCTTTGTAAATTGTATGTAGGGCTTCAACCAACAGCAGTTTTGTTTATAAATTATGGATTACAAAACATCAGAAAATAGCTTAAGATGAAAGCTTATGTTAAGTATACCCAATATCTGCAAACCATGTAACAAAACACATTTAATTCAAGCGTTCTGTCCCGCCTGACATTAAACAGACTTGTCATTTGTACAGTTGTACTTCTTGCATGGAAGACCTTGCAGACTTCAGCCGTACCATATTCACAGACCAAATTTCCTGCAATTAACTGAATGTCCAGTCTCCAGAATACTGCACATCCTTGCACCCTCCAGAAACATGACTACATATTTAACATGCATGAGGAGAAATAGGATTTAAAAGGCAAGAAAGCTGCCAATTTAAAACTAAAACCAGCCTCTAGTTCACCATGAAAAGTCAATTTGGTTAGACTGTCAGTTAACCAGCAAGGCCAAAAGACAAAAACAAACAAACAAACAAACAAAAAAAACAGACAGCCCGACTCATTCAAGTTTTTATGTTCCTTTATTTATCGTTTACAATTTTTGTAGTTTATTCTTTATTGTCAATCCTTTTGGCAAACATTAGTGCTCACTGTGTTCTGTACAGTCCGGTCCCACAATGTAGGCTTAAATTGGTTGGGAAAAGAGGAATGAGGCAAAAGCAAAGTGGGGTCCGAGGCTTTTACAATTTGTCCAGGTAGTTGTCCAAGGCTGGGACACCTTCCTTGAGACCCTTGCGTTTGCGTGTCTCGGTGACGACGATACCGGGCTTGCTTGCAGCGTCTAATGGATCTCCAGGGAGGATCTGCCAATGGTCGAACACGCACTGTGGGAAGGCCTGGCCACCAGTGTTAGAACGAAGGTCAGCTGTGAAACCTGGGAACGGACAGAGCAAAGTATGTTTGAATACAAAACAGGGAAAAGGGTAGCAAGAAGGAATAGTCCATATCCATTTGTGCATATGGATAACATTCATTTTCCCTATTGGTCAATAGCTTGGGGCCTTCAATATTACATGGTAGCTAAAATGAAGGCACTAAGAAGGATGGAGCTGTCAGAGAAATGTACAGCAGTTACATGACTAAGTTAAAAAAAGGGGTGGGGGTGGGTGGCCACAGTTTGCCCACTACTCATACAAATCCAGTGCAATGAACTAATTTTCTCTTTTACTAAATTACAACATGTACATACAGACATTAGTGGACCACTTTCTGCCTTCAGGTGCAAGTTACACACCACACTTTAAATCATTCCACCACAATGACATGTTGGTTAAGACACAAATAATTTGTGTGAAATAAATTAGTTTTGAAACGTGTACTTTTACAGCCAACTACTTCAATTTACAGAGTCAGCCCATGTTCCTGGTGGTCTATTATCTGCTGTCAAAACTCTCCTCACTTTAGGTAGCTAGGTACTTGTTGCCCTAAGAGATATTGGGTTTCACAAACATTATGTCTTTAATTTCTGCTGGTTCCTGTAAGCATTACAAACTTAAGACCAACTTTGACAATCCAACTGAAGACACACCCTGCCACAAAGGCAGGCCATGTCATGTTTAAAAATTATTTCTGCTGGGAGCATATGAGGTCAGCTAAAGAGTGCAGAACTGAAAATATCTGCACTTACTGAAGGAGAGTGAGGATTGTAAACTTGACTGCAGAACAGTGAGTCATAATGAAATGGGCACTGGGTGCCCAACTGCAGTCTGATAATGAAATTCTGACAGCCATTTTGTGGCTAACCTTCCAGTCAAACTATCCAACTTGATCTCCATTTCAGATAAATGTCATTGTTGACCACAACAGTCATTAAAATGGAGCCACAAAGAACAAGACTAAACCAACTACGAAGCAGATAACACTGTCTGCTCTGCCAGATCTGCTCAGATCAGAATATCCCATGTTAAGACTTACCAAATGACTCCATGACAGGCAGGTAGGCCTTGGTCACACGCATGGGTGTTCCCATAACACTGATTTCCTCAAACACATGACCACGCCTCCTGGTCAACACACCGTAGATACCACCCACAGCAACTGCAGGACACTGCAAAGGAGACAGGTGATTAGAGTCATACAAACACTCAAGTTTAAAAGTAAAAGATTATACATAAGGCTGAACTCATTTGATGACCAGAAAACAAAATTAGATGTCCAGTGACACTTACCTGGATCTCCACCAGGTAGACTGGCTCCATCATTTTGGGCTCAGCTGTGAGTTCGCATGCGTACAGGACTCTACGTGCTGTGGGAATAATCTGACCACCACCACGGTGAATAGCATCTGTATGCAGGGTCACATCATGGACATCGAAGCGAATGGCACGCATGTTCTCTTCACAGAGGACACCCTAAAGACAAAATTGAAACAATTGTAAATCAAGTATTTCCACTGATGACAGTAGAACACACAATGACTTGTCACGTACTGTGATACATTTTAGAATAATATTTTATTTATCGAGTGTAATAAAATAAAGTGAATTATTGCATACTACAGCTTACTCACCTCCTTGACTGCCCACTGGAAGCCAGCCACAACGCTATCCTTGATCTCATTGAGGTACTGCACTCCCTTGGTAACGTCCACCAACATGTTGGGGCCAGTTCCATCAGGTCCGAAGCACCAGATCTTTCTGGCCTCACCAACATCCCACTCATACTTCTCGGCGAGGTAGCGGGCACGGGCCTTGAGCTCCTGGCGAGCGCTCACATCACCCTTCTCGATGTCTTCTGCCAAGCCATCTTCCAGGGGACGGGCCTTCATGAACAGACGGTTGTGCTTGTTGGGTGACTTTGACAGGCACGTAACGGTGGATTCGATGGAAACGGTCTCTCTGTAGGACACCACTGGATCAGATTTCTAAAATGAAAATAAAGTTTTAGTGGACAATCTCAAAATCATGTTTAACTGCTATCCATTTGATTTTCATGACTCTTATGCAAAGCACATTACTACAAATGGAGTTTTACTTAAAGAGGCCTACTCAAATTTTGCTTTTAATCACCTTGAGTGGAATGCAAGCATGATCCTCCTCCAGATCCTTCAGACAAATCTCCAGATGTAGCTCTCCAGCACCAGCAACGATATGTTCTCCAGACTCCTCAATGATACACTGCACCATAGGATCAGACTTGGACAGACGCTTCAAACCCTCCACCAGTTTGGGAAGGTCAGCAGGGTTTTTGGCCTCCACAGCAACTCTCACCACAGGGCTGACACTGAACTTCATAACTCTCATGTTATGTGCATGCTCGAAGGTGGTGATAGTTCCAGTTTTGACGAGGAACTGGTCCACTCCAACCAGGCCAACGATGTTACCACATGGCACATCCTCAATGGGCTCAACATAACGGCCCATCATCAAAATGGTCCTGGCAAAGAGCAATGGGCAAGGTTAGATTAAACCAATATCTGACTAACTGAATTCACATAACTGATACATAAACCAATTGACCAACAGGGCAGATGTTGCAACAAACCTCTGAATTGGCTTCAAGTAGAGGTCGTCCTTCTTTCCAGGGACATAGTTTGGACCCATAATGCGTACTTTCAGGCCAGTGGAGACACTGCCAGAGAACACACGACCAAATGCATAGAAGCGACCCTTGTCACTAGTGGGCACCATCTTAGAGATGTACACCATCAAGGGAGCCTTGGGGTCACAGTTCTTGATACCTGATTAAAAAAACAAAAGATCAAAATCTGTTCGAGTCCAAGAACAAGCACTACAAATCCAAGCCACATCTGCTTAACTGACTCGCTCGGGTCTCACCATGAGCAATTACTGAAATTATGCATGTACTGTGCAAGTTTAAGCTTTTGTCCTGTGTATAAGCAGAGCAAGACTAAAATAAGCTTCATACCCATGGCAGCCTCATCATCTCCAGGTCCTTCATAGAGCAGCTCGCAGCGGTACTTCTGGGCAGTGACAGGGGAAGGCAGGTGGATGGTGATCATCTGCAGAAGAGCTTCTCCAGCAGGCAGCCAGCGGCGCATCACAGCCTTCAGGAGAGGCTTGCCCTCCTTGTCACGGTCCTCAACATCCAACTTGATTTCCAGTTTCTGGATCAGCTTGGCAGTTTCCTCCTTCTTGAAGTTCATGATGGCATCGAACACCTAAGGGGAAGTTATTTGAATTAGTAGACTGCAATTTAACATGACTAAGTCAAAGGTGATAATAAATCACTGTTTCTGTGTCCTGCTCAGACAGAAGGTTATCATCACTGCGTACTCAGGTCAAAGTGAAGAATGTTTAAGTCATCACTTGCAGGCACAGAAAAATGTAAGTGAAATAAGCTGGATTTAATCTGACAGAATTGCCCAATTACAACATGTACTTCTTTGAAGAATGCTGCCTTGTTTTCTAACCGTACTGTACCGCAACAATATTTGAATACAATCAAGCCTTGTTACCTTGAAGATGGGGTCCAAGATGAGAGCAACAAAGGTACGGGGGTGCTTGGTGCCATCAGCTCCATTAGGTGTCTTGAGGAACTTTCCATTAGCAGCGTCGAAGTACCTAGAGTAATACATTAAGTGTAAAAACTTACAAAATACAATAGACAGAACAGCCACTACATAGGTAACTGAAACAAATTCTGTGCAAGTTAAAGTGTGCCCATTCCTTTAGTGTGTGAGTGAAAGACACATCCCTCTGCTACCAAACTATGTTCCACAATCACATGTGCTTTTGTTTGGTAATCAAGCATTGTTTTAGAAACTCACCTATCACCCCACAGCTTCTTCATCATGTCTTCCACCTTCTTGCAGTGCTCAGCTGCTGTCAACTGGGCGTTGCCCTTGGCAGCAAACTTGGCGGCATACATCTCAGCAAACTGCTTCAGGGTGAAAGCCCAGCCATGGAGTCCAGAACCAAAGCCAACAGTACCAATGACTGGATCAACCTAGGAGAATTGACGACACCACATCAGGACATGAGTGCATTTTTGAAGATTACGCAATAAATGTTTGATTAAGTTACGTGACAATTCTGGGCTGGATCCCCCAAATTCTTTCAGTCGACTGAAATTTACTTTCCCAGAGCAATTTAGAATCACAAGTGTGAAAAAGGACTAGCTTACCAGTGAATCAATTTTACTGGCCATATTTGCAAACCAGCCTTTAAAAAAAAAAAAAAAAAAAAAAAAAAAAAAAAAAAAAAAAAAAAAAACCCCAAACCAAACTACAAGTCAGATTTGATTTTTCGAAAAAAAAAAAAGGGTGGAAAAAGAGAAAACTGTCGCCTTTTAGTATCTTCAGATTGAGTGGCGCAATCCATAAAGCAAACAGGAGTCAATGGACTGGTTTTATAGCTGACAGAAAAACAGGTCGACTCAACAATAGAGATAGCTCAGTTTCATCAAGTGTCCCAGTAAGAGTGAACTAGCACACACAATAGCATGACCTCCCTTAAGTGGAAGGATGTGAACTTTGTGTTGCACCATGTTAAAATTTCTGCTATGTAATCAGCTCATTGACAATGAACTTTTCTGTTGTAAATACACTGTTTAAAAGGTTTGAGCCATAGATGAAGGACAACACACAACAAAAAAAGTCAACATGCACAGTATCGCACAAAAAAAGCACAAAGTCACACTCCCTCCCTGCAGAGGTACATCCAAGCTACCATACCCTGACTACTGTATGCACATCATGTGAGCTGTTGCACTACAGATAAAAGGGTCAGAGCCACTCACCATAAGGTTGCCCATTGGTCCATTTTCGTCTTCTCCATAAGTAGAAATGATGACATTGACTGACTCAACAATACGCTGGAAGGTCTGGTAAAGGTCTTCAGGTTCAAGCTGCAACTCCAGCAAGGCACGGTCCATCTTGTTCATCATCAGGACTGGCTTGATGCGCTCACCAATGGCCTGACGGAGCACTGTCTCAGTCTGCACACACACACCTGGCAGGGATACACAATGAGACAATTTAATCCACTGGAAAGTCTTTTTACCTGGTAAAGCAGTATCTATAGTTTTCCTGTAGCATATGCATATTTTAATGCAAGCAAACTCCTTGTAACAGTAACAAACTGACACTCTTACATCATTGTGAACCTGATTGAGCAGTCTAATCAAATTGATTAAAAAAAAAAAAAGTTGCTGCTGGCACTGATGTTGCCAAGGATTGTTCAACCACGTCCTTACCAGACACACAGTCCACCACAACCAGGGCTCCGTCAGTGACACGGAGAGCAGCAGTCACTTCAGAGGAGAAGTCAACGTGCCCAGGTGAGTCAATCAGGTTGATCAAGAAGCCACAGCCATCCTTTGACTGCTTAATGAAGGCCATGTCATTTTCACCCAGCTCATAAAAGAGGGAGATGGCGCTGCAAAAGGGGGAAACAACTTGTCAGATTACAAATTAACAATTTCAATATCACTAAAATAATATAAATATAACTAAATTACAAGTGAACAGCGGAACTGTAGAGGAAGTTATTTTGATTTTCTAAACAAACCACGATTGCAAAATTGTCAGCCATGTTAAGCATGATGTAATCACATGTATGACTCAACATTGTAAACAGTGCCACATTCGCCTGCGTAGCTGTCAGACTTGCTAAACAGAAATGGCGGAGCTGCTCTGTAAATGGGCTATGTATTGACATGCTTGGACAAATGACTGAGCAGGCACTGCTTCAGAAAAACATATGCGCACAGCATCCTTAGTGTTGATCACCTGCTTGCAAATGTCAGTGTTGCAACAGTGCAGCTGTAAACATGGACACTTACGTAGACTTGATGGTGATACAACGTTCCTGTTCATCTTTTCGTGTGTCCGTGAAACGGGTCTCTCCAGCACGAGCTGAGGCAATGATGCCAGCCTTCGACACAAGCGAGTCTGTCAGGGTTGACTTTCCATGGTCCACGTGCGCAATCACAGACATGTTACGGATGTTGGCCTTCTTGTCCATGATGGCACGGATCTGGTCGACGGTAAAGTTCACCTGATGGGGCAAAAACCAGGTTAGAATATTTCCCCCAAAAACAAAAAGTATAAAAAGTAAACAAAAGTGCAGACATGGCAAAAGTGTGTTTATTAAAAACAAATAGTCTGTACTGACACATTTTGTTTATTGTGGCGTCTAACTGCAACCACAGCATATCGACAATTGCTGCTGACTCAACATAACCCGGCACTTCCACCCAGGCCGTCATCACCACAGCTGTGACGTTTGCCTAATCTACATATACCGGACTTTTTTTTTTTGCCCGTACGCCCCATGTTGGTGTTTATACCCATATACGCAGTGAATAACAGTGCTATATCTTGACTGAGCTGACAATATAAGCAACAAGTTATCAGCAAAAATGGCTTCAACCAGGCAACACCCGGCATAATACGTCGGCACGAATAGGCCACGTGTACAGACTTTGACACTATGCTAAATGCTAATGTTGGCTCCATGGCTAAGTTAGCCGGCGGGCCTGGAAAGCGAAATGCCGGCAGGCAATTCCCTCAACCCGTTACAACTTGAAAACATGTCTCAAATGCCACCCAGATAACATTTAAAAGGGGACTTGTCCTAATACAGTTGCAGTCATATAGATATGGGCGGAAATGTTCTTGTGAGAGGAGATAACGCTGGAGCAAAAAAGCCGCCATAGTTAAAGTTAGCGAACAACGCAACACCGCAGCGTCACCCAACGTTAGCCATTTAAACCTTAACAAGAGTCAACCGAGATGTAACCACACAAAAACTGACATTTTAACTCAAGTGAAGCAAAAACCCTGGCAAAACGAGTCACTGTTGGTTTTCTACAGCCTCCGCAAAGATAGCGGTACAGGTGACAGAATGGCTGCCATTTTGATCAAAGCACAATCCACTGAGCTGACATGTCAGCGGCTATCATCTACTAAAATACTCATGACAAAATATTAATACAGACACGGAGGACATCTCGTGTGCCCCATCGTTCATTAACAGCTCGGAGAAACGTGATAAACTCACCATTTTGACGGATGGTTTTGGATTCGCTTAGTGGCGAAAAGAGACAGGAAATTTTACACTGCCCACCTCACGAGGGCATAGGCAGGGAAGAGGCCGCTGACGTCAGAAAACAGGGCTTTATAAGACGTGCGTCAGAGCCCTGTACGTCCTCACGTAACAGCGTGACGCTCATGCCCATGTGGCTTCTTGCAGCTTTTCAGACCCTGTTGCGTATCATTTATTATTTAAGTACCACTAAATGTAATCATAAATGTACGTTTAGTCAACACAATAATCTTCTCTGTTCTTGACTGTAGTTTACTTATATCCTGGAGGTTTATTTATTTATTTATTTTTTAATAGACACATTTTACTGAAATAAATGCAAATACTAAAACAAACTAAGTGCAACGAGCTGATTACATCACATAAAAACATACATTTTATTTACATTGCTGATTTGTGAAATACACTTAATAGAGGAATGACATAAACACAACAGCTCTAAACTTTCACCCAGTCTGATGCTGAACATGTCCCAACATGTTTCATTTCAGTGATGTAACTTTGAATTTCCAACCGCAGTGAAATCACTGCTTTTTTGTCAGAGGTTATGCCAGACTGCAAAATGGCTTACTCGCCCTCCTTAACCTGCTCAGAGTGTTTTGTCCTCACATTTCAAGACTCTGCTTTTTCCCCCCTTCCTCTTCCTCTCCACTAGGTGGCTGTAGCACTAAATCTAACCCTAACCCTGCAGTTCATTCTGGAGATGACAGCCGAATAAATGCTATGCAAGTCCTTTTGATGACTTTGATACAAAGTGCGTGTTTGTGTATATATCAGGTATGCGTGTTGAAGTATGAATTTGTCCCATCAGGTGCAGCTGGCCCACTGCAAAATGCCTCAATCCAGTTTAAAGTGTAGATAAATTTGAAGATCTGTCTTCTCAGTTAGTTGTTGGTAATTAGATCTCAGCTCTAAATGTAAAACTGGCACGTGTGACATTCAAAGTTGACAAAGACTCAGATCTGCACAGCAATGATGCCACACACAGAACTCCCTCCGAGTCCATTTAGTCAAGTACCATGCTTAAGTTCAGTTTTGAGGTGCCTGTACTTGGAGTATATGCATTTTATACTACTTTATACTGGTACTCCGCTACATCTGAGAGACAAACTACCGTGTACTTCAAGTTTATTATATAAATGCTAATACTTCTGTGCTTGGGTTGCATGGTGGTTAGCACTGTCACCTCACAGCAAGGTTTCTGGTTTAAACCTCAGTTTTCTAAGTGGAGTTTGCATGTTGTTCTCCTGTCTGCCAGGGTTCTCTCCGGGCACTCTGGCTTCCTCCCACAGTCCAAAGACATTAATATATTGAGCAATCTTTCTTTTTGTTTGCTTACTGCACCTGCTCTGTAGTTAATCCCTGTATTTTAACTTGTCTTTGGAAAAAGGGGGGAACAAAAGTAAAAATACTATGTGACTATGTAAAATCTTGCATTACTATTGGCATAAAATCATTATTAAGGAATATGAATGGTGTGTTCTAAAAAAAAACAAACTCTGGCCCAAATCTGTCATGTCATATGAGGAAGTGGGCAGTGGATCAAAATGTGGGTGAACAAATTATTTAAATGTAAGAAACAGTCGTCAACATCGTCAACCTCTATGCTGAGGATGAAAAAATGCAGAGAACAGTAGATTTTCAACTGTCAAAAAAATCGCCAATTGTTCCTCTGTATTCAGTTTTTCACATCATGTTACCTGATTATATTTCCCCAGCAGATGGTGCTACAGCTTCACTTCCAAAAACATTCAGTACACCAGTCCCATGAAACAGTGGTTTCCAACCTGTGGTCCAGGCCCCCTGTAAGGCAGCGGCAAAGATCAACTTGAGGTCAAAATTAGTTTTGCGCATCAAGTTAAATAAAATCAGAATGACAGACTTACTGTATAATTCATATATAATATTTAAAAACATATGAGGCTCCTTCATCAGCCACACCTCTGTGACCTGCGCTCTTGATCAGTTCATCAGGTCAGCTTTCCTGCAGTAGGAGCATCACTATTTTGTGAATGAAACAACGTGTCTGAGAAACATGAAAGTGCCAGTGACTCAGCAGCAAAAAAAAGAAGACGCTACAGTTATATCTTGAGAGGTAGCTAATGACAGCATGAAGCCAAGCAAAAAGAAATGACATCAGGAAATAGAAACATCACACTTGACATTCCCTCTCTGGTCAGAGGTATGCAGGCCCAAGGTAGCAATTATTTTCTGGATGAATAGGACGACACAGAGTAAAAAAAAATGTATTGATTTTTATTCATACTGTTAGAGCTAAATGCCATAAATAAAAGTAATACTCAACTATTGAAATCACCCTTTACTGAATGAAGCAGTGATAATGTTGAGCTCTCAGAGATGCTTTTCAGACTACAAGACAAGGTCAGCATTGCTATTCTTCATGGGCTCTTTCAATGTGAAATAATTCATTCTAGGATAATTGCCCCATTAGTCACCAATGAAACTAACCTACATACATACATTTGGTACTCTACATTGGTCTTCTTCCGTTCCATTTAATTGAACCCTGTTTCTCTTCTGCTTTTAAGTACATATACAGAGACACAAAGAAGCAGTGGGAGAAACAACAAAATAAGCTGCGTCAAAGATAAGTGTTTGGTGGGAAGGGAAATCATCAAGGGCTGCAGTTCTGTTTTCCTTCAAAGGCCAGGTTTGTTTTAAAGTCTCAGTGGCAACGAACAAACAGAACATAAATGATGAAATGAACACCAATGAAATATGCTGTTTAATTATGTTACCAAACATCTTAAAACTACAAACTAGCTGTACTATTTGAGTAAAAGTGTTGTTGACTGACTAGAGCCTCCAATGTGTGGAGCCTATAAGACCATCTCTTGTTTGAATAGTCAGGACGTCATCATGAGGGTAAAATGGTGAATGCAGAATGTTTATTGTGTGTGTACACACATTGTGTGTGTACACGTGCACCATATTTATCCTCATCCCTGTTCACGTGATAGATTGACCATCATGTGATTAATTGTATGGACATACTAGTGTCATAAGCGCTCTTTGAAAAGCATAAAATTATCTCATGATTCATATTCTGGGAGGAGACTAGAGGATGGGAGTTCAGGGGGACAGAAGCATTAGCAACAGAGGTAGAAAGCCATTAGGCCTAAAGTGGACACAGATCCACCCGCATGCTCAATATCCACGGCAAAGCATAGCAAATTGAACAAATGTGACAGTATTAATTACCTGTGAGATCGGGACTGTGCAAAATTTTCTCATTTAATGCCATCGCACCTGATTTGCTTGTCTAGCCTTGTGCTGTAGCTCTCTGTAGCGTGCTGCTGTCATATTTGAAAACACTCACACAGAATGATTGACAGGGAGAAATGGCAGGCTGCTCAACTTGAGTAATTGACTATGGATTGAAATGACACCAAACTTTAGGGTTGATGTGTTCTCTCACACAACATCTATCCCTGGGAATGTGTCTTGTGGAAATTTGTTGTGCACACTTTAAGAGAAGTGCGTGTTCTGCTGGTACTTTGTGTGACAGAAAGAGACAGAAGTCTGACATACCGTATCCACATATTTCCTCCAGTCTGATCCTCAGAAATGCATGCAGGCCTGAAGTCTGGCATGTCTGTGATTTATCCAGAGTCTCCCACTCTCTCTTTTGCTCTCTTGCCTTGATCCTTGCCCTCATTTACTCCTCATTTGAGAGCCAAAGCATCACATACATATATCAGTGTTTTTTTAACAGCAAAACATATTCTATTTAGTTAGTTTACAGTCTCCTGAAAGTAGTGATAATACTGCTGAACTTCTGTCTGAATGAATGCAAAAGAAAAGACACTGTCACACTGTCACATCCCAGTGCTCACATCACAACAGTTTTTAAAAGATGAGCTTGAGAGCCCCAAAATAAACTCATAACACATTTGTACCTTCTTGATCATGAATAAAAATCATAAATCACATAGAGGGAACACAAGCATCCCGTCCCCTGGAGCCTCTTCAAGGTATCATTATGGCAAACAGCAAAAATGCGGCATAAATAATAAATGAAGCAAATAAACACACATTTGTCTCATCAAACAACAGAGTGTAACCTTAGGTTATCTAAGATTATATATGACTTCTTCGGACAGAATCGACTCTTTACAAAAACAACTCAAAAGTATAAATGTTAGAAACTTTAATAATTGATAAGTTTAGAACGAGAATCAACTTTATTTCCCAAGTATGCTGACACATAAAATTTGAGTTCAGTTTTCAGTAGCTCTCAACGTAACACATAGCACCAATAAGTAATGCACAGGAGACACACTTATAGACATAAAGCTGAACAAAGACAGAAAAGCAAACATAAACATAACTCTTTTAACGGGGAGTTATGTGGTTTAGCATGTGTGTCTATAGAGGATATTGGACACTACTGTCACAAAATTATGCTTATAGGTAAACAAAGCAAAGCAAAGACAATCTAGAAGACTTAAAAACATAATTACACATACATACATTGCATCATTCTTCACAGTGAAGGTCAAACATCCAAGTGAGGTAACAGTATGCAAAACATCTTTTTGAGTGGCGGGGGACTTATTTATTACCATCTGCAGGTCATTCAGGGTCACAATCGAGAGATAAGCATCCAATTTTCTCCTGAATACCACTACTACAGTTCTTCCTCCCAAGAGGAACAAGGGCAAAGTCATAAATGCACCAAAACAACATATTTTTATTTTCAAGTGATACCCTCTTCCAACCCTGTTCCAACCACAAGTCAACATTGTTCGTTTAAATCATGACAATGATGGTTCCATAATCTTTCCCATGTGTTTATTACTGTAAACATGATGATGATGTTCACCTATAACCTTAAAGTTAACCACAGTTTCAAATTTTGCTAGAACTCTCCCTCACAAGAGACAAGTGAGGGAGCAACGACTGCAGAGGGTCAGGGGATATGGGGACCTTGACCTACTGCTCAGTGTAGCATGGACAGCGATGTAGAGCTTGTAGTCAGACCTAACCAGCCATGACAAACTACTGTCGAACTGACTCTACTGGAAAGACAGGGAGTTTGACAGCCAGACACATGCAAGCTAATTTTGATCACTCAGTGTGAAGGTCCCTTTGAAATAAGCCCAAATCTTGATGTTTCCCTAAATCTAATGATGTTGTTTTTGTGCCTAAAAGTAACTTAAAGCTAAAACCTAATCATAGTGTTGTCACATAATAGAACAGATTTATTTTTTTATTGTTTGGAAAGTATCCTGCTATCAGATCAGAAAGCATGTCTTCATGTCATTCTTGAGGGCATTGACAAACATATTTTGTTGGTTAATTTGGAGGATGTGTTTATCAGCACTGGTGCCCTTAAAAGACAGGTGATATGCTATGAAAAGAGAGGGATGAAACTAAAACTATAGGCTGCAGAGAAAAGATGAAAACATTCTTTTGACCTATAACCAGAAAGAAGGGCAAGGCAGTGCAGGCGGACCAGAATATTTTTGAGTTCAGGCCATCACAGCTGTGTACAAGTAGCTTTTGGAAAGTAGCTTGAAGTCATCTAAAGGACAAGCTTTGCTGATCCCACTGTCCTTCAGGTGTTGCTCCCTCAAGCATCTAATTTTGCACTGGGCAGGCAGCACATTCACAGTTCTGCAGGTGACCCATGTCAGCTGGGAAAGGCTCCAGCACCCCGTGCAGGAAAGATGCTATAGATGGATCATAGAAGAATGAATACATTTCTAATGATTAACGCTTCAGCATGAAAAAAGGGTATACAACAGTACTGGATACTGATTATACCTAAATGACAAAATAGGTAATTTGTCAGGTAATTTTATAATGACTCTTGTAAGTCTTCTGCTCCATGACTGAGAGAAACCAACATGGAGCATTGGTAGGAGATGGAAACAATGCAATGTAAACTGTGCTCTCTTTTGTCAAAGTCAAACTTTTTGTATGTGAATCCTTCCACTCCAATCTCCCAAGATGCTTGAGCAATAAACCACTGCAGTCCCTTTTTGTCTGGAGAGGGCCGCCATTATTCGCACGGCCACAAGAGGATACTTGTTTTTAGCCATTTGAACAACTCTGCTGTTGCGCTTCTGGAATGGACTATCTGACGGCACTTTGGAAAGATAATTGCATGTGTGTGTTTGTGCGTGTTTGTGTCCCGCCTGTACCTCCCATTTCAGAAAACAGTTCAATCACTCCATGTCATCGTCCCCCTCACTACTCACTCAAGTTGTTTGTCCCTGTCACCAACTTATTCTGTATTAGCTGAAATTATGATTGAGGGTCAATGAGTGATGAGTGAATGAGTGGTCAACACTGAGGCAGCATTCAGCGTTGAGTAGCAGTTCCCTCAAGTTTTACCAGCATGGAATATAAAATTATCCATCCATTTGTGTTTTGACTGCAGTCATTTACGTAACTACTGTGGTGTGAAAATGTCTAGTTTAGACTGCAAGCGACACTGCAGTCAAGAGCCAAAAAAACTCAAAAAAGGAATCTGAAATCAGAAAAAACATTTTTGCAATGGTGATGATTGGTGTAATACAAACCACTTTCCTGGTAATTGCTCATTTGCTGGCACTTGTGTAGCTCTAAATGAGTATATAGTATACAGCTCAAAACTGTACTTTAAAATTGTGTGAGGCATGCCAATCATTCTTTTGATCTGTACCAGGCTACTGTAGAAACATTGTGTTTCAACACGGTGGCCTCTGTGGAAGAGGACCCGTTCCAACTGTAGATATAAAAGGCTCATTTTAAAGTAAAAAAAAAACCCTCAAAAAGATTCTTTTTTTCAGGTGATTATACATGCATGAAATCATAGTTATGAATATAATTTTCCATTTCTGCCTTATTATGAAAACAGAGGCCCCCGATCTCACACACTGGACCTTTAAGAACTTAAAATGGGATTTTTCACAACTTGCCAACCTAAAGCGGTAACACCACTGACAGTAAAACGCATATACGTGGCGTCACCCATAGGTTTGGAGCTGAAAATATGTGGCTCTTGCCCGTCTCTTCCACCTTCTGGTTAATCTAGAAATCGACAAAATCGGATTTGAGGAAGGCCGAATGACACCTGAATGCTCAAACAAGCCATCTGTAATGATACCTACCTGTCAATCAAAGTGGCCACACTGTTAATTATACATAACTTTAATATAATCTGACCAGGCGAGTTAAAAAAAACATTCAGACTCAGTACAGTTGTCATGAACGGGAAAATTAGCTACAGAGACCAAAACTGTTTTTTGTACCAGGCTGTAAACATGTTTATTTCTGCTGTGAAGTTGGACATTTTTGGGAGATTGACATGTTTTGTAGCCAGCCTCAAGTGGCCATTCAAGGAACTGCATTTTTTGGCACTCTGGCATAGGATTCACTTCACAGCCAGAGGTTGCCGCTTGGGTAGCACCTTGCTTTAACCCCCATATTTAGCACTTAAAGGCTTTATATAAACATTTATTTATTTATATTTGAATTCTAAATAGGGAAGGAGGTTAAAGTATAGTTTATAGTATCTGAAAGGTTTTCAAAGATTTTACAATGTATAATATTGTATATTGCCTTGAAAGAAAGTGCTACTGATGATGCTAACAGGTCATTTTTGGTAGGTCAAAGCCACTGTGAAAAAAACAAACAATGGATTTTATTGAGATATATCTTTTTTTACATTTTAACTTTTTTTTAGTTAGAAGCTAAATTCATAAACCTCCTAGTTGTTTTTAATGATTCATTCATTTTGGTTACCATTGTTTTTAAAAAAAATATATTTTCTACAGTAACTTCTGGAGCAGTGTGCAATTAGTGTAGCCTCTCCCTTCTCACGTCCATATGATGGATCCCACTTAATGACAGTCTTTTCACCAGCATGGGTGTTTTGGAAGGTTGTTATTCTCTATGCTTGTTACTGCAGCCTTGCCCCCAGTGAGTCCATCTCTCCAGATATAACTTGTTAGGGTTAGGGGTTAGGATTGTTAGGGTTAGGGTGTTTTTTGTCTGTGCCATTGTAATCTATTGTAACATAATAATAATAATAATTGTAATATAATTGTGTTCAATTTAGAATGTCAGATGTGTTCATAATTTTGAACTTATGTTTCAACCATGTACACGAATCCTCTTTACAAATGTGTTAAAGTCTGTTTCCTTGGTGAAATTTCCCAAGTGGATTGCTTGAACACGTGTTTCAGCACTGTCCAGCCTTCAGTCACACCGAGAAGCTTTCATTTGACAGCAGTAATCTGTCATGCTCCAGTACCGTTGCTCTTGAATCTCAAATAAAAAAGGCAGCAGCTGCAGTAAAGACCAACTCTCTTTTTTCTGTCTCACACTCACTGAATAAAACTCTCTATGTGGCTGATGTGTCTAAATGATTTTGTTCAAAAAGGTTAATGAACCGTGTGTATTTATTTGGCTGATGGGTCTTTGCTGGGATTTGCTGTGCAGATGGGGTCACAATAGGTGTCTAAGACTACATCTTTTTGATATATGTGCAAACAAGAAACCAATTCAAATTTCTGCAGTCAAGAGTGAACTTTCAGCCTCAATTTCTAAGCCAACATATATGATGAAATACTTTTGTCAACTTTATGAATTACCTTACCTCAAGAAACACTATTAAGAAAACTATGTGTGCTATTATACAGGCATGACAACATGAAAGCTCTTCAATCATTGAATGAGAAATGTAGTTCGCAGGGATCATGGCACAGAGTGAAAATCAAAGCTGGGTCTGGTTTTTAAAAAATCATCTTGGTATTTAACCACAAGCAATAGTAGCAATACCACAACATATACTCTGTTACAAGTAAAGGTCCATCAAAAACATACTTAAAACCAAGGATAAAAGCACTCATTATGCAGAATATTATATTAATATATATATTATTGAATCATATTATTGATGCATTGATGCCCACTGCAAGCTTGGATTGGCTCCACCCTGATAAGGAAAAGTGAGTTTAAGGTTGAAGTTGGTCTAGTTGTCTAGTTAATTATATTTTATACTAATATCTGAATCTGCAAAGTAACTAGTTACTCTAGCTGTAAAATAAATGTAGTGCAGTAAAAAGAAAAATAGCCTTCAAATAGATCAAAGAAATGCTAACCAAATATATTACTATACTGGTCACGCTTCTCATTTAAAGGGAATCTGCAGTGCTAGTTGGAAATGCGCCCCTGCAGCTCTGCAAGGTGGTGTTTATTTCCACGACGGGGCTACACTTCTTCCACCTACAATCTTCCACTGGGGCCGCACATGGAATTGGACACTTGCGATTTTTACATGTTGCCTTAAAGGTCAATACCAATCATTATCATTTTCTATCCATTGCTCCACCTCTGGAATTCATATAGATTCATCTGTGCTCATAAATAACAAATAACTTTTATGCTTGTTTGTGCATACCAATCTCTCCTCTCTGCTCAGAAAGAAAATTACAGATAGTGTGAAGCTGTATGCTCAGAAATGAATTATTATGCTGTGTTACAGAAGCATAATTAAATAAAAGGGATAATGTTTTAGATTGTTTTTCATTTCCTCAGAATTATGAAGTACTGTAATGTAATCTGATACACTGGCTTGAAGGAGGGACCAGTCTGCTGTTTAACTGTTATTTTGTTTCTGTCTTGTCTGAACGTAGGCCCACATTTATAGACAGTTTGTTATCCTTGTTATACAGGTCTGTATTTGATATTTTAGTCCTGCAAGTGTGTCTTCACTAAATTCAGTGTTGAACTGAGCAGTATTTTATGGCATTTTACCTAAGGGTGGCCCTCCAGCAACATGGTCATTTAAAATGTCCATTAATCAATGGCTATGTGCCTGACTGGTACAAAGCCACTCCATTTAGGTAGAGGATTTAGGTATTCCTCCAAAAATCATGGTGGGTACCAGGCAATCAACATGATTGGCTGTCAAAGTGTGTACTCTCATGCAAATCTGGATCCACATGCGGGCTTTCAAAACATTTGGTGTAATTAAAATAACCGATTTAGAGGTTGTTCAGGATGTGCAGAAGGTATTAACTGACTGTATTTTCTACTTTCAGTCAGTGCATTGTATCTCCTATCAAGGACATTTCTGCATGGATAGAATTAAAACAACCATTTGGCTCCCTAAGACACAGGAACCAAGCAGTGAAATGATGTTTGATGTTATATATGTTGTCTGTAAGAATGCAGATGCTGTCATGACGAATAGCATGAAAAATCAACTGAAATCCCGTTGTGGGATTTGACGAAAGTCCAACATCACTTGGTGGTGAAATCAGGGTAGAGAAAAGAGACAGAGAGGACAGGATCAAAGACAGGAGAGAAGAACAGAAAGAGAGATAAAGAGAGGAAGGGACGGAAGAGAAAGAGAAAAGAGGAGCGTGGGCAGAAGGGAGAGGTGGGAGAATGTAACAACAGTTAGAACAAAGCTGTTATGCCATGCAGGTGCTACCAGTTGCGATAAGTGCGGTGAGCGAGAGGAGACAGACCGCTGAGTGTGAAAGTAATGACAGCAGGTGGCAATGGCTGACAGCTTGTACTTTATCACATCTCACTTTTTTTTTTGTTCGTGGGCATTATGTGACTGAATGCAAACAAGCTTAAAAAGGCAATGACATTTTGACAACAAGCCCAAAAATTCCAAACTGACTAATGACCCATTTCTGGCAGGACACTCTAAGCTCTTTCAGAAAGGGACTTTACAAAAGCTTTATTCAGTTTTGTTCACCTTTTGAAGTTACTTTTTCTTTGAATAAACATCACACAGCTCCTGGTAGTGTCCCTTTGAAGCAGTCAGGTGAAGGGATGGCACTAAAACTCACATTAACAGCATGATGTTCAGTTTTATACAGCGAAGGTTACAGATATATCACCTGATAGGGACGTTTTATTAAGGAAGAGAAGTCATGAGTTTTGATCTTATTGTGTGTTTATGTCATCACAATGTAAACAATGCCAACAACAACAACAAAAAAAAAGCCAGCTAGGAGCCGGCATCATGGCCAGAAGGCAGCTTATTGGAGTGCTGCGGTTAACCATTCACACAGAACTGAAAGCTGCTGACATGCTGACTATACTGTAAGCCAGCTGTTGTCAACACTGAAAGGGGGTTCGAATTTATGCTATGCTGTGCTGTGTCAGTTGACGGCAAATCTGCCACACCCAGCACATTTTAGTGACCTGATTTTCTAAAGGTCTTCATGCTTGTATTCGCTGTTTATACTGATATGAGCGTTGCTACTGTCATTGCTATTGCTCCTCATATTCAGTTCTGTTTTAGTTCTGCACTTTGTGCACCCTGGAGGATTTTAATTTAATTGCTCTTTGGGGATTATTTGCATTGCTGGCTGCATGTTATTTATCATGTTGGTATGTAGTCTAAGCTGTTGTGTTTTATCATCTCTGCAGGGGGCTTAGCCAAGCGTACAAATAAAACTACATTGCCATTTCAATTTGCAATATCTGGTCTAACAAAATGAGTTATTCCTGACTGGGAGATGTTAAAGCAACTTTAACATCTGGGGGGGGATATCAGTGAATGGGTGAAAAACACTGAATCACATTATATGTGTGTTTCTCGCATCAGAAACTAATAAATTCCTATGGATGGACCTTTGCTTTTGTTTGATGTAGTCTGAAGTTATGTCAAACAGCAATATTATGCTATCTTGGCTCAATTGTTCAGTGTATTGGATGAAATAACATAATCACGATCCCACAGTCCAGGAATAAAGTGAATCTCAAGCAAGAAAACTAAAGAGGGGGGTCTTTTTCCGAGCTTTATTGAAGGGGAGGCCTACATTTTTTAAAAAATGACTTGGATGATCAACATAGTGACTATTCAATTGGTCAAACAAAATGTTACAGCTGGAGATATGTGAGGACAAATGAGTGTTTCATTTCAGGTGACGGCAGGCGACAGCAGCACTTCAAATTACACAGTGTTTCCCAATATTAACATATTTTTAAAAATATATATCTGATGGTCCTCAAGCCAAGGGCACTGGCTGACTACTGCTTTGCTAGAAAAATCAGAACATAAATTAATCAATGAAAAAAGTTCACTTCTGAGTAAGTCTAAGTGCGTACAGAGAAGTTTTAATTTCCAAGTCATTCATCTTTTATAAGACTTCAGATTCAGATGTGAAAATCAAACCTTTATTTACAAGCTAAGTGGATTTTTGGAATCATCAGGGATTAAATGTCATAAAAGATAATTGCATATTAGCACAACATTCAAATGCCATATTTAGGCTGAAGGTTGGTTAGGTTGAGTTGTTGGTGTGTGTCATCATTCCTCCTGTCCATACTGGCTGTGAAGAGATCTCTTCCTAACATGACGGCATACGAAATCTAAAGTCTGTTTGTATGGTAAAGTTCTAAAGTTCAGCTCAATATAATTTATATAATATACATTATTGAGGCCTCAGTAGTAGAGTTAGACACAATCGTGGGTATCTTTATCATTTGTAGGTTTGTTATCAGTGTTTTGTCCCGACAACAAACTTGCATATGACCATCAGGATGTATGGATGTAACACAAAAAGAGGATTTAGTACTAAAAAACTATTCAATTTTTTTTCTCACTCAGACTGTTAAAGCCTCATATTATCTTCATCTTAACTGTGGAAAGAGGTATCACTTTATACACTATATGGATGAATGATTATATACGCCAACATCTTTTTCATCCTGTGTATGGTATGTGTTTATGGAAGTTATTATTTTACTTTAGACCCTGCCCCCCTTGTTCCCCTTGTTCATATTCTTGACTCTGTGTGACTTTATTGTTGAGTGCAGCCATTTTGTCTAATATTTAGCGTACGTATGTGTATTTTATTTGATCACATCTGGTTTTATTTTGTGAATTTGGATTCTACACTCAAAAAAAAAAAAAAAACGGGCCAAAATGCAGGACTTATGCATTTCAATTACATAGAAAATTTCCATCCATTTGAATTACACAGGTTTAATATAAATTAACTAATAAACTTAATGTGAATCAAGTAATAAGATTTATGTAATAGTACTAATAAACTCAAAATGACTGCATTCATTTTCGCTGTTGGGTTTGGGCAAACAAATTGGCTTTATTAATATTGAATGCATAAACCTGGCTACTACTACACTACTGTGTAGTGGAAGCATATTGAGTTTATTAGTACTATTACATAAATCTTACTACGTCATCAATATGCTTCCACTACACAGTAGTGTAGTAGTTTATGCTGTTTGAGCCTAAACTTAAACAACTGAACTCAAGTCCACCTTTAAAAGCACTCCAAAATGTTTTCATGAAGCTGGAAAGCAATGTGACTCCAGGATTTGTATCAAAGACTATCAGTGTGCTTTTACCAACGTGTAATGGTGAGGATGCAGTTTGCTCCTTCCATTGCATTGATCATTGACTCGATGTGTTATTTATTCTATTCATGCACTTTAGTTCATCTCATGTGGACTGTCTTTGTTGTTGTTCCTTTTAGATGTCTTAGTGTTAATGTTTCTTTCCTGAGACTGTCCTGGTTGCCTTTGATAAAACTGCAGTATTTTTGTTCAGGGACCATTAAAAAGAGACAATTTTACAGTCCAGACATGAATAAAGGATGTGAAGTAAATCAGAGCTTGTTTTTGAACTACATCACTGTGTCATGAACTATTGATTTTGACTGGAAAATATTAATATTTGTCATAAGGCAGATATTTTGAGAAGGTGTAGTGTGTTTTATTAGTCTTGATTATAAAAAATATTTATATATATAATTTACCCAAAATGTTATGAGACCAAGTCCAATGTCTAAGTTGTTTGCTTACTGCCATTATTAAAATGCTGTACTTGTAAGATTTTGCAACACCAAGTATAATAAAATTTCAAAATTTAATTAGAAATCAGATTCTAGGAATTATCATAGAATTAATAAACAAAACATGCCAGAGCTTTAAAACGTAATGGTGTGAGACCTACTTGAGCAGATTGGGTTGACTGAACATGAAAACATTGCATACATAATACATAAAGGAGTCATGTTATTTTGACAGATAAGTCCATAAAATAATAATTTCTTATTATGCATCATGCATGTATTTGAGATGCTGATTAATAACAAACTGATACAGAGAGAAAGCAGATAGAATCATCACAAAGCCGATAACAATTTTATCATTCTGCCTCGATGAAAATAAATTGATTTGCAGGCAAACAGCTATCTGAACCGCTGCAAGTAATTTTCTTTTGGGTGACTATATTGAAAAATAAGGATGATAGAACAGAATTATTATCAGACCACCAATGTAAATTCATAGTCTTTTGTCTAATGACAACATGTTTGCATAACTGCGTACAAAGACACATATAGGCTAGAGTTCATTTTTATTTTCAGACAGACTGAAAAGCAGATTGTTGTTTTCTGTTTTTCTGTTTTCTGAGAATTTGTCTCACTGTTGTTATTGATGTCACAATACATGTCAAAATTGATGTTGCACAGTGCATGTTTGAGGTGTTTCTCCTGTGACAAGCTATGTGGCAACAATTTTCAAAGACAAAGAAAAGTCCTCAATTTAGAGCAGACCTCTGCCAAGGCCTGATTATTTTCTCAGTTAGCCGTTATACTTTCACAGACAGAATACTTGTATTTTGTACATTGCTATGCTCTGTGTATTTTTAGGAATGTGCAACTTTTTTTATTCACAGCTGTGACTTGCTACAACAAGAGCCTGCTGAGAGTTGGGCAGCAAACCACAGTATGTACGAGGAGTTCTTGTGATAACCTTCAAGGCTAAAAATAAGGGTCATGGGAAGATTCACTTGTCAGAGTGAGAAACAACTGAACTTGTTGAAGATGAAGGTTTCTGGTCACGTCAGATGCAGGGCAGGAACTGTATAAAATGTATGTTACTTTCTCTCATCCTTTGTCAGACTCTGATCCACCTTGTGTGAGTGAGGACCTCTGACCTTTCAGCTGAAATACTTGTGACTTGGTATTCTCTGAGTGATGTTGTTTGTAATGATGTTCTTACATATCACAGTTGTGTGCTCATATTGTATTTTTAACCACTTTTTTGTCTTACTCTGAGACAATAACGGAGTAACATTAGTTATTTATTCATCTCACTAGAATTTCCACCACAATTATTATATTATTATATATCATTAATATAATTCTAGCCAAAATTTGGCCTGATGGTGGCACTGCGACTAACAAGCTAACTACAAAATGGTATTTGGTGTAATCAAATTTTATGTCATCTCTATACTTAAAATTGTTGTTGATTATGCTTGGCATCTTTTCGCATCTGATTTCATTAATGGTGAATTTAGTATGTAGGTATTAAAATTGGGATATATTTAATTCAACAAGGGTCAGACTTTTGAAGCAGTAAATCTGAAGGCTAATATACATTTAATTACACAAATATAATTACTTCTACCATTGATTATTTTATGCTGGACATGATGCGTATGAGTAAGTAGCATGAGTATTGACAAAATTCAACAAAATTTAGCGTTCAGGAGCAGAGTTATACTTTATACCACGCTCTAAGACAAACTGGTTTTTGATAAGCGCTTTGGAGCACTTTGAGTTCCCTTTGAGGGCGCTTTGAGGAACCTTTTTATGTTTACTAAGCTTTTTTTCTTTTTAATTACTGAATTACTGTTTTTTCAAGTCACCCTTTGAAGCAATGTGACGTGGTTTTGATAAAGAACAACAAAGGGGCAGTTTCAACACTTTGAATACCTTCTTTTTTTTTTAAACCTGCTTAAGTATGTATGGCTTGAACTAATGGCTGCTATAGGCCGAACCTACTGACTAACTTGCGACTGTGGGTAGGAATTATTGTTTTAATGCCATTTCTAATTTTAAAGGGTGTTATTCGACAATGACTTTTTAGAGATATCAATTAGTAATGTGATAATAATTTACATAAAGTAATAAATAACTATACCACATTACTTTTTAAAAGTACTTTACCTAATATTGCATTCAAAATTAAACATTTTTATTCAAATTACTGTATATTGCATCTTGAATGAATTCAGGGACAAATATTACTTACACTAAATTCTTGGAAGAACGTAATAGATAAATATAAATGAATGTTTTATTGAAGAACCAATCAGTAAAAAGTTCCTTGCGGAACCGAAAAAGGTTAACTCAAACTTTATTTTTTAAGGGTGTAGTCGCCTAATCAAACTAGTCATACTTCTTCCTGTTATCACACTTTGATGGTAAGCGAAAAAGGAAAGTGTCCCAGAAATTTCATGAAAATCAACTTGATTTTGCTCTGTGGAATTTTAAACGGCATTTATTTCTAGAGAGAGAGAGAAAGAGAACAATGAAGACTAAATCACTGAAGTGTGCATATAAAGAGGCTTAGTCTCATGATCTCTCCTCCTGATTTATGTTAATATTCTAGCAGCAGCTTTCTTTTATTTGTTTAACTTTCATGGACTTTGTAGATATTTGATACTGAACTCCAGTCTTTCAGAACTGCAGCAATTTGTTTGCAAATCAGACTCAGGTCAAACTCATCATTTTTCCTCATCTCCATTCCCGTGTCGTGCAGAATGTGCCGATAATATCTTTAGATTGATAAAGTGATTGCTGTTCCGGTGCTCATGCAGTAAGTGGTTCTTTTATATAAGAAACCTCAAGGAGAAATCCACCCTCATTGTAGCATTATTTCAAAACACAGCGATTTACAATGCTGGGTTAATTTTGATGTTTTATTCCTTAGAATAAATTGTATACAGTGTGGCAGAATGTTGAGATAGTTCTAGTGAAACTACACAGGATTTTAAGAGCAAATCATTTTCAGACTATTCTAAAATACTCACTGGAAAAAATAGTTCTGTGTGTCATTCCCCAACGACTCAGCTCCAGTGTTCAATGATCACCAACAGTAGAAATCCATTGAGCAAGTACAAAAGATAACAGTGTCTCTGTTGACAATCGTCTCAACAGGCCATTGCAGGCTGAAGGAAACTGGGTATGAAAAGTGAGTACACAACAACAACGTTTCATTGCAAAAAACAAGTTATTTTAAGATGATGTGCCATGAATGCTGAGATGCACTGAATATTACGTTGTTGATATTTAACTGTGAAGGAGGATGTAAATATGTTTTATGCAACAAAAATTAGGATGTTGTCCTGTATGACTTTATCCTTGGATGCTCTTTTTTGAAGCTGAGCTGAAGTCTCTGCAACAGAAAAGCCACTCAGTCCAATTGCATTTGATTTGGCCTTTATTTAATATGAGACAGTTTCTGAGAGATATTCTCCTGTTCGATGTGGATGATTTCACTCCAGTGACTTTAACTAGCCACATTAGGATGGGTGGCTTCTGTTACTGGCACCCGTGTTGCATTCGCCATATTGGTTGTGCAATGGACTGGTTAGTCAGTATTCAGAAAGCTCAAGCCATCAGAAGCATCATTGGTGTGCAAGTAGGGAATCAAGTTCACTTCCTGGGGGAAAATAATGACCTTGCTGTTCCTTTTTTTACAAACTGTTGGCATGTAGTTATACAGTGTACTTTATGTCCACGACCTGCCAACAGCTACATAAAGCCCTGTATCCAAAAAAAGACAAGAGAACATATATAGGATATATCCATGAGCTACCAGGAGAGAACAGCTGTTCAGACAAAAAATAATTTATTCTGACTTCTGCTAGTCAAAGATCTAAAATACATCATATAATAAAAATATCATGCCAAAATATGTCAGCAGTTTCTCTGCCAGGATACGAGGTTAAATCATATTAAATGCTGAAGAAATGCCAAAATATAAGTGTTGCAGGAAATTTTTAAGCCTTCCAGATCTTTTGAGGGGAGACTGAGCTCAGTGACAACAGCATGCATATCTTTCCTCTTAGCTCGGTAAACAAACTGCGGGAGGTCAAGGAAGGTTTCCACGGTCCTCTCTATTTCATTTTTCATACATTTTACCCCAAAGAAATTTGAAGTGAGAGCGGCATGTCTCATGAGGTAACAAATCTCAGGGCTGAAATGGTGGAATTGTTGGGTCTCTGTAAATAATATTATCAAGAGTACGGTCTAGACCTTCTCTGTATGGAAAGTGCGATAACTTTTGTTATGATTTGGCTCTATATAGATAAAATTGAATTGAATTGAAACAGCATCACACAAAAAGCTAAGTCATTCTTTGTGTGTCATTTTTAGATGTAGGTTTAAGCCTGGAGTCTTGTCTTTGAATACGAGTGTTTGCTCCTTAAAGGAATAGTGTGACAGTATGGGAAATACTCTTATTTGCTTTTTGTCTTGTATTTACATTCACACTTTGATGCATACATTAACATACATACATACGTACAGCATACTTTTCAACATGCTTGGAATGACTTACAGAGATTCTGTAAATTCCTCCAGCTCAGGTCTGTCCCCTAAAAAGAAAGAGAGAGAATCACACGTAGACTGCGAGTGGATCAGTCCTGTCAGTGGGAATTAATAGAGTAGTTTCTGTCTGACCTGAGCAAAAATTCAGCAGGGGACTACCACATCCGGACAGCGCAAGGGCAGAGGATAGAGAAGGGAGTTATTTTGACAGACCAAACATTTCGGCCATGTCTATGATCTAAGGTTTTAATCCTTAATATAATTGTTCCAACTGGGTATAAACTGGGTTTACTAGAGCCTTTTGGCTGAAAAATAACTTGCTGCTGGAAACATGGTTGACGAGATTGTCGTGAACAGTAAAATCATGGGCTGGTAAACCAAAACAATGAGCCAAAAGACACAGGCAACAACAGAGTCAGGTAATATTTGTCTGGGTTTGTCACAACGAGCAACCCCTTTCACATTACACTTATTTACATTGTTAATATATAAAATATTGTTAGTGCAACTTTAAAGGTTCAAATGAAAAACATTTAAAGAGCGAATCTGCTCTGTCCTCCACTTAAAAACTAGTTTTCACCGTTTAACTTGTAAGTTCAGTCCTTTTTCTCTTGGCAATAATGGCCTCTCCTTTGTGGTTACAAACAAATTCTTCATGGTCAATATTTTCAGGGAAACCTGTGTTGTATTCATAAGGCAGTGTGTGTGTGTGTGTGTGCAGAGGATAGCAGGACTTTAAATATTATCATAGCCAGAGGGTTCAATTTTCACCCAGCCAGTCAGCCCCACACCTTCCTTGAGCTAAACACCAATTCTATAAGACACTTACCACAAACTCTAGATATCTATGAATAGCAAATAACATCCAATACAAGGCTGTACATGCATAGAAATTTCAATTTTCTCATGCCAGGCACTCAAGGAAATGAAACCACTCGACACTCAGATTGACATGCTTCTTCTTAGCCAATGTTGCTATTCAGATAATAGAACTTGTTAACACCAGGGTAAATTATAGACTCGATGCTGTTGTTGGCCATCGTATCTCTATCTCTGTCACTCCTTCATTTTAATGATTTCATTATTCATAACAACCCCTTTGCATTTAGACGAAATAGTAATTCTTGGAGTGCTGGGGGAAGAAAACGAGGGGGAAAAAAGCAAGAAAATAGTCATACAGAGGTTCACTCACTGGACTGTACAGCGCTGTTAATGAATGATAATGTCCTTGGCACTATGACAGACATTGATTAAGTGTCCCCACTATCAGGGTATCAGTCAAACATGACAGCACTCTTGACGACGTCAGCTTAAGTAGGCTTTTATCAACACCTTCTCTCAGTTACGGCTACAGTTCGTCGAAGAGCCGGCAGCTTAAATGTGAAAAGCCTAAATCAAATCAAAATGATATATTTGATATACAAGAACATCATTTTATACTTTGCAGAGATTGTTTTTTTTTCCAATTATGCTGACAAATGTCATTGCTGCCTTCCTTGTGTTTAGAGAGTGAATGAAGCACCATATTTATGTACGGGAGTCGCAGGGAGGTGGTTGCGGTTGAAAGGGGTTTTTTTGTTTGCTCGAGTGGACAGGTCTCATTGTGCTGTCACAGGCGAATTTGTAATTGTCTAATCTCTTCTTTCCATTGACTTTGTAGGCAATCACGCTGTCTCTAAAAAAACACCTTCTGTCGATAGAAGAAAGATATAAGCCTTTTCAAAGTCATGGCTTTCTCACTTGAAGATGATTATTCGGTGTAAGAAACTAATGGATAATAACAAATGAGTCACGCTTTGTAGACACCTTAATGAATGAGAGCAACCTGTGAAAAATCCCTTTGATTCTTCACTCTAATTAAACAGGAGGAACCCTGTAGTGGACAAGTCCACTTTACTTCTGGCAACATCTAAAATTCAGTTGTTAACAACTTATTAACATTTGCAGCGGCAGACTTAATGGCTCATTAGATTAGATTTTATCAAGCAGAAGTATTGTTTAATCAAGAAACATGTTTAATTGGTTGGATTAGACTGACTTGGATGTTTTCCGCACACCAAGAGAACCACCAGCTGAACAGGCTCGCCACTTCAAACCAATAGACAACCAAGTTCACTTGGTGGAGGTGGATGGAGGTGTAGAATTTGAATTCTTCTCCTGTTTCACTGAAATGTCAGAAATATCCTGTCACTCCGCAGTTTCCACCTTTGAAGGACTGTTTTTTTATTGAGTTGTAAACCTCCGATTTTTATTAATTATCTCATGTTATGAGAGAAGGAAAGACAGCAGCTTGTAGCTGATATGGCACTGGCTCTGTTTTGACAAATAATAATGCAGAGCCTACACGCTATGAGACAAACACAAACAAAAGTCACTCTACCTATGATAAATATAATGAAAAGGAAGACAAATATGAAGAAGGTAAACAATTCCTAAAATATGTTTTTCATTTTGCTGGGGGGAAAATTCATATTGCCTCTCACATAATATCATATCTTGTCTTTCATCTTCAGCTGTTGCCAACCAGCACATGAATTTTAAATTTTAAACACACTAGACTGGATAATTGAATCTTGTCATTACTAACCTTACAAACAGAACAAAACTGATTTCTGTTTGTTGGGTGCTTTATTGTGTCTCAGTCTTAATGATTTCCCTGATCAGTCAAGCAGACCTACTCCCTTTGCCTGCTGTGTCTCTTTTCTTTCTTTCACACTTAATATACTGCTTTAATCTCGTGAAATCTCATTTGCATGGAAAAGTAATTTCCCACTATTTATATAGTGCAGGTTGGAGTGAGGAGGGTTTTTTTATGTCATGCTGGTCAGTTATGTTCTCTTTCTTTTTTTTTTGTTTTGTTTTACATAACATTGACTGCTATCATAAGGAGAAATTTGAGCTTCACAAGCATTTTGAATGTTTACACTCTTAAATTTAGTGCGTAGTTTAATTCGAAACATGTTGCCAACTGGAGAGATTTAGCAAGGATGAGAGCTCCCACTGGATTTACAGAGTTGATTTACAAAGTTGAATAGAATGCAGAATAGTTGCTCATTAAACTTTCTTAGGCTTCTTTTGCTTGTATTAATCAGCATATAAAAACAGCTCACATAACCTTCTACAGCTAGATATAGATATAGCCAGTGGTGTAGTAAAGGGCATGCACAGGTATACTTATTTTTCATTCTGCATTGGGAATACTCAATTCTAAATCCCCTCTGATGCATTTTTATTCTTAGGATGGTGAAGGCACGGCACTGTGGGTCAGTATTTTTTTTTTTAGCAAAACCTGTCTTCTGTGGTTAATGTTGATTTCATAATGATCCTTACTCCCTAAAGTCAAGCAGCAGAAGTTAACTAACTTTGTACAAATACTACTGGACCGTTTTTGGGTGAGCTAAACAAGCAAGAGTAGTTTTACATGTATGATGTAACAGAAAATGTAAAACAAAAACAAAGCAGTTTTTATAAATTAGCAGTCATTATAAATTATTCCGATGATCTACAGAAAATTAGTCAGCAACTGTTTTGATAGTTGATGAATCGTGATAGTTGAAGTCATTTTGAAGCTAAAATGCCAAAATTAACTGCTTCCAGTTTCTTCACTTTGCTAAATACTTTCTGTCTTTGTTGGATTTCAAAAAAGCTGGAACGCTGTGTAAAATGTGAACAAAACCAGAATGTCATGATTAGCAGATGGCAGCAGTAGTTATATTAGTAGCAGTAGTGCATGAGAACTTGGAAGCCAGCTCAGCTCCAGCAAACACCACAGTATGTGGATTAGTACCTGGAGAGGTACCAGTTCCCTTCCTGGGCACTACCTACCCTTGATTACCGAACCCCTAACTGATCACAGCTATGTGGCTGCCCATCCCTTTACCATCTCTCCACATTTGCATTTCTATAAGCACTTTTCGTGTGTGTGTGGTTGTATTTTGGACCTATATTTTTAAATCTTGAGTGAAAAAAAGAATTTCCCAGTTGAGGGATCAATACAGTTAATCTTCTAAAATCTTTTCAATGTATATTCAATTAAATACAGTATAATACAATACACAGTATAGTTTTTTAATAATTTATTCTTATTTGTAAATAGACACTCACAAAAGATAGAAAAACTGGGAAAGTTGTGAAATCCTCAGAAACACCTCCGCATGTAAAATAGTTTTTTTTTATTTAAAGCGAGGAAAGATGAAGTACACCACTTTGTAAGAAACTACATGGGCATATAGTCCAACAGTTTGAGAATGTTTGTCACCGCAAAGTTGCAATGAATTAAGGTATTTCAACCAACACTGAATGCCCATGACCTCCAATCCATCAGGCAGCATCACATTAAAAACCGACATGATTGATGTTGTGACGAGTCCACATTTCAGACTGGTTTTTGGAAATCATGGATCCCTTAGGGCTAAGCATTCAAGGTTGTATATCAAACCATATGTTTGTGTTCTGGGCTCTTGGTCAAGACAAAACAACCAATCTGAGTAAATTGCAGCCATCATATACAGATTGATATGTAGTTACAATTATAAAGAGAGCAGCACACTCAACGAAACACTGCAAACAAGATCAGCACCTGTTGGAGTAAGTAACATGAAAAATCATACAGTAACTGACAGCATCACCCCTGTCTTAATCTCAGTCCACATCAAAATCATTTTCCCCTTTGAGGTGACCTTGTTTCATCTCTTTAGTGAGTGAGCTTGGAAATCTCCCCAGTTAACATGGAGCAGTGCATTGCACAGCACAGTTGGCTGCTCTGGTTTCTCTCAGTGACTGAAGATAAAACAGAGCGCTCTCCAGATGCCATCTCAGCATTCTGTGAAGTCTCTCTTAAGAGATAACAAACAAGCCCAGAACAAGGGCAGACTGAGTTGACTTATGTGTGTCCACTGAAAACCAGTAAGCTGTATTTTTAATCCCCCAGAAATATTTCAGTGTGACTGTGTGAGCGCATGTGTCCATGTGCCCATTTTAATATTCTCCTTGTTTTAATGGCCTTGTTGTTCTCCAGAATAAAAAAAACTCCAGAATGATGCTGTATATAGACATGCTTTGTATTTTATTTCACCGAGAGAAAAAAGGTTACAGTAATGGGTTTTTCCTTTTTTGACACTAACATCTATCTTTCGCCTGTTACTAATATGGGCATGAGTGACAAATACTCCCGAATCCCTGCTGACGATGGATCATAGCTGCAGCATGGGCAGGGTTGTTAATAAATCAGCAATATATACTGTTATATCACTGTGAAATATTCATCCCTTGCAGCCTAACCTAGACTGGATAGATGGATAGATTTAAAGATAGGTAGAGAGATAGACAGATAGATTTGTACTGCTGGGTCCCATGAGGATAACTGAAATTTGATGCACAGCAAAAAGATGCCTGACCTACATTGCAGGGCTTTGAGTCTCCAGAGGAATCTGACTTGTGAATTGTTCTGTCTTTTAAAAGCCCCATGGAAAATCCTCACAAAGGATCCCATTTGCTTTTGAAAGACTGAAAAACATGCGTTGGGTTGAAGGTCAGAAATCTCGATATTACATCCATCAGTATGAATTGAAAAAGGCAGCAACGCCTCTCGTCTTTCAATTTAAAGGATCGGAGGTAGCGGGTAAGTGTGCTGATTATTTTAATAATTAATATTTAGTTATTTAATAATTCTAAGGTCTTTGTCACTGGGAGCCTTTAGACATTGCATTACACAAGGTCATTTAAAGAGCATATTCATGGTTTAGTTAATGTTTTCACATACAAATTAAAACCAAAACAGGATCTGACATGAATCTAGGAATAAAAACTGTCCACAATAAAGAGATTAAAAATAAACCTTACATAGTTTGTACTTTCCAGGGTCCGAGAAGCAGTGATAAAAGTCAATATTCTGTCAACACCTCATGTTGTAAATATACAGTTGGGCCAAGAGCATGGAGAACATATTGTGCATTCATTTACTATCTGAGCATTTTCTACTTCCTAAAAATCTGAACGCGAAAGTAGGTCAACATCTTTGAAACATATCAGCGACAAATACTACATGCTTCTCGGGAAGAAAAAAAAATAACCTTCAACTGTTCCAGCTTTCACTTAACAGTTATATATATCTATATAAGCAAGCTGTACACCTTGCAAAGAACTGTGCAGTATTTAATTCAAAACCTTGAGTCTTAGCATCTTCAGAGTGTGCTGTATGTTACATTCAGTAGTTGTTTAAGTCAGAGAAATCAAGCTGTTTAAGGACATGTTTTGACAACATTTTTAATTCATCTTTTTATTCTTAGGAGTGATGTGTGGGATGTTGCTCTCTGGCTCATTAAAATAGGCTGTCACATGTAGTTTCACAGAAGCAAATATACTGCAACTTTTCACATTTTGTGCTTATGTTGAATAAATTTAATTCCAATTTTTTAACGTCTTGCTGATTCTGGTAAAGGGTTCTTCAAATAGATCAGAGCCCTGAGGAATATTCTTTCAGCAATGCAACATCAGAACTAACATTTCATTTGCAGCTGTAGAAAAACCAGCCAGATCCAGATCTCTGCATCCTTATATCTCTGAGAAGTAACAGCGACCCATGGTGCATAAAGATGATGATGATGTTGATGGTGGTGGTGGTGGTAGTGGGGCTGGCAGTCATCATCATCAACAGCAGCAGTAACAGCATTGCCCACTTTTCTTCTCATTTTGAAGACACTTGAACCATGTAATGATATATATTATATTTTATTCTTAAAAGGTTGCATCATCTTCAAATATCAAGACTAATGCTTCAATTAGGATACTTCTGTATGTACTTCCTGGTGTAGTGCGCTACAGGTCTACCTCAGTTCGAGTATGGCCGAAATGACGATTGCAACATTTAAAAGAGCATTACCTAACTGCCAAAATATGAATATAAAACGTATGTACGCACAACTTATATTTGTTTATTCACTGCAACTGCTTCAGCTTTAGCAGCTTTCTCGGCCGCCCTTTTCCCCACTACCAGTGGTTCCTCCCCTTCTGCTATGTAGCCAAAATGGTGATCACTGAAGGCGAGAAGTGTCCAGTGTTCCACACTTAACTTTTTGACCGTTATAAGTCACTGTAATTGTTGCATTTATGTCACCATCTGGGTACTCACAGTAAACTGCATTTTGCTATAACTGACTGTGTGAATGCACTTATGTACTCATAATAGCAAGTGTAAGTATGGAAGTACTTACTCGAGACACAGCATGTGGGTCTACAGTCATGCTTGCAGCTCTGTGAAGCCTTGCTTCACCCGCTTTTTAACTAATTGCTAACGTCAAAGGGACAATGCAAACATGTTTAGCAGGGATAATATTTACTTGGTTCAGAGAGTTAGCATGCTAGCATTTGTTGATTAATGCTGAAGGCTGCTGGGAATGTCGTTGGTTTTTTCATCATACTTTTTAGGATTTTTAGGATCTTGAAACATTGGCAGCTTATGCCAGCCCAGGAAGAAATCCTTATATTTTCACATTATCAGGTTATCGCAATAAAGAGTAAAATAAATGTTAGATGTGAATCACTGTGACCCAAGGGTTGCTGTCAGGTGCATAGGTTTGACTTTCACAACATGTAATCAGAATGAACAAAATGAATGCAATCTGACATTTTAATCAATTTATTTATTTATTTTTTCAGCAGCAGGAGTAAAAAAAAGCCTTGACATTCATGAAGCAGGATGCTAGATTGAATGCTGCCAGTGCTTTGTTCAGGATTAAAAACTGACTGACCCTGGTCTCATCGTTTCTGCTTCTATCTTAAGAAAAGATTTTCTTTTCTTTTACGATGAAAGTACAGAAATCGTCAATCGATGGAAAAATGTACATACCCTGTACATTGCAGTGTTCATGCTCTGAGCTGTTGCAAGTAGCCAAAAACACATTTTTTGCTAAATGAAGCAGGTCACTGGATGTTTGTAAATAAACAGGTCAGCACACAATTAAAGATTCAACCCAGTTTATCTTTAAGGCTGAAGTCCACACTGCAGTATCTTAATAACTGTTGCCGTGAAACGTCGTCCAAAGAGGACAAATCCTACAGACTCTGATGATCCTCTGGCTTTTCCTTTACAGCAGGTCATAGTTTTCACTTATTTAATGAAACTAAATCTTGAGGGTATATTTATGGTTGCCTGAAGATGAATCCTGATAACTTTGATGGTGATTCTTGCCTTTAAATGAACCGTCAGGACTGCCATAAGTTTATGATCTCACAACTGTACAGACACCTGGTTCCACCATCCAGGTAGGGGCAATCTGTTATAATGTGTCTATAATAATCTGTCTATAATAATCAGGCAACATGCAATTTAGAACATGCTCTTCTTGCTCCAGAGAGAAGCATAAGAAGAGATGTAAAACTTAAAACCACAATCTTACCTTATCTCTTTGTCTCGTCTTATTCATCACTTGAGTAACTCTTTTGGTGTCTCATCTGTCTGTCACATTTTCCTCCTGTCTTTCCAGTCCATCCTCCTGATTCATCTGCTGCTACAGCAACAGGAGATAACTTGTCCTCCACCTTTTCTAACCCCGCCTGCGCCTTGTTACTGTCATCCTCTTATTTTTGAAAAAGCCTCTTGTATCCATAACCTTCAAGTCTAGCCTTAGTGAATTTATTAGCTAGCTATCACCAGATTCTAACAATAACAAGCCCTGTGACCATGCTTTCTCCTCCCTTTCTCTGTCTTCTTCTCTCTCTTGCTCACACAAAACATGTGCTGGCCAAGTAGTGTCAAGTAGATTTGCTGCTTGAATGAGATCTGGTGGCTGCTCATAAAACATTGGGGGCAGTAGCATCAGGCACCAAGGCCTAACAATGTCAATGTGGTCACTGTGGACAAATTGAATTTTGACCTGACAATGGCACTAAAGGAAAAGTCAGCAAACTTATCATCCTGATGGTGACATAATTGTCTGTAATCAATCCAGTATTTGTTGTGAAACTGGCTAACACTGCTATCCACGGAGCAATGTGATTAAAAATACCTAGTCTAATTATCTTTCCTCAGCTTAATCATGCTCAACATCTGTTTAGTATCAGTGATACAAACAAGATGACAAAATGACAAGATGTCAAACATTCATCTTTCATACCTGACAACCATGTCTCCGTGCATATGAGGTTGATCTGTGCTCAATTCACCTGCCTCCTCAGCTTAGCCTGGTGTGTGTGATAATAATGGCTCCAGATATGGATGAAAGGATCTGTCCTGTTCTGGTTTGGTGTATCTAAAGCTTTCTTTGTCTTGACCTGAGCTTCATTACATCGCAAGAGAGAATAGATAAAGCTTGAAACACTGGTTGGTATTTGGGCTAATCTACGTCTCACAATGCTGGGCAAGATCATCATCAGCAGGGAAAGGTCAGCAAGACCACAGTGTTCAGTCCCAGGTCAGCACACAATTAAAAAGCTTCAAGCCATTTTATCACAATGAGGCAATGTCTGGTCGATCTACCACTTCGGTCCAGACTAAAGTATCTCAACAGTTTTTGGTTGGATTGCTATGAAACTGTCATGGTTTAAGAAGACAAATCCGATGGACGAAGTTTGCACTGATTTAGTGAAACCTCTCACAATCTATTGGACGGATTTGCAGTAAATGTTGTACAGATATTCAAGGTTGCCTAAAGTAAACCCCCTCCACTTCAATTCTAAGCGTGAAGGAGAAACATTACTGGCCATGAAAGCACCAAATTCCTTATTTAGAGCTTAGAGTTTTGTCATGTTTTTTGTCTGTTCTGGGTGATTCAACATGGCCTACAGGACCTACAGCATCCTTAGATACGAAAAGCTCATTAAAGTAATAAAAACATAATGATTCCTATTTATAGGTGATTGTTTCTAACATATTTAACATACATCTTATATTCCATTTCTACCATTATCTGCAAAAAGACCCCCCTAAATCTGACACAGTGGACCTTTAAATTTTCATCTAGCACCATGCTAATTTAGCAAACCACTAAACCAAAAAGATGATTAAGATAAAGATTATGAATGCTTAGCATCAGCATTGTCATTGTGAGCATGTTAGCATCCAGCTCAAAGCACCGCTGCGCCTAAGTACAGCTTCAGCTTCAAGGGTAAGTCTTAACAGTTGTTATGTTTTTTGTTACCTTACAATGAGCCTTGTTGAACTGCCATTTTTCTGGATTCACTGGCTCACAGTTTCACATCCACTGCAGTTGTGTAGGTAGGATAGGGTGAAGCCACAATGTTGCATCAGGCAACTATTCTATATTACTGAGAACACGTGTGATTCACCTCGTTTTACCTGACACATTGACTTTCATGCTGAGCCTAAGATTTCCAACTTCTCTAAGAAAGTTTCTGATCTATTTTCAGGTTGCTCACTGAACAACACCCGTAAGGCAACCGCCCTTTATAATCTGCAGGGATTTGAGGGTAACAGAGGTGTTGCTTGACAATGACTTACTTCCGCTGGGGAAAAATAAAAGAATTCACGATTTTTGAATCTTAGCTCACCGTGGTGCCTGCAGTATGTGGACATCATGCAGGGCACAAGCTGCCAAGACACGAGTAAAAAGTAATTCAAGTAAAGAGACAAGAGAAGCTATTACTGAGAAGCATCAGTGGCATTATTGAGTCATTAACATTAAGGCTCTCTGTGTGGTCAGCAACAAAATGAGTAATCAAAGTTTGCGAGATGAAACTGAGATGAAAATGGCATAAATGTTCTGTCTCGTTTAGATCACAGCCGGGCTGTGCGCAGGCTGAGAAGAAGTCCAGGCAGAGAGTCTGGCACAACGTTAATCATGCATTGTAACCGGTTAGAAGTGAGCATTACAAGTGGAGTCATTATCAAAGCAGGAAGCTGGAAAGGAACTAAGAGAGGGAGAGAGTCTGTGTTAGTCCTCAGCACTCACAAGGCCTGTTAATAGTCAGGCAGATAAGCACATTCTGTTGCTTTGGGAGGGTAAATTGAATTCAATGATGGACTTTTGAAGATACGGGTGTGACTGTGCAACTGGATATGACCAGAAACGGGGTCACACAGTTGATTGAAAATCTTCAAACTCTTCCCTTAAACGTGCAAAAAATATCTTGGAAATGAACTCCTACAGAGAGTAAGGTGCTGCTTTGAATGATTAATGAGCTTTGAACTAAGTAAATTGTGGCCTGGTGAGTTCGTTAAAAAAAATAGGAAAGTGTGTTTTTATTTATCAGAAACAAGTTTCTCATTTAAAAGCTATTAGAGATAAATGCCTATTAATAGGGGATTAAATTGCAAAAGGGCTATAACTTTAAATTAATAGATAAGGGAAGTTCATTATAAGCACAATGAAAAGGGATTAAAGTTACAAAGATAATATAATAGAAGTGTGTTTGTGCATATATTGACTTAATGGGTGTGGTTTCATTAGTTTTTTTTGCCCACCAACCTCCCTGTGCTCTGCTTTCTAATTGTTAACTAATGAGCATCCTGCGTCTCTGTCATATGATTCCCCCAGCTCTCAGATCTTTCCCATAAAATCCTGTTTATTGGTTTTTCTATTTCCTTGTGTTTCTTTTATATATTTTTTCAATGTGTTTATGTCTCATATAAAGCTCTGAAAGGTTCTATATAAATAAACTAACCTTTTATGAGTTTCCCAGTTTGCTGCCTTACATGTATGGATAATCGATTTAGCCATAAGGGGTCTCTCTCACCACGGGAGCCTTTGATCGAAATTACGTGGCATTAACACGCTATGTGTCTCACCTGATTCTAAATGATCCCATACGTGGTTGAAAAAGTCAACCCTGCCTCTGCCGAGTGAACCTGTGTACTGCTAATGAGGGACAATTAAATATTCTAGAGATGCAAAGTGTTTTTAGGCAAGCATTAGACCTTAGAGAAAGGTTAGCACCAAGGGTGTCTACAACCACTTCCTGTCTCAGGGGGAACTTGGATGAGTATTGATCAAGCAGCTTGACATGAATGGTAGTAAAGTGCATGTGGATAAGTCTATTAGCCTCCTGTTAAAAGTCTTTCTGTTACAGCGGTGCACATCTATGTGTCAGTTTTGATTCTAATCAAATGCTTCTTCTGATAAGAAAGTGACAGAGAGGTGAAAAAAGAACGGATGCTTTGGCACTCTGCATGACCCTTTTAGATATAGCATGCACTTAGATGTAAGTGCATTCTCTCAGAATGTACTTGCACACCCAGAGGTGAATTACAGCCAAAGTATGGTGTAATTTAAAGAATAAACCAAAGAAACTGTGATAAAATAAGAGCTCAAAGTCTTTCTGCTGCCTTGACTTCTCTGCGAGTCAGTCAAAAATCTTTGGTCCATTTGCACTCAGGTGTTGACTTTAACATAACATTTATTCACTTGAATGGAAAGTCATTGTTTAGTTACCCCTGGCTTGTTTTATGTATATCAGCCTGAATCTGTTCTCTTGCTCAGTCAATCCATATGCAGTACATGCTGGCAAGGCTTATGAAAGATAAATCCAGGGAAGTTGTATTCTCAGGGCAAACTGAGCTGCTGAGGGCAGAGAGTACGGTGTGATTTCTTTTTTGGTGTGTGTGTGTGTGTGTGTGTGTGTGTGCGTGTGTGTCTAGTTACAACACACAAAAAAGAGGTACAGCATAATATGGGTCAGGTGTAATTTAAAGAAAAGCAATCGTTGTCTGTCTCAGCCTGCTGTCGGAGACCTATTACGCTAATGCTAAACTGTTTTTCTCGATATGGCACTTCATTATCATTTTAGGAGCTTTTCATACTGAGTTTGTATTGCGGGCCATTTGGCTATTAGCCAGAGGGGCCTGCCAGTTGTTATTGGAACGAGGCTAACCCTGAACCGTTTTCTGTGGACTGCCCTGCAGAGTTCACAGGACGTACTTGCTGAAGCTACAAATCGTGCTGGTGTGGGTAATTACAAAAGTGAAAGGGAGGTGAGAGTAAAAAAACAACAGACGAGGTCTATGAAGATGAGATCCTGGTTTGATACCGGAGGTTTTCATGAATGAACAGAAATTACATGAGCAATACAGATTTTAAAATCTGCTCATGCCGGGCCAGAGAAATTGGTCTGACTCTGGTGGATGTGCTCTTTAACCTCTCAGCCCTCCACATAAGCAGGGTGTAACATTGCTAAAGGAAAAACTCAAAATTATCTTTTAATGAGTAAACACTGTTATTTTACATGTTCTGCATAATGAAAGCCCCTAAGATTCATAGTTAATAGTGTTATGACAATAAATAGACATTGCTTCTAGACACGTCAGGATACACAGCCTCTCATTCAAGTCTACATCTGTTCTGACTGAGTAAAGGTTACACAAGTCACTGATTCTGTTATTTGCTCAAAATAATTCTGCCCCCAGCATGGCCGGATTAACTCCCTGGGGCAGAAATGAGGTATGGGCTCCTGCTGACTGCCCCCCTCCCACTCTTAATGTGTATGTCTATGGGCAATGTGTATGTACCAGGTTGCCTTCACACAGCAGACTGCCCATGGCAGATTAATTATATTTCGTCCAGAGCTGCTGAAACCAATTAGCACTTCTTAGCTGGAATACTGTCTGACTTGAGGTTTGCTACATGTCAGCTTTTTTTATGGTAATTTGATTTAACATGCATTTATTTATGAATATGCACCATGTAAACACAATTTAAATTGAAATAATAAAAGTTAGGTTGTATAGAGTGCCATGCAAGACTGAGCATTTAGATGAGGTCATAATACAGGACTCTTAATATGCTTATTATTTCATACTTTACTTTAATGGGGCCACACAAATGAGCAATTCATTAATCACAAATCAATTAACAAACTGTAACTCTGGGGCTTTTGGGGGGTATTAGTTGTTTGCCCACCCCAGGGCAGTTGCTTGCTTTTCATAGTCAGTAATCAAGCCATAGTTCCCTGGCTATTATAACAACAATATATAACATTTCATGAACATGCACAGAATTCAGCCTACAAGAGGAACTCTAATATCTGGAGTGATATCAAGCATAAGCTTCATGTTGAAAACAATATTTGTAACTGAATAAATATCACCAGATAATGTTTAAAAAATACATTTTTGAGCATGCTTTATTATATTTTCACTCCATGTCACAGGAGCTTTAATTAAATGTGAACATCTAATTTGTATTTCACCCCAGCTCATCAGAGATGATTAAGAAAAGCTATCCCCTCTATCTGACAGCAATTCTTGTTAACAACACTTTTGTCAGCATCCTTGTTCATAGATTGTTTGTGCAGCACAGCGCTGATTTTGTTAGTGATTGAAGAGGTGCTGCGCAAACACTGAATGAGAAAATGAAATCCCATTAATAAAAGAACAGAGCAGCGAGTCAATCATGTGATGCCCTTCTGTCCGTGTCGGTTTTGCAACAACATTAGTCCCACTTTATTTTTCAAACTCTTAGCTACCTAATTCATCTCCCCATGTATGTGTTCTGAATTCCAACATGGCCCAATTACTCCAAATAGTTCAGGTTGAGGGACTTTAATCTTTACTTCATTTCATTTACAGTGTGTCATTTAATATAATTTTCCATTGAAACATCGAAATAACAAATGCCTTCTATAAAAGATAACGGTGATAGTCATAGTCATGATAGAGTACAGAGACACAACATATTCACAGGAGATCACATTATCATGTCAGTTATGTGCGCTTTCAATATACATAATGATGTTATTTAACAGAGGAAGGAAAGGCTAGTGTTTGCATCGATGGACTGTTCACTGAAATATGCTTAATTATTTATGAATGGCCTGGATTGAATATGTTGCAGCAATACACAAATCTGTAAATTCTAAGTGAGTCATTATTTTATTCAATTTGACACATTTACAGCTATGAGAAAATTGCCCCCAGATGTACGTCACATGGGTGTGTGTGGTCAGAGGGAGAGAAAGAGCGAGCATACATTTCTCTATTTGTGTGCATACAGTAGGATACATCTATATTCTCAGCTCATCTGTAAGCAGTGTAATATTTTTTGCACGTATTATTCTCCTTTGAATTACCTCAACTCTTGGTCCTCGGGTTGAGGACACCATACATCTCACTAGCTGTATATACACTCATTATATGGAAACTTTGTATGTATGTTGCCATAGTATCAGGGAATTGGATTTAAGTTCATATACCTTCTACTAATTTCTTTCATGATTTTTTTTTTAAACTCTTTTTAATGCTTCTGAATAAATTGCACAGCAGTGCTGTCTCCAGAAACGTCTGATGTGGGCACAGAAAACCAAAACCCAGCAAAGGGACAAAGTGACGGTCAGAAGCAGCTGGCTGACAATGCATTCCTATTATGAAAAATATACACTATTGATTTAAATGAATAATACCTGATGTAAATCATCAAATGGAAGCTTATGCATATCATTACTCAGAAACATACATAATGTATACGTCACTTGCAAGTAGGAGACATTGGTGTATCAGGGTGGCATTGTATGGCCATGGCCATTTCTTAGAGTTGTCACTGTTGTTGTTGTACAGTGTTTGTCCTTGCCATATTCTCAGTTGTCAACAGGTATATGCTATTAGGCTTTTCAGTTACATTGCTCTTTTGCTCTCTTTTAGATATAGCAAATACTACTATCCACTATTAGTCTACTTTTTAATTTATTAGTTTTGGTTTCATTTTTTTTCCACTTTGCTTTTACTGCATGAAACAATGTACACAGTTGCACCACAGAACAAACACAAACACAGCAACTGGCGAGAAACATTTTGAAGCTTCCTCATTAGTCATATTCTGTTGTTGTTTCTCTCTGTTCTAAACGTCTCGGCCATTATTTACTGTTGATGTTGTTAGAAAATTAATTCCCTCATCAATTTACAGTCAGTTTTGTCAGTAAAGTACTCATGCACTGAGTGTAATGAATGACTAATCCCACTCATGATGCCGTTGCTGTGGCAAATCAAATAAAAAAAAAAGGTTTACTATTAGAGGTCATCTCAGACATGAGTCTGAATTCTGCAACTACTGGAATCACATTTATGACAAACATCGAAACATAGTCATGACAAATTACCAGAAAGCAGTGGTGGTATTGCCTTTCAAAGGCAGACAGAATGAGAGAGAGAGAGAGAGAGAGAGAGAGAGAGAGAGAGAGTCATTGTAAAACAATTGTATAACAATTTGCAGCAGAGTGAATCTTGGAGCATGCAGTGAAAGTGGGGCACATCCCACTGTGTAGTCAGTATTGTTATGATTATGTTGTTTTCAAAAGCCAAAAAGATATTTGATATTTTGTGTTGACAAAGTTGAGATGAATGCATCGCCATGATAAATGACCCCAGATCAATGGAACTGACGGGCAGCTCTCACTGATTATTTACTTTGTGAATTAGTCAACTCATCTGTCACAGTTAGCTCAGACATCCATTTGGACCAGAACCAAAACAGGCGGTGCCTCAGCCACTTTGGCCTTGCGACGCAGCAGATGAGTCAAGCTCCTGAAGGATGGCGTGGCGTGGAGGAGGAGCTCCTTGAGACCTGCCCGAAACTCCCGGCGAATCAGGCAGTAGAGCACAGGGTTGAGGCAGCTGTTGGTGTGTGCCAAACACACGGTCAGGGGGAAGGCGTAGGCCTGGGCATTGTAGAAGGCCTTGCTGAAGGGCACAAGGTCAAACTTTATGAGGACTCCCCACAGTGTCAGCGCCTGATTGGGAAGCCAACACAGAAAGAAGGACAGAACCACAATGACAATGGATTTGGTCACTTTGGAGCGGCGGTTTTGCCGGCCCTGCTCAACTTCTGGGCCCGCTGCACCTGTGATGCGTCGGCTGAGGATGAAACGGAGTAGCAGCAGGTAGCAGACAGTAATTATGACCAGAGGGATAAGGAACCCCAGCAGGACCTTTTGCAGCTGGTATAGACCCAAAAGAAGCTGTGGATCCCAGCTGCCTGAGTCTGGGAAGCGCACCAGGCAAAGCTCCTCATCTGACACCTGGGCACTGGTGGAGTAGATGGCATGAGGCAAAGTGGCCAGCAGAGAGATAGCCCATATGCCGAGACTCGTCCACTTGGCCCTGGTGGCTGCCGCCCGCCGGCTGTGCATCTTCAGGGCAGAGGAGATAGAGTAATAACGTGCCACGCTCATCGCCGTGAGGAAGAACACACTGGCGTACATGTTCATGGTGGTGACAGAACTGATGATTTTGCACATCACACGGCCAAATGGCCAGCGAAAGTCCAAGGCTGTGTCCACTGCCCAGAACGGTAAAGTCAGAACAAACTGGAGGTCCGTGATAGCCAGTCCCATCACAAAGCAGTTGATGGATGATTGCTTCTGCCTGTAACGCGAATGCAGCAGATACAGAGCCAGTGAGTTTCCTACCAGCCCGAGTGCACAGACTATAGAGTAGACACATGCTATCATCACACGCACCACCAGGCTGGAGCTGTCTCCTTGAAATTCCATGATAGATTCCTTGGTGAGGAGCTGCAGCCAGCAGTGCAGCGACAGGTTGCTGGTGGACCCTCCGCTACAGTTTCCAGCGTTGTCCTCCTGTAGTAGTTGCTGCTCACATGGCTCTGGAGCCAGTGTTTGAACTCCAGTCTCATTCAGCTGCATGGCTGGAGACTCTTTGCTCACATATCACCTTGCACAGGAAAGTTGGACAGCTATGTGTTCCCAAAAAAAGAGAAAAAAGTTTGTGATGATGGCATTTTGAGCATGCCTGCTCTGTGTCAGGTTAACTCCCACGGCGCTACAGATGCAATCCTCCAGCTACGATATCTTCTTCTCCTCTCTCCACGACTACTCGGAGCTCTGCGCGCCACGATCGTTTATAGGTTCCACGTGAACGCGCGGGGCTCTCAGTCGCGCGGTCGACGCTCTTCTCCTCACCAGCCAGATTATTGGACTAGAGAGAATTCACGCTCTGATAGCCGCAGCCACATCAAAGTCTCAAAGCATGTCCGTCAGAGGTGAAGCTTAATGTTTTCTGACACGAAAACCGGCACCTTCTAGATAATCATGTTTGTGCTGCGCCGCTTTTAAAAGGGAAGCTTTGGAGACGTGGAGACAACGGTGCGCGTAAAATATGCAGAGGTATGGAGAGGACGCTTGTGCTGAATTCCGACTGTACATTAACACAAAGTCCTGTGTTTGATGTTGTCACTCTACATATCTGACAAGGATGAGCAGGAGAAGGATAAGATACATAACATAAAAACTGTGAACCTTACTGGAGGCTTTTTTTTTTCTTTAAAAAAGGAAGCAGCCTCTCTGGATGAGCGCTCTGACTATAAATTTCAATAGGATAAAGCTTTCTTGTGCATCCCTTGTATAGAGTGCTTTTAACAAATCCCCCGGCTGTTGCAACTTTTTAAAAAGGAAAATGAAAACGGGGTCAGGAGCGTCTCTGCAAATTTTACACCCTGAAAATAAACCTCTTGATCTGCTTAAAGGAAACAAAATATGGAAAATAAAAAAAATAAACATGTTATTGCAAACAACAATAATGTAGTAATAACAATAATAATAATAATAATAATAATAATAATAATTAGCACTTTCTGAAACATTACAAATGATCCTAAAATGTGTCCAAATGTTTTTTTAGCTTCAGAATATTTTACTTATTAATGTTTATCTACCGACAGAGATGAGCATCCTTTTCATCCCAAGTAAAATCCAATAGATAATGAATATTAAAAATTAGATCAAAACTCACTGAGGAATTGTATTTTCTCTAAATCATCAACTTGTTTTATGCATTCAGAGAAGTGGGTAGGGTGTTGCAGAAACTCACTAGAGGTAAATATATTAAAAAATACAATCATAAGGGAGTTAATTGCAAACAGGGGGAAATATTTTAACTGAATTCTTAGTGGACATCCCTCAAATACTCATTATAAATGTTTTCTGGCTCAGAATTGATTTACTTTGTGTCATGCAAGACTTCCTACCTGATAGTCGGGCTGTCCAAATTGTAATAATATGCTTCCTCATCACATGATGTGCTGCAAAATCAACATTCACTTTTCCTCAGTTCTTTTTGGCTGCCAGCTGGCATCAGCATGTGCTGTGCCACCTGTTATAGCTGCTGTCATACTTTCCAAAAGTGAAGCACAGGTAGACATCACAATAATGATGGGAACAGTTTTGGAGTTGTCCTTGGACTATAAACTACCCCAATGACAAGTTTTTGGAATCACTTCTCTTGTCTGTAAGTGCTAATCCCTCCCTGTAAATTTCTGATCAAATTAAAAAGACATGACTGGATGACAAAAATAATCTGCACTGTTTTAATCCCTTGCAACCCAGTTCTTGTCATCTTAACAACGCTTAAACCTCCAAATGTGCAAGCACTGACAGTATGCCTGGTTTAATGTTCTAAGTGTTCAAATCCGAGATGTAGAATAATTCTGCGCAGGCTGCTTACTAAGCACCTGATATTTTACAGGTTGCATACCAAACATGTTTTCATCCACTCCCAGTTATTATGTCGCTGTAAAGGACACCTCACATAAACACGAAATGTGGATAAAGCCATCAGTAAATGCTAAGGCTGATGGAAAGTAGCCTACTTAGCATATCATCATTCATTGCCACCCCCTGCTTGAGGGTGTAATTAAGTTTATGCATTGTAACCCTAGTTCTATTACCACAGACAGAGCCCTCTGTCAGGCTCTATAGGCTTGTCAAATTACTTCTGCAGATTCAATGCAGTGAGATATGAATGGACTGGCTTGGCCAATCAGATTGAACCCTCCATATGCGCTCCCAGTGCTCTTTGTATACTGTATATAGCTGTTTAAGTGGCAATGTGAGAAACTGTTGGTACATTCATCATTTTATGAATCAAAAAATTCAATAGGAAGCTTTGTAGTGATTTACAGATCAAGAAAAAAGTGATGCGGTGGTGGGTCCGGAAGTTTAGTCATGTGTGAATAGATGTCAGTGAGGAGAAGAGTTTGTGGGATTTTTGTATATCTCTTGCCTCCTGCTTGCCTCAAGATTACAGATACAAATAAAAAATGAAGTGCTGCTTGGCACAAAGCTACCTAAATTTTTGGAGAGAGCCATAGATTTCTAGTTTACACAATGCTACTTGACATGCCCACAGCAAAAACTCAGAAGTAGTGTCACACAACTTGACGACTTCCGGTGAACCATAATGATAAAAGCCTGATGCTTGAACTCCTTACAAGGAAATCAACATTAAAGGAGAAAGATTTAGCAAAAATTCTGGTCTTGTTGGGAGACGCTGTAAAGACGAATCCAGCCAACTCCCAAAATTTATTCATGAAAGAAGCAAAGAGCTCCAGTTTACCTCAGTTCAAATATGTATACTTTGCCAGAATCAACAAGTTGTCATTGGCATTGTTGACATAGATGTGGTCGACAAATCAACAGAAGCAATCTTTAGTCAGGCAGTCTAGTGGATCCTCTGGTGTGTTTCATTCCAAGACAGGCGGTAGGACTGCTGCAGGAGGAATCACATCTAAAGAGAAGATAGAGGCTACAGGTTTGAGTTTTAGTCACTCTTTTATTTGCTGAAATGAAGTGAATGTGAGGTTAGGCTATACAGCCCGTTTCAAGGTTGTTGGTGCTGTCCTGATTGATCATGCAAATATATATTCAGGGAGTGAGCATCCTTAAAAAGGCAGCGTCTGTCTGACAGAGCTTTCTTTGTTTTATCACTGTTGATACTGCAGTGACCCGTGTTTAACTGACCTACGAGACGACATGAGACAAGATGTGTCTGACTGTTCCTTCATCCTGCACGACAGAATCATTAAAAAAAAACAAGAGCACGATTAGATGGATATGTTTTGATGTCTGTTCGCCTGTAGTGCTGACTGTCTCCTCGAATGAGAGTTTACAATCTTGTCCCAGCGGGGCTTAGAGATAATGCCAACTGAATACTGACATGTTGTTGATGGCATAAAAATCTAACATTGGAGCAAATGGTTAGCGGTTCACAGAGCTGGCCTCGGGCTCACAGTCAGGATCACCTTGAGAATGATTAGCATTCCAGGCTGGAAAAAGAACAATTTCAGATTGTCATCTGTTAGGCTAATATTTGGTGTAGGCCTGACTCTGGGGATGCAATTCTGCTGTCAAACATTAATCTACGACCAGACACACATCAATCCAGCATGCCTTAATGACAATTTAAATGCATGCTTTTCAGACTCTTAGCCACTCTAGTAAAATCTTTTAGTTAAGGTTAAAATTCCTGTTATTTGTTCTCCAAAATGTATAATTAAGCAATATCACACTCGAAGTCATGATGCTGTACTGAATATCAGCACGGCTGTGATTCAATCACAGGCTGATAATCTCAGCCGTGCTAATATTCAGTACAACATCACAACCTCAAGTGTGATATTGCTTTTATACAAACGTTCTACAAGCACTATTTATTCGTTTATAGCAGCATGTGACAACAGATTATAATTTGTTTGTTTATTTAATCATTCATTTGGCTCTGTTACACAAATAGTTCCAACTGGACTGGGAGTGCACGGCTGCCAAGTAACACATCAATTTTCCTGAACAGTAGCTTGCTAGCATTGATCTATAAGCCTACATGTTACTGCAGCCCAGTCGCCAATATTTTTGAGACTGAAAGTCTGAAAGCAGTTCAAAGCCCATGTTCTTTGTCCTACAGCGTTAGCTTTGTTTTTTTACTCTTCTCTAATTTGTCTAATGTCATATGAGCACACCTGAAAGTTTGCGCTGATGTATCCAGGTTTTTCTTTCCTTCCCTTCGTCTTCTTTTGACGACAATTCATAGTTAGTCAAATGTTATTTGTGGAAAAATGTTCATCGATAACAACGTTGTGCTCTATATCAGCCCACTGGAATAACTGGGCTGTTCCTATTCCCATTTCAATTGAAGAGAAATACAGAATCACTCACATCAAAATTGAGTACCAGATCTTCCTTGAAGTCTTAAGCCATTGAGCCATATATGAACTCCTTTACTGCTGCTGAGATCTCACTGCCATTTCATACTTTTACTCTGTAAACACTGAGGTAAACAGTCTGTGATCTGTTATTTATAGGTTTTCTAGGTTAATTTTTAGTGCTGAGTGGAGCTGCCAATTCTAGGGTGACACAGTGCCCTGTTAATGAAACTTTCATTTGTTTGCACTGTGTGTGTTTGTGTGTGGGACATGTGTTGACTCACCCTTACCACCATCCAAAATACACCTTTATCAATGCTGCATCGGAGCTGACTGGACTGAGGTGCAGTCTGTTTTGTTTCTAATGATTCATTTGCTACCTGTAAGGTTAAACACCTCTGAAAGATAATCTCAAAACAGGCAACTTCTTGAAGACATTATGACAAGTTAATATGTACCTTACTTAACCGAAGAACCAGAATATTCAAACTATGGCAAGAAGTGAAAAAATAGAAACTTCTGCATGGATTTGCATTTCATTAACCCCTCAAAGTCCCATGAAGCACCTTAGAAACAACTTGTAATAAAGTTGCAGATCGACTTTATATACTTTTGACATGTTGATGCAAATCAGCCTTCCAGGAACAAAACGTTATGCAGCAGTCAGTCAAAATTATATTTAGCTTTTCTTAACAGGGGAAGAGCTATAAATATTCTTTGTGTTTAATTTTGTCTTTGAGAGTGCACCAATTAAACATTGGGTCTACATTGCTTAATTAGGTGACTGGATCCAAAGCTGATTTAAAAACCGTGGTGTCTGCTTTGCTAACATTTTACAGTACTCGATCTGCCTACAGCTCTGACATAGTGATTAGAGGTAGAAGTAATTGTAGTGACTTCCAGACATCTTCAGACCGTCTCTGCCTTCAGAATTTATTTAGATTTTTCCATCCAAGCCATTTTTTTACAGCAGCATTTTTAGGCTACAATCCATGCCATGGTAAAAATGTGCTGTCAGGGGTAATTTTATCTCTTTCAACAAGATATGAGCATCAAAACCGCTTCAGCAGCTCTCTGTGGAGAAATACTCCAGAAATGTCACAATGCTGATGATATTTCCTGCATAATCTCTGTTGAAACAGTGGTGATTTTATTCATTTGGTAATCACTTGTATTTGGTTTGTCCTTGGATGTATTAATTTGTCAAATTACATTAACTGTCAAGTTAAAACTGAGAACTTGTCTGGACAAGGCCAGTCTGTTTATACAGCTTACAAACTGTGGTCATTTTAACAGACGAAAGCAGTTCTGTATATTGTGCTGTTTGGACTATAGCACCCTGGTTTTCTTCTTATTGGTTGTGGGTGGAAATCTGGTTCATGCAAAACTGTTGAACTTTTCCAGGATATTTTCTTTCCAACAGGAGTTTTTGCAACGTTAACAAAAAAAACAACCTTATTTTAACATTCACTTGCACATAAATCATCACAAATTAAGTGCACAAATTAGCAAGAATACCATCCAATTAATTTATTTAAATGGGCACCCAACCATTCATTGATGTGCAGTGCTTTTGAACTGTCTGTGGTACTTTTCCACACACTGTGAGATGTACAGTGATTAAACTGCACACAACTGCTCAACCACAGAGATTAAGTCTGTGAATCTTCACACCTATAAGATTGTATAGCCATATCTTACATACAGTATAACATACAAATTCAATTTAATTCAAACAATGCCTTTTTTGATTAGTATGTTATTAAATTATTGTGTTATGCAAATCTTCCATCACTGTGGGCAGTAAATGTAATTTATTCTAATGTGAATTTACATTTAATGTCCCCAATATATGGCTAATCACAACATTTAATTCATGTATAATTAAATTTTCTAGTTTACTTAATGCTAAATAAACTAATGGCAATCAGTGCGTGACTCATTTCCTTATTCGTGTAGTCTGCATATTTCATTATGTCATACTGATTCACAAATGAGTCACTCATATTGAGTAATACACCCAGACAAGAAACAGTTGTAAACAGATTACAGACCTGTGTGTGTAAATAACATGTATTAGAGGCACACATTCTAGCATGTAGCTATGTAGCTAATTAGTTTCTTGGTAACCGGTTAATGTAATTCAAAGAGACCTTCATTATCACAGCAGGGCAATGTCACTGATCATTTCCTGTGCCTGGTGTGTGCCTGGTATTGGTGAACAGAGAGGTCCCCCATGGATGATATTTGCACGGTTCACAGTGTATAGTAAAGATGAAAAGAAGTGGTATTAAGAAACTGCAGGTAGCGTTTAATATCAGTTCTTCATAATGTGACTACAAAGGTTTATCTAATTAATTAATAAAATGAGTTAATCAGGAAATAGTTTCTTAACCTGCAGGTATAATGACATGTCATTCACTTCATATCTTGCTTGTTGTTAGAGATTAAATTGACTACTGTATGATTGACTGTTTTGGGGAGAGATAACCAGCGTACATGCAAAAATATTTTAATATTTTATATTTTGTAGTCTTATTAGACTTTTTCCAGTTTATTGCTGCAGCAGAAAAACACATTGTATCATGACTATAAAACAAACAAACAAACAAACCAACAAAAAAGACAAGAGAAGTAAAACATAAAAACTTTAATCACTCTCACACCTCAGAAAAGTAAGAGAATATTGATTCAGCTCTGGGCTTTCTGCGTATGTGGTTAGATGTTTTAATTCCCGCTTTATTCCTCTAAAATTGGAATGACGATTTTGTTAATAAGAAAGTTTGGAGTTTCTCAGGAATCATCCATCCAACAAGTAATATACTAAGTTTATCTGGGTCACCGTCACACCTTGAAAGAAAAAGCCCATTTTATAGATTAAAAAAGAAGGTGAGGACTCTTTTTGATAGACACTCAGTCTTCCCAGCATTCCCTCATGACTAACCAGACTCAGCGGGAGTCGATCTATGTGCAGAGGCTTCCTGGCTCCTCTGAGATTTGGTTAATCAAAGCAATGGGTTAGGTGTGATTAGAGGCACGGATGGTCAAGAGACTTTTACCTTGATTAGAAGAAAAAACAAGACAGAGTCAAACAGGTCACACATCATCATGCTGACACGGAGCGTATTATGTGTTTATAGGCACGTAAGATGTGCTTATATAAGATAACTGATGTTATTCTATCACTGACATTTAAATGAATTTAAGTATTATGTTTGCTTTAAACGAGAGGTTTTACAGGATACAGTCTCATCCCCAGCAGACAGTTGATACTTCTTAGTATGCAAATTGAAAACCTGAGACAAGCCCACAGCAAAGTCAGCTATCAATGAATTGAAAAGTGGCAATTAATCATTTTTTTCCTGGTGATTGGAAGAATGAAACCCTCTGGCCACATAGAACAACCCTTCATTAATTATACACAAAAGTAAAACAAATGTGAGAATTGAATGGGCAGAAAAACTTGTCCTGATGATTTGATTTTATCTTCTATTAAAGTAAATAACTCCATACTGGTGTATTAATTTCTACACATGATACTTACGGTTCCCTCAGAATAAATTGTAATAACTTTGTTGATCTTCATTAGCATGTTGTCATTGTGAGAATGTTAGCATGCTGAAATCAACATTTAGCTCAAAGCAGCTCTGGATCTGAGTACAGCCTCACAGAGCATGGCAGTTTGTCAGGAAGGCTGGTGTGTGTGTGTATGAGTGTGTTCAGATGCTGTTCGACCATCTAACAAGCACTTCTGTTGAAACTATCAACTTTAGCAACATGACTCTGCACTTTCAAAGAAGTAGCACAAATAAAGACCAACTGAGGCTTTTCTTGACACACCTGTGTTAAAAGTTTCACTTCACAACACACCGCAGCAACTCCAGCCAACTGACCCCTGATTTATTTAGCTACTGACGGCCTTACGAGGATGGGCAACCAACTATTGGATTGCTGTGTCAGCTCTGCAAGGGGAGAGTTACTAAATCATATACTTTATAAAATACAGATGAATTCTTAAAACCTTTCCATTTTTTAAGGTGTTTAAAACTGCAAAATCTTAAAGTGTTATATCTATGTTATATTTTGTTTTATATCTATTTTAGAAGCAATAATTTAAGTTTTATGTGTCTTCAAGGAAGTCTTCCAGTTTTAGGAAGAATCTGTTTTTTAAATGATCATGTCAGCAGCTTCTACAGTGGATGATTTCATCATAGAAGTGAATCTTCGGTCCTCCCTTGAAGTTAAGTCTAGCCAGCCACAGAAAATGCTCCTGAACAAGTCAGACCTTCGACATTAGATGAAATTCTGACCCAAGTGGCAGCCAGGATGAGAGCACTTTCATCAGTGTGTGGTCTGCACTGACAAGCCAGACGTGGCGAGAGCTGTTGACACAAGCTATAGCCTGTCTTCAATGAGTAAATATATCAACGCATCAATTATTGGGTAAGAAGTTTGAGTCATGACGAGATAAGAGGTCATCTGTTCTACCTTTGCCCCAGTTTTCTGGCTCTCTGTAAAGTCTGTAAACCACATCTCTACTGACTTCAAACCTACTGTAAACCTGTGCAGTGGATAACATGCCTTCAGGCACTGCCAAGTAAAAAAATGTTTTTATTATTAAAGCTCTCAAACTTTAAAAAAAAAAAAATCCAAAGGGTTTTAAGCCTCATCTTGTATTGACATCTTTTATTTGAGTCAGTTTATCCATGAATGAATCTAAACAAATCCAATCAATGAAAACATGCTTTCAAAATCCTTTAACGTTTGAAAAATTATCAATTCTGATTCAAAATTGTACATGTAATCACAGCTCTATTTACCCATTTTTTTACATTGGCACACACGTTAATTTACACTGGCATTTTATCAAAGCCAGAAGGCAAAAGATGCATAGTTTATCTTGACAGTATGTTTAAGATTGAAGAACATGAGTAAGATTCAAATCTATATACTGATATATAAAACAGTAAATAAGGAAAAGGAATACATACACAAACATTAAAGGCAAAACAGGAATGATTAAAACTTAATTCCCCTGTCTGTGCAAACAGCAGCCCCAGATAATCCCTTGCTCTACCATGAGGAATTCATATGAGGATAATTTATTCATTTCTTTTACATGTCATCAGCATGTGGTCGCAGCCTGGCAGATTGGTGAGGATCCAAGGTCAAAGTAGCTATGTGACCGGTAATTGGGTCTACATGGAAATGACCCATCCGTTCTTCTTGACTGCTGTTTAGAGACACTGGCTCCGAACTGGACTGGTCTTGGTTCACCCCGAGCTTTCCCATCAGTGCAGTAATATCATCCAATTCCCGATCTCCTGGGAAATGCAGAGGCTCTGATTCATCCTCGGCGGAGAAGGGATGGTCAGTGACATGCAGCACACGAGAAGCCTGAAGGTTCTGCAGGGACCGTGACTGGACTGTGTGATAATGAGAAACAGAGGAAAGAAGTTGAAATCTTTGTGGAAATGCAGCTCTGCTTTCATTGTGTGCTTCACTTGCCCCTTATGTAGTATTTATAAGCAGTTCTTAACAACTTAACGGTGGGGGTTTATAGCACACTAAAATGTAGTTATAAGCTGATATAAGATCTTGTAAAGAAGCACGATACATAGTAAAACAGTTGTGATCTATAAAATATGTTATCATTGGTCATATTACATTAATAAACACTTGAAAAAAAATGTACTTATAACTACATTTTTGTATGTTATAAACCATTTATTAAATGCTTGTATACTGCTTATAATCACTAAAAAAGGGGATGCCAAGTGTTATAGTCTTATCTATGCTTGCACCTGTAGTTAGCAAGTGTGTGTCATGCACGCCTTTACATGTTGTAAGTACATCAAATTCACGCCTAAACACATTAAAGACTCTAAACCTCTAAAAACTCGTAACATAGCCCTTAGCACTCAGGGAAAGTGTGGCATCGATTCCTCTTTCAAGGCTGTCAAACAGCTTATGGTAACAAATTACACCTTGTTGCTGTACAAATCCTAATCTTGCCTCCTAATATAAAACGTACATTTTGGGTAGTTGAGCCAATAAATCTAATAATAAAGTGATAATTAATAGTCATTTATCAGAAGCTGTTGACAGAGCAATAGCTTAATAACCGTAATGATAATGTATGGCCTTGGTTTTCTGCGCGTTGGCTCTAATCTTTAAAGTTTTAAGTCGACAGCAAATCCTCAGACAGGCGGAGCAGGCTGTGAGGCTCGGCAGGTGAGAACCTTTCAAGCAGTTGGTGAGACTGCAGTTCTAACAAGCTCCTCAGCTGTGACAGAGACGTGCTGGATTAGTTGGCAGGCGGGCGCACAAAGCTATTTGGTGCTGAAGGTTACTCACTTCTGACTGGACTGAAGTCTCCTTGGCTGACCTTGGTGTCAGAGAAGGGCTTGAGGCTGGGGAACAGGATCAGGGAGAAGGACAGCAGGAGCACCTAAGGGATGGAGAAAAAGAGAGTTCGATAAAGGATGGCTGAAATAGGTGGAAAATACATCATTCCCACTTCAAGTGCAAGTCAAAGACAGTTGTTACTTGGACATCTTTTTCTACATTGTTGAACTTTTAAATGGCTAGCGGTCTGGATATTCCCTCTGTGAATTCACTTTAAAGTTGCAATGTTCAGAGGAAACGGTAAACGTTTTCTTGCTTCTTGTGAAGCAAAGCACTCTGACTGGGAACCAAGACTTTTATATTTATAGATGTTGTTGATAGATGAGGCACCTGCATTGCCTCAGGTCTTGCACTTACTGTAATGCCATTGGTGCGATCAAAGCTAATGAATGGCCTCTGGTCAGACAGTGTATTTCTTCTTTATAGAGAGACAGACTTTTTGTGCCCTTTGTGCTGTCTTGTCCATTACGTACATATCTAGTTTGGCCTTTCTCGATGGCTAATCCAGCTATAACAGTTGTTGCTATTTGGCTTGCTGTGAAGGTGAATGTTTTTAACAATGAGTCATATTGAGTCTGGGCAGTTTGTTTATCTATCTGGCAACCACACATACACAAAGGACATTCATACCAGTACACATGTCCCAGTCTGAGCTGGCTTGTTCGATGTATTCATGACGAGAGCCTGCAGCCTGCGCAACTGTTCCATTAGTGTCCTGTGAAGAGGATGTAGAACCAAGGAAAGATGAGAAGAGAAGAGAAAGAAAAGAACAAGAATGAAACAAACAGACAAAAATAATTTTATTCGCAAGGACGTTAGGGAACAATGGGCAAGATGTTAAAGACGGTTTCTGAGTGGAGGAAACAAACATTGTCAAGAGAATAGAGGAAAGAAGGGTTGGAAATATTAATGAGATTTCAGAATCTCTCACATGTTGCATTTCTCCAGCTGGGACACTTTCCTCTGCAGTTCCTGGTTGTGTGCATTGCAGGCAGCCATCCTAGAGGAGATAATACAATGCGAAAGTATAATTATCTCATTTATTTTTAGTACTGCACCAAACTATGCTCCAGTAAGCAATAAAAATATATAGATTTTAGAATTGAAAACAACCTCCTCAGGTATAATTTAAAAACTGCTTTCCTCATTCAGGTTTAGAGAAGGATCCCCTTTGCATTACCGACACATATTTCCAAAACCATGCAGTACCAAATGTCATAAATTAATTTCCTACCTGTTCAGCACCTCCCAAAACTCACATGTATGTAGAATTCACAAATACATCACCATGCAATGATCTTTTTAACTTTAACACAAAACTGATGTTAAATGGATTACATATGCAAAGCAAGTTTTATCTCGTCTCTGCAACATATTTTCAGCGTTCTGTCTTTGAAAGCTAGTGATAAATATGGGGAGTTTAGGTAACAATATAGGATAAAGGCCAGAATCAAACCACAGTTATATGGCTGACACTTCAGGACTACCCAAGGTGACTTTCATACTGTGTCGAAATGAAAAGTGCTGCCTACAGGGTACAGCAAGAAAACAATCAAGAAATTCACAGTCTTTGTTTTGGAAACTGGACAGCATATTGAATATTTTGTTTATTTTAAGATGCAAAAACATGTAAAAAAAGAAAAAAAGAAAAATCACATTTCCTCTTGTTATTTTTGTATAAATTAAATTCTTACCTGCTCTCCAGCCCATCAATATACTCCTTCTTCTTCTTCCTGCTCTCCTGGGCAGACTGCTTATTGCGAATCTTTCTGCGTATTTTCTTCAGAATCCTTTCTTCATACTGATTGACAAAGCAAGGAACATTTTTATTTTGAGCCTCAGCGGGATAAACTCTAAGAGCTGGTGGTTGTTTTCATTGTTTAGGTATTGATAGCAATTTACCTTTGTAAGAGGTAGTTGACCGGGTAGAGTCACCCCCTCCTTTGCTAAAAGCTTCTTCTCATCTTCATTGAGAATCAACTCTTGGATGGACTGTTGGGATGGGTGTGGAGGCTGGTGGTGAGATATGAATACTAATATTTAAAACATAGTCGCTGCTGTTTGATTACATTTTCTCTCTGCCACCACTTCACTTCCTCCTTCTCCACCACTGCCCCTCTATCTCTCTCCCTAGAGCTTCACAAGAAGTAGTTAAATGAGTGCAGAGTATCAGGCCACCTTCATCACTCTCATTTCATGGCTACCTCAAAGCAATTATGGTGTGAGAACCTAAGTTGCATTCTGTCACTCTTTCCTTCATCTTATTCAGCTGGACTGCCAAGATGGGATCAATACCCGGAGTGAGATGAGATCCACACCCCTGCAGACCCTCAAGTTTCAGAAGCTCAAACACAACATGACAAATATTATTTAATATTTTGCAATATGGTCACTGCACACCCACATGGTGTTCCTATGTGGGGTTTGCATGTTTCCTTGTGGGTACTCCAAAGACATCCCTGTTAATTCATGTCTCTAAGTTTCCCATAGATGTAAGCATGAATGGTTATGTGTCAGCCCTTTGATTGACTGGAGACTGGTCCAAGGTGTACCGCGCCTCTCATTCATTGTCAGCTGGAATCGGCTCTAGCACCCTGCAAACCCTCAAAGAGTAAGTGCTTGTAGCTAATGGATAGATGGATGGTGCAGCATAAAACTTTCTCCCCACAAATACAATTTAGTATTCTTACATAACTGCAAACTCTCAACACTTTAAAGAGGTCATATCTCAAAAATACATGAAAGGGTGCGTACGTCACTCTCCTGTCTTCAGAACTAAGAGGGGTGAGGGGAAAAAAAGCTATAAAAGTGCCAAGTAGCACGATGCCAAAAAGCTGCTGTGTTACATTTTGCACTTTATACAATAAAAATCTGTTCGTAATATTTGTTTTTACTTCCCCAAAGAGCAAATGACACTAACAGAGGAGAGAGGATGCAGAGAGGATGAAAAAGTCTGAGACCTGGCCTTATCTCTAGGTCTGTGGCAAATACTTAATCACATGTTAGTAAATTATGTTTTTCACATCATACTCTGACTCACACAATAATTACAGCAGGCGCTGTGCATGAGTCATACAGCTGCAGAAAGATGCACAAACACACATGATCGCTCGCCCCCTACCACTACTACCATCCCCACTGGCTGTTGAACGCCCACCACAGCCAGGATACACTTACGGGTTCCGGTGTGCCAGACAGTAGCAGATCCTTGACAGTTAGTGGGAAGCCAGAGGACAGCTGGGGTTTATGTACATCTGAGGGATATTGTGTTATCCTTGTCCTACCCGATGGGGAGGTGGGATCCCAGCCATCTGCACCCACACAAGAGACAAGAGTAAACATAAACCAATGTAAACAAATATTATTAAGACATGCTAGTGTTGTTGTTGGATTATGTGATAAAAGACATTTGGAGCCTATATGTCAGATAAATACAAATTACTTCTCAACATGTGTATTTTCACTTTTTATTGGCAATAATGTCAGTGTTTTGATAGTTTGGATATTGACTTTGTTGTGCACAGTCACAAATAATAAATGTTATCTTACAATATCTTGTGTGATTCAGGAGATCCAGGGATTCATGTGCAGGATATTGTGACTGAAATGTCACATTCATAATGTTTTTTTCTGTGATCATTTTATGCTCACAACCGCAGCTGGAAACATTATTTAATATAGTGTCATAAAAATTTAATTATGGTGTTATTAAAACTTAATTGGGAAACAGAATGTTAATTGGAAACTATTTTTTATAACTGATTAGCTGTATTAGTTGTTTAAATCATTTCCAGAGGAGATTCACAGGAGCTGTGCAAGCGGGTAATGTAATCAGGCTTAGCAGCCTCTATGGACATAATAAAGAGGAAAGAGGTAAAGAGGATGTTGATGGAGGAAGCTAAGAAGTGAAAAGGAGAGAGAGTGACTGAGCAAGAGGCCACTAGACAAGAGTAAATTTAGGACTGACTTTTTGTCGTTATCGAGAGCTTTATGAAACAAAAGGCTGAAAGACAGATGCCGAGCTGGGCTTCATGCCGTTGGACTAATTAGTGATATTATGAGCTGGCTGCTATGTCTTGTGTTGTTGTACGAGCTTAATCTTTGGCTATTAGCACAGTTGTCAACTCACTAGTTTTTCATCATAAGCAATGAGGTCACAACAAATGATATTGTTGCTGATTAAATTGATGAAATGAGAAAATAACCTGTAGATTCAACCATAATGGAAAGAATTGGTTGGCACCACATTACGAATGTTTTCATTGTTGACGTTTCTGACTCACTGAGGTCAATGGAGATGTTGGCCTCCAGGGCTGCCTTAGTTTGTGGTCTTGTAACTAAGTACTGAGTGTCCTCCGGGGGGCTTTCAGGGCGCAGAGGACTGTCCATCTGGTCTGACGGAGGGTCCTCACTGATCCCACTGTCACTGGGAGAAGGGGACCAGAGAGGCGAGCCGGTCACAGAATCACTTCCAGTCAAGAGGGCATTCAGGAAGTCATCATCTGTCTGTTCGGGTGGCTGCAGCATCTGCTGGGTGAAAACACTAAGTGCTATCATTATTCTGTCTATGTGATATGATAACATGGTAAGAGATGGCCGAGTCTCTCTTAAAAACAGACAAGGACCTACAGAGTATGTCAAGGGCGAGCTATACAGTACATACAAAGCAAACAACTTTTTATAGCATGTAGCCTATGTGTAAACCACAGTCATACACACATTTGGGTCTTGGATTGGCCAGGTGTGATGGTTGCCATGGTGTCCTGGCTCCTCATGACGGAGAATCCCATCGTTTTGATCAAACAGCCAGTCAAGCAGCTCAATGCCATCACAATCCTGAATTGGGATCATGACATTTAATGTTAGAAACAGTATGATATCGTTCACGCTTCCAGAAGAAAGACCACAAGACAATATAGGGTTCATATATCACCACAGCTGAGGGCTGCTGTTTATGCACTGTACTGTACATTATGTTCTCCCAACATGCCTCGATATCTGTCAGTCTCTGTGACCATTTTCCTCTGATAATTATGTCATTTTAATTGTATTCTAAACCTGTAGATTAAGACAGTCTGAACTTTGTTCTGTGGATTTGCCCCATTAACGCACAACGGGCAAACTACAATGCAATAGAAAGTATAATAATTAGTTATTTACCTGATCTCGGTACTGCTCCATAGTTTCCTTGCTTGGGTGGAACACAAGAGAAGCCGCCAAAACTAGAGAGATCCAGCCAAAATACGCAGTTTATTTTGTAGTAGCTTTGTCTCTGTTCCCAAAGAGTCTCTACTATATCTCTCGGCTCTTCTTCTCAGGTCCAAAGTTTAAACTCCAACACAACACACCCAGCAAACTTGCTTGCTTTGTCCCCATTGGCTATGAGTAGATATCTGATTGGTAGCCAAGAGTACACAACTAAAGGAACTTGACAAGTTGGTTTATCTTGAGACAGAGGACATGAAGTCTCCAGTGAGATGTAAACCACCAGAAAGGTCAAAGTCCATTGTTTTCTTTCCTCTTATTTTTTTGATAGCTTGTTGACGTAAGGATTGTGCTGACCTTTGGCATATATTCATAACACAATGGACACACAATAGCCAGCTTCTAGAAAACTGAATTCAACAACACTGCTTTTAATAATATTGTAGAATAAAAGCATTTCAACCAATCCGCAACAGTACTGTTTATCAAATTGTTACTCACACTTATGTATACATTTCAAATTATTACTTATATTGGTTAAGTAAATCAAAAAATATCTCACACATAGTTTGCATATTAATGTGTCGTGCCAGTTCATGAGCAAATTGAATTATTAATTGAATGATTCATTTTTAGAATAAGTAAAAATAATGAAAAGTGGCCGGAGGCCTCTTAAAACACTAATCTGCCTTTAAGGAGGCTTAGAAACATAAATGTACTGCAGAGTAATGAATGAAACATAATTGCACAGAAACTATTTGAGTCCTCTATTTATAATCTGTGCAATTTGTCTGAGGGTCCAATTATTTTTTTTTCACCAAAGCTTCAAAACCTCCCGTGTACCTCAACAATCCCACGAATAAATGAATTAATTGTAGAGGAACCCGCAAACGAACAAAAACATTTATATTAGAGACGCAGTTATAGATAGATGGGAGATGTTATTTGCATTTGAGATAAAAGATAAAACAGATTAAAGAGAAGAGGAAACATACAAAAACAGGAGGAATTTTCTTTTTCAATTTCTGTGTGCGCCATGAAAAGATTGATTGAAAAGTCATCTGAGAGGTTGCATCCATGAAACCTACAGAGACTGAGAAACTTTCTTAATCAAAAGTCAGCTTGTAAATGCAGTGTTGTTTCTCAAGTTGGCTCTTGAAGGAATAGTTTGACATTTTGGGAAATATGCCAACTCGTTTACTCGCAGAGAGTTAGATGATGAGACTGATACCACTCGTGTCTGGACTGTAAATATCACATTATAGCCAGAAGCTGTTTAGCCAAGCTTCACACAAAGATTGGAAACAGAAAGAATATCGTGACCATGGCTCTACCTGAGCGTATCAAAATCAGCCTTCTAGCACCTCTAAATTGAAATTTGCTTCAAACTCCACCAAAGGCGTTTCAAATGCAGAGCACTGTGCCTGTCATTTTACCTCAGCTTATGTTCCTCAGTTTCTTCTACCATGAGAAAATGTGCTACGTTGTTGAATAGTTTCTCTTTTGGCTGTTTTTTCACGATCGGAAGTTTGCACAGGGTGTTTTATTCCATCAGTGTGACCACCACAAAGAAAAAAGAGAAATGCCGTCATAGTTTAAGTTTTAGTGTTAAAATCAAACTCTCCACAATCTTGCCTTTGAGGCACAAAATATGCCAGAACTAGTTCTTTTTTAATTCCAACAAAATCTCACCGTCATATCTCCTGATCCCGCTGAGCTCCCTACCATGTACAAATGTATTTTTGAGGTCACCTTCGGTAACCATCGTTACTGATGTCATGTGTTGCAGTTGGAGATGGTAATAAGTGTATTTCAGTTGGCGGCAATGATTGGCTGTTATGGCTCCCTGCTGCAGCAATACAGCATAACAAAACAGAGTCGACAACACATGATAAATAACCTGGAGGGAGAACAGCAAACAATAGTCATGTATTTAACTTAACAATTCAGCAGGGAGGATAACACGGAGCAGGGCAAGATGAGGTGGAGAACATGGTGGAAAAAGTGTGAGGCAGCAGCAGCAGCAGCAGCAGCAAAGAAGCTATCATGATTATGAGCATGAAGGCCTTTAAATAGACCACCACATCAGTACACAGAGTTTTGATGGGTATGATAAGCTGTCTGACAGCTGACCCAGCACATAGTTAGTGTCTCACCGGAACAAGTCTATTGGGTTTTTATAAAAGAAGCATTATGTAATCATTATTGCTTCATTATCTGATGGAGGGAGGTTCCAAAGGGCAAAAGCTCTGTAATTACTCCACAAGCTGTTTTTGAAAACTTCAACTCTGAAAAAAAAGGAACAGAGAGAGAAGGAGACTGTTAAGGTCAAGCTTCATGGCCCCCAACGTCATGCTGGTTGACATTGTCAGATAGAGACAGCTGTGGTTTATGTTTCATTCGTATGTCTCGTTCTTCCCACTTATCTCTGACTGTTTGTGTGTGTGTGTTTGTCACCGACTCCCAGTGTCTTCACTCCAGGAATCTGCACACGTGCTGTGCTTTGTCATCCATCAAGGGGATTTCCGGCATTTATTTTAATCCTACATTTTTTGGTGTGTTTATAACTTAACTCAAGTTTAGTTTTAAAATGTTTTAATAATTGTAATAAGCAGCAGTAATTGTTCGGTAGTATTAACAAGGGCAAATATTATATAATATAGTATAGGTGTGTTGAAACCCTGTTCTAAATGTTTTTTGCAAAGCTAGAGGCGTTCTTCAGGAATAGCAATAATAATATTGATTGGTCCAGACTGATATTGATAGCACAACAATGACGGACGAATGACGTATGAATTGCTATTAAATTTTGGACAGACATTCGTACTTTCCAAAGGTAGAATTCTAATAAGTTTGGCGATCCTGTGACTTTTCCTCTTGTGCCACCAGCAGGTTGAGACTTTTAGTGAAATGTCTTAACTGTTGGATGGATTGCCATGAAATTTGCTGGAGACATTCATGTTCCCCTCTGAACTAATTACTAAATCTTTGCTGATCGCTTGTCTTTTAATTTAACACCAGCAGCAGGTCAAAATTTAATTTTGTTGTTTCTGACCAAATATCTGCAAAAGTAACTACTTTCACATCCTCCTCCGTAGTCCTTAGTGGTTAGTGCTACTTAGCATTCATCATGTTAGCATTGTTATCGTGAGCATGTTAGCATGCTGACATTACCATTTACATCAAAGCACCATTGTTCCTGTTGGCTGGTTTATGTATGTGGCTGACCCACATACATAAACTCCAGATCTAGCTATATAATTTCTTATCATAGCTACAGGCTACTAGTGCACATAAAACTTTTCCTGTGGATCGGAAGTGTATTTTCCTCTGGACTCCGCGACCAATATATATAATATATACCAATATAACATTACATGAAAATGAATCACAGATGCTAACGTGGTAAAAGTTTTAATACCGTTACAGTGCCAGAGGTGGGGTTATGCTACGTTGGCTTCAGTGCGTTGAACAGTTATAACAAAAACCACACACACAATTCATGGGCCCGAGTTTCGGCTGTATTACTTATTCCTGACTTGGCTGTGAGCTTGTTGGAACTGCATGCCCTGCTCAATTCAGCAGTTTTTCTGGCACTGTACGCAGCAAGGAAAGACAAAAAAAAAAAAAGACAAACAGACTAAAAAACAAACTACAATTCTCGGTGACCTCCCTAATAAGCATGAATCAAAAACACAGGCTTTATCATGTTGAATAACAACTACCTAACAGAATAAAGTCCCGTTTTGCTGTGTTAGTCTCTTTTGTGGGTGTGAAGTGCTTGTTGGGCAGGGATGCATAAATTCCAAGTGCATACTGTGCTGCTGTGCATGTGCTCTCACCTGTGCCTCTGGAGACACTGCCTTCAAACTAAAAGGTCAGCAGTCTGACAGCACTGTGAAATATTAATTTTAACGTGTCTGGAGGGATGCACTCAGGTACCTCCTGTTCCTTACTGTTACTACAACAACTACTCTTTTATTAATTTACTGTATGTCAGACCATTTTAATCCTAAGAGGTTATTGTTCTTGTTTTTTCATGGGTAGTTGCCCTTCTTGTGGAGTGATGAGAGCCCTGCAGTGGAAATAAGAGCTAAACATGCATAATGAATAGACTCAGTGTCTGTTGTTGTTGATGACTTGATATGACATTTGACAGAGCACTATTAATTCCCCATTTGAACGCTACTCTCCACTGTGCTGCATATCCTATAAATCTGAAATGAGGGTCAGACGACAACATATGCCTAATTGAAAATTGGAGGGAAAAGATATGGTAATAAGGCTCTGAAAACATACTTAGATTTACAAATTAAATGTCAATCATTACAGTAAATGCCATTCTGACAAGAGCTGTAACAATGCAAGACCTCACAGGTGGCATGCATAATTTAAAATACAAATCCCAGAAAACACTAATTTTCCCTGAAAGAAACTGAGCATCCTCGTATTATAATAATATGGAATATAATCTGGCAATGGTGCAATAATAACTTGGCTGACAGACGTGACATTTGGCGGTTGTTTATTCAAAACATCTTCTGCATATGAATATTGTAATTGGTCTCGTAGCAACTTCTCAACTAAAACCTGCCACTTTTATTGTGATATTTGAACATGAGTATGTGTGTGCAGATATAATAGATTTTCACCGGTATGTTTAACAATGTACTGTTTTGCTTCATCAGTGCAAATCACCAGTGGTGCAATGTAGTAAGTACTTTTACTGCACTGCATTTAAGAGGTAAATACTTTTTACTTCACTACATTCATCTAACAGCCTTAGTTCCTACTTTACAAATTAAGTAATTAATTAATTAAGGAGCCTATAAAATGTGATATTTGATTGATTGTTTCAATTACTCAGTTGACTGACAGTAAATGAATTGCCAACTATTTTGCTAATTGTTTAAATAATTTTTAGCCTACTCCTTACTCAACATACTATTATCATGTCATCATGTACCTCAGGCTTAATGTTATTGTCTGTATGTCTGTCCATGACATCTGTCTTATTTATCTTTTTTCTTTCTTCTGTCACTCTTCAAATTCCACTCACTAATAAAACAAATAAGGCCGTGTCTGCAGTTTTACTATTTTATGAATTTTCAAACAATCAGTGAATGAATGGAGAAAATAATCATCAGATTAATCCATAAACAATTTCACTATAATTATACCTGAATGATCAGATGTCACAATTAAACTTAGTTGAACAGTCACAGGGGGCATTCCTGAAGTGAGTACTTTTAATACTACATTGTCCTTTTTATACTTATATACTTATACTTGTGTATTTAGCACTTAAGTAAAGGATCTAAAGACTTCCTGCAACAATGCATATTACTACATTTTTATCACACTTACCTTGAGGCTTGTTTTTGTTTGCCCAGGTAAATAAAGGCGGGAAAAAATCCTTTGAACAATCCACCACAGAGGCAGCGTTTACCAAGCATACAAAGTACCACTCCAAGGTCTGACTCTGAGAGACTATATTAGCAGACCAGAAATGTGACAATATTCTAATTTGCATCAACTCTCTGGAGTAAGTTAAGGTCGACATCAAGGCTATATGAATAACTGAGAGCTGAAATCTGTGTGATGTCACATTTTTTAGAGAGAGTAAAAAGCTTCTGTTGTTGGAGACTTTATACCCTGACAGAAAGAAGAAAAGAGAAGAAGAAAAGAATAATTTCTTCAATTTCTTCATTATTTATTCGATAGGGACAATGCAATTAAACAGAATTCCAATACAAAGCATGAAACAGATGTGCTGCACAAAGCTACTGCTAATTTTCAACTTTTTTCCCAAGTTGGGCTTTTACAGAGAGCGGAACAAAGAAGCTGCACATTAGTGGAACAATGCGTTTTAATAATATGATATAATTAATGGTGGTTTGAGCTTATGAAATATTAGGAAGTGCTGTTTCATATCATTTATATCAACTGATATCCTTTGATCTATGATCTATGACCTATGATCACTTTGAGATATGTAATTTGTGATACTATTTGACCATTTCTAGACTAAATGATTCTGAAATTATTAGTTCAAAGCATTGACAGACACATTGAGAACAAATATAATGACTATGATTCTCAAAAGAGATATGGTTATTTAGCTAGGATTATTCAGTGAGTCTTATCCACAAAAGCGCTGTCAAAATGTCAGGAACTGCAGGTGTTGAAAGCCAACAAACTTTACAAGCAGCAGTAGATACCCACTGGACTATGACCAGAAAATGAGGAAGAAAGTGAAAGAAGCCCTTTGTGAGAAATGACACAAGCAATAAAAGTTAGTGAACCAGAATCTAAACCATGAGGCGTGGTGGGACTTCAGGCCTTTAATGCATTTTGTCAGGGAGAACAGCTTGTCTTCCACAAGAGACAATTCGCAGCTTTGTGTTTGCCTGCCACTTCATGGCAGTTAACCACACTAAGCACACTAATCTTTCATTGTTGGTATCAGTAAACTTAGCAGCAGTAAAGAACTGAAGAACTGAAGCACTATGCTGACTGTGATGTCGCTGTACCGGCCATATAAACTGCTGATATCACAGAGTTTATCAGCAAAGTTTCAGTTTACCATTGAGCTGCATTAGTTTCTAGGAAAACAAAATCACATTTACTTGAGCATAAACAGCTCCAGCACAGTAATTAGATGGGAACAAAACATCAAAAAAGTAAGTAAACAAGCATTCTACACCTTCAAATTGCTTTATTTAGAATATTTGGTTTTTGAAGTAGCTTATTCATTAAATTCCATTTCATGCAGAGGAAATGAGAAAGTGTGAAATTATTTATATTATTGAGTCGGGATGCAGCCAAATAACTTTAATAGAAGAAGTCACTTTGATGTTATTATTCTTTCAGAATATGAAGAAGAGACAGTTACAAAGACAAAAGAGGACGCTTTAACTTTTGAACAAAGTTACTCTACCTGAGGGCATGTTCTACCTGTTTCCTCAGGGTGCTCTGGTTTCCTCCTACAGAATGCAGGTCAGGTGAATCTAACACAGTGTGTGTGAATGGGATTATCTGTTTGTGTTAGTCCTGTGTGGTCAATGCCAGTTTGTGTTGGTATAAAATCTGATCCTGAACATGACTAACTGTTTAGAAAATGATTAATGAATGGAGTGGTCTGAAATTATCATTTCAAGCCTCCTGTGATGTTCCTATAACATTCCTAAGGGCATAAATCTTCAAAATTAATTGTACCTGCACATAATTATCACTTTATCACTAACTTTCACTTGAGGTTTTCTCTTTTCTAGCCACAAGCAGCGCTGCAACTCAAAACAGCTGAGTTTCTGGAAGAAAAGCTGAGCACCAAATCTTTTCGATTTGAATGTAGGTTACTTATTTCTGATATTTTTAATTGTGGTTTGCAAGCTGCAGTGATTGCAGATAGACAGATCACAACACTTAGGACCCCAAAACTTCTCAGAACTATGTTAGTAAACTCTTCACTGCTTACATGAACTTCTTCCAGCTCACATATTGTGGTTCACTGGTCTGTATGGTTGACTCACTCGCAGGTGCCAGCCTATCTCAACACTGTGGTGGTCAGGGTAGAAGAGACCTAATGTTGTCTTCCTAGACATAATAGATAGCTTGCCCTTGACGTTTAATGAACACAAACAGTGGCTCCAGACTAGAATGTGCTGACAGAAACACAAACATGGGTAAATACATTCTCTTTGACTAATTCTGGGCGTATAGTATTTGTGGTGTTATCTGCAGGGGTTTAAAGTCGGACCACCAGCATGAGTTCGGCAGAATGTGAGACCGACTCAGGCACTTCTGATGTACTTTGAGAGTGTCTCTAATTCTCCTTGGTCAAGCTTCAATAAATATTACAGCATAAGACATCGGAGGCTCCTGAACACTTTCTTCCCTCCTGACCTCACCATTGACCATTGACTTCAGCAATTTCTCCACAACAGGGACTGGTGAAGAAAAACAGCATTGTGTTTTCTCCACTGGAAGGACACCCAAGTACTACATCATGTTTTCTCCATTTTAAGGCCGCCATAGAGGGCACTGTATTCTGTTTTCTCCATTTTAAAGGCACACTAAAGGACACTGTAGTCAATTTTCCCCATTTTAAGGGCACCCTAAAGGGCACTGTTTCCTAGACCCATTTTCTACTATCTACCATAGGGCCATAGAAGCAGGCAATTTTGCAGCATTCATCAGGTATAAGAAACACGACTCCATGACATGTTCATGTTGCTCTGTGTTACCTGGATGTTTAGGTAGTGGTTTGCTAAAATGTCAGCCATTACAACACAAAGAGCTGGTTATATAAATGAGCTGGGCCCCTGTAATTTGAGTCTGCCTCACTAATGCACTAATTCTTTAACTAGCCTTTTGGCATTAATACTGTATCTAACTAACAGGCCTTTACTTAATTACATGACAGAAGACAACTACATAAAGCACTGAAACCACAATATTCAAACTTCAGCTCTTTAAACTCTTTGTATTCATATGATTATGAGTTGATATTGTATACATCATGTAGATGAAAAATAGATTTAACAAATGTGAGTCACTGAAAATTCACTGTATCATCTAAAACCAAGATTGTACTCATCTCATGTCTCCTTCAATGAGTACCGCAGAGTGTCCGGATTACAATGATAAATGTTTCTGTCTCTGAATTTTCAGAGACAATAATATAAACACAGTGGCAGGCAAAGTACTATTATTCTTTTCAGTCCAATCCTGTATTATTACAGCGCTTTAACAAATTGTTTGTCACAAAGACGCTTCACAGACATACATATAATTTAGAGAAAAAAGTTTTTGTTGACTGTCAGAAAGGTAATAATTCTGCTCTATTTTTTTTTTTTAAAGATATTTTTTGAGTTTTATTTGATAGAGACAGCTTGAAGAGTGACAGGAATGTGGGGAGAGAGAGATAGGGAATGACATGTGGGAAAGAGCCACAAGGGCTGACCCTTTGGACATGGGGCGGTTGCTCTGCCGACTGAGCTAAACGACACCCTATTTTTTATTGAGTTTGTAGTGATGGGTTGTGTTGTACTGGAGTGGATTATACTGAAAGCTGTTTCTAACAGCTATTTTGGCCCTCTCATCTTTATAAATATTAGAAACACCACTCAATATAACACACTCCAGCAACTCAACAAGACACATAAAGTTGACCTGACACAAAACTGAACATTGTTATCATTGTAAAATCTGAATTTAGAGCAGAGCTGGTGTATCACATTGGATGACTACACTCATCATCATTATCGATGTGACTTACAATGAAAATTCAAGTGAATTATAGATACTCTTGACTATTTACAGACTAGAGGTTGACTGATGGGGCTTATAACACATCATGACTACATACACTCACCTATACACACCTTGACTGTAGTAAGGACTCATAGTATGCTATCCATGTAGTAAGTATGTGTGAAATTAAAGTGAAGGACATACTGATACATCTATAATCATTCATGCTTCATCATAACGTTTCACGTAAACACTTAACATTTTATGACTGTTATAGTAATGGGTTGATATAGTCCATCAGAGAGCATTGTGTGTGTTCACTATGAGTGGCCCGTTAACGCACTATAGATGTGCTTGTCATAGAAAATCTTACCATAATCTAGCACTCAGCAGTCAAAACCATCAGATTCCTTTATCTCTACAGAACATTCACTAAATAAATATTCATACCAGGACTTATTTTGCACCTAGCCAACTTATATATCAGCCATGTAACTATGCTATGTAACAGCATAATTTAAGGCAATACTGCACAACATGATGCAAACATGACAAGCTACGTATTGTTGCCTTATGTAAGGACTCACCTGGAGACTGTATACCCAGTTTGCATGCTACAGTGTCACATGACAGGAGGCATGGGACATAGCTTTGTATTACTTTTTATTTTTATTTTTAACAGATGATACGTGATGGAAATTTGGTCTAACTACGACAAAATAACAAACAAAAATAAAATAATTTTTGGCAGCTCAGCCAAAGATGGCAAAGAGACTGTTGCTCAGGAAACTTTAGCCCAGCCTTGTTCTTCGTTGTGCCTGTGTTTGACAAGTCAAAATGTTCTGGCTTTTTTTTCTATGTGTGTCTCTCTTTGCTCCAAGACATGCTGTTGGTCACAGATTTTTTTCCTTCCTGGATGCAGTTCATTGGGTTGTTTTGTTTAATCGATTTTTGGGCACATCACATAAAATTGGTCCTATCTCTCATGTGCATGCATGCTTTGTTGGCATTCAAAATAAAGACACTAACTGACTTTATTGACTTTTCATGTTTTAACATGGTGAGACTGCTTTAAAGCATTTTCAGCTTCTCAAGGTTGTTAACTACTTTTGCCCAAATGAGCCCATGAGCTTCATCCTTCCTTCCTTCTTCATCCATAATGCACCATTGTTAACCAACTACTGTCGCCTAGCAACCTAAACCATTATGATGTCTAGAGGTCATTTGGCCTTTTTTATATCACTGCTTTGTATGCACTTCCTTTTTTTAACAAAAAGGGAAAAAAATGGGAATTATTTGACATTTTCTGTAACTTAAAATGCTTTAAACAGCATTAAACCTATGCTTCAATTTTTTTGAGTTAAGATCATGTTTTTCTATAGCTTCAAACACAGGGGGGAGTCTCTGCAGAGATGAGTACTCAGGCCTGATTTACAGTAGACCAAATCAGCCGTTGCTGCGAAAGTGCAGGTGCCAGCATATAAAATGATATGGGTGTGTGTTAGTGCCCATGGCATCGGTAACTTGTACATCTGTGAAAGCACCATTAATGCTGAAAGGTAGAAACAGGTTTTGGAGCAACATATGCAGCCATCCAGATGATGTCTTTTTCAGAGTTGTAGTAGATTGGTCTGCCAGGAGTCCAGACCTGTCTACCATTCACTATGAAGCCCAAAATACGATAGAGACCTCTGACTGTTGAGCACCTGAAGTTATATCAACTCAAGCAAGAATGGGAAAGAATTTCACTTTCAAAACTTCAACAATTAGTGTCCTCAGTTTCCAAACATTTACTGATTGCTGTTTAAAGAAAAGGTGATGTAACACAGTGGTAAACATGTCCCTGTCCCAACCTTTTGGAAAGTGTTGCAGGCATCATATTCAAAATAAAGTTATAGAAAAAACAATAAAGTTTATAAGTTTGAACATTAAATATCTTTATACTTCTGCAGACTCCAAAGTCATTCAATTGTTACCTCTGAGATAAAAAGATACACTTTTGAACATAATCAGAGCAGTTAAATCCATATTTGAATGAAATGTTACCGGTTACATTATCTAACCATGAATTAAACTGGCTACAAGCAAAATTAAAAATGTGTTGTTGGGTAAGTGATGATGGTACAAGCAGAATAAAAGACTGCATGACATTCTGGTATAAACAAAAAATGAACTTAGTGGAGGGAACAAACTCCACGTCATGTTGTGGTAAGAAATAAATTACAACAAACGAACTGTGGAAATCATCCGAGATTGCTGTTAAACAAAGTGCATATCAGTTCCAATTCATATGTTTACTTGTTTTTTCCTCCCTTTTATTTAAGATAAACACACTTGATGCTTCCACCATGAAATGGAAATGTATCCCACAGTTCGCTGCTGTGTTGAATCACTTAGATTAGACACTGCAGTTGCACTGTTCCAACAGATTCATTTCGAAATTTAAAACAAGAGTTAAAGTTTGTCTGTTATTTACAATGCTGCACTACAGACAATGAGAAAAATATTAATTTTTACTTATTACTTATGCTTTGATCTGGTAATTGAAAGTGAGTTTTCTGATCTATTCTATCTATTTTGCTGTTGTTCCCATTATCAGGCAGGAAGTAAAGTACCCACAAATACACTTTCTTGAATCAGCCACAAATTGTATAGAAATGTGACAGCTGGAAGACATGCTGTCAGATATTGACATATGTGTGGGTGGAGTGTTTGGGGCACCTTTCATCAATGTCTGCTTCAGGCCTAAACACAGCAGCTGTTCAGTGGCCCTGAAACAGCTTCATCTCATTATGCCTGAACACATTTCACAACTGTTATACTGTCATACCACCGTTTTACACCTCTAGTAAGACAAAATAGGCCTTCCTATATTATAAAGTTTCCAACTACAGCTGTAACATGCTCTAAAAGTTGCGTAGAAGCCTCATCTGAATACACTGTGCCAAAGCTGAGAGATAACCAGCTGACTGAGGAGGCCAAACATCCAGAGCTATCTGCTAAACCCTGCTTGTTTGGCTGGCAGGTTCTGTGAGAGAATGATTTCAGTCGATATGGATTATTAACAGCAAATGTGATATTTAAGATGCCGCTTTAGGGGGAGCTGGCAATAATTTATTATATGTTAGTCATTATTTAGACATGGCTGTCCTTATATGACTGGTACGATTGAAGACGAAATCACAATGAAACACAGCTTCCATCTGGTGGTTAGAATATGCAAGTACAAATAAAACCTTGAATCAAGCCGCTGAGATTTTTTTATATGCTGATGTGCGGTAGTGGTGAGAATATAGAAGTGCAAGGCCCACATAATCAGAAGTTCATCAAATGATGATCAAAAGTTCATCGAAAGATCCTCAAAGAAAACCCATTTCTTTAAACTGATGAGACATATGTGGTTTCTGAAGATACACACTCTTTGAATGAATTTAGATTTTGATTGTAATGCTTCAACAGTCTAACAACGCAACTTTTTGTCATGAAATGGTGGAAATTATAGTATTTATCTTTTATTTATCTTTTAAAAATGGCCAGAAATAAATGATTTTGTTGTTGTTTGATGATTTTAAATGAACCCGAACACATCCTCACTATTCTGCATCTTTTGTTTCAATATTTCAAGGATTCACTTGTCATCTGTGATATCTGCAGTGATAAGCCTTTATGTGATAGAAAAGACATTCTGTCTACAAAATGAGAAAGACAGAGCCTGACCATGCGGTCTGTTCATATGATGGTGTTTCTTGCATTAATACTAAAACAGCAGCAGTCCAGACAATCTTAAAATTGAAGTAGTGTAGAGGCAACTCGGATCACAGCAGTCACTTAGATTAGCAAGAAAGACAAGATTGCTCTGCAGGTTAGACCATTTCTCCATCACAGTGGGTGATGGAGATCTTTTAGAGGCGATTTTCGGATGATAGAATTAATCTTCAGTACGTCAAAATTGGTTCATTATCTCAATCATTCCTGCTCTCCTCTCATCCTGCAACTCATGTAATGCGCAGCAAGAGACCTGAAGGAGAAAATTGTCTGCGTCAGAGCCCTCAGTGGACCAAGAACAACCTGCTCAGTAGGAGGATGCTGCATCCTGCATTTGGATCTGCGTCAAATCTTGACACAAGTAAACACTGATGGAGGAAGTACTCAGATTATTTAGGTAAGTAAATGTAAAGTAAATGTAGTAATACCACAGGGTATCAGTACTCTGTTACAATAAAAGTGAAAGTATAAGCATCAAAATATACTTAAAGTACCAAAAGTGTAATGCTTTATAATACTTTGGAATATATTGGATTATAATTATTGATGCATGAATGTGTAAGCATTAGTTTAATGATGCAGCTGGTAAAGAACAAATTAACATAAGTTATCAATTAAATGTAGTGGAGGAAAAAGTACATTATTTCCTATTGAATTGTAAGTGTGAAATGAAATTATTCAAGTAAAGTGACTCAGAACTGCATGAGTGCATTTCTTTAGTAAATGTACTTACTTACTTTACACCACTGCAAATCCGCCAGCTGCCATAAACCAACCAGAATCAAATAATATCTAATGTAGGCTCGGACAACTGGTAATTTGTGGAATTTTCAAACCGTTGAATCTATAATTGTAGAGATTATCAGATCTGGATAAATTCTAAGGAAGAGGCACTTTATGAATTCCTCTGGTGCAGTTTAAGTCTGAGATTTCCATAAAAATTATTTTGCGTGGTTTATAGAGGGTGGGTGATTATTAAGACAGCTAGTTACAGTGAGGCCAAATGCTACAGCCAATTCTCTTCTCCCTCTCTCCTAATGACTACACCCATGTTCTCACTGGAATTAAAAAATGTGAGACCGGGTGCTCAGATGCTTGAATAGTTTATGTGCTTTTGAATTCATATCTGTCTGCTGAATATTTACACTCCACAAAAAGAAAATTGATAGGAACTACAATCATTTCTGGATGCAGCTTTTTGTCGACTTCAACTGTAGTATTTTTGTTTATTTTCTCATCACAGGAAAGACATTTTGAAAGACTTCAGTGGGAAAGCTCTGATCAATATCAAAGAGCTACACACTACTTTTAGACTGGGGACCTCAGGCCTGGAGAAAAAGGTGCGGTACACTAACTCCAGAGTTCAGCCTGCTCTTATCACATCTCATCAGCCTGTTAAGTCAGTGGTCCATAAAACTGTCTCCAGTGTGATATACCATCATCACATCACACCCTAATTTTCTTGAACAACACCTTACAGTTGAACGAGCACGCTTTGCAATGCATAACCAGGGTGCAATGGTGAATTAGGCATCAGGGGACACCTCAAACTCTTACCGCTTATTAAACCACAACTGAACTTTCAGAACTTCACCATGCCAGCCCAAGCAAAGAAGAAGCTTTCCCTTAACAGCACATTTTTATTTTGTCAAGCTCCTCGTTCACTCGTTGGCTTCAACTTTTAACTAGATGGCATATGGTAAGTTAAATTGTGTGTGCTCATATTCGCTGCTTGCTATTTGTGCTTATGTGCATTGCTCTGTTTGCACAATATGCAAGTGAGTTACTGGATGTGGAGAATAATGTTGAATTTGGGTAATTAGGAAGTGTGTGTGTGTATGTGAGCGTGTCTGTCTGCCTGTCTTCACTGTATGTCTACAAGTGCACACAGAATGCAAAATGACTCCCTTAGCTGCCTTTGTCTCCCTCCGGGCCTTCCAGACTTCCCAAGCTGAACAGATGAAGCCAGGCCGCCCCCCTCTCAGGGTCCAGACTGGTTAACAAGCAGCAGAATAAACGCCAGCCAGTTAAATTGTATGTAACTTTTTAGTTCGCACTAATAGTGTGACCTTTATTGATTTCTTGTCTCTGCCTTCAGCCTGGCGAAACACTAATGGCATTGGTCAATAAAAAACCATGAAGTGGAAGTTCTCAATACCCCCTCCCCTTGTGTTGACCACATCCCTAAAAATAGCCACTCAGCCTCCCTCAGAGTCCGGTGAGCCAGTGCCATGACAGCTCAGTGCTCTTATTCAACATGAGCTGCACTGCATCCCTGTTTGTTTCCTACACTACAGACGTAAGAGGGCTAGCATGCTGAGCCATCCGCCAAACACATCTACTTTGACTCCTGTCCCTGCCAACTCTCATTCAGGTGGCCAGCCACATTCAGTGAGTACCCTGCCTCTTTTAATCAATACATTTATAACACGATGAACGAAGCATAAAATAGCACTGCGACTAATCGAAAACAAACAGCAGTTTCAGCAACTGTATCTCGCGAAGGCACTCTGGGACCTACTGCTTCAAAGAATTACATTCACATTTCAAAAGAACAAGTTTACAATAAAAATGCCCTGTGTCTGTGTAGCTACCACCCACTGTTTTATTGACTAGTAATGTCAATGTGTACCCCTGCCTGCTGATGTCTTTCCCTCTACACTTGCACTTATTGAGCTTTGCAGAAAGAAATTTTATGAGCAGAGTTCAATAGAGCAGAAATTATCCTCATGTCCCTCCCAGTGAAAACAAACATCTACTCTGGATAGCCCGTGTCTCACTCCAAACTTCTCAACCCTGAATATTGTTGACCAGTATGTTCCTACTGCATACCAAGGGCCTTTGGATGTGAGCCTTTCTTTGCTTTTCAGGTATACTGCTGATTTAGAGCAAGAGAGGCAGCTGAAGGCGATTCTCTCTCACACAGTGATGCAGCCATTCATGAGTCAAAGTTCTGGGAGAGGACCCCTGTGGTGCCGCTCCTCCACAGTAAGAGAAGCAGCAGCAGCCAGCAGCCAGCAGCAGTATTGATTCACTTTACAGCCTTGAGCCTGCTGTCACAGACAGTATATATCACTTTATTTAATCCACTGTTAAATAGGCTGTAATTAGAAATCTGTCCAGCGGATGTGTTTTAGTTAAAGGGTGGTTTGTAGCTAAGTTGCAAGTCAAACTATGCTGCCTGTTGTGCGTTAGTTTTGTTAGCGTGGTTCTCCTTTCAGTAACAGTTAAATTAGATTTTTTTGGGTGGTTTATTTAGATTGGAGCGCTATTGACAGTGTCTGTAAAGAGAAGGCAAATGATGCAAATAACCCCCCTCTTGGGGGATTAGCCTGCTTGCTATTTGAAAAGTACTTACAGTAAGTCTCCTAATTGTGGTTAATGTTCGGAGGTCCCTTGACTCAATGACAGATTGCAGATATCAGTACCATTCACTTATAAACAGTGCACGTGTCACTTTCAGCAGCATTTACTGTACAGCATGCATGTTCACCTACAGTAGTAGAAGAGGCACATGCCAGCTTGTTCTGCAGTTTTAATAGAGGTGTCTTTCAGGTGAATATACATGCATAAAAAAAATAGTTATGAATATTATATTCCATATCTGCCTTACTCTGAAAATAACGGCCTCAAAAATTAGACACTTTAAACGAGTTTTTGAAAGCAATCAGTTCTTTCTTTAAGGTAAGAATATTTTATGTCATATTGTTATGCTCTTTAAAACTTCAGAATATATGCCCACCTGTCAGACAAAATCTGAGCAACAGAGCTGAAAAAAAAAAACTTCAGTAGAGGAAGCAAAAAGTATGTATTGATCAGTCTCCTTTTCTAATTCAGCTGAGTAGTGTAGGTAAAGCAAGTTGTGTGAAACTATGAAGTCAGTTTCCAAACTAACAATTTATCTTTGTTACTCAAATGTGGCTGTGTTACTAATTCTCTGTATTTTACACACAGCTTTTATCATTAAGACTTGGGAACCCATTGGTTACTACTGTAGACCTGCTATGTGTTTTGTGTTTATGAGCCGAGGAAGTAACTCTGGACATTTACTCAAGTAAGTCGAGGTAAAAGCTACTGTCCTGGGGCTATTTTTAACTTTGCAAGACTTTTCCACACCAAAGTTCAGAGGAAAATATTCCACTGCTTTACCTCATTTATCTACAAAGTTTCTGCAGTTTTCAATTAAATTTTATCCAACCACTGCAGTAACTTTGTAGATTTGACTTTAAGTATACGTCAGCATTTTATTTAGCTTAACTACATAGTCAGCACGACCCATACTCATAGTGAAATACTGCTGTCACAGTCACACATCAATAATTTTGAAAAAGTGTCGTCTGACTTATGATCACAGCGCTGCCAATACTTGTTTACTTTAATTCATGTAACATTTCAAAAGGGGAGGGATTTTACTTGTAATAGGATTTTTTAAATGGAAGAAGTGTCACAGAAGGAAACGTACAGATGTAAATTATAAGATTAATGATGTCAGGCTTGGCTTGCTGGGACATTTAAGTAGAAAGGAGCCATTGTTAACATGATTAGTAACACGTGCTGTTCCTGCGACGACAAGTCAAAATATCTGCTGTGAAATGCAGTATTTATGCTGCTACTTCTACTAGTAAAGGATTTGCAGTACTTCTTCCACCTCTGTTTAGAAGGACAGTATTTTACAAACATACTCAGAGCCCACATGCAGTGCTTTGGCCTTTCACAAGCTGCATTCCTGCATATCTGACACTGGGTGTCGCTCCAGAGTGTCTAATATCGCTTCTGTCCGCCACTATCACCCCCCCCCCCCTCTACCACCCCCTCCTCTCTTACTGCCTTGTACTGTGTGTGTGCGTGTGCGTGTGCGTGCGTGTGTGTGTGTGTGTGTGTGTGTGTGTGTGTGTGTGTGTGTGTGTGTGTGTGTGTGTGTGTGTATGTGTGTGTTGTGTGTGTCGGATAGAAAGTCAGCCTGGTTTCCAGCTGAGTGCTTGCTCTCTCACAGTGTGTGTGTGTGTGTTGTCATTATTATCCACTCTGCTCCCAGCTCAGAATGGCCAGATTCACTCAGACTGAAACAAGAAGGCAGCACCATCCACAGCAGCCCCAGCCCGCTCACTCCAGCCTGGTTTTCACCGGACCGGGGGCACCACCGACCCAACAACCACTACTACTTATCCCACATCAGCACCAGTACCCTCAGATCACATTTCCGAAACCCATGAACGGGTCAGAACCCATTTCAATTCATCCGGAGAACGGCAACATGAAAGACCAAGATGCCATTAAGCTGTTTATCGGGCAGATACCGCGGAACTTGGAAGAAAAAGACCTGAAACCCCTGTTTGAACAGTTTGGGAAAATCCACGAACTAACAGTTCTCAAGGACCGATACACCGGCATGCACAAAGGTAACGTGTCGCCCCTCGAATATCTGCGAGGCCCATAAATATCTTAATATTTCTTATTATCAGCTGTACATTTGAATTAATTTGTGTTGTAATAGCAACGCGTAAAACACGCGTAATTGTCACTTTTTTTATTTTTTTTATTTACCAGACCTTATCCATATATAATATCAGTCTACTATTATAAACAATTCATAAAATCATCATGTGCATTATTACTTAGATATTTTCATCTAACAGTCATGATTTCTGTCATTTTGTCCCAGTTATGACTGCTGTAAAAAGCACAAGTTATTATTATTTTTTCACATATTTCTGAGCATTTGTGTTTCCATCTTAATAATTCCACATTTTCATCACACCAACAACCAAAACAGGAGATTTTTAAATATTATAAGCGTTTGTAGTATTATGAAAGATCGGCTGGTCATGTTTTGTGTTTTATTGCACAGTATTGAACAGTATTTTTCTTAACGCGCTCTTAAGTGGGGCAGAGGCGCTTGAAAAGGATGCATTTTTAAAGAGCCTTCCTCTGCCAGCCCCCGTCTTTTTGCGGAGTGGGCGGCATCATTTATTCATTCATATGCTTTCTTTAACATCTCAGCCCATGTGCGCATGGGGCTGGGTGCAAATCCGACACGGAGAAATCAGTTCAATACCACCACCACCACCACCGTGGTGTCCCCAAAAGGCGCAAGAACTGTCGCAAGATGACGGACGTCGCCACGGCAGAGAGTGGGCAGTGATGCTGCGCTGCTTCTGCTCAAATAGAAGGCTTGAGAGGGAGGCAGGGGCTGTAAATCCACTCGGCTCACTGTACATACTGAAAACTTCCACCTTCCATAATGAAGCTGGGTATCAAGGATGTATAGTGTACATCACTGCCTGGGTGGGAAAACCATATCACAATACGTGGTCCCCCCTCACAGTCGATCCACGCAGTGTAGACGTCATCATCATCATCATCATCATCACCATCATCATCATCATCATCATCACCAACTTTAATCTTGTTGATTACTTTTCATTTTTTATTTGCACTCAGCCAGGTTGTATAAAAATAAACCTCTTGAGGACGATAAGGCTACGTTACATTCACGCACGTCTCCTAATGTATGGTTAGGAGACGTGCATGATAAGAATGATTGTTACCAGCATTGTAATTATTAATAATCACATATCATAAATATTGGTTCAACATACTGTTTATATTGTTTGCAACATCCTATCCATGACTCAATTGGAGCAAGCATTGAGACATGCTATATTCTTTTGCACATTTATGATTTAACGTGTTGCTTTCATTTCATTTTTCTAAAACTATTCCATAGATGCTACAGAAGAAAACCACCCACCAACCACCAATCATTTTGTGACAGCATTGGTAAAAAAACAAACAAACAAACAAAAAAAAAAGAACAGCCTCTTCTCCCTCTTCGGATTCCTCGTCTTGCAGTCCTGCAGAGCAGATGTTGATATGTTAGTACAGGAGATAAGCCTTTTATTGCAGTGACATTTACAAAAGACACTCTGTGACAATAATGTAAATGCCATTTGCAAACATTGCAAACAATGTCATGTCTTCTGTGACACATAGAATCACCATCAAATGATATTACATTTGTTACCATCCCAAAGGTTGTCCACAGCTGTCACAAAGCTCTTGTTTTGAGGCCGTATCCAAAATAGAATGATATTTTTGCCCCATACATTCATTAATATGGATTGACAAAGGTTGATTGCACCAAACAAGTAACTTTAAACAAGATTATGGTTAAAAAAAAGGAAGATCCTACAATTGAATTAACATTACATATACATATATAGATTTTTATTTTTTGTTTTTCTTTATACTCTAGTCTGAAAAATCTCTGTGATCACATCTCGATGTTATATGCAGCTTCTTGAAGGTTTCATACACTCATTAGATTATACTATCCTAGCTTCTATTACCCACATATTTCATGAAGCCACATGCCTGGATGGCAAACGCTCCTGATTCCACAGACATTGTCAGTGTGTGTGAAGGGGAGACATGTTTTTCAGTGTAGCACTCATTTGGCATTCATCGGTATGTGTTTGCGTGCGCATGTGTGTGTGCATACATATACTAAAATGTCATTGCCCTGTGTTGCATAATGATTGCAGTATTTAGCTCCTGAGTGATTGTCGCATGATCATGGTTTCAGGGGAAAGACAGTTTGAGCTTTTAGACGTATTTCCACGGACAGAAAATAGAACTGTACATTAATTCACATACACAGTTACAACTATGAAATACATTCAGTTTATTAGCAGGAGTAGTTTAGCATAAAGAGAGTGAATTGTTTGTTTTCTTCATATTCAATAACTATCACCAATTATTCCATCATTCATGCTCTGGTAGTAAAGTTAAACAACTGGGAAAAATCTTTTTTTATGAAATTTGTAAATGAGATGTACTATTTGTGTTCAGTGAAATGATCTCGTTCACTTGTCAGTTTGAATTGAAAACTCAAATTTGAAAGAGATTTGTAATAAAATCCAGAGAAGAAAAAGAAATCCTGTGAACTTATATATCTACTGTATGTCCATCAGGAGTTTTGTTACAGTTTATTCAGTTTTATAAATAATCCAAAAATCCAAAACCCATCTGATCTGATTAAATTATAAAACTTATTCCTAAAAATACTTTTACCTTTATTCATCAACTTTTTAGTACTGTTCATTCAAATTAAATAGCTTAAAATGTAATGAATTCAGGCAACACAATTAACAATACATAATCAAACCCTAATATGTGAATGATCTCTGATGAGGTTATTTTATAGTTAATCGTGTTATTAAGCAGAAAAGGATTATGGGTATGGATCCTGATAGACACACTGGAACAGCAGCCTCAAAGAGGCACATTCAGACTTACAAATACATTGATGGACAGAGGGATAAACACACACACACACACACACACACACACACACACACACAAACACACACAGTTTTCATCATTCTGAGTGTCGTGCATTTGTAGTCGCTGCACTTATTCTGTCATTTTGATTTTCATTTCATCCACATTTTTTTTGCTTTGTGTGTTTATTATTTCCTCTTTTCTTATGCAACTATTTTCCCCGTTGGTAATCCATGAGGGAAAACATGGAATTAGTTTGTAAAGCGTGATAATAATGCATGGCCATAATAACTTGACTCAAGAGGATTAGCAAATGTGCATTGTCTGAAGCAGCAGTCTCTTGGGTGATCAGCTGGTTGCCTCCCTAAACAGTGGCTGCCTCTGCCAATTAAAAATTCAGTCTAGTCTGCCTCTTCAAATGATTAATTCTGCCCACGCTGTCGATGGCCTGCCAATTATTGTCGCCCAATTGGTATTAATAGGAAGAGGATTTCCTGATGTTGAATTTATCATAGACTGTGAAAACTTCTCCCTTTGGCTCTAATTAGCTTCCACTTATAGCACATGCAGAACACACACTTGCACGTTTATGCACATGCATATATGTGGATGTAAAGCTGTAATTTGGTACTCTTGGGTTTTTCATGTGTGTAGGTTGCTGTTTTTTCTGAATGTATTTATTTATTTTTGCTCGGATTGACAGTTGACGCAAAAGAGGATGCATACATGAATAGCACTCAGAGCAATGCTGGATATGTTTCACTGTAGATTGTTGAATTCTTCTGTTTGTCTGGATAGATTTTATCCCATGTTTGAGTTTGGTTGAGGGTGACTAATCTTCCCTCGTGCAGTTAAGTAACATGCACTCAAACTAGAGAGAGAGAGAGAGAGAGATAGGGAAGAAAAGATTTTTTCTGCAGGTGTGATTCAGCACAGCAGACAGACAAAACAGTCCCTGCGCTGCTTCAATCTGCCGACCAACTCAACCCGAGTATCAATATTAAGCTATCGTCGGGCATCTTTGTGTTAATGCATTTATAAATGGACTAGAGATATTGCCCTAGACCCCAGCCAAGCAGAAGCACATAAAATCACAGAATAATCTAATGAAATATTTATTCAAGTTTTTATTTTTTTTTCTTCCTTTGATATGGTCTGATGGATAGAGTTCCTGCGTGGGTTGCCCTCCCAATACAAAAAGAGAAAAGGAAGAAATAGTTGGAACATAGCATATGGATCAAATTAAATTGCTGTGATATTCATATGAGGCTGCAGTTTTTCTATATAAAATTCTACCTGAAAGGCAGAGGCATTGATTAAACTCGGGTTTGCTGAAGCATCTTTCTCCTCTTTGATGTAAGGGAAGCGTGAGTGCATCTACACGTCTCCATATTGTGTGTGCCTTATGGAAAGTGTCAAAGATCACGGCACTGCTGTAGGACAGCAGCCCCCTCGAGGAAACAGATGGGATAAATTCACTTACAGACTATAAACAGAGCTGTAGAAGTGATATGGACGGTACATACACAACAAGCGCTGATGATATTACTGATTTAACACACATCAGTGTAGCATAGGCCCTTTGCCAGCTTCACCATTGTATTGTTGCTAATGAAATTAAACAACTTCATAAAGGCCTTAAGAAGGAATTGATTTGATTTCAGCTGAGCATGTGAACACTGAGACAGAGGAAAAACAATTCTCAGTCTCTTGCAGTTTTGTGCAGTGATTCGATTTAACAAATCTAGAATAAAATCTTCTGTCAGGGCTAGTGAGCGAAGGCCACCGAGCCAAGCTAATGCAGTAACAACACTCGCTTCGCAATCTTTAAACGTCTGTAAATATTGTAATAAGCAACAGGGCTTTCCTCATAAAAGATGCAGCAGCTCAACTGCTTCTGACAGGCGCTATGGGCCTTGACTTCAGGATGAGGAGCGTTGCTTTCCTTACTCTTCTCCTCTTTTCTGTTGGTTTTCCAAGGAGATTGCCAATCTCGGATGCAGACATGGCCGTGCTCTGGTGGACATTAGTGTCCACACACCAAACTCACCTGGCTTTTATTCTGTGTGCGCTTCTTTCCCCTTAATCCTTGCCCGAGAGAGCCTTTCAAATGGATTGATTTCCTGCTCCAATGCAACATTCATTATGGCTCGCAGTATATTATGCTTTCAGTATGTTGGAAGTGCCGTTATTCCATGACCTTTCTGGAATATGTTTGCTCTTAATGGGTGCCTGGAGCAGAGACAGATATGGGAAGATAAGGGACCTAAAGGAAAACATGGACCAATTTCATCACTAAGACACTCGTTTATCAAAATAAACACAACATGTGTATTTCATTAAATGGACTAAATGGAGCTCTGCGGTGGTTTGTTTTAGATTGTGGACAGCATCATGTTTGGAGGCATGATTGTAATGGCATGGGTGATAAAGGTTAAAGGCACTTAAAAAGGTTTTTCATCACTTGCCTACCTGGAAGTAAATTAATTTGTTTTTCTGTCCTGGCTTTTGCTTCTGCCTCTTAGAGTTTGTTGATATTACAAATATTTGGATGATTGGACTGTTGCTGTAATATAATAATGTCATAAATGTATGCTTAAATGGGTTTTGAGAAGTATTTAGAAAATGAAAAAAGGGAAAGAAAGAAGCTCTCTATTATAAATTAATTCTAGAAATATTATTGATACAAATGGTAAATTAGAATTTATTCAAATTGTTAGGAAACTTTGTTCTGCCTTTTATGGCAGCTCTAGCAGTCTTTTCAAATTTTAAAGAAAGGATTTGGGATTGAATTATTTTGACGTGTTGTAGGTCACATCTCTCTTCGAAATCTAGAGTCTGTAGAAGTGTACCGCCTTCTTGTTCGTGCACAAAGGTCACAGCTATTTCCTTAGTCTAAATAGAGGGATAGAAGCCTATCTATTTTGTATGGGTAGCTTAGCAGAGAGTGCCATTGCCTACAGAGCAGAGTGTACTCTTATGAGGGGGGTTATAAAGGCACAGAGGGAGAGAAAAAAGGAGGGAGCGAGGGAGGAGGGGGTTGGTGGTTTCTGTTAGAATAGCATGAGCTCTTTAATGTTGTGTTTGAGCCTGGCTGGGCACAGATTCATTTTAGAAGGAAAATGAAATAACAAGGGAGAGGGGAGAGAGGAGATTTTAATGCAATGTTTTGTGATAATCCCTCTCCATTTTGGAATGGTTCAGGAGAACTCATGCGATAAAGCCTTGTACAAGCCTGGAAAATAATAAGTTATTTGTCTTGCCTTATAGTACTGTGCCCTTGGAGGGCTCGCTAACCCCCATGTTTTGGCCAAAAAACAATCACAGATTAGTCAAGCTGTCACATCTCTCTGATTGCCAAATGGTTGAGCCCTTGATGCTGGTGTGAATGAACAATGCATAAATGTCGTACATGTATCTGCCTGCGAGTGCACGTGAACACAAAGCCGCGTGGATATGACTTAGCATTGTCACTCGATCGAATTGGACAGGGAGGACGGTACATGTGTGCAGCGAGGCCCACAAGGCAAATGACAGACAGACAAGTGGGCACAGAACAATGGATGTATGGACAGATGGATAAGTGGAGGGGAAAAGATGAAGTGTTTGTCAGAGATGCAGAAACAAATAGTTGCTTTTATCCCAAGGCTGCGTGGTAGAAGAGTGATGGCACAGCTTGGGACATGGAGGATCCCACTGACAGGTTGAGAGCCGTTTGGACACCGGAGGGCGGGATTGATGGACGGTGGAGGAGGAGGAGCAGAGGCCAAGTTTGGCGGATGAATAAAATAATCACCTGAAAGCTGTTAACATGAGAAATCCCTCTTGTAACACCAGTAATACTTATTCCAATATTATTACTGCTGCTTCTAGTGCAAATACTATGACATCTACTGCTGGTCTCAGAGGTGATTTACTATTTTATGGCTATTATTATTCCTAAATTACCAATGTAAGCAGTATTATAAATTCTTATATTAGCTGTAACAAGAAAGATGCTAAAAAAGGTATTTTGACAACATAAATAATAGTCCACATTACCTCCTTAAATAGTAATTATGACATTGGTAAGCAGCACTATTAGCATGAAGACCTTTTTTCTACAAATATTAAACAATCCCCAACTTGTGATGAAGACACTTTTTAGATTAGAAAATGTCTATGAATGCTCAGGTCCGTGAGGGATGTGTGAAGATACATGCTGCTCAGCACGGTTATAAATAGAAATTCCGTGGTATTTCCGAAAATAGGTTAAGCTGCCATCGCTGCACTGCTGGCATGACATCACTGATTGCCTGCCAGCCTCCCCCAAAAGACTGCTCCCATACTGTGCTCAAAAGGAGGGAGAGAATGAGGGGGAGACAGAGGGAGCATCTGTACACGACTGTAGGTCCATGTCCCCTTCATTTCCAGCGTCATTCCCCTCGCCCCCTCCCCTCCCCTCCCCTCACACCACATCCCTTCCATCACGCAGCCATCTCCCCCCCCCCCCCCTCCTTCCATCTATCTTCCCCGCTGAAGCAGCAACACTGTAGCTAACAGTCTGTGTGCTTTATTGCCAGAGACACAAACTGGTCAAGGGCTTTGTACTGGAGATGTATCGGATCCACATTTTTTAGTGTGATACAAGCGAATTGTGTGCCAAATAGTGCAGAAGACACAGATGAAAGGCTGAATTTGTCTTTCTTTTTTGATGATCAAACGTTAATGTGGTTGAATGAGCACAGTATGTGGACTTTATATGAGTTCCAACGTGGCACCCGTTCTGTGGTTCACTGTTCAACGGTAGATCTGGCTTAATTAAAAAAGACTACTCAAATTAATTAATGCTTGATGGGTTCTCATATCTGTTTCGTTTGCTCTTGGGGTTCACTTCAGAGTTGGTTCTTTGCAATATCTATCTATCTATCTATCTATCTATCTATCTATCTATCTATCTATCTATCTATCTATCTATCTATCTATCTATCTATCTATCTATCTATCTATCTGGTTTGGTCATTAGAAGAACAGTATTTCTGGAATCCACTGGGCTCAATGTGGTTACTAGGAAATATACGTCAATGCAATTAACACCCTGGTGCCTGCTTGTTAGTCAGACCATTAGTGTTAATTATTACTCCTCTCCAGCTCAGTGGTGACATGAGATAAATAAAGAAAGAAAGAAAGCTGGGACAAGGACACAAAGTCGTTTTTTTCTTTTTTTTTGGCATGCAAAGCATAATTGAAAATATGTGTTTAGAATACAACATGATCTGCTCCATTTGGTATATGCATTGAATGGAAAGAAGCACTCATTACAGGTTTGTTTATAAAGACATGTGCAATTAATGTATCCGCTCAAGGTATGCTGTGTAGTAAAATGAAGAAGAATGTGTATGTGGTACAGCGGCGTATAGTGTGTTTTTTTTCTCCTGCTCACGTCTTTCTTCCTCATTCCTCTTTCAATCACTCCATCTGAGCAACCTCTAGGCCTTTGAAATGCTGTCTTTAAAGGTATCTAAAATCAAAGTGACTGAAAACCTGATCTGTCTCTTGGTCTGCAGTCAGTTTGCAGCTGCCAGTCATCTATGATTGTGGCTTTGCTATGATCAATTGATCCGTCTCAAAGGTTTAATTGCCTTTCAAAAGACAAGCATTGTTAGGGATATTGCATCAAATATGCCTATTAGGTACATTACATGAAGACTTTGCATTAGTGGAAACGTAGTGTGCACTATGTTGTACTATACACAGCAGTAGTCAATGGGTGTGAGCCAAGTGAAAGTGATTTTATCATTTCCTTTTGCCTGGTCTTGTTTGTTTTTCCAAGAGGTTGTTATAGTATATGAAAAGAAGGAGATGCATTTTTTCTGACTTTGACTGGGAGGGGGGGCTCAGAGAAACTTTTATTGATTTCTGTGTAAATCCCCTGGCCGGTGGAGATGTGGCAGGGGGAGGGAGGAGGCATGACTGGCTGGAGAGACAGGACTTGGCAGGTAAACTCATGTTACCCTCCCAGAAGTAGCACGGCAGGAGGCAGTAAGTGTGAACCTACACATTATTTACAGCTCTGTGAAACTCCATCCATTAACAGTGTCAATTAGCTTGCTCATCAGGGATGCAGGCCACAAGATGTATTTATAGATCAGGCTCTGGCTTTAAAACAGAAGAGGGATGAAGTAAACATAGTCTACAAAAGTCAAGGCTTACTTTAAAAGCTATAGAACAGTGGAAGATGCCAAAGTGCTGTATCCTAAGTGTTATCCATAACCACATATTGAAAGCGCTCTAGTCTGGACAACTTCACGATGGGTGGCCAGTTGCAATCTATCATGCCATAAAACCGCACGTACTGCCAAACAGAATTATCTTAGGAACTTTATCAGGAACTAGTTGGAACTGTATTACTGCTTTCATCCTTTCTAATGCTTCTCCGCCTACACTTTTTAGCCAAAGCTTTTGAGAGAAATACTCTACAGTTGGATTATATATGAAGAACCACTTGTGCCCTGAGAGAACTATTTAACCTCAGAGGCATACAATAGATTGCGAGTGTGCGGATGTCTAGTATCTCTCTTCATTGGTATGACGATGGCTTCTTTGCCCCAGTATTGATCCTGAAACATACAGAGCTTTTCAGAAAGAATTTATTATTTGTCACACTCATTAGGCAATGCATGCCACAACATAACACATGGATGTAAATGCTCTGTAAACAGGGAGTCCTTCGGGATATGCTGCCTATGGATCTGTTTGACTGCTGCTTGGAGACTAGTGTAGTCTATATGAGGGAATAGCAACAAATCAATGGCTGAGGTCTCCTACTCATGGGTCAGAGAGGATACTAGGGAGGGTCCGAGGACTATTTCTTGCCCTCATGATGGACACCGCTGCTCCTCTGTGCTCTGCGACGTTCATCCTCCCCCAGCCATTGCTCAAGGTGAAGGGATGATGGGAGGGGTAGTAAAAGGAGAAATGGAGGAGGATTTGGAGCTTGATGCAGCAGAGATGAAGGGATGGAGTGATTGATGAAGGAGTGATGGAAGAGTGTAGTCAGTTTCAGGATCATGAGATGGTGACTGAGCACAGTGGCTGGCTGCCTTTAAGGTGGCTGTCTGACTTAATTAAGGTTTACAGGTTACGCTAGGCTACTGCTCATATTACAGCACTCATTACAAGCCCATTAGGTCTGGGCAGAGAAAATATTGTTGTCAGAACAATGAGTGAGAGCATTTTGGAAAGTCCCTGCCAACTCCATGCTCTAGCTCTTCTTTATTATACCTTTCTGTCTGTCCTCCCTCAATCTGTCCCCCTTCTCCCTGAACATTGGCATGATTGTTTGAGTGTGTGAACAGATCGAGGATCTTTTTTTCCAAAGGTGAGGGAGTGATTATATGAGTTAAAAGCTTCTCAGAGACCAGAATGATTACCCCCCTCACGGTTAATCTGCGCCACTGAGCCTCCTGCCTCCCTGGCTGGCAATGATTCAGGTCATAATCACATTGTATCAGTGCTGATGATGTGTGTTTCAGATTCCGACCCCTCTGAAAGGCTATCAGTTCCCCAGGAGCCCCACATGGCAGTAAATGAAGTAAGCAAGTAATCTACCCACAGTGATAGCATTTTCCAAAGAGTGCAAATGATGTGTGAGGGTGCAGGTGAGGCGGGTGCCAGGACTGGTTCAGTTTCTGCTACCTTCACACTTTCTGGCCACATTGAGATGCCACATTGAGAGCAAGTTCACACTTTTTCATAACACTGGGGCACTTTGGCTCCTCTGGGGCAAGGAGATGGAGAAAAGGGAGCAAAGTGGGTATGAAAGGGAGAGCGAAAAGAGAGGTTGTGGATTAAACCAGCCCAGTCTCCTAGGAATTGAATTCGTATTTGACGATTCTGCAGTAGACATGATTTATACCCAATGCCAAAGTAGAAGTACGGTGTTTACTGAGCTCCTGCAGTTGAAGTCACAGACTGTAGCTGTCTGTCGCTATAGTCACAGGCGCTATATTTTTAATTAAACTCTTTATGGCCCTACCAGCATATATAAATAGCCTATCATTAACTGCTGAGGTAGTTTCTCATGAAATGTTATCAAAGAAATTGTCGACACAGAAAAAAATGAGAAGTACCAAACTCTGAGTTACAGTTTGCTGTATTCCTGCCAGTACACAAACAGATATGGATAGCAATGCCAGCAAACAAATGAAAGGTCATTGTTTAAAATTTGGACAGAGTCACAAGGCTTTGCAGTGATCATTTTAATAAAGTATTGACATTAAGATTTTAAAGGTTAACTGTCTTTGAGAAACAGCACTTGGAGCAGTGCTTTGAAATAAAAGCAACTGAAAAGTTATATATATGTTTTATATATACATTTTTGTTGGGTATACATTGTTGTAATCACCTCATTAGGAATTACTTAATAGGTAGCTTGATCATCATTATTGTATTTCTGATGCTTTTACAGCTGTTTTACAGTTGAGGCAGTCAGTGGATTAAAATGGACACTTTTAAAACAGATTGAGGAAATACAATGTATTAGACATGATGATTATGAATACTTGATTTAATGTGGTGCTAGAAGGCATCATAGCAAGTTTAGTGGCTTCACCTGCTAGCTAAAGTTACAACAGATAGTTACAAGACATAACGATTAGCCAAAAATTGCTAAATATGTTTTCCTAAACCAGGCATATGCAAAGTCCGGCCCGGGGGCCAATCACGGCCTGCGGTCAGATTTCATGCGGCCCGCAGCTTCATTTTTATAATATATAATTTATGGCCTGCTAGGATTGTTAGATACTGTATGGCTGGTAGATTTGGCTTTTTTGGTTGACATAATGAAGCATTTGAATGCACTAAACGTTGTTGGTGTTATATATCTGTAGATGTGACACAAAATATTACTTTCTGAATGATTTTGTGAAAGAGTGACACGTTTTAAACTTAAATGTTAACAGACTTTGCATTACTCATAATAAGTCATGTTTAAAATGAACATGAGGTGAAGATTTGTATCAACTTTAACGTATTCCATACAATTTATTCTTTGTTATCCGACTGCAGATGTGAAAGAAAGGCAGCGATTAGATTTGTTCACGCCTGATTGGCTTAAATTTGGGAACATTGCCATTAAAAAAAAAAGATAATTGTGACAATGAAAATAAAACTGATACAGAACAGTGCATTTATAATGCATGTAACTTTTATTGGTATTTTTTCATTTTTAAAATGTTAGTATTGGCCCCTGGGGATCTTCACATTGTCAAATCTGGCCCCACTGTCAACATTGCAAGCTGAATAGAAATAGAGAAACAAATTAGCATGAATATTGTGTTAATTAATTAGTTTAAAATAGTGTAATCTGTTATCTTGTCATTGTCTATTCTTATCTGTTTTCTTGTGTAACACGTAATTATTTAACGACATTCACTTGAGCCTTGGCTAACGTTGACGTCAACATCAACGTCAACGTCCATGTCAACGAAGCTTATTTGAATCACGTGATAACCTAGTGCGTTTGCGTCAGTTCGGCAGGAGACGTTAGTGAAGTCAACTGACAACCTGTAGCCTAACGGAAAAAACGTAACCTAAAGTGCCGTTAAAACAGTAAGTATCTACTGCATTTATGTCAAATGTGTAAAATAAGTAGTTTTTTGTGTGCCAAGGAGGACCTGTTCACCGTGAACCGTCCTGTGAAAGCGTATTTAGGCTGGTAAGACCTGACAGTTAACCAATAAATGTATTGGTGGACCAGCACCGTACTAACCGTTGGGGAGTTGATGTAACGGTCATTTTGATCCTATGCAGCTGGGGTGAATGTGAAATTGCGTAGTGTTTAGGTAAATTTGGTAACTAGCTAGCTTAAAGTTTTTTTTATCAGACATATCTTTGCACTAGTGTGGTGATTCTGATTTATAAAGGCAAAGATAACAGTTGAATACTGCTTTATTCCTTACGTTCTTCAGTTTCACAGCAGCCATTTTGACATGAAATAGGGTCAACGCAGGTGTTTCCAATGATACTGATTAAGGTCCAGTTCCATTTATTGCAGCAGAGCTTGTCCAGCACCACAGCAGCACTGGTTGACCTGAATGGAACAGAACCTTAATTAATAGTCACTGGTAACACCTGTGTTTACCTACAATTTCATGTCAAAATGGCTGCTGTGTAAAAGGTCTATTGTGAACAACATATAAGCATTTTTGAGTTAAAAGAATTAGAAGATTGTGGTGTTTATTGTGAAAGTTAATTATGTTAGAGGTTATTGTATTGATTGATGTATATATGTTTGTCCAAGAGAATTGATTTTATGCTTATATCCCAATAAGGTAATTTATGAATGATAGTAAATTTAATTTATGCGAGGCAGGTTTGTGAGTTTGATTGATGATGAACTTGATTTATACAGACAAGGGAGAGTTACTTATGTTTTACCTTATCACACTGAAGGGATAGTGCACCTCAGTGGTTATGTGGTTAATTGCCATTTGGGTCCTCTTTAGGCCATCGTTTTGTTTCATACAAACCCACACACTGGATTATGTTGAAATGAATGAGGGGCAGGAATTTGTTTGGTACAAAGTATCAATAGTTTAAAATTTGCTTAAAGTACCTGCACCATATATGATTCTATGTAAAGGAAACAACATGATTAAAGGTGTCCCTTACGGTGACACGTGTTCAAAAGGCACCTTGCCCCTTTGTTAATACCATTTCAAATAGAAGTTTAGTGCTCCTCTGGGAAAAGTAAGAGTGTGAATGTTGGCATTGGTTTTACTTTACTCAACCATGATGATGATTTTTCATTTTCATTTTCATAGCCATGATCATGTGTTAATATTTGCAGGATAAAAAAAAAAATCGCCCAGTTGGCCAATATTGATTGGTGAACACATTTCTTAAACAGGGGTGATTGAGGCATGTATTTAATCAGCATTTGGGTCTTTGTGTCTGTGAAAAAGTAAGTAAGTGAAAAGAAAGTACTTTCAGTACTGGGGCAAAGAAACCATTAAGTATGTTCGTATATGTGTATACGTATATTTATTTCATATTTATTTTGTTACAAAATCAAAGATGTTATGTTTACAGTGACAAAGTTAAGTCTGTTGAGAAAAATATTTGTTGATTTGTTCTATACTAAAACTTCTGCAAAACTACAGCTACAAAAATTCTGATTTCTATTGTCTTTGTATGTAATATGGACACAGTCAGTGTGAATAAGTGTGCCTGATATAAGAGCTTAGATGTGGTGAAAGAGAGTACCATTTGTGTGTGTGTTTGAGTACAGATGTTATCAACAGGACCTGTAAACTTGATGGAACAATTAGCAGTATATTGTATTGTGCTGCACCAGATTTGTACAGTTTTCGTAATGGAGATTCAGGGCCACAGTGAAAGTAAATGGCTGCTGTCGCTAGAGCTACACTGTACCTTCCACAGCTCACTCTCTGTCTCGTTTTCTTTCTGTCTCTCCCACTCACTCTCTCTCTTCCATGTAAGACACTTTAATTACATGCCAATTCAACACAGTGGAGATGGTGAGACTCAGCCCTATTTCCCAGTACACACACCGCGCACATTTAAAAATATATCATTAAGAAATAGGAGACGAGAGGAGTGGAGTTGGCATTGACGAAGAGACAGAAGTCGTGAGAAGAGAGAGGAGGGAAAGGGAGCAAAGAGAAGAAGAGGAATTTCTTCTCTTTGGAGCTGAAATCAATGTGTGAGATAAGGCTGTTTTAGGTTTCTATCAGATGATGCAGAGGATCAACTCCTCACAATGGGAAGGCTTCCCCCATCGCTGTGTCAGCAGGCTCCGATTACAGTGGCTTTTTGTTGTGTTTCAAACAATTTCATCATTCTACCCCCCCTCACACTTTTGCACTTGGTATGCAATGCAGCACTGGCAATTTGTACGTGTTTGGATTCCAATTATGGAGTTGTTAAAGCTTTTTCGCCTGTGGCCTGCAAATTCTTATTAAGCCATACATTAAAGAGCACAGAATCACATTTAAATTGAGTTCATGTTTCTCTTTTGTTTGCCAGTGTTGTGGTTGTTATTAATTTATTCTCAATGCCCTATGCATTACACATTAACAAATAAATCGTGCTTGTGATTGTAATGCAAAATACTTGTTTCTTATTCAGAGATAGGGCCGGCATTTGTCAAGTAAACCAACAACAACAGAGCCCAGAGAGAAAAAAAGAGAGAGAGAAAAACAACAACCAAAATGGAGCCATTCCCTCCTATTACCCTCAACCATTTGTGAAACAAACAAACCAAAAGCAACAATGCTTATTCTACGGTCTTTGAATTTTTTTAACAAGCTGACGCAGATGAAAGGGAATTAGACAGCAGTGTGAGTGATTGAGTGATTTGCTTGGTGACCATCGGAAATCATTAGGTTAGGGGTGCTGGGACAAGGGACACTATGGGGAGGGCTGCACTGTGACACCAGTGCTACAGTCAGCCATCTCAAAGGTCACGACCCTGGACAGACTCCATCACTATCTGTCTTTCTCATACTGAAGAGTATGGCAGGGTGCAGACTGACTGTCCCAAATAAAAGGAGGAGCTTCAAGAAATAGAACAGGAAGTACTGAATGTGACTTGGATAAGAGTTAAATCTGTGTACGTAAATGAACAGATGTGCAAGCACATATACACATGTGCAGACACTTAAGGTTCAGAGCAGTAAGCTAGGTTACAGGTCAATCAATGGATCAATGTCTGACATGGCATTTTAACCCCCCTTTTCTGATGCAGTCCTGGAGAGGGGACTGTGGAGACATAGCCAAAGTGCAAAGGTCATTGAAATGGCAATAAAGTTACACATGCACAGGCACGCCACCAAAATGAATAGTGAATGTTTAGATGGGTAAAAGTGATCTCATATGCAACAGGAAAAACAGATTGGAATATTGTCTCTGTAAAGACACTTAATACATCACCACCCACTGAATACATTTGGCTGTTGAAATGAGATCCAAAATGCAGTGGCTGCTCATAAACCATCTTCAGAGTGGCAGAAATATGATGCATGGTAACCCATATGAACCTCATTAATAGAACACAAGCAAATCTATTTATTCAGACAGTCAGGGGGAAAATGATTGCCTCAATACTCCATCTGGTTTCTCTCCATCTCTCGTCCTCCCTGCTTTCTCTCTTCTCTTTACGTATTCAGTGATTTTGACAGATGTTGTGTGTATGTGCATGCTTAACATTGGTACTTGGTGGATTTTGTGAGGGTGTGTGTGTGTGTGCACACACGCATGGCAGCATACTTGAAGTCTTGCAGTTAGGCATTCACCCTGGAGAGTTTTAACACCACGTCTTGTCCTCCCTTCTTCTCTGTCAGCATCTCCCTCCATCCTCCATCCCTACACTGATCTAATCCCTGCTCTCCTTTTCTAACCCCACAATACTGTCCAGGCTGCTCCAATAAGTCTCTTAGGACTTTGCAGCTAATTCAGAATGCTGCTGCACGTGTTCTGACAGGAACCAAGATCAGAGATCACATCTCTCCCATTTTGGCTTCCTTGCATTGGCTACCTGTTAAATCTAGAATAGAATTTAAAATTCTTCTCCTTACATACAAAGCTCTTCATGGTCAGGCACCATCATATCTAAAAGAGCTCATAGTACCTTACTACCCCTCTAGAACACTGCGCTCTCAGAATGCTGGGTTCCTTGTAGTTCCTATAGTTTCCAAAAGTAGATTGGGAGCCAGAGCTTTCAGCTATCAAGCTCCTCTTCTGTGGAACAAACTACCATTTTGGGTTCGGGAGGCAGACACGGTCAACACTTTTAAGAGTAAACTTAAGACTTTCCTTTTTGATAGAGCTTATAGTTAGGGCTGGCTCAGGTCATCCCTTAGTTATGCTGCTATAGGACTATACTGCCGGGGGGACTCCTCCTTTCAGGGTTATGCCTAGCCAGGCATGGTATTGGTTGAAGATGCAGTCACATCTCCCTTTACTGAAAACCCTCTCTCTCTCTCTCTCTCTCTCTCTCTCTCTCTCTCTCTCTCTCTCTCTCTCTCTCTCTCTCTCTCTCTCACCATCACCACCACCATCTGTAAACATACATGTCTGTCATACATGTACATTAATGCATCTTACTAACTAAACTTCTTCCCCGGAGTTTCTGTGCTCTTTTGTCCAGCAGGTTCTCGTGGATCGTGACTGCTGCTGTGGTCCTGCATGACGTCCACTACATATATTATTACTGTCATTAATGTTACCAGATCTCCATTACAGTTTATAGTAACTTAGTTAATGATTTGCTGCTGCTGTGCATCTGTGTCTCTCTATCTCTATCACAGGTTCCACTGCTACTGTAATCATTTTATCATTCATTGTAATCCATTGTCATTTTTCATTGTAATTGTACAAAATGTTTCTGCTGACTTGTTGACTGTACACGTGACATCTATTGCACGTCTGTCCGTCCTGGGAGAGGGATCCCTCCTCTGTGGCTCTTCCTGAGGTTTCTTCCACTTTTTTCCCTGTTAAAAGGGTTTTTTGTGGGCAAGTTTTTCCTCACTCGAACCGAGGGTCTAAGGACAGAGGGTGTCACTCCCTGTACAGATTGTGAAGCCCTCCGAGGCAAAATGTATTTTGCGACTTTGGGCTATACAAATAAAATTTGATTGATTGATTGATTGACTGTAGTCCCATTTCTTTTGTCTCCGCTGCTGTCACAACCATTGAGGATGGGGGACGCTGGCTAGGCTGGAAGGAACTTTTGACAGGACATGGCACTAGGGAAAGGGAGCTGGACCGGCCTGGCAATTCATCCAAAAAAAAAAAAAAAAAAAATTCTGTGCTCATCTCCTACTCCTTTTTTTGTGGTTTTGTTTTCTCTTCTCCCCTTGCCACCATAGAAAATTGTCCACATGTAGCCTGTTGTATTGCACAGTTGCCTGTTTTCATTAACTTCCTCTGTTTATTCCAAGAATTTTTCACTACCCCATGAGACCCTCTGTACAGATCTAGTTTCTTAATTTTGTTAATTGCTCAGTATCTGGACAGAAGAACTGATGATATTAAAACATGCCAAACAGCTTTATTTCCTGATTGGCCAATTGCTTTATAATTCATATCTATCACTGTCCTAATATTCTGTCCTGTGCCTTTTTGTAATGTTTTTTTAAAATGCTTTTATCATCTTGTGTTTTCAGGTATGTTTAATTTTAATCAGATTCATATGTGTTTTTTTTATACAGGTTGTGCATTCCTCACCTACTGCGCCCGAGAGTCGGCTATCAAAGCCCAGAACGCCCTCCATGAACAGAAAACACTGCCAGGGGTAAGTGTCTGTCTCTCTCTATCTGTCTCTCTCGCCTCCTCTTCCCAGTCTCTCTCTGTGGTGGTCAGCCGTGCCATCTGCACCCGGCTGCACACCAGCCGGCATTCTCCTTGTATAGTCCCAGAGATGAAAAACACTTTGGAAAGCAATTCAATCAATAGCTCAGCCTTTTGAAGGCCTGGTTTCAACTTTTCCACGTGTCTGTTCTCCAGGGGATATTGCCAGCATTGATCAGACCCACTCTGCCTCACACTTTTAAAGCAGCAGCATAGAATGACAGTTTTTCAGGGGCAAAGCTTTGCAATTTTGAAAAGGTGGTGAAAAAATGTCGAACATAGCTTAGATGAATGATTTTAAAATCATTTGATGAAGAGAAACTCATTCCTTTACATGATCATTTGTGCTCACATCAAATTATATTTCTGTTACTGTTTTGGTGTTTATGCATTTGTCTATCTGTGTGTTTACACACAAATGGGACTTCCCGTATCGGAGTGAGATCATCCCCAGTGCTTAAAGTATGTCAGAAAGAAACAGAAAAATGGTGGGGTTGGTAGAAGTGGCTCCCCACAGAGGCAGTGTGGCTTAACATGCTCGGAGCAAGCCTACACTGGAGAAAAACATCAGTAAAGATCCACTCACCCCCTCCCCTCACCCCCAACATCCCCTCTGATTGAAGACAAAGAGCCTGAGCCAAGAGGCACATGTTTCAGTTAAACATGCAAATACAACTACCACAAACTTTGGACATTTTTCCGGTGGCTTTCTTGAAAAACAAGTTGTTTCGTTTATCCTGCAAATTAGCCAAGCACAAAGCTGGAGGGCGTTATTCTTCTCTTTTTTTCCTCCGCATTTGAATAATAAGATGGAAGACAGAGAATGGAAAAACAAAGTTATTTCATATAATGCCAGAGGATGTGTTCATGAGAGGCTGTAACAGTTCAGCAACGTTAAAAAAAGGAGGATTCTCTCGTACTGTTTTCGTCAGTGGTCTGGCTTTCCAGTAAGTTTCTCTCTCATGCCTCATAGTCATTAATAACGCCTCCCCCCTTGCCAGGCTGGCAGGGTGTCCATAAGGGTTGACCTACCATTGGGATTAAATAGTTGATGTGGCTGAATGTATAAATGAGGGGCATGAGGGCACAGACACAGACGTTAACAAGTCTGATGCTCTTGCCTGCCCCCCCCCCCTCCTTTTCTTTGTGTGTTCTGAGAGAAGAGCAGATCTCCAACCATCTGGACTCTGAAAGGTTTAACAATCATCCGAATGGAGTGCTATAAACAACATTACTATAAACAGCATCACTTAATGTTAACAGAAAACAATAACATTTAATGACGATGATACATAGTGTATGTACAGAATTAGCAGACACAGCCTTGAATGTTGCATTTGTTCCACACCATTTCGGAAAGCTTTCCCTTTTCAGCGTGCATACACACACACACACACACACACACACACACACACACACACACACACACACACACACACATACATTCAGTGACATTGAAAGATGCTGCATATCACTCGTGAGAAATAAAACCCTTTTCTTGTACCTTTTATTCTTGCTGTAACCCTCCTGCTGACTTCCCCTCCACCCCACTCAGTCCTGTCCACCCCACATCCTCCTGTCTCCCCTCTCTCCCACTGCTCCTCTGCCGCTGCTCTTCCTGAGACAGAGCGTGTCATAGAAATGTAACAGGCAGACATTGATGGGTGTCAGGCCTCACAGACGAGGCTGCTCTGCTGTTCCCCTCAGCTTTGCTCACACACACAAACACCAGTGGCCTAAGGAAACACAATGTAAGCTTAATACTGCAGCCACACATAGCACAAGTAGGTACAACACTAGCTACATACAATTACAGTAGCATGTCAGTGTTCTTGAACATCCTATAGACCCTGTTCACCAACAGCTGAGGAGAGATTTTCTCACACAAAATTTGTGAGAAAAGATAATTGTCTACAGTATAATACAGGCAATACTATACGGGATGTTTTATAATAACTACCATGCTGCATTGAGATGTGTGTGTTTCTATATGTGTGTGTAACAATATGTGTGCTTGTGCATTTGACTGCCTCCTATTGCTTCTCCTGTCCTTCTCTCCTGAGCCTCCTTGCTACTAAATCTTTTGTGATATGACCCCTGTTGCTTCACTGCTTGATGGTAAGTAGATATGCCAGTTGTTTGTTTGCAAAATCCTGCTTGATATGCAGTTTGCCAGGGGCTATGGTGTAATTAATGTAAACTAGGAATTCTCCAGAGATGAGTTATGAGTTATTAACGTCTGCGTTTTGTCATTAATCCTTGCGTTGCTGCTCTCTTGCTCTCTGGCTTTGACCACCAAAATCCTGCTGGACTTAACTTGTTGCAAATGAGGACAACATACATGAAATTTGTACCACCTAACAAGCTGTTCTAAATCTCATGCAGGGCCCTTTGCTGAACACCGAACACAAACAAACCTAAACACACATGCCGGCATACACATGGACCCCAGCATGCCCACACTTGAATTTCATGAGATGGAGTGTTAGAATTTTTGAGCAAGTCTTCAGCTAGAAGGCTGGGTTCATATCTGTGTCTGCTGTAATGTCCTTGGGCAAAGCACTGAATCCCTCACCTTTCTTGTTAAAAAAGGCGAGAGAAAATTTTAAAGACAAGTTGGAACCCTTAAGATTTCAGTCCTGGTTGATTGATTTGGCATCACCTGTGGTTACAGCAAGTGCGTTTTAAAAGGTTAGTTTGAAATTACTCTTGTATCAACCACTAGGGTAGTTAATACACCTTAAGTGGCTACTCTTGTCAGGTATACAAGAGAAGATGAGCAACTCATATGTCTGTTCACTGTGCGCCCATATAAACTGAGAACATAAGCAGAGAGGATGCATGTTTTAATATTCTAAAGAAAACTGTGGTAGTACTGAGCTCATGACCGACTGTTGTTTCTTTTGTCCTCTGCGTGTATGTACTCCTCCAAAATAATAAATATACTATATAGAGGCAATTACAGAACTCATTGGATTTATATTGTTGAAAAATGCAGTCTCTAAATTGTATAAACGTGGTTTGATAACTAAAATCTTGAAGGTTCCAACTTGAGTTTGTCTTTTTCTGCTTCCCATTGGGGTGGCCACAGCGGATCTGCTGTATTTTTTTTTTAGATCTGATGAGCCGCATATTTGATTTGGCATAGGCTTTTTACGCCGGATGCCCTTTCTGACGCAACCCTCCCCATTTAACCGGGCTTGGGACCGGCAATTAGGAATGCACTGGCTTGTGCATCCCCAAGTGGCCAAGTGGAGCAAACCGTTCAGTGTTTTGCCCAAGGACACTTCGACATGTGGACAGGAGGAGGTGGGGATGGAGATGCCAACTACCAACAGACGACCTGCTCCGCCACCTGAGCAACAGCTGCCACCTTAAGTATTCTAACTTTAAAAGTTATAATTTTTGAAGTTGTGATCCTCAAGATACTTTGAATAATGACTGATACTGTATACATGCTGTATATCTGCAGCATGACTGACATGCATGTCTGCATAATCTAGTTGCCGCATACACAAACACACATAACCCAGTGTCCTCTTACTATCAGAAAGAAGCGCTTGTGTTCTTGGATGTTATTATCCATGTCCCCCTGTTACACATTAGCTGCTGAAAGGAACAGTATGGCCTAATGGAAGTGTACTGGACTGGAATATAGATTCCTGCAGTGAAGTGTGATGGGAACCTTGGGGACACGAGTGCCTGACATAAGTTTGGCCACCGAATAGGAGAGGCTCTGACAGTTTACCAGGTGTGTGTTGCTTGGCTCTATTAACTGTGTGTGTGGTAAGCTGGCTTTGCATTGCAGCCAGCCCTATGTAGATACAGATAGCAGTGTATAAAGGTGGGAAGAAAAACATGTGCACATGGCAGCTTGCCGTGATCACATGCCGCCCACAACAGTGAGGCTTGAATTTATTATTTGTGTGCAGTTTCGTGCTTGTTTGCTGCTGACGGAGATGCACTACTTTTTATATTACATAACCGTACGAGTGCTTGTGTATGTGAAAATGTGTGTGTTAACTTTAAAACCCTTTTTCTCTCACCAAATAAAATCAAAACACCCCCTGATGACCTGGACACTGATGATACTTTATGACATAATTTATTCTTCAAAAACATGCAACAGAAACAGACTGCCAGTTAAGGCCCAGTGGCTGTTTCTACAGCAGTTGGTGTGGGTGCCTGTGAATGTCACAGCTCTATACACAAATTCGCAGGAGATTTAGTCCACCCAGCTTCAGCATCATGACAAAATCCTGCATCCTTCACACTGTCCCCCTCCCTCAATCCCCCATCCTCCCCCCTCTCTCCTCAAACTCTCTGTCCTCTCACTGCCGCTCCACAAATCCAGCAGATCCAAGAAATAATCTCAGTCACTGCAGCAGGTCCATTTGCTGTAGCACAGAAAAACATGCCACCCTCCCCTTTTTATCATGCTAGCATTGTGTACAACAGTGATTGTCTTAGAGAGGCAACGGTGGAAATGTGTTTGCTGCATGCATTTACTCCTTGTATTAGTACAGCTCGACCTGGGGGGAGTGTAAGAGGCTGGCAGTGATTCAGGAGGCAGGTTTATGGAAATAGCACCCGCATTAAAAACCCAATGAGAGCAGGGAGAAGATTATGCTCCGGCACACACATGTGGGCTCTTGCAATGTCAACACTCTAAGTAGATCCCCTCCCTCTCAATTGCCTCCGTCTCCCTCTGTCTCCAATTCTGTCTTTCCACACTCTCTCACTCTTGTGCCGTGCACACATATCTGCACCATTAGTCTGCTGTGTGAGTGCATGTGGGTTCCTCTATGTTTGTACACATGTGCATGCATGAATTTACGTGTTTGTATGTGTTATTGTTTGCATGTGCCAGTGCTTAGCTTAGCTATAATGGGATGTATGAGAAGCGAGGAGCTGTGTTGCGGAGGGTAGCAGACCTTGTGCTGTGGAAATGAGGCTGCCGTGCGATGGAGCCGTTCCTCGACATGCTGCAAACCACCTAGCTTTCCGTTGGGCTTTGCATGCACACACACACACACACTCAGGCACACACACACACAGACACAAACATATACACCCATCCTTTTGCGTGCAAGCTATCCACCTGTTCATCAACTACAGCAAAGCTATGCCGGCCTAGCTGCTGCAAAGGCTGAATAATTCAATGCTACACTCTGTGAAGGGTGGCGGAGTATGAGTCTAGTGGATTGTATGACTGTGTGTGTACTGTATGTGCCTGTGTTGGGTGGGCAGAGGTGGGGGCAGGAGAAGAGTGGACTGGTCAGCATGAAGCCAATTGGTGCTGGCAGGATTGGAGGCCTTGTAATGAGGGAGAGGGCACTTCTACTTTAAAATTTGGGTAAAAGCAGTGTGTGTGTTTTCAGGAAGACGATCATAGTGGAAGGGACTTTGAAAAAGGCATGGTCAAGGTCTTTTCTTCTTTAAAATATCTTTTTCTGCTTTATGAATTATACAGAGATATGTGTTGCAAATTTAACATTTGAATTTAAAGTAAAATACTATCTCATCTCTGCTGCACAGTCTGTACTATGTTTTTTTCTTTTTTACATTAGCAATGTGCAATGAACTTAAAGGTTCAGTATGTAAGATTTAGGGGACTCTAGTGTCAGTATATGGCAAAAATGAAATACAATATGCATAACTATGTTTTTATTAGTGTATTATGATCTGAAAATAAGAATCATTATGTTTTTGTTACCTTAGAATGAGGTTTTTGTATGTACAGATGCCGTGGGTCCTCTTTCACAGAGTCCACCGTGTTTCAACAGTAGCCCAGAATGGACAAACCAAACACTGGTTCTAATATTTTTTATTTTTGGCCCGTTTCATGGACATCATAGTTTCAAGCACATCCGTAAGGACCCAGATGTCTGTTAAAACATTTGACCACCATCCATTTGGGGAATTTGCTCATACAGCAGCTTACCACCAGCTGATCTCAGCACTACAATAAGGTGGATGGCTGCAGCTGATCTCAGAGGCTACAGGGGTCTGCCTCTGATGTCGTTTTTTTATAACCGTTGTTGATACATTGAGATGAGAATAAAGAGGGCTTTGTAGATACTGGTACTCTAATGGTTTCATTGCCTGTGACCTGCCCTGTCTCTAAACTTATTACCCAAGTCAAATCACACTGATGAATAGAAGGAGCAGGTGGTGTTATAAAAAGTCTGGAGGACTGGGGCTGTTGTGCACGTGTGAGTAGACTTTTGTTTTTTACTGTGATGCATACTTATAGGTTGTATTGTGGTACACCGGCACATGGCAATATTATTACAGTGCCAGTAGCAGTATGTAAGCTCAACTAGTTTTCTTTAACTCTGTGTGTTTGTGTATTTGTGTATTTGTGTGTGTGTTTGCTGTAATGGCATACTGGTGTAATGTACGCACAGTAAAGAGCTGCTGTACCAGAGTGCTCCTCAGGGAACTGAATCCCCACACCCTTACAACATGCACTTATGCTCACACACACACACACACACCCACGCACGCACACACACACACACACACACACACACACACACACACACACACGCAGACACACACATGAATATACACACCCCTGAAGCAGAGGTTCTAGAAATAGACTAAAACACACTGGGTAACTGTTCGAGCCATCACAATGTTGCTTATTTTCCACCTTTGTGTCTCTCTCTGTCTCGCTGTTGCTCCTCTGGTACCCGTTTAACACACACACACACTCATACACACACATACACACATACACACACACACACACACACACACACACACACACACACACAGATGCAGACACCTCTCCTTTGTTCGGCTCGTTTTTCTGTGTGGTAGATTAGCCACATATTTAGAGAAGCCTTCTTCTCCCCAGGGAATAGGCTTCCAAGGGTATTTGGAAAAAAGAGCTGGATCTGCTCTCTGCACCTGCCTTGGGAGAATAAACAACACCCACGGAAAGACTGAAAATGTGTTTCATCATGAAATTTCATTTAATTCATACATTCAGTGTGGATATATACTACTCTCATATGCAGTGGTCTCCCACTAAGGAGTTCTTTTGTAAAACTGTAACAATAGTCTGTTGCATTTAAATAATTATTTGTGTGAAAATAATAAATAATAGCAAAACAGTAAATGAGATATACTGATAGAGAGGTGGAACAAAAGAAATGCATGTTTATCAATCATTTTCTTGATTAATCGATCAGTTGTTTGGTCCATAAAATGTCAAAAAAGGTGACTTCCTCAAACACATCACAAGAGATATTCAGTTTGCTCTCACAGAGGACTAGAAAAAATATTCAACAATTATTCAATTATCAAAATAGTTGGCGATAAATTTAATAGTTTGCAACTAACAGATGAATTTACTTATTGTTGCAGTTCTGCTTTTTTTGAATTAATTTGTTTAGATCAAATCATCTACCAAAATTTACAAAGTTCCAGAACTTGCTGTGAGTCACAGATGACCGGATTTTGACCCCATCTGTGACAGTGGTGCTGATGACATTATACAGTGCCGCTTCCCCTCCCACTGCTCAGGTTACATCTCGCTAACAGGCTCTTGGGGGGGAGACGTTGCTTGAAATACCAAAATAATCCACTGCACACCCTGCCCATTAAGCCACTTCACAGTGAGAAGTGTGCTATTTTTTTTAGAACAGTACAGGTTAGCAAAAAAGCTGAATTATTAATGTTTTTGATATTTTTAGCCTGTTTAACCTATTTCTGGTTGTGGCTGGAGACTGCTCGCCCGCCTGTCTGTGAGATTCAATCATGTGACACGGCTGTGATCTGGGTTATAGAGCTGGGTTTTGTGTGTAATGGGGGGAACTCTGTGTGTGTGTGTGGGTAGGTTTGTTTTTTAATGTGAATGAATGTCACTGCCTGTATACCAGACTAACATGTGATAGTCTGGCTCCTTTGCTGTGCCATTCTGATTGGCATTGTGAAGCATCACCTGTACCAGTGGGGCTGAACCAGATGAGTCTGGTTTAATTCCAGGCCGGCGGGCATGGCTGTGCAGACCAATGCAAGAGGCAAGGCCCAGATACTGACTGACAATCCATCTGTGGGTCCCTGTACAGGCTTGTACAGGTGTGCTACTGCCCGCAGACACAAAGAAAAAGAGTGGGAGTGAGCAGAGGGGTGCGCCCATGGATGATAAACTATGGCCCTGAATAGAGGTGTGTGTATGTGTTTGGTTGAGAGTCTGTCCTTGTGTGCATGTTGAAAGAGAGAGGAGAAAAGATTAGCTTACACAAACTGGATATCCAAATAGACAAGACGACAGTTTTAGGAGGCACAGCCGAGTGTAGCAGAGAACATGTCACTTTGCTCAATAATGAAGGACACACTTAAAACCCATCACCCAATGTGGCTAATCGGAGCTGACATCTCACTGGCTGGACCTTGTGCCCATGGGAGAGAGAGGGCTGTGTGAGAGATTAGAGGGGGATGAAGTGACAGAATAGTTGAAATATTGAGAAAAGAGGAGAGGAGGAAGGGGGAGGCACAGGGTCATGTTGACAGCTTAAAGTCATACCTTTAGAGTTAAAACTGCCATCCCTTCGTCTGTGCAAGTGTGTATGCATGTCCTTGTGTGTGCTGTATATCTGGAAATGGCACACATGTGGTGGTTGAACCAGGGGGAGCTCATTTGTAAGGCAGATCTAGCTGTGCTTTGGTGTACTGTCCATAGAGAGGGTAAGGGGGCTGCACAGCACGACAGCAAGCATTTGTCAGCAGAAATCAGGACTAATGAAATACAGTACACATGGCTGGAGGGCAAGGAGAGGAGTGTGAGTGACAGGAGGCATGAGTGGAAACAGCCCGTGGCAGCCCTCCTTCATGGCTACCAACGCATGAGCCAGCCTAACCGATTTGTTTTAAGCCCCGGCCCCTTTCTCATCCAAGATAAGGGTAGCAGCATGAGGCATAGGGGACTGTGTGTGTGTGTGTGTGTGTGTGTGTGTGTGTGTGTGCATGTGCGAGGGTCCCTGGGGGTAATGACACGGAATACAAGTGTATGGGGAGTGCTAGTGATGGGCCCGCTCATGTGGAAGTGGGTATTTGCATTGCAGAGAAGGGCTGTCAGTAGAGCTCGCTGAGGGAGCCAGTGTCAGGGTGATCGCTTGCGGTGAAGGCTTCTGTTGTCTGCCCTGCAGAATACCAGGACCCTGCATATAGCTGAGCTAGCACCAGCAAGATCAAGCACGTCGACGCGTTGAACATTCCCTCACGTTGGGATTCTGCAAGTGTATTTGTAGCAGCTCTTTGTTTTTCATTTTTATCAAACTAAGATTTTATCTGACACTTCATTTAAGTGGTTATGTTTTGTCCATCATGGCAGCCTTAAAGCGTTTCATATAGAAAATACCAATAAGCTGGATGGCTGCAGAATAGCTGCGAATATGAATTATATAGTTATGTGCCAACAGCTATAGTCTGTGGCCTCTAAACTATTTCAGTCCCAGCTGCAATAAGAGGCAGCCTTTAATAATTCAGAGTAAAACAGTATACTGGATGTCTTCCAGGCAGCAAGCTCACATTTAGGTGAAACACTAAATTCCCCTCTACCCCTCACTCCCACCGCAGCCCCAAAACCATCGCAGGGCTGTATCCGATACCCGTGAAGGGCTTGTAGGGACACACACTGTGTTGTGTTGTTGTTTGCAGAGTTTGTTGGCACTGTGCAGAGCTTTGCATCTATGTGTGTATAAGTGCGTGTATGAGTGACAATGTGTGAGAGAAAGTGAGTGCGCAGTGCACAGAGACTGCGTGGTCTTTCACTTTTGTCAGCCCTTGTGGCCCCCTGAGCCGTGGCACACAGACATACGTGTGGCACGTTTTGAAGGATGCAATTTAGAGTCACCCTGTTCTGCAGGGTTAGCCGGTGTGCATCTCTTAATGTGCTTTCTGCAAGTTCTTAGACAGGAGGTGGTTCTGTGGAGTCATCTCGGAGGTAGAAATGTGAAAATGGAAAAGAGGGAGAAAAAGATGAAGATATGTAGAGAGAGAGAGAGAGAGAGAGAGGAGTAGGGATGGGTCAAAAAGAAGATGAGGAGACTGTGAAACAGAATGAGAAGTAAGAGGAACGATATTTGAATCACTGAGTTGTGAAGATTAAGAAATGAGATGGAGGGAGTGAGGTAGGGTGTAATGGAGAGAGGGAAATGGAGAGTGGGAGGTACTGATGGAGGGCCTTACTGCCTGATCAGGACTGGTAGTTTTAACCTGTGCTGTATGAAACAGGAGGAAAAGCAGCACAGCTGTGGTCCTTCTTTTTGTTGAATCTCATGATGAAGTCTAAAGGTGTCGCAGAGGCAATCATTAGGTTGACAGTGTGGTGCTCACTAGCTGAATAGCTACTGCCGCTCAGATTTTCACATTAGAATATATGGAGTGGCTCAAAGAAAAAAAGAAAAGCATGCAGGAGAATCAAAATGAACAGAAGACTTAAGAACCAAAGCAATTATGAGGCTTTGATCCCTGCACATCCCCTGGATAATCCGTGTTTTTCATACGGAATCTGAGTCCATTGTTTGCCCTGTTTGGTCAATATATTAATATACGATATTGACGGGCCCATAAAACCTCTTTCAGCAATTCTCTTATGTATGATATAACACCGACCCAAAGCAGTGCAACTCAATCCTGTGCCTCTGTTTTTTTCCCTTTCCCTTTTACCTTATGTATGAGATTCATGACAATGTACTCATCAAATAACTGTGGTAACCTGGGTAGCTGTCTTGTACTACTATATACTATAGTATAACAAGTATTAGTTATGCCATTTTATTGGTATACCTTATTATTCTGCTTTTGTGTACAGTGTAATGATGAAATGTCTTATTGTAGCGTACAATAACAGCATGAATTATATAAGATGTTATGTAATGGAGTGCATGCTGTCGTGGCAGGTATTGTGTGTGTGTGTGTGTGTGTGTGTGCCTGCGTTTTCCATTGATGCTCATTGTCAGTGAATCCATTTTATAGATCTTTTCCAGATTATGGCCAGTTTGCAGCTATAATGGTTAGAGGTTTTCAGCAAAAATGTAACAGCATGCAGGTTTTTTTTTTTTTTGGTGAACAGATGCCAAATGCACATACAGTACAGTGCTGACAAGAAAAATCTCCTGAATACCCTCACAGTCCTGTTAAGTCTAGCTTCAAGTTTGATGGAATTAGTCTTTACTAATACAGTTTATGTAAATTTGAGATTTAAATAAAATGTTTGCCAGCTGCCTGTCACATAAACACTGTCACAAAAGTATTGCCTATATTTGCACCAAATTATTGTAAGTAGTTGGAGTGACAATTTTACCTTTTTTTCCCCAAATAAATATGCAAAAGAGGCTGTTTAAATATGCCATATTTTATTGACCGACTATAGCTCTTCCATTGAAAGCCGTTTTTGAGATGAGTGCATTTGTTAAGCAAATTTTTTGTTACACTTCTGTCAGTGTATCTTAATCAGCTGCTCTGGCTGCTGACCAGGAGTAGCTTGTGATAAAATGTTGATTGATTTGGATTCAGACAAAAATGTGCCGCTTTAAACTTTCCTTTCTGTTTTCTCTGCCTTTGCAGTGCAGCACAGATGGGTCGTACCTTAGTCCACAGCAGATTGATATCCACCCACTGATAATTATGAATCATGAGAAAACGAGAAAGCTTTTCCTGCCATTTCTTTTCTTTTTTTTTTTTGTTGGAACCAAATCTGTTTGAAATGTGAGGAAATGGTTACTTCATTTTCTTATTTAGTTTGCTTTATTAAGAGAGTGCAAGGCCTACTCAAATTACCTTCTGAGGAAAAGCGTTTGCACACCTCTCAAGTAAGATCCGTCTGTGCACAGCTGTTGCAGGTGATGAAGGTCACTCTAAATATGTACATCTGTCTTGATTTTTAGAGGTGAAAGATCTTGAACTTGCCTTAACATCACTTTGTTTTAAATTCCTTTTATGACAAAGTGCAATCCTCTAAATCTGGATGTATATTATAAGTAGAAGCTGGCACATAAATATAAGTGCATGGAATATGCTAACTGACAGGCAAACATAAGGATGCACACATGTGTCTGTGAGTGTTTCTGTAAGGTAGGATAAAGCTGTCTCTCATCATCATCATCACACAACATCAGTAATGGGGCTCAGGCAAATTATTACCATGGCAGCGTGGGCCGCCACACTGCTTAAATGAGTGTACACGTACAGGAACACACATGCATAATACACACTGAAGTAAAGATGTGCACAGGCACAATCCATTAGGCACTGGGGCAGAGGACGAGACAGCACATTTATTTACAGAGTTTATTTTACCTGTTTTTCTTGATTCATTATTTATGAATCTATCAATCAGTTTGACACGCAGCATATAGAGTTGGGCTGGCTGCTTTCCTGCCCATTTTAGGCCATACAAGGCCTCTTCTTTGTATGCTATATGCAAACTCTCTCCCCGTTTTTCACTCTTTCTCCCTTTTTTTTCTGCCTCTCACCGTATATCTTTGTCATCAGACTAGTTCCTTTTATTCTTTGATCTTTTATTCAGTCTCTAAAACATTTTAAATTATGATGATGACTTGCAAATTTATCTCAGATTAATTTGATGGGTTCTGCTTGTACCCACTCGCCTCATGGGTGTGCTTTTACTGCAGTGTTATTAATATATTCCTGAAAGGCTACTCTCCAGTGCCCCTCTTTCAAGATTGGGAAAGGGCAATGTATGTTGTCCAACCTCACATCTCTGACTACTCCTTTTTCCCCAATTTCTCCATCCTAGTCTCTCCTCTGCCAGTTGACAGACTAAAAGATATGACTGGAGCAGAAGCTTTTGACCAGTAGTGGCTCTGTATAGCAAAGGTTTGACGAGCAGTCTCAGTTTTGTTTGTATCACGTGTTTTAACATCATGTGCAGAAGGACACACATCCATGCTACAAGTACTGGGGTGACGGATGACACACATCTTTGCGGCTGTGGAGGGTGCTAAGAGTTAGCAGTGTCTCATTAGTGTGCCAAAAAAAGAGGAGAAGGAAACGCTCAAGGTTTCAGATTGCAAATGTTTCATGAAGTAGGAAATGCATTCAGTGCATTTGTTAGGCCTTAACAATGCACAATGTACTGGTGAAAAATGCTGTATATAAACAAAGCCATTATTAAAGCACTATAGGGAACTGTTAACTTTACACGGGATGAATGGGAAGTCATCAGTGGGGCAGTGGAAGTCTGTCATGTCCTCTGACACATCTAAAAGCACTTAGGCTGTGTCTGCTGAATGACCGGGATCTGATAATGTCAGATTTATTGTAGTGTCCGTTCATAGTTAGAGCCCTGTGGGTATAGGCTGGCCAGCTACAGTTACACAGCCTGAGTATATTTCAGGTTGTAGCAAAGAAGAGAAAATAAAAGCCTTTTCTTTTTTTCTTTTCTCTCTTTCACTGTTTCTCTTGCACTTTTTTACTCCGTCATCATTGCTATCTTTTGCAGCCCAGCCCCTTTTATTGAAGATGCTTGATAGTGGTCTGGCTATAGCTTACAGAAATGGGACATACTGTAATAAAGGCAGAAGAGATGGCAAGTTATCTAAGGATCAGCATGGAGCGCAGCTAAAAGAAAGTAAGGAATTACTAATATCAAAAAATGTCAGTCCACCTTAGTGCTACCCTATCAAAACACAGGATCACTGAGCTGTAAATCCAGGCTTATTTTTTGTAGTTGCTGCAAACCAAATAGGCAGAAAGAGCTATTCCCTCTTGCAATAAACGAGAACAATGACATATTGCTGAGGTTCCGTGTGAATAGAGCTATGACGGTAAAGTGTGTGTTCGATAGCTTGATGTGAGTCTGTCGGTCAGACGTGGTGATAGCTTGCCACGTCAGATATCGCTCTATAGGAGTAGTGTATGCTGACAGATCAGCAAGAAGACATTTAAAATGAGTGAATAAGATAGCTGTTACAAAGCTAGAGCCAAAAAGCACCTGGATGCTAAGGGACTTCTGCAAAGCAACATTTTTTTTTCTTTTTAATTTAAATTTTTTTTTTCAGAGTGGCAGCACACAGAGCTTGTAAGACAAATCCTTTCTAATAGGAAGCCTCTAGGGCTGCAGAAGAGCGTGGTCGATACAGAGAGACACAGAGGGCTTTGAAGATGGCCTATCTCTTTGCTGCCATCCAAATGAAAAGGCAAGAGAGGGGCCCACAGGGACAGAGCCAGGCTAAGTTTCTATAAACACTATCTACATAACACCTAAGATGTCCCTGTGTTTGATGTGACAGTGTCCAGATTAACTCACATTAGGGAGAACAACAAAGCCCCGGGTGCTACATTTTCCCTTATTGCCTGGAAGACGGGAAGAGACAGACACATCAACAAGGGCGTTCGAAAACACCAATTCAAACATCTAAATAGAATAACAGCTTTCATGCTTTGCACATGTTGTCAAAGCAGACGACAGATATGTATTTTTTTTTTAAATAAATGATTACTTCTTGCATAAAACAAGGTCCTAATTTTTTGGACGCAGTCTTAGTAACAAAAGCTCTTACTGAATGATGTATGCAGTGATCATCACCAAAGGCAGAAACTGTTCCTGAGATTTGAAACAACACAAACATTTGAATATCCCCCCTCTGGTGATTTCAAGTCATGCATTTTTCTACAGTAGGCAGACGTTCTTCACGAGTCACCATTTGGAGCCATCTCACTGTTGTAAAACAAATTATGTGCTACCTGTGTGTTTGACATTCTAAGTGTCAGTGTTTGGTTTGACTAATGGATTTCTTCTGACAGAGAGGTGGATGGGATTTTTTAGTGTCACCATGTGAATTGCAAACACAATGAACAAAATGGATGTCCTGGTGCTTTTTAAGTGGGTGTTATTATGTTGCTAGCATCCTCAGTGATGGGTGGACAGAGGTTAATAGAAGGTTTTTTTGTATGCCTGCATGTTGTGATGGTCTGACATATTGGGGACGAAGATCATTCAGATGATCTTCAAAAGTGCTCCGACTGAGAACAAGCATACAAATTAAAGTGTATTCTTGAAGTGATCACATTCTTGGTTATATTAATGCAGACTTTATTTGAATAAAAAAAAATGCTTTACTTGCTAGCATTACTTGCTGTGAGTCATGCAGCTGTGCCTAATAATTTGGGAAGGGCAGCAATTCAATAGCACCATTTATTAACATTCAGAGGAATTGTATCTTAATGATATGATCATGTTCAGCTGTCCAAATGAATAATTCCAACAAATTGCAATTAAAAAAATGTGTTCCAACCACATTTCAACAAAATGTCCAGCTCTACTAGTAACCAGAAATATCATCATTTGGAGGTTTCTACATTACTTTGACTTTGACCTGGCTGCTGATTATTTTCTTAATTAATAATTTAAAAGTGGCTTATGTAATAATGTGAGCCCTTTTATGTATTAGTTTTAATGACTTTTTATTGTTAATGGGTGAAAAGGTTGTAACATAACTTGTTCATAAAAAATGAGCGTGGATTCTCTCAATAGTGTGCAACACGAGCTAACATTAGCTCAGAAAAGGAGTCAAGAAACACCAGCACCCACTACAACACAGAACACCAAGCCAAAAGTCAAAGCTGACATCACTACAAAGCGTGTGAAATGTATTGTAATATTGTGGTTTTAACTGGCTAACTTTAACTGGCTAACTTTAACTTGCTAACGCGTACAAATGGCCAATAAGATAACTGTAATTGAAGCTAAGCTAGGTTTGGCTAGTTGGCATGCATCCGGTGTTAGTTGCTTTGTGGTGTTGGCTGTAATATTACAAATACTCTATTACGATTTGCTAGAGTTGAATACAAGCCATTCAAATTGTGAACCCATTCAAAGTGTCCTGTGTCTCTGAGCCTTTGGCCCTTTGATTGTGAGCTATTAGGTCAGAGTGAATTGAATTAACACCGTTGCCTCACATGAAATGTCTTTGTTTGACTGTTGATCACAGTGGTTGGGATATTTAGGATTGCCTTGGGTTACAGGATAAAGGAGGTTTTACTCTCTCGTTGAGAAACCGTGTGGAAATGGCTTCTCCCCTTGAGCCAAAATGGGCTCTAATGCATTCCTTTTTCCCTTTGATGTTGACTATAAATATGAATGGACTGGGGGCTGTGGTTATTATTGTATAGAAATCTTTTTTTTTTTTTTTTTTGGAGATGTTTGTGAATGTTTATGGAGAGGAACACTGACAGCAGGGGAACACCGAGTACCAGAGAGATTTAAGTACATGGAATCATTGGCTCAAATGTACTGATATCTCTTTGTGCTCTGCTTTAACATAGCTATTAGAAAATTAATAAAATCATTCTTGGCGCATTCCTCATTGTTCCCCTTAAAATATTGTGAGATAAAGGTATCCCACTAAACTAGGCTACGTGTTGTGGGAATGTGAGTATTGTTCAGAGTAAGGAAAAAATGATAAGAGATATGACTGTCTTAATATTGCAGAGCTATGTGGAAGTAAAGCATTGCATCTTGAGCTTTCACCAGCCCACACGCTCCCACGTCAAGCCCATATATTTAGCAGGGGGAAAAGCTTTTTTCTTCTCCATGCGCTGTGGTGCGAGAGGTGCACGGGGGTTCTGAAATGTTTGTCTTTGTTCTCCTGGCAGAGTTTTCTGTGTGTGGGCGTTCACAGTTTCGAGGAGCACCTCGGGAATGCATTTCAACAGATGGAGGTTTTAACTGGAGTGTTGGCTTCCAAAATCAGGGCTATATGCTTTTGTAGCCTGCTATTTTAATTTGTTTGTTTGCTTGTTTGTTTGTTTGCTTATGTGTTGTTTTCCTGCAGGATAATCACAGGGTGTGCATGCGAAAGTGGAGTTGCAATTATGTTGTCATGTAGCTATAGGTTTAAGCTGCTAATCAAATATCAGTGACATCTGACACAATATTTCGTGCTGGCTGCTGTTTTAACATGACAACAGGTTAAGGATAGATTCATAGGATAGATGTCATATAATAGTTTAAGCTATTAGCTTAAACTATTATATGACACAAACCGTGAGTCTTACTTACCACAATGTAGCAATGTATTCACTGAATGAAGGAGGACTGACTGGCTGTGGTGCTGTCCATGGTACTGAAAAGGCCAGCGGCACCATTTCCTCTCGATTTAAACTTGTCTTTTTCTCTTTAGTATGAATTATGAATATACCCAAATCTCTATTATATGAACTTATTTCATCATCTCCATTTGGCCTGTAGTAGTAGTAGTAGTAGTAGAGAAAAAGAAACAATGCGTAGTAGTAGTCGAGTGGTCAACATTTTAATACACGTGACCTGAATGAAATGTGCTGTAGACTGTAAAATATGCACATTAAAGAAAATATTTTTTGCAAGGCAAAACAATTCTTACCACCTCAGGGCAAAACAGCAGCGTGTTATGACACCCATCTAGTAGACTGCTTTCCATCTTTTGTCTAAAACACATTTCTTATTCGATTTGACAGCCTCAGAAAAGAGTAATTGCTTTTCTGACCTGTAATTTTAGCTCAGCCTTTGTATAAACCAAAATGCATACCTTTGATTTATGTCTTTTGTCATGCTGCCGAACTCCTTTGAATTACCTGAACCCATGTAGGCCTCTGTGTAACGGTATTTCTCAGCTCTCCCTGAGCTGTCGACAAGTTAAACATTTTTAGTCCACATTGTTGTTTTTGTGTTTTTGTGTTTTTTTTTTTTTGCTAGGTTAATTAATGAGTGTTATGAATATATTGCATTATACTGCACTTGTGAGTGCTGTGAATCTCAGGGGAAATGCTATTTTATGTGTCTATCCTTAGGCTGTCTTTAAGTTTAGGATGGAAATATTGTCTAAAGTCTACCGTTCATTATCCTTCCCTGTCTCTCTCTTTTCTCTCTCTTACTCTTTCTCACCTTTTCTCTCTCTCTCACTCTGTGTCCTCCTCTCTCTACCTCTTTTCTACATATTTCCATCTCTGTGTCTCAAAGCCATTTTTCTCCTCACTCAGCGGTGGTGGCACTCCTTTCGGGACTGTGGGTGCTAGAGTGCCGCAGGCTTCCCTGGAGCCAGACCGTAGCCTACAAACACTCTGTCTAAGACCAGACAGAACTCCTTTATATTAGTCCTGCTTAAATAAAGTATAGTGATCCAATATCTGTATTCTGTATCAATGAGCAGCAGACAAAGGATCTATTCTCAATATAGGCCAAGGTAGCAGTCTGTAGTATTAGAATTTGTATTTAAATGTGTGGTAGTAAAGTCAAATTCCTCTCAAAATGCCCCTCCTAAGCTCTCTAATGTTCAGCACATAGTGTGTACTGTATAAAACGAGTAGCCCCGACAGTTTAGAAACCAAACAAATAGGTCACTGTTATAGTAATAGGCTATAAATAGTTGTGTGTGGGTGTGCATGCAGGCTAGTGTGTTGCTTTGTGATGCCGTGTATGCGTGTCAGGGATGTTCTGTCTAATTTTAGGCTCTCGGGAGAAGAGAGGAGTGAGGAGATCAGGAGAGTGAAGGAGGAGTGAGCCCCAGCTCCACAAGCTAATGGTTTAGTGTTTTTAATAACTTGCTTGGGAGGTATCTCACCCTGTAATATATCTCCTCAGCAGCAGATATCCCTTCCATACATTACCATGATGCAAGAGCATTATAAACAGCTGAATACAGCGTTGGCTTTCCAATAAACCGTTATTATTAAAACGTCTACGTCTAATAAATAAAAAGGGATTTAATCTGCCCCACCTTCTTGTTTAGTCCTTATTCCAAGCTGGAATGAAGGCATAGAATCAGCAGGGGTAAAGTAGTTCCTGACAAGAATGAATACAGACAGGATGGGTAATTTATTAATGCACTTTTCCTAACCTATTCTCCATCAGACTCGCTTGCTCTCTGTGCATAATTTTTAAGAGAGGCTCATTAAAGTCTATATCTGCATAAAGAGAGCAGAAAGAAAAAAAAATAGATCAAAATGCATTCACTGGATTATGGATATGAAATAACCGTTTTGGTGTTCAATTAAGCTTATGCTTTATAATTAGCCAAAAGTGTTCCATGCCTTCATTTTAAACCAGCTTCTCATTTGCCCCCTCAACCCTTTTTTTTTTTACTCAATCCACCACATTGCATGAGAAATTAAATCACTGTGCGCCCACTCATTCACGTGGAAAGCCCCTTATTCTAGTACATTTTGTTTTAATGCAGAGAGACAGCTCTGTCCTTTATAGTCATGCCCTGTTCCTGACAAATAGACCCCGAGCTCTGCACAGCCAGTTGCTACGTGCACAAGCTCTGTGGTCAAAAAATGTCAGTACCTTTAGTGAGTTCAGATTCTTTAAATTCTTTGTGCTCTTAATACCGCTAAAAATTGACTCTGAATGGATATGGATTCTGACTGAGAGGGGAAGGCATAACGCTGACACTGATGATATACCGTATGATGATGCAATGCACAGTAACACAAAATCTTAGGATTCAATTGATTTTATTACTTATCTTATTAATATTCTGCCTTGTCAGCATCACATACTGCTTCACTTGAGCGTTTTGATACTTGCTAAGCATTACTCTAAGCTTTATAATCTTATATAGTGTCAGTGTTCATTCATGGCTCCATGCAGCACAGTCACATTTCAACAGTGAATCCTGCTCACGTAAAGTATAGCTGAGCAGTCTCACTCGCTGCGCTCTTGCTGTAGAAAACCATCCCACTCATGACCTAGCAGAGACAAACGGCACACGTAGTGGTCATTTTTTACTCTCCTTTGATATACCTGCTCAGTTTCCTTGAGAAGAAAGAGCAGATTGTTTGTTTTGCTGAGGCCTCTTTCATTTCGCACGGGAGAAAGAGACCATTAATATTGTCTTGCCATACATCTTATACACTGATAATGCAGGCATTGCTTGAAGATGAAAAGAAATAGTGCATTACTGTCACCCAGGCAGATGACACATGAAGCTCTCACTGGATGCCTGCTTTGAATAGCCTTGATGCTACAGGGGTAGCAGAGTCAAGGAAAAAAGAGAAAAATAGAGGGCGAAATGTGGGAAGAGAGGACAAATTAGGTTTGATTACAAGACAATGTAGGAAGGAAAAAGAAAAGAAAAGAAACATAGCACAAAACAAAGAAAGCCACCATGCAGGGAAATCTTTCCTATATCCTTTCAAAACGATACAGATAATGTGTATAAAGCAAGTTTGTAAAAAAAAAGTGCAGAAAGATTTTTTATTTTTTTTGCTTCAATCAAGAAGTCTTAAATCTAGGATGCTGGTTAAATGCAGCACAGTGTTACAGATGCACATTTTTTCTCATTGACCCAAAACTAAACTTGCAAACTAAGTTTTAAAAGGGCTATGAGTGCCTTCTGTTAATGATCTGAATTTAAAATCTGAACATTTTGATCCATATATTTGCAGCAATTCAGTATTGGATTACATCAGTTTCTATGTGCAACAGACGGCAGAAAGAAGTTCAACTCAAAAGAATAAAGCATCCCACTCCTTCCCATGCATATACAGAACTTTCTATTCCTCTCTATTTAAAAACAAAAGTGTATTATTATAATATTCTTTGTTTATATATCACATACAATTTATAGAATATTATTCGCATCAGTGCTTTCTCTTTGTTCTTGCTGCATTCATAATTTATGTTCACATGTAATGTTCCTATGCAAAATTTATATAAGTAAATAATATATTGACAAATACTTATTTAAATTTAATTGCTATTTTCTATATAAACTTGGTGCTTAATATATACTGACTGTACTGAAATATTAACATGTATTATTTTAATTTTGGGTACCTTCTTCTTTGTTTTGTTTGTTGTCTGTTCATAATATATGTATATTAATCATATATTTTTACTTTGAAAGTGACATTTTGTGGCATTCAGACAGTCTGTGATATTGAAGGAAAAAAGCTTTTTATTGTTCAAATATTAATGACAAAACGTGCGTGTCAAAAGTAGCTTTGAGTGGGAAAACACAGTACATTAATGACTTGGTTGCCATATAAAAATTCTGTTTGATATGTACCATACTGTATGCATGCTAATAAAAGAGCCTTCCATTTTGAAATGCATTGTACCTCCTACAGTACCATCTGGCTTAATACAGGCAAAAGGATTTAATGACAAAAATGCCAAATGTGTGGATGGCTGGGTGAACTATTGCATTATGAAACAGACACTCACACTTGTCTGTGCGTGGGTATTGTTCGCTAGACCCGGAGTAGGTATATTCATTATTCAGTATATAAAAAGCAAGACCAATGCGTATCCCCGTAACATTTCACAGCCTTAAAATCTGTCTCAAGTGATCATCATCCTCCAGCTGTCTGTCTCTGTCTCTCTCTCTGGGCATGTGACCTAGCAGCAGACTTGTGGGAACTGTAGTGATGCTGTCAAGCTGAAAGCCTCCCCAGAGCCTCAGAGGAAACAACAGAAGCAAACATTAGAACAACCCCAAAATGTCGACACAAACCTGTGTATTTGTCAGGCTGACCTGGATTTTCTCAAAACAGCACTCAGTCTTACCATAGGAATCTGTCACCACACAACACATTGCTTTTTGAGAGATAGAAAAGCAGATGGATTTGACATTGTTAAGTGTAGTTCCCCTTTTCAAATGCGGCTGCGCCTGTTCGTATCTCTGTTGGAAGACCCTTGTCAAGGCTAGACATTATTAAGCGCAAAAGTAACTACGACAAACGAGACTTTGCTGTTTAAAGACAAGAGGAGGCCCTGCTTGAATTTAAAGTGGGAATAGGAGTCAGTCTCAGTCATAAAGCACCATAGCGCATCCACACACACAAAAGCACACCCACATGTACGCATGCTGTTGTGTACTGACATGCTCATATGCACTCAATCAACCTTCCATTTGTTTCAGGAACCCAAAGTGAGAGTGGAAAACACAAAAACTGTAGCAGGGAATAATTTTTCCAAATTCCCCTCCAGTTCTCTACCATTTTACTTTCTACCCTCTTTCACCCTACACCCACAACACTCCACCAACCTTCATTCCCTCTTTTGCCTCAGTGGCAAACCAAGGTTTATTTCCCTGGTGGAAATATTGGACTGTCAGTCAGATCAATTGCCAGTGTCCAGGGCACTTCATGGTTCCTCTAATTATAATCCTGTGCAGCTGGCGCGGGCCCACGTAGCTGTGGGGCAGCCATTGTAATAGAGGCATCACTGGGCTATAGATGGATAGAGCGAAGCGTCAGCCAAAGCCTTGCAGTCATCGCTCGCGTCGGTGGAGAGGCTTTACTCCAGCAGTCAGAGCAGGGGCCAGGGTGTCTTATCTGGCTCCTCCATGCGGCTCGCTGTATGCTGGGGGAGTGCATTACCAATTCTCTACCCTCTCTCTCTCTCCTCTTTCTCCCCCTGTGCCGCTCCTCGCTCCTCACATCCTTATGAGAAGTCTAGGCACTTTGCCATGTTCGCGTGTAGAGACAGAGGTGCTGTCTTCTCAGCAATACTGCACCCTGGATGGCACCAAATTATGACTTTGGATGCTTTGTAGAGTATTTAAAATGTGTGCGTGTTTGAGGGAAACTTCGGGTTTCAGGATTCAGACTAGTTTGTCAATAGCTAAAAAAAATTTTTATCGTAATGAATATTCTGGAGTTACATCCGTATAAAGTGGTGGTACTGAATAACCTTCAGCTGTATGTCTATGACAAATATTGCCACATATTTTCTCCCTCCAAACATTGCAGCGCTCTCTCACATCCTCACCAGAGGAAGTGTGAATACTATGTAGAAATGGCACTCCGCGGCACTCCCCCACACCCCCTTTCCTCACTGGCATTGTGCGATTCCCATCTCAACATGCTGGAAGAGGTGTGAGAGAGAGGAGAGCATGTGAGAGAGGAAGAAAGTAAAAGAAGTGAAAACGAGAGAGTGACAAGGAAGAGGGCAAGAGAGGAGATGAACAAGAGAGAATGAAAATGAGTGCAGACAGCAAATGGGTGGGGGCGGATAGTGAGGGAGCTAGGCTAAGAGATGTGGTGGAGAGAAAGGGAAGGAGACAATTGTAATACAAAAAGACATTAAAATGAGAAAGTGTGCAAAGGAAACACAGGTGAGGATGAATGTGGAGAGACGGGGAGGTATGAGACAAAGAACAACAAAGGGAAGAAATGAGGGATACCGGGAGGAATTCAACATCTGAAATACACAAGCTAACTGAGTTATATAAGCAGATGCTGCTGCTAGGGAACTGTGGGCTTCGGATGGAGACGATGAAGGCTCTGTGTCACTGGAAGGGGAAAGGGGACAGAGAGAGGTGAGAGAGACAAGACGTAAACAGACAGAAATACTGAGAGAGGCAGAAAGAAATATATAAAAAGAGAAATATTAGAGGGAGAGTGTCAAGGGTGAGAGGTGGTCTGAAGAAACTAGACTAGAAGGTCCTGTATGGCGGACAAAATAGCCAAGACTGGAGAGAAAGTAGAGATGAGTGAAAAGAGGGTAATGCTTTTCAGAAAAGTGGAGTGCGTATAGCTAGTCTGAAAAAAGTAAAGAGACTATTAGGATGTATGGTGCAACAGAGAGTCCCAGAAAGCGAGTGGGTCGATGAGGGATTAAATGGCTTAGAAGGAAAACTGGGAATGTGTGTCTACACTGGTATGACTTTGTGTGTGTGTGTGTGTGTGTGTGTGTGTGTGTGTTTTATGTTAACCTTGTGTCAAAGCAAGTTTCAAATCACTCAGGACACGCTAAGCGTAACTCCATTGTTAATTATTTAGCTATCTTGTAATACTCTGAAAGCGTGAAACGTCCACGTCTGTAGTCGTTGATGTGTGCACGTCATATGCATTAGTGTTTGTTTGGCACTGTATCTACTGTATATGCAAGTGTGTGTATCCATGTGTGTGTTTTATGCCTAAAATATACATTTGCAATACTGCTAGTAGGGGGAAGAGGGAGGGGAGGGTATTTAAGCTGCATGGTTTGGCAAACCAAATATACCATGAAAAGGGAAAAATAACAATCAGACCCCCCGCCCCTCTCTCTCCCCTCCATTCCCCACTCCCCAATTCCCAGCGGATCACACACTGCAGCTCTAGCCTACTCTTCACTCCATTGTGTTTCAAACCACTGGCTCCCTTTGCTTCCCTTTATCTTTTATTTTGTTTCATATTTTTGGGGGGATTCTAGCCTTGGTAATGTTTTCCTTCACTGCACTGCCTTTCTCTCTCTCTTCTCTTCTGTCCTTCTCTTCCTCCCTTCTTTCCTCTCTCCTTCTGTCCTTTAATCCCTCCATCTTGACTCTTGGTTTGTCAGAGGTGTGACAGGTGTGTCATGGCTCTCTCCGTCACTCTCTCAACTTGTTGACCTTTGTCTTAGAGATTACTCCGCTCACAGTTCTCTCCTTGCCAGCTAGGATTGACAAGATGCGCTGTGACTATGCCACCCTGTCGGCCTCCAGTCAGCTGCCCCTATCCCGATGTACCACTGATTTGAGATTGGGCCGTGAGCGTGCTTGTGTGTGGGGAAAGTTCATATTTATAGATAAGGAGCGTTTAGACGTCTCTGTATTAATTGTCTCTCGATGTAAGTGAAAGTGGAAGAGAGGAAGGAAGGGAATGTAAGTGACAAAAGTTAAGAGGACCAAAAAAATGTGGAAATAGAGGCAAGTAAAGAAAAGAAAAGTAAAGAAAATAGAATGATGAAGCAAAATAGAAAGAGAAAGAAGAGTGAGAAAAGAGGAGATGGGTGGGAGAGAGGGGGAGGGAGTGTGTGTCAGAAAAGATGCCTATAGAACATTCAACCATTGTTTCTCCCAGTGTGAGCGGTGTATAATCACTCAGCCTTACCACAGTAATGACACCATCTGGGCCCGGGGAAGACGGCAGCTTCTCTCCAGCTGAAAAATGGATCGCATAGATCCAGGGCGATTAGAGCATCAGCTGTACACGACCTACTCTCAGAATGAATTCTAGCAGCTAATAACTACAGTCGGTATTGGTGGGGAGTCTTTTTTTTCTCCACCAATAACAAAACTTGGGATGGTAAGCCAAAGTCCTGAAGGCGTTATGTGTGATTTTCTTTTCTTTTTTATTTTTATTTTGGGAATATATAATTGGTTTTAGGTGTGTAAACTGTGTGTGTGGTGGAAGAGTGAGTCACGTTTATTCACTGTGTTTACATAGGGTGTAGCTGTCGATGTCTGAGGCATCATTTCTGCATGCAGAAATTTCCCCTTTAAGTCCGCAGACGAGGCCTCTTTAGTCTGATTGGACATTGTTCACCCTAATCCACCCACCTTTTCATTTATCAACAACAATCCCACTTTAAACCTAGACACATTGTTCACAGAAAATGACGGCGCCTAGTCCTACAATCAGACATACTCAAATAAAGGTCTGTCGTGTTACTCCCGGCTCCAAAGATTGTGTCTTCATTGTATTTGTATTGCAGCATCCATTTTAGTATTTGAAATGACACCCCTCGTTTATATTTTGTTTTTAACGTTATTTTTTGTAAAGATGGTTCTTGGAAAAAAAAAAAGAGAAAAAAAAAACATGACAATGATGGTTCTCAATGACCTGTTGCCATGGCAACACTTCTCTATTGATCTAGCCAGCCCTCATCTCCTTTTACATTCGCCTTCACTCTCACTTCGCTCTCACTTTTCTCCCCTCTATCAGTCTCTCTTTAGTTACTCTCTCCATCCTGGGCCTCACTTGCTTTCCTTCTGTCTGTCGTGTTCTGTCATGGAGATTGATGCCTTGTGGGGCTATGCTAACCTTCACCTGGTTCTAGCATACATTCTGCTCTTCTGTTCCAATCTGTCAGATTAGATCCACCGCTACCTGCCTCATCCATAAACACATTTATTCAGAATTTAAATCCTAACCCCAGGCGATGATTCAGTAAATACTTTGAAGTGCAACTGCATAACGTGATTGCATTATTAAATGTTCTTATGCCCAAATATAGACAAACTGCAGGGTAGGAACAAAAATGTAGTTCATGCTCATTTCAGCTCATTTTAATTCATTCTGTAATCTATGCTGCATTTGCCCCCTGACACTCTGTTGATAACATGCCATGCACATTTTTCTTCCCTTTTATTTGTAGAACAGCTCTCGCATCAACTTTCACACTATTTCGCTCGGAGAATTATGAAATTAACGAGTTGTTTAAGGTTTTCAAGTGCCGTTCACAACCTCTTTTGCCCTGCAAAGTCTTCTGAGCAACCACCATGGTATTTATAAACAGTTCAAGGTAAGATAAGAATAACTTGACAGCATGTAACATTTGCAAGATAATGTTGTTATTCTCAAATAATTTCTCTTCTGTACTATCTGGCATATGACACGATATACCTGTATATTATTCTTTCATGTTAAATTAATTCTGAAGTTAATAATGTGATGCAGACAGAAATCAATTTATTTTGTAATTAAACCATGCACACACACCAACTTTTCATTTGCAATCAGCCGAGCTAAGATCACGATGACGGGGGATTCATCCAAGACTGCTGAACATGTTCACTTATATTACTGCACATCTGAGAGCACACGTTTTTTTCAAGGCCAGTGTAATTGTGTTTTGTATTTCTTTTGCACAAATTAACCTTAAGATTCAAACCCATCTCTATGCCCTGAGGGCTTTTCCTTAACTTGAGAATTTATCAATGTGTGTTTATTTAATTTTATTCAAAAGGGTTTTTTGCACCCTCAATGAATTATTTATGCAAACAATGAGAACAGAATTACACGTTGTGCATGGAGATCATAGTACTGTACATGTGCACACGCATGCACATTGCACATTTTACATACCAATTTGTGAGTTGTCACGACCATACACAGTCATGAAGTACATGCAGCATTTACAATGCCACCCTGTGTGGTTTCCTCATCTTTTTCTTTCAGACAGGACCATGACTAATGCTAGGAAAATGGCAGGGAATATTTTGAGCATGGAGGAGGCAATTTTCTATGGTCCAAGGAATAATACGGTTTAAAATGGAAACTGCACAGGCAGCTCGCAGACCTCCTACACAACAGCGCAGTTGTAAAGCATGTGTGTATGTGTGTGCACATGTGTTGCGTGGGTGCATGGCTATGTGTTGCTCTAGGCCCCTAGTAGGTGGCTGATACATCATATTATGCCTGCTAATGGACAACGGGCAACATTGTGACTTAATGCAACTGATCTTCTGCCTGTAATGTGCAGCTTGAAGGGAACTTCTGGTTTCTTACAAGCTGGTTATTGATATGATATTAGTAATAGTAACATACAACATGAGACAACACTGTGACATAAAATGATGTTAGACAGGGTCTGAGAGTTTTAAACACACTCAAACAGGTTGAACAAACTTATGTAGAAAAAGAAAATAAAAATGAAAAGTTTATATATTACGCAAACAGTCCAACTATCTGGTTCAACTTTGCCTGCACTTGAGTACTGTACTTGCCATAATTGTGATTGTACGCTCTATGCACATTCACAAATATAGATTAAATTCTTATGTAAGCCTTTATCAGGTTACTTTATCACTCAGTTTGTGAGTCATTCTTGACATGTTGCTATTAAGAAGCTCTTGTTCAGAGAGTATACCTGACATTATCCTGTCTATAGTCCCCTGCCTGAATCCCTTCTCCCATAGCTGGCTGTCTGCCTCTCTCTTCCCCTTCCTGCCTGTCTTTCTTCCCTACCTGCATGACTCCCTACTCCTCTAACAGCCTGTCTGCCTGTTTCCTCTCTCCCCTGCCTGCCCGCACTCCTGCCTTACTCTGTGGCTGCCTTCACAGTATGACAGCCCACTAATGAAAGCAAGATAAGCATGCCAAGCAAACTGTTCATTTCAAATTAGAAAAAAAAAAAAAAAAAAAAAAAAATCCCTCACACATAAAAAAAAAAAAAAAAAACAAGCCTCCCCCCCCCACCACCACCACCTTATCATTGCTGTATTCCGCCCTCCTCTGCCTGTCCCTAGCTAGCCGGAGCAAATTTGATTGGGTCCGGATAGGGAGAGAATGGCAGCAGATAAGGCACCCGAAACTGTCGCCAAACGAGGCCTGATGCAGCCGAGGATAAGGGCCGAAACGCAATTATGCTGGCAGAATTCTTATATTAAACCCCAAACACGAGTATAACACTGCTGCCACCTCCATTGCCATTTCTCCACCCCTCATCCCTCTATCCCTCCATCCCTACCACTCTGTGAATGATGAGTGTCTAATCTCTATGGGTACAGATCTCTCTCTCAGGTCTTAACATGGCTGTAATCACACCCCTCGCCTACCTCTCTTCCTCACTCTCCCCCTCTCCTACCTAACCCTCCCTAGTCAGATGGACTGTGGCTGATAACGGCAACGCTGAAGAAACATTTTTCCCCCCTCCGTGGAATAGGCCAACACTCCTGTCAGCTTGGAGATAGTTACAGCTGTTTTCCTCTTTCTTCCTTAATGCGTTTCACACTTACTCTGCGCATCTTTGAGGCTGTAATGGGGGAATACATGTCACAGTTAACAGCACCACGCATGATTTTGAGTCTTCAATTTCTAAGCCCACCAACAGCAAAGAGCATCGTGCCATATTCCACTTTTTTCTGTAGATTATATTCCCTCCAGCCTTATTCATTAGAAAAGGCTTAAGCAATACTATGGAAATACTGAACAGTTGTTCCCACCACCACTTAGTCACGACCCTTTCAGGAGGCTGTTAGGGCTAGAACACTTTCTGTTAATGACAGAGGGACATTCCCGTTTCCCAAGGCTCTCTGTCAAGGAAAATGGACTCTAATTATAATAATGGTGACTAGCACTGACAGTCAATAGAAAGGCCTTCAATTATCCCAAACATGGCCGTATCAATGTCATGTTTGTCTTGTATAATGTTAGGCAGTTTTTCAAAGATTCTTGGACAGAAAAGTCTATAAAGTAACATCCCAATCCCAAATGTTACTGCTGTTAACAAAATCAAACTAAGCAGGACTAGTATTCCGATGGGATTGATGACATTATTATGCAGGAAGAAGATGTCTTTAGTTGCAAGGATTGCATCACTATGGGGTGTTGAGGGGGGTGCATTGGAGAAATATAGGGGTTATAGTTTGGAAGAGGCAGTGGGGGCGGGTGGGCTGGCCAACATGCAATATTCTGCTGTTTCCTGTCCTCAAGCTGTGAGGGCCACGGCTGCCACAGCACTATTAGGGGGTCCGGGTCACCGCCTGCCGAGTGCTCCATTGTCAGCTGCCTGCTTAACAGACAGAGAGAGTAGAGAGAGGTCCAACCTCTATTGTGGCACCATTGCAAAACAGCAGAAGAGACGGAAAAAAACATCTGATGACTGTATAATTACACAGTGAATGCAGTCCCTCCCCCACCAGCATTTTTCCTTTTTTTTCTCTATTCATTCCCTTTCTTCCCCCCTGTCTCTTTCTTTTTTTCCGGTAGAGTGTCTGCTAATTAAGCGCTTCCATTAGGCAGCCTGTAATTGGTTTGAAAAGTAATGACAAGCAAGTTTATTTACAAGGTAATTAGAATAAAGGCAGGCTTTGTGCTGATAATAATCATTTACAACTGCAGTAAAGGAGAGAAAAAAAAATCCAGAATCACTATTATTTGACGGACAGGCATTTCAGAACCCTATACTGTATGTAGTTATTAATGTTTTATCCTATCTGTAAACACACTGCTCTCTACACATGGGCAGTTCCTTTTTTCATCTTGCTGCTGTTTTGTTCGGTGTGCAAATACAGGCCTTTGATGAATGGATAAGATTGAGCTAAATCAAAGAAGACATGCTGGGCAGCTTTCTTCATCTCTTCCCTCCCTGCCTTCATGCCATCATTATACTAAATGCACAGAGCTGGTCTGTCAGCTGAAAGCTGCAGACTCTGCTTAGTTGGTGTGATGGCTTGAAGGGAAGACTTAGACATTGTGTTATTCCAGTAATGTACAATTTTTCCTCTCACAGCGGATTGGTAGGTGGATGCAACAGAGATGGCACGCTCAGAGAGGGAGGGCTGAGAGGGAGAGGGGGGTAATGCCCATGCACTTGGACATCTCTGCCCTTCACTTTCCAGGCAACAGATGGAAACAGTGTATTAAGGCACCCAGGGGCAACCCTGGGCACCCTGGCATAGACGAGGCATGGCCAGGTTCAGGGGGAGCAGGTGGGCATCTGTTCCGTGCCCTTAATCGCTTGCCGCACCCGCCATCCCCGCGGTGAGCTTGGCTTTTTGTGTATATGTGTGTGTGTGGAGGGATGTATTTATATCTGTGTACAGTATGGATGTATCGGTGTGTCACCTCTCTACTGCCTTCAGTCAGGGGTAAGGGGGGATTTACTCTCCGGTTAGGAACTGGTTTTACAGGCACAGGCTTAGGAATAGTACGGGAGCGTAGTCATTGGTTACAACCTTTTGTTCACACCAATGCAACTAAGCCAAAAATATCTTTCACCCAAACTGGAGGAAGATGGAAGACTTGTGGCTTTGTCAAACAAATCAGGCATTCAGCAAGGCTGCTTATAGTTAACTGACATTTGTCAATGAATGTGATCAGAGATTTATGTTTAACATATGCTATTATTCTTATGGGGGATGAGTAAGTCCATGTCCTTTAGGATATTCCACTTCACTATTATACACAGAACATTGTTGATGATGGTCCTTGGATAAAGGCCTCTATGGTAATAGATCCAGAGTATGGATTAAATTACATTTAATGTAAACCTCTTTGTTGTTACAATAGATAAGACATGACATTGCATCAACAGCAAAAAAGTGAACCTCGGCCTCGGACGTGTCCGTGGACTTAATATGGTCTTATATCTCGTTGCCATTCCTTCAGAGGTATATGACTGCAGACAGCTGCTGTTGTGTTAAAGCAGCAGTGAAGATTTTGTTCTTCGTTGTCGGCTTGGACAAGTTTCTAGTTTGTACCTAGTGCCCAGCTTTTAAATATTGAGCCGGGCTCTATAGCAAACATAAACAGCCTTCAGTAAATACGATTGGCAGTCATGTTTCAAAGCCAGGCTAATTCCATTAAGCTATTGATCTCTCTCTGCCTCAGCTTTGGCCGTGTACTGGCTATGAATACCTGTTTACTTTGCCCTGGCCCTGGGCTCTAGCTCAGTTTCACGCTGCCCGTCCGTCTGCCCGTCTGTCCACCATTCTTACAGCAGGAGAATAACTTTTGCAGACATCTCTCAACATGGTGCTAGTGCATAGTGGATAAACAAAGAGGAGCAGCTTGCATACTGCACAACAAAGCAAAGATGCTGACTGAACTGGAACTGCAAAAGAGGTAGCTGCAATTCTGATTCAACTAGAATATATGGTGTTTTTCTTTCAGAATGTAATTGATGGTTGTGTATTGTGCTCATGCTTACGACCTCGTACTAATTTTGTTGTTGTGTAAGACCCTTGTTGTCCATCTATCCTTGTCTTTTCTGTAGTTTGTGACTCATTCCTTGTCATCGTTTTGTACACTATATTCATCTTCTGCCTTCTGGCTATATCTCAGTCCAAAATGATCTGTATGAAAAAAAGTATATTACTAGCTCTCCCTGCCTGAGCAGCACACTTTATTGCTGTCAAACCAAGCTTGAGATTTGGTGGGAATCGGGAGCAAAGGGGGGGATGAGGGATGGAGATGAGAGGTGAGGGGGGGGAGAGAGAGAGAGAGAGAGATGATGGCTCAGGCTCCACTGGAGAGTTAGCTGTTGTTCCACTTGAGTCTTACTTTACTGAGCAAATCATTTGGTTGACTGGCGTGGTGTGCTTCTTCTTCTCCCCACCCTTCTTCTTCTTCTTCTTCTCATCTCCTGTCCCATTCTGCCCTCTGTCGCTCTTCTCCAGATTGGTGAGAAGGGTATGTGTGGGTGGGGGTGTTAGTGGCTGTTTACCCCATGTCCTGCTGATCATGAGCAAGGGTATACGCAACCAAAACTCCCAGATCACTGAGCTGTGTTGGTACAGGCAAATTTATGGCCCCACTCCAGGAACATCATCCAAATGAAGTGTGTCTGCGAGTGCTGCTGTTTGTGTGGAAATGTGTCCTACTTTACAGTCAATGAGGAGATTATTAAATTTTAAAGTTAGTCCCAGTAAGTTTTCATCAGCTTTTCACGCGCAGACCACACACGTATGTGCACATGTCCACACATGCACACACAAAAACATAAATGGTGCTCAATGACTCTACAGTAGAGTTTATTGTCTTTGCCCCTTGGTATACTCTGTAAGCTACTTCACATCACTGACTGACATATTATGGACTGAGGAATGAAGTGCTACTTAGTAAAGCAAGACCACATCCTGATCTTATTTCTCTGCCACACATAAGCGCATTTAACTACACACACACGCACACACACAGAGACAAAAGACACACATACAAACACAGGAACGCACACACACAGTAGCTGAGCTCTGAGGAGTAACGAAGCAAACAATGAGTTTCCCCAGTGCATTGTGGCTCGGCTGCCCTGCTTTAAATGTGAGCCGAGTCATCAGCACTTAAACGCTTGATTGATGGCACAGAAGTGAGGATGATTGTGGGATATGCCAGCTCCAAATGACAAGCAATTACTCATTTTGTGTAATGAAAACCTTAACACCAATCATTGAAGCTTTACACCGTGCTAACGCTTTATGTAATATTATAGGTTCCCTTCATCCACCCCTACTCCCACCCCCGCTGCCATCCCTCGGGTGTCGCAGCAGACGTTTACTAAATAACATAATTTGTAATGGCTGAAGTGATGGCACAACAGGCCTGCTAAGTGAGTGAGCAGAGGCAAGTGTTTTATGGCTGAGGGTTGTTTTTTTATTAAAGCAGATCTATGGCGGAGAGCTAAGAGCGCTGGCAGGTCTACTTACAGTGGGCCTGTAGACATCCGTGCCATTAGGTCTTCTGATTACCATTCTAAATGTTTGCGCCGCTTTAGCCTAACACTATCATCCGTCCAGCAAGGTGTTGCTATGGCAACCAAGGCTTAATTATGGTTTTTATGTGTGTTTGTATGCCTGTCTGCGTGTGTGTGTGCGTGTGCGTGGTCCTCAGCTTCAGCCAGTATTATATCTGTGTGTGAGTGTGAATGCGCACAAGCACACAAGCGGGCGTGTTCGTCAACAGCTCTGTGGCGCGAGATAGTGAAAGTGCTGTCCTCCTTTCTCTCCTTTCCCTTCGCTCTGCCAAGACTACAATTACCCCTGCACTCCTCTTCTCCACAAAATCACTGTAATTATCTGTAGCCTGCATGGGCATACTGGCTGGCAACAGGTGCCATGTGAATGCTAATCACCTCCCCCTGGCCACATGCTATTCTTCTGCCTGGCCCCTGACAAACCAACTGTCACTGGCAGAAGGAAAGACACTCCAAAGCTGCACACTCCTTTAGAGCCGCATGCGTGTGGTCAATAATTAGGCTGCCCAGAGATGTTAAGTTGTGGCATGTCAAGTATAGTTAAAATGTAAAATGAGCTTTTGTTGAGCATGTACAGTAGGCTGTGTGTGGGCATGTGTGAATTATGGCATGGCAACCTTTCCCCCGTATGGCAGTGTGTGTACTTTAGCCTAGTCTGCATACGCAGCAACACAAGCGCCGACACATACACATGCACGCACACACAGGCACACACAGATTTGACATCAATCCATGGCATTAAATGAAGTGTGAAAAACAGGTCAGAGAGGACTTCCTGTCTTTTATAAACAGCCTAAACGCTATACAGATGTTCCATGCCTCTCTGTCCCTACCAAATCTGCTCACGTCAGCGCTAAATGGCAAAATATAGCCCCTTTAAAGTGATATACACTAACTGAGGCAAGGACATCAGTACGTACTACCTCGGCTGCTGCACTTTGACTATGGTCTGGAGTAAAAATGTCAGCTCCTCTACCTGTATTTATAGTGCATTTCTTTGCTTGAGAGCCATCCCAATGAAAATGAGCAATATCTCTTTATTTCTACTTTTGCCTGGCCCTCTGTGCCGGGGATCAGCTGTTCTTTTTATAGACCTCACCTGACATGACAGGAGCATACACAGGAGAATGCACACTGGTCCACTCGCTGTCATGTAAATATGCATTGAAGAAGGTGAGCACGAGGTGGGAAGAAGACACAGAAGAATCTGGAAAGCCCCAAGCACCAGTCGTACTCGCTTTTTAGGAAAGAGTACGCTTTCTCAAAACAGCAGGTGTATGCAAAAACATGCTGCAATCCAAGAGCACATAGACGAGACAGTAGAAATACTCAGAGTCAGTGTGGTGTAGTCTGAAGTGGTGGATCAGGTGTCCCTTGTCTCTGTGTGGTTGAGTATATCCCGGCTGTTTGAGTCAGAGCTTCCCAACAGATTCTGCGTGGTACATAAACTGCTGCAAATGAATGTTAATGTCAGGTCAAAGCATATTGAATGTAAAACAATTTGCTGGCTTTTATTTTGAATGCAGTACAATAGGAGGAACAACAGGGACAGATTAAATCGATAAATTAATAAATGATGATGGCTCTTACTTATTAGGAATCCCATGAACATATATACACACACACACACAAACACACACACACACACCTCTATCTGGTCCACAGTGATCCCTGGCCTCCTTTCTAATGGTCGTTTGGCGTGCTGGCCTGACCTTTCCATCTCTACTAAGAAGAAGGAATATCGAAGACGACTGATTGTCGCCTCTCTTTTCATCCCGCCCCCTCTTCCTTGTTAACTCACCCATTATTCTGGACACAAGCTTTTTGACATGGGGGCCATGTTCAATGTTTAATGCTGTTTGTTTTATATTCCTGCCTCATTTCCTTATATAAAAATTTATGATGACATTCTCTACCTTCCATAAAATATTCATAAATGTCATTACTAATAACTTTCATAGATCATCTAAATTGATCCTTCTGTCTGCTTTTATCTATGCTGGCCAACATGGATCTATTAGTTCGGAGAGCGAGACAAGCTTGTCTTGTATTTGGTTATGTATGGACAGGAGAGTTTGATTTTTGGTTGATCACAGAGGTTTCTTTGACCAGGCATCAATTTCTTCAATCTCTATTGTGCAGCATTTTTTGTTCATCAGGTGCTGATCACCTGTATTTCTGTCACACTTTTGAGAAATCTGTTCATTTTCTTCAAACAAGATGAGGGACTGTCTCAGTCCAGGTGGAGCTCCCTGTGGCCTGTGGCCCTTTTTTAAAGTCAGACTTGAATCCACTCACTTTGAATGTGGTTCAACAGGCTAAATTCCTCGTTGGAACATTTTGTTAAATGAATCATTTGCATTTAAAGCTAATTCTCCATAAATTAATGTGTACCTTGTGTGGTAAAACTCCCTGTCTAGGCGTGAATCCTTATCCTCTGGTCTACCCTGCTCTGTAATACATAATAGATTCCTCTCTATGAATGCCTTATGTTCCCAATGAAAATGTCCCATTAATCATTCACAGGCTAATTTCACTTACATGACATATGCATTAAGCTGCATGCAAAACATATATATGACTAATTTTGCCAAAAGATAACAGAAGTCATGAGAAGTCATACATTTTCCATTGACCTATCACTCTCTTTCCACTTTCTTTTCTGCTCTCTTCCCTATCCCTAATCTTTCTTACTTGTCCTTTATTTTATGCAGTAGTACTAAATGATCAGATTACATTTATTTCTCTTCACATCACCATGCTCTAAGTTTGAAACAATCCTTCAATCCTCCCCATAGTTGTTTCTATGTATTTTATGGTATTATATGTATACATGCCAAGCACTTAGTGACTGTAGTTCTTGAACGTGCTTCACAAAATGTAAAAATCTACCCATACTATACTATACTATACTATACTATACTATACTATACTTATAATAAAGACATAGAAAAGAGAAAAAAAGATAGATATAAAGATAGATATAGATATTTTTCACTGTGAAGGTTAACGGTGAAGGACTTGAGTGGGCCTTATTGAAATGACAACAATTTGTTGTATTGTTCTCCTTGTTTGTTCCCCTGGATTTGCTGGTTGTCTGTTTTAATGATAGGTCTGAGCCTCAGAGTGTCCTTCTGTCTCCTGTCTGCCACCCTGACACAGAGATGAAAGATGAAATGGAGATTGTGACTGATGCAATTACGGTGCTGCTGATTGAAGGAGAGGCCAAATTATCACCGCCCTGATTGGGCTTTGTCTGGACTGAGAACATGCCACACTCTGATTAAAGTGTCTCAGAAATGTGTGTGTGTGTGTGTGTGTGTGTGTGTCATGGACAGCAGATAGGCTTTGAATGGTAGAAAGAAAATACATTTTGTCATCTTTGACCTTCCCACATGAGAGTCCTTCTTAACAAGACCAGAATCTATGCACGATCTACTGAAATATATTTTATGTTATCAGGATATGTCAGAATCTCTTTGTATGCCTCTTTTTTTTTTATATAAAGCTTTAAAATAATATTGCTTCTCTTTGAAGGGTCCTACCTCACTCAGGTGTACCTATTTGGCCCATAATTCTTTCATTAATATTTTTTTCTCAGTATATATTAGCTATGTATCAAATTTCTGTTGTAACATCCACCTTGCACCACTGGAACCCTTCTTTCATTCTTTCTTTCTTTCTTTCTTTCTTTCTTTTCTTGTTTTGCAATATAACCTCATGCTCTTTCCATATATTTCTCTCACTGTGTTTTTCTCATGGATCCCCCCCCCCCCCCCCAACCTTTTTTCCTGCTCCGTCTTTTTGGCCTCTCTCTCATCTACTGCTCCACTCTTGCATCAGTCTTTTTCAAACAGCTTGTGTTCAGCTGAGCCCCAACTTCAAACATACATTTTAAAAGAACCGAAACTATCTCATGTTTGAAAAAAAAAAAAAAAAAAAAAAAGCCCCTGAGTCTTATTTGCCCAGCACTGCCACATTCTCTCCCTCCCTCTCTCCCCTTCTTACCATCCAGCCCTCCATCCTTCCCCTCCCCATCCAAAATGTTGTTTGTTTATCATCATTGGAGCATTCTAGCTCCAGGTTGTTGCATCAGAATTAGCACACGGACTAGCAGTGACGTATATGTGTGTGTTGGTGTGCGCATGCGTGCGCAGTGGTGGTGCTGTTGGTTCATTTCTGATTTCACAGGGAGTTAGTTCATCCCTGTGGCTGATCCCAGGAGCCAGCTGTTGGCTGTAGACTATTGCAGGCTCACAGCATGGCAACATGGAGGTAACACACATCATATAACTCACCCCCACCCTTTTTCTGCTCAAGACCAACTTGAAAGGCTTTACTCTCTCTCAGCAGGCGCCTGATCTCCCCCTCTATCCCTCCATCCATCCATCCTTTCCTCTATCTTTCCCTCCCTCTTTGTGCCCACTCTTGTTGTAGACTATAATACAAGGCCTTTAAATAATTACACACAGAAGTCCTCCAGAGCGGCCAAATGGGAAGCGAGGGCTCAGTGAAATTTAACCCCTTCTCTGCGCATCCCTTTATGGCTCCTTAAAGCCGGCTACTGATAGGCGAAGCTGTGATCATCTTGTATGTGTGTCTCTGTGCCAGTTTTCCTGGCTGTTTAAAACCAAGGCTGATGTAATCTGTGGGAAAACAGCTTTCTAGTGACAGAGTATCTGGCTGGAGATCCCCAGGCTTTATCTGTAAAGGGAATCTGTCAGCTGAGAGAGCTCTGAGTGACAGGATGCGAAAAAAAGAGGATGATCCTTACTTAAGAGTTTCTGCAGATCAGAGGTTAGGTTTCTCTATGGCTGTGGTGATGACGGTGCTGATGGTGTTACTTGAAAGATTGTGTAATTTCTAATTTTCCCACCTTTTTTTTTTCTTTTTCAAGGGAAACTTTTATCTCCCCACAGGTTTTCAATGACTTTCTGACACAAGGCAACTTGTTGGAAATGTTGGGATTGAAAAATGGATCCAGTCGCTTCAGCTAAAGATGTATTATGGGAATAGCTGTGGAGGTTTCTGCTGCTATGTGGCACTAATACACTGCTGTTTACACAGTGTGAGGTGAAGCAGGTGGAGAAACAGAACAGAGGAACTGACAGAAGCAAATTTAAAGCTATACATAATAAGTGTTCTACGTATTTTTATGTTGCCAACAAGCAGCAAAGTACACAAACAAAACCAAACACTATATTCTTCTAACTACAGCTTTGTGTGGAGGCATTTCAAAAAAACTAGCATAAAAGTAACACTCGCCCACTGAACACTCCAAACTAAGATCATGTGGAACAGCTTTATATGGCACAGGGCTACTGTACCATCAATAGTAGAGCTGTACTTTTCACCATCTCACCTGCCAAGTGTAGGTTGCTTTGGAATTGGGTGCTGGGATTTGGCTTTGACCAGGCTCCCACTGATGTATATACGTATGAAGGAGGTTGGTGGATGGAGCCTAGCTCACAGCTTGAGTCCTGTTAATGCAGATGGCTTCTTCTGCTGGCGTATGTGTAGGGTTTATGTGCAATGCCAATGAATATTTATGTGTTTAAAGCACATTTGTGGTAGGAGGCTCCTGTGGATATGAGAACAAGACTTTGACTCAGACCCTTAGTGAGTGTCAGGGGGGGTGTAAGGGGCATTGGAGTGTGGCTTAGGGGGATGAGGATTCCTATTCAGCTGGCTTTATGGCTTAAAATATCTTTGTCTCACTGGGACTGGAACATGAATATACAATACATATTCTGTAAAAGTGAGTGGGCAGGTCAATCTTTCTTTTATATTTTTTATATTATTTATAATTTAGTGAAAGAAGTATGGGAAATAAACATGGTAAATATAAGGTATAAAACATGTTAAAAAGACCATTTAGCTACGAAATCATACTTGCAGCACTAAGACACACACATCAACATGCAGATAATCAAATAGCTGTATACATATATTATACTGAAACTGGGTTTTGACTCATGCAGTGTTGCTCTTCACTTCGAGAGGGTGAAACAGAAAATTACATTACAACAGACAATTAGGATCTTTTATATAAAAGTGTCAGATTGACAGTTTTTTATCACTTAATGTGGTAAAACCACAGGGGAAATGTTGAAGTCTCAGGGTGGAGTTCGCAGACTTTGATTGCGATAGTCTAATAATGGAGTATACTCACCCCCTCAGTACTTCCCTATTGAGCATGTACTGTATACAGTACAAGGCCGCCACTAATCAAATTCTCTCTCTTTCTCTCCCCTATGCCTTCGCCTCTGGTGCACCTCCAACATCAGGTAAGAAATTGTTCTATCATTCCACCAATCAATAGCAATATGGCCTGTAGCTAGCAACACACTGACACCGTCTACACTCAAAGATTTAGATGTGTGCAAATGGCAGCAGTGATATTTTACTCCCGACACCAACAATATTATCAGAGCCCAGGTGGGAGCAGCACAGTAAATCCACCTCTCGTCCTTTGTTTGGATCTTTTATCAAGACTGATACTTCCCATGTAATGAAAGCTATTTGGCAAGAGCTGTCGCTGTGTGGTGTCCTGGGAGGCAGCTAAAGATGCTCTGGCTCATGGTGAAAACAGCTCAGTGCTGGGCTCTGGCAGCTACACTCCCGCTGCTCTTGCCGTTGTGTGGTGCGTCTCCTCAGCCCTCAGCCCTCAGCCCGCCTTGACAGCTCCCCCAGTTTATGACAAATGGTAGGGCGCTGAGTGGGCTAACAGGGAGGTAATGCCTGTTGGTTCATTAGTAGGCCAGGTCACTGTGGGCTCAGGACCAGACATACATTGCTCTATGCTCCTTCCTCTGGGGGTGATGGACAGATACATGGCTCTCTTACATATGCACAAATAACATATGTGCACACACACATGCTTTCACCCATGCATTGAAATAGTGTCTTACGCTTGTTTTCTGCTCCGTTGAACTGATGAGACAAAATCACCTCTGTCACATATTAATTTTTCATATCACTCGTATATCATCCACTGATGTTGATTACCCTTTTAATGATCAAGTCATGAAAGCTCTGACCTCTGACCCAATGACCTTGTCCTGATGGACTCAGATGAAGTGTCTCTGGTGATTAGTTGGCATTAGAGAGTTGATCCCACCTTAAATGTCATCACTTTTTAATCAAAAATGTCTTTATTGACAGTCGGGACCATCCACACTTCTTATAGCTCATCCTTGCAATCAATAAGCAGCCTCAGCATGATCCCTCTGTACCATTCTGTCCCCCCTCCCCAAACTCTTTCTTTTTATCTCGTAGTCACTCACACTCTCTCTCTTTCCATCGTAACTAAGGGCTCTCAGAGGGCCACAGCCCAAACTGCTGGCCCTGTCTGTCTATTAATAAATGGCATTAACCACCTGGCCCTTCAGGGACTATTCATTTTAAAGATGAACTACCTTAAAGTACAACACAATGCCGTCTCATTTTTACTGCTTCCTCATTACTGCTCAGGGCGGCTCAAGACTCATCACCGACCCTCCTCCTCCGCCCCCTTATCCCACCATCCCTCTATCTTTTCATCGTGCCTTAACCACTCCCTTCCCTCGCTGTCCTTAGGAGCAAAAAGCGACCCGAGTAGTTGTAGCTAAATCAATAGCAGAACAAGAAAAATGATTATGATCACAATGGTAAGAAAGTTGCCTTTTCTTCAGATGGATTTCCAATTTTGCTAAACTCCCATCAACTCAGTGGTTTGGCCTTTCAATAGACAGAGTCCCAATTCCCAGCTCTGTAAATGCACTTACAGCAATTGTGATGATAAATCTAGGCCCTCATTTTAAAGTGTTTTATACATATATAATTACCATAATAATCAAGTTTATTGTGGAGTGGCGTGCTATGCGGTACCGTGGGCGTTTCATTCATAGCAATTACTGTTATAAACGTGCTACAGTGACTGTGTATCTGCACAATAAGCTGCCTAGGCCAATTTACTGTGATCCATGACAATGTGGTACACCGCTGGCCTGCTAAATCGTTTACGGCATAACGTATAGAGCCTGTTCTTGGCTTTAATTACTCTCCCCCTAAATAAGCTTCAGTATCATGCTTACTAATTCCACAGTGGACAGCTAATATCAAGATCAAAGAGATCACTACTGTTAAAAAGAGGAAAAAAATAAACCACATCAGCATTTGATTGGCCTCTGTTTCTCATTTACACTACAGTATTTTGAAAGGGATTTTCTCCCTGTTTTTCCAGAAGATGAATCGGAATGCTTGGAATCATTGCACTCGTCTTCCCTTGTGTCTGAATGTCAAAATATTTGTTGCGGGTTTGTTTTAAAACCCTGGCAAACGGGTGAAGGGAAGGTTTGAAGTTGTAGAGGAACAGCCTCATTATACTCACCAAGCCGCGCAGTTATTCTGTATGAAGTGGAGATAAAAGCAAGAGAAAAGCTGAGAGCAAGAAGAAATAAAGAACATGGTGGAAAAAGAATATGGAGAAAAAAAAAAAGATGAAGCTTGAAGGAAGAGAAATGTGGAAAGAAAAGGGAGCTGGATCAAACGGATAAGAGGGAGGAAGGAAGGAAAGCACCATGTGTTTCTAAAAATGAAGCAAAATGCAAAGTGAAAGAGATCAAATTATAGCAAGAGATAGTGACTCCACCGGTATGACTGGTTTATCAGCTGAGCTTAATGGTTTAAAGTCTCTGTCTCTTAGTCTTTCTCTCTGAAGTCCTAAAGACAATTTCAAATTACTCCATGCTGATATGGCTAATGTTAATTAAAAGCTGAATGCTTTATCCCTTATTGTGTGATGTTTGAAGCGGCAGACCCTTTTCTTTTCTTTTCTTTTCTTTTCTTTTCTTTTCTTTTCTTTTCTTTTCTTTTCTTTTCCCCTTTTTTCTTTTCTGTCTCATTTAATATGGCCCCAACATATGTGCATATATGTATATACGAACACAGAAACACAGAAATGGAGGGCATGTACAGATTTTTTTTTTTTTGTTAGTGTGTTTGTGTTTGGGGATGGGATTTCAGTGCAGACAGAGTTTGTGTTGTTAATCACAGCCTTTGGCCTGTGAGCAATGGATTCAGTTTTAGCTGCGACAGTGGTGTCCGCAGCAGCTTCTGTGTAGCAGATATTTTAATCCATCATGCATACGTTGCTCGCTAACATCTGACTTTTGACTTTTAGAGAAAAAGTGCAGCTCATAAACATGGAATAATGCAACTGTTGATCTTCTTAACACAATGCAAAGAAAATTGTCTTGCTGTGGCACACTTTTGTGTCTGGCAAGCTAACAAACACACATTCCAGAGCATGTTTGTCAAGTCAGCATTATTTGAATCTTAGCTAAATTCCACCAGACATGGCTATGATGCATTCTGGGTGCACTGCTGCCGGCAGTCCCTTTGTAACCCCACCAGAAACACTGTGGTGAGTTTTAGAAGCGTTCCAGAAGCAACAGAAGAGTACACCGCAAGCAGCCGCGTCAATCAGCATAGAACAAATCGAGCTGGCTGGAAGTCAGACACACAAACAGCATAGAAAATCCGGTCAATCTTCAAAATAAAGCACCCTGTGCAAACTTTCAAAAGTAAAGCAGACAAACAACAGGAAACAATTTAACTATATAGCAGTACAAGTTAACAAAGTCTGGCGGGCAGAATGCTACTCCTCTGAAATGCTCCTGGTTGGGTTTGAAGCAGGAGAATGGACCAAAACAGCATTGCAGCAGCGATGTGACAGAGACGTGCCTGGTAGGGTCCTGGTGTCAAGAATATTTAATGCATAGATGTCTTTATACCAGTGCAGCTTCTCAGCACATATGGCATTGCATGACAATCAGAGAACTTAACAAACTATTCAGTGCGATTGCATTCATTAGGATCCCATGCATTTCCCATGCTTATGAATAATTTAATTATTTTCTATCACATGCTCTCATCTTTACTTGTGTACTTTATGTCTGCATATGTGTGTTTATTATTGTAAAGGACTGCCAGTCATAAGCCTCTGGGTTACAGTCATGGCCCAGTGTACAGCACAATGAAAGCAGCTGCCAAGCATGCCTTTTGAAGACTAGTTCAGAGGCAGCAGCATACATGTGCTTCTAGCTCACTAACGTAAATTCCTCCACCTGACACTACACAAACATTGTGCCCACACACTTGCGGTTTTATACAGGAATGCATGCAAATCAAACATACAGACACTAATTCACATGCTCCGATGCATATGGATACACACATGCACACGTAAACACACACATACAGGCTTTTCCCGGGTAGGTGGTTACCAATCTAGACACAGTCCCGACATTCTTCAAAGACTAGGCTCCACTGGCTCCGTTTCATTCTTGTCTTGTCTGTCTGTTCCAGGAGACAGATGTACTGTATAGTTCTGTTGAACTACTGAGTCGAGGAAAATCACTCTGTTTTTGTACTGGGGTGCGTCAATCACAATTCTTCAATAAGCCATCTGGCATCTTCTTGGCAGTGGCTAGTATTTATGGATGGCATAATTATATTAAGATTGCATGACTGATTATTTGGCAAGAAAATCAGCAGACTTATTGTGTTGCACCTACTGTGGTTTCCTCCATGTACTTGTCTAAAACCATTCTAACATGTCACAAAACCTGTCGTCAAATAGGAAAATCGAGGTAGTGAACCCAAAGCCTGTAAGACAGCACAGAAATTGCTATTACAATGTTATAATAGCATGTTTTCGCAAATGCGACCATGTACGTGTGGCCACACGAGAACTGTATTTTAAGCTTCCCACCATAGATAAGAAGGGATAATTTGACACCTCCAAAAGCTATTCCAACACACCAGGGTGACTGGAGCTACTATAGCTGCCTGGCTTGACATTCTATCATGTTTGTATCCTCCCACATTGAATATGCAATCAAATCGCTCCCCTAGCAGATGAAATGGCATCCAGTTGACTCTCATATCCTCCACATACATGATGTGAAGGCTCCTCATAGTGAGTGTGTATGTGTGATGAGGGGGTTGTACCAACCCCTGGGATCTGGTCTGTGATGAAACATTCAAGAGGAGTTGCCAGAGGAGTGTATTCAACACCACGCTGTAAAATGAAGCTCTGGAAAAGCAATCTCCACTCACAGAGACCTATTGCTTTCATTACCACCGAAGCTCTGTGCATCAAAGGCTGTATTTTACTAAGATAAACGTTACGTCGTGATTCTTCGATGGTGGGAGGGTCTAAACGGTCATTTGCATACCTTATACATGCATGCAACGTCCACAAAGTGCTGGATAAAAAACATTACTGGGATCTTTCTATTTCATTCTGAACCTATCATACATTATAAAGTGTGGAGCTTGTACAGTATGCTCATCCCACACATATTAAATGAAGATAAATAGATTACATTAATTGTACAGTATCTGTGCTAAAGCCACTGATTAATGCTACTATTTGCTGATTCAGACCCTGCAGTGATTTATGAGCACTTTTACAACTGATAATTTTCAGCATGCACATTGTTCATTCTAAAGCACTGCATGTGGAAATGTGTACATGAGTGTGCGTAGTGCACGTGCACATACTTCACACACATGCAGCGAGCAGAGGTCCGTGTGTGTGTGTTTGCAGAGGTGAGTGAGGGAGCAGTCAGCGTTTGTTTAGCTAATCAGGCAAATGAGTGTCATAAAGCAAGCCAGAGGCAGGAGGGGAGCAGAGAGCAGCACAGAGGAAACCCACCGAGAAAAGAGTGTCCCCCTCTGGGAATAGACCAACCCTCCCCACCCGCGTCCCATACATAACATTTCAGCAATAAACATTGACTGATGCCCTGACTGATCAAGGTTACTGGGCCAAGGTGAGACCCAATGAACAGTGTCATGTTGCTTTATGGTTCCTGTCCCATAGGTCTCCCTCTGCATGGACACCACCGCACACTAATGCACTCTGTACATTGAAACTGTCTTCATCAGAAAAACATCAACATTTCTTGTGCCTTAAATGGCCTATGCATATGTTTTCCTGGCAAGCGACCTCTTGTGGTCGCAGAGACACTAACAGTCGTCTGACAGCAGTTGTTGTTTTTCGAAATAACTTATGTTTATGTTCGGCAGCAAAAGTGAGAGTACTCCTATAACAAATATCAGGGAGGAGGATGCGGTGGATGGATAATTGTAAAATGCAAAATTTGAAACCCCTATGCTACACACCATTTATGTCAGTCAGTTTATTATCCTGTCATCCTGTCTAAGCAATGTCAATAAATGTTGGCTTATTATAACCTCCCAAAGCTACTCTCTGTCTATAATGTTATCAAAGTACTTCTGTTTGTTTAAGAGGAACCGTTACTGTTAATAACCTTTACCATAGGGGCAACAGATGTTGCCACCTTCTATGCCAAAAAAGCACGATCTGGCCACACTAAAACCTTTAGGATCGTTACATTATCCAGGAGACTCCTCTGTTTCCATGTTGAGTAACATTGAGGAGGTCACTGAAAGGAAATGTGAATTCAGAGCGAGGAAAAAAATCCTCCTGGATTCAGCAGCTGTTCCCACTTCGCAAGTCTATTAGTCTAAGGTAAAGGGCAGTCTATGCATGGCCAGAACAGGTAGAATACTGACACACTGTATATAGGTGTTGATATCTTTGTGAATGTATGTGGAGGTCGTAAATATTATCACATTTGTCAGCCTCCTGTTTTGGAGCATGTGTGTCTTTGTGTTCTGTCCTCTGCGAGGCACACAGACCAGATCCCACAGGAGAGATGCAGGTTAATCAGACATGTTGCTCTGCATTAGAGTTTCACAACCTGTCACCAACACCACCCGAACTGATTTCCTCAGCCTGCCGTCCTCCATTCTGTGCCTCTCCGAAACCAAGTTGCTCAGCAGTAATGGAGATAACTGCCGTGTAATAGACTTTTTTGTCGTATCCACTGGTGTCAAAGCAGCGTGGGTTCCCTGTGACATGGCTATTGATTCCTGATTGGGCCTGCTCAATGGAGAGGTTAGAGAGATAGCTACAGAGATGGAAGGCCAGCACAAGGGCTAATGGACCAAAGGCAAAGCTTGAAGGGTGGGGCCAGGCCAGGATAGAGCTCTTCAATAACAGTTCCTTGGAGCTACACTGTCCTTTAGGTAAATGACTCATTTCATTATAATGATTTACTGGAAACCCCTTCCTCTGTCTGCCTGTCATCGCCTGACTTTTTAGCAGTGTACTGCCCTCTCTTCTGCTCCCCCATGCTGCTTTATCTTCTCTTGATCCCCCCTCTTCCATGCCTCTCTCCATCTTTTCTCTCCACTAGCCTATCAGAGAGAGGGTTATAACTCAGGTCAGGTCTATAAAAGTGTCAGGGTGGCAGCATGCTTGGACCTTGCATTATAGGGTCAGCCTGGACTTCATTACCACAATTAGACTGAGGTGCTGGTGGCTGGCTTAATGTGTGACTGCTCAACCCATTTGGTACCATGTATTTCTTTTACCACCGAATGATTGGAAACCACAAAATGCTGCGAGCTTCCATTAGACAGCCTGTTCTAAAACACTCTGTTAGTGCTGCCATGTTCACTGCCAAAAACTCGTACCAAAGAATGATTGCAGTAGAGCACGCAAGAGCCAAATTGATATGTAACAGAATGTTGCTGCCGGAAAAGAGAAACAAGCTGTAAATTACAGTCAGCGGCTTTTTTTTTTTTTTTTTTGGGATAATTTGGGTTGGCAAAAGTTTCAGAGACAATAGCCTCGACTAAATAAATAAATAAACAAAGCTAAGCCTAATCTAATATGTGAAAGACTGTCAGAGGAACTGGGGACGCAGGGGGGAATATTGTGCATGTGAAAGGCAATTGGAGGATTAGAGTGAAAGGCCAGACAGGGATAGAGAGAGCACAACATAATAAAGGCAGAGCAGCTGTTCAGAAGAGGACAAGAATGGAGGAGAAAAGAGAAGGAAACAGTGGGAGGAGAGGGAGCCTGAGAAAAGAGAGAGAGAGAGAGAGAGAGAGAGAGGTTTCGGGAAGAGTAGAGACTGTATTTTTAGGAATTAAAGATTTATTGAGTGGTGAAAGAGCAGGAGTGAAGAGAGAGAGAGAGTGGATTGAAGAGAAGAATGGACAAAAGTGATCATTTCAAAAGACCTGAGTGGAAGCATTTTTGTCCTTGTCATTTTAATCTGGGGTTGGACGGCGTGCCTCAATCAAGACAATAGCGAGAGAATAAGCAGGCAAACAACACACACACCCACCCACATGGGGGCCAACATTTCAAGAGGGTTTCTCATACCTGTTTGGTGGCCTGTGAATGAGTAGCTGGAGTCTGAGACTGACCTCCCTGCTGCTACGATCCTTCATTAATTCACAGAGCATTGGACCCGGGTGCTTTCAGTGCACCAGGTGTGGCCTTGAACGATGCCTGTTAAAAAAAAGACCTCATTTCCATTCTGGGGACTTTAAGCACTTAGGCTTGTTATGCCCAGGAGGGCAGTATGGTGCGGTATGGAGTAGAGCAAGCAAATCAGTGTGTGAACCAAGGCACTATGACTCACACTGCTTAAATTGAACAGGAGCATGGGTCCTATGGCCTCCCTCTCTCTGAGTTGCTTTGGTCTTTGTTACTGACTAGCTAGGTGACTGACTTTAGGACTGGCTGGGTAACTGATTTATTGGCTTCATCTGGCCAGTCCGTCCCAAAGAGCAGCGCCCACTCTCTCTAAAATGCCATTATGGCAAAATGACATTAATATGCACCAGCAGTATTTCCCCTATCCTCTTTAGCACCTAATCAGACTTTATTCAGATTTGCACAGCTGTAGTTCATGTATTATGCAGCATTAATTGCTACTTCAATAGTCATTAATAAAGAGTTGGCTGGCCTCTGAATAAGCGATGATGCAGGGGGATGATGAGGTGTGTGAGACGGAGGGCAGGGAACATAGCCTGTCATCTCCTACAATCTATGTCCTTCAAGTGGTTATTTATTTCCTTATTGTATGCCATATTATGATGTCAACGAGGACGACGGCGTCAAACGTAATTATAGCAGTGGCAGCTTTGGTGAGCTGACTTTCAGTTTAAAAAGTTTTCGAGGTTTGCAGGGGGCCCCGTGTGCCCTCTGTTGAAAATTCTATTGAAATATTTGTTTGCACGGCTCAGTGGCATTTAATCTCCTGTTGTTTATCAGTTTCCGCTTGATTTATTTCTTCACCTTCGCGTATTTATTGAATTTAATTACACCTCAAATCCCAATGCAAACCTGCTGCTGTTAAGGGCTGAGAGAGGCGGGGATGGAAGGAGGAAAGGGGAGGAGGATGGGGAGCGGTGTCGGGTATAAACCATGACTCAGACAAATGGCCTACTCTTTCCAAAGACATACAGTATGTGCCCTCTTTTATTTAAGCAAGCTCACATATAGACAAACACACATGCACACACATAGATGCACACAAATTAGCCGTGGAGGTCAGTAAATCAGCCTGAGAGTGGTCCAGTAAGACACACATCCTCTAAAAAACTGGCAAATGATCTGCAGTCTGTCTGCGGCCTCACCGACCACATAAAATATCGGCAAGTTAATTAGGCAGTAATTGTGCAATGTGCTCTCCTTTTTATGTGCCATGCATTGGGCCATAAAGAGGCCAGAGTGAGGATGGCTGGGAGAGAGGGACACTGAGGTGTGCACTATAGCATCGCCCCATTTCCAGCCTACAATATGGCCAGAGGTCACATATATTACTTTTTTGAGGGGGAGTGGAAGACGCCTGACACCCTGCTGTATTTCTCTGAAACCATAGCTGTGTGCCTTTCACTGTCACTGTTGTATCATGCATAATAAGTCATCAGTAATCATGTTACATTGATAATGGCAACATTTTTTATTTACAATATCATATTTATGTACATCCAGTGGTACTGTTCCTCCATTTGTTTGAACTTACATGCCAGCTGAGGACCTTCAGACTCGATTTTGAAGAGGTAGACTTTTAAGTCCTAGAAAGCAATGAAAAGACCCACAGAGACACTACTAGTATAGAAACGGAGTTGAAGATTGAGCAGTCGTGTCGAGCAGGTCGTGTTCACCTCTAAACCTTCACTCTGCTCGACTTTGTGCTTGTAGAAGCACAAAACTTCCAGACAAGATTCTTTGTACATATTTGCTGAATACAGCAGAGAGCAAGCCTGAGACGGTACAGCAGAGACTACGGAGCAGGCTGCTGGATTAATTGTGCTCTCTCTGCTAGTGATTGAATGAGTGTGGACAAGGTCATCAGGTTCACATATTAGAGAAGTGACATGCTTTATGCTTTGCATCTCAGGAATGTAAAATGACTGTTTTGATGATGCATGTAGCCAAACTGAAGTTGCTATGGATAGAGCACGCCAAATATATACTCTTATGACATCTCACTCTGTGTATTTATGTGTGACTCTCCATGTGGTGATGTATCCTGAGGTTAGTTTATGTGTTGTGTCTGTGTGTGTGTGTGTGTGTGTGTATGTGTGTTTAGAGCCACAGGGCTGTGTGTGTATGTGTGTGAGTCAGTGCTGTGTGCTGCCGTGCTGCAGGGCCAACAGCACACAGCAGCGAGACAGAGATGTGACAGTGATGGCTCCTTAGCCCCGGGCCACAGCTGGGAGGCCTGAGACACACCCACACCACTGACCTTCACTGTCATCACTGCAGCAAACACACACACACATCCACACACACACACACACACACACACAGAAAGCCACAGAGACACAAAGCCACAGAGCCATGCACTCACATGGGTCTCACAGTCACAGCAGTGAGTATGTATGTAACTCAAATGCATGTGGTGGACACATGGGGGCGTGCACAAATGCACACACGCACCTGAACACACACATACACACACACACACACGTTCTGCTCGTTCTCCACCTACATACTCTGCTTTTTTCTCCTCTCAGTGAGTCAGAGCTTATCAGGCAGAGCGCAGTGATTCACCACCAGTGTGAGTAAGCTGCTTTCTGCATCCCGCTCTGTCTCTCAGCTCTATATAGTTCATTATCTTCCATACTGACCCCCCCTCACCCCAAGTGTTTCATCACACACACCCACACTCACGGTCTTGCTTCTAGTGTGACTTTTCTGACAAGACTTTTATTTCTCTTTCATTGTTCTTCTTACATTTTATACTTTACATATGACACCTGCAGCAGTAAGTGTTCATCCAAGATGATGATGAAGAACAAGATTTCTGACTCCAGGATGCTGTACTCAGGTCTACACAAGGTTATAATGACTCCCCTTGGCCTCCTGGTTTCTCAATAAATATTTATGCCTGGGGTGGAGAGCCTACAGGCCGACACGTTTGGTGTATGGTTCCTCTGTCAAATCAGTTGTCAGACTGGAGTATGATATGCATAAGTATGCATCAGGCAGATGGGGGGAAAGATAAATTTAACTTTAGCTGCAGACATGCACTTCTGAACCCACAAGCTTTGAAATTTTAAGTCTCACAGTTCCTGTCTCCTTTCAAACCTTTTATCATTATCGTTATTAATGGTATCCATCACGACTCCATCCTGTATCTGCATATACTATATATCCAGCAATGCAGCTGAAACAGAGACCAGGGGAAATGTAATTCACACTGTGAAACCTTAATATGATCTCAGCGCATGTAAAATTTATCGTGTCCAGATTTACATTCAAAATCAGTCAGTATACTTAATACTGTATTAAACCACATTTCACTCAATAGTTCAGCCGAAGCTTTTCTGGGCCCCTTCCATAATCCACTTCAAAATCCTGTGCCCTCACACGCCTTTATACTGCCTGTACTGCATATAGGAATCCTAGTACGTAATGCCAACATGCTGTGTTAGCCCATCTTCCATAGCAGTGAATCCCTTGTTGCCTTATTGTCAAACTGTGTTGTTTATGTATTGTGGTGGTGTCACAGTATACTTAGAAATATGCTAACAAGTGTTTTTTTTTTATGGTTATTTAGTCTATTACACACTGCAGGGAAATATCTTTGATGGTACACAGAAGAACAGAGGAGGATCGGTGATAATAGGGCACAGGAGAGGAGAACAGGTTTTAATGGGGCAGAAAAAAAAGGAGATATGTTTGTGTATCAGAACCACAACAGTGCCATCACTGACTCCTGCGCTCTCCTTGATCCACCGTAACGAAAGACACAAACACAGAGAGGATGTTTTTTCTTATATGCATGTGTGCTCGCAGTTGCTTTGTGTGCATACATTCAGGATGTTGTGAGAAAACATCTATTATAAAAAGACATTTTAGTCCCCTGCTAGTCCTTACATCTTATTTGTCTTAAATAAATAAAGATGGTGTGCGATGTACACTTTTTCATAATGTGAATCAACTTGAATCCGATGGTAATTTTGATTGCCCTGACCTTCCCTTTTACATGTTATTGCTTATTATCTCAAGAGGATCCTTGAAACAGCAATGAAAATAGAAATTAATTACCTCAGTTTAGTCAGGATTTTTTTATTATCTGCGGAAAAAAAAGCTGCAAAGGATTACTGGTAGACTTGAGGTAAATAAACTGGCAATGTATCCGTGTCTCTACAGCTGTAGGAATGACTTTCTCAGCTGACCATATTTCATATTTTGAAAAAGGAGATGCTGTATGTGTGTGTGAACCTGTGTGTGTGTGTGTTTTATAACGGCCATTGTACTGCTCAGCAAGGCAACTGTCAGTCACATTTAGGCTGCACGTTATGTACTGCATTAGCAACATGCCGGTTGTGCTCGTGTCTAAATGCGCGCGTGTGTCAATACATGTTGCCGTGTACTGCATGGACACACAGTACATGCAACTGTCAGCACACTACAGCACTGTATATCAGGTCCATGCAGCACCATTAGACCATCTGATTTACACGGGCTGTCAGGGAGCCCTGTGGGGCCCTCTTCACTTCCTGGAATAACCTACACCTCCTCTGCAAAAAAAGCATTGAAACAAAGACTTCAGGGTGGGGATGCGTGTGTGTGTGTCCGTACATATGTGTGTGTGTGTTTGCATGGCAGAGGCAGCGCCTGGGGCAGAGAGTTCCTGCAGCGCTTCATGATTTACACACACACACTGAGCCGAAGCTGGGGGAAGGTATTAGATAATTAGCTACTGAAAATCTGTGTGCGTGTGCGAGAAAGAGAGTCATGTAGTGTTTATTTATGTTCATGTGCGTACATATGCAGTTGGGGGCGTGGTGCGCAAGCACAGAAGACTTAAGATTGAGTGCATGTGCACCGTTTGTCCATCCTCCTCATTCTAGTGGTTGCAGTGAGCGCTGCCATACTCCACTTTTTACTCTGGTGGATTAGGGGCATGCTGTGTTTGGCGTAAAGCTTCAGCCATTCACAGAGCGCTGAGCAGCGAGGGTGGGGGTGAGCTTTTTGTTTGTGTATCCTTGCTGTAAGGATAATGATGTGATGAATGGAGAGAAGGAGAGAGTGGGAGAGAGAGAGAGAGAGAGATTTCAAGGCTAATGCCTGGGGGGATGTCAGACAAACCTGTGTATGTGTAATAACCACGGAGGTTAAAATGCTACACCGGCACTAGAGATGGCTGCCAAATATTTTGACATCCACTCTACCTCCTCCGCACAGCTGCTGAGGTTGAGGAAGAGAGGGATGATTTACAGCGGAGAGAGAGAAATTGATTAATGTGAGTGAGAGGAGGGAGAGACTAGAATGTGAAAGAGTGTGGGCAACAGAGGAGTTGATGTACAGTCAGTAAGAGAGATAGGGAGAGAAAGAAAGAGAAAGCTGCCTGTTTGCCTGCCTGCAATGCCCGCCTGTCTGTCTCCCTTGATTTCTTTCTCCCAGCGCTCTGCGCCTGAGGATGCGTCCATAGTGCTATTTGTTTCAAGGTTGTTCTAAATGTGACTGATGTGTAAAGCCAACGTGCTGTTTGCTTTGCTTTCCTTCACTACAGCTGCATGCAAAAAGACTGTCATACCTTATTAAATGTGGCAGGAAAACACGCAGCACAAATAATGCAGATGGACTTCGCAAACTGGGTTATCTCCAGCCTAACCTCATACAGGGGTGAGTGTTTAAATTGGCGTATTCAGATTTCTTCATCCTTGTGAGCTGATGAGTGCTGCCACAAAACTCAGTTATGGGCTGCGAGATAGGTCACTTGATGCACAGTGTTTATTACCAATTGAAATACGGGGGAAATTACTTTGCGGCAGATAGGGCGCTTTGTTTGTGTGTGTGTGTGTGTGTGTGTGTTTGTGCCTGTATGTGTGTGTGATGCCTCCATTACCCCCCCAGGGGCAGTATATATAGATTGTGTCTCTTATCATCTTTTTATTCTGGTGTGTATGGATAAATAACTCTTGTTCCCTTTAGATTAGCCGTGACCTTTCCACCCCCTCTATATGCACCTAGCAGGCCCTTACAACCCTTATCCCGTGATTGCATTGTGAATCCTTCACAGTAACAAATGTCAACTTCATTGATTGGCCATCTTTGTCCCAAAATAACAGACATCTAAAATGAGGGGTGCTGGCGTGCTGTGGCCGCGGGGTCTCCGGGCTGTGCTGAAAACATACGTCATGAGAGATTGCAGGGAAAATAGAAAACCTTACTCATTAACTTCAAGTCCACAGCCCCAAGATTTCATGGATTAATCAATGCTAACCTACTTTATCAAAGACACTTATCTTCCACATACAGAAATCTATGCATGTCCCTGGCCAAGAGGTCGATAGCAGGAAATATTTCACATTGCCCACCTTTTTTCCATTACTAATTCTCCTTCTCTCTCCTCTCTCTCTCTCTCTCTCTCTCTCTCTCTCTCTCTCTCTCTCTCTCTCTCTCTCTCTCTCTCTCTCTCTCTCTCTCTCTGTCCTCCTCAGTCACTGCATCTGTGTCTCTTCTTTTGCCTAAATGTCCTTGGGATTGGAGTGTGCGTGGAGAAGGGAGACCCATATCGGATAACTTATTGGTTCATTTTGCCCATCTCTTTCCAATAATGTGTAACATTACCAGTGTTATTAGATAGGAGATTAATGGTGCTTGGCCCTGCTCCTCCTCTTCAGGATGGGACATAGAGGAGAAAAGATAAAGGAGAGACGGAGAGGAAAGAGGGAGGGAGTGAGGTGAACATGGAGGGAGAGGGTGGAATGAGTGAATCCTCTGGCGCTGGAGGCCTTAATGTCTGACTTAGCCCTGTAGTTAGAGGGTCATTTCGGAGGGGGGGGGGGCTGACTGACAGACAGCAGCGCCCTCAACTTCTGTATCGTTCCCCGTTTACCCCTCCATCCCCCATCCCTCCTTGGCCTCCACTTTCCTCCCTCCCTCCCTGTCTCTCCACCTTCCTGAGTACTACTGTTCATCAGCCTTTGATCCTCCTCCCTCACATCAATCAATGCAGACAGCAGAGAGAAGAGAAAGAGAGAAGTAGAATGACTTGTCTTCCAATGCTTCAGGTGCTGTCTCTGCCATGTCAGGCAGAGGTCTGATGCTCTGTTTATTTATGCACTTATTTATGTATTTATTAGGCAGTGCCACTTCCCTTCTGTGCTCCCGTTTTTCCCCTCCATTCCCTCCAAGGCCCAAATAGGCATTAGGCAGGGGGCCGTCCAGTTATTTGATTTTTACCAGCGTCATAATGCCATAAACACTGCTGATGTTAAGAACCAAACTGAATAGGGATGCCTCCTTATCTCCACTGCCTTTTAAATCTGAGTGGATTTTCTGTCTCTTTCTGCATTTCAGCTCTTTTTATATTTTCTCACTTTCTTCTTTCTTTTCCGCCACCCTCTTTCTTTCATTTCCCCTGCTCCCCTCTCTGCTCCCTCTCTCTGTTGTATGGAGTAATAACTTGCTCATTATTGGATGTAAGAAATATCTACTAAGAGATTATGCCAGATATAAAAAGCTCACAGGTGATGGGAGTCAGAACCTCTTTGCATCCCTAATGAGGCCTGGGGATTGCAAAGCACGCTCCGCAGAGAACAAGCATCCTCCACTAGCCGTGCGCTGAGGCCTATATCAGCTTAGAGAGAGAACAACTTGGCCCAGCTCAGCTCAACTCAGCTTGGCTCGGTTCAGCTCTGCTTGGCCTTGGTATGTGTAATTAATGCATTTACTGCAAGCTCATCTGTTGTTGGTCTGTCAGTCATTAGGGCTTGGGAGTTTTGTTGCGTTGCTGTTTGCCCGCTGCACCTCTGGCCTCCCCTCATGTGCTCACCTCGGCTGCTTAGAATGAACTACTTACCTCTCTGGAGCTCTGTCAACTGAACACAGTACGTTTCTCCTCCCATTTTTAGTCCACTATCGTGCCTGCCAAGAACTGAGAAAAAACTGCCAATTAAATCCGAATACATCTCTCTCTGTTCCAGGATTTGGGTTCAAGATGTGGGTTATTACTTTTTGAGGCTTATTAGTGCATGTTTTTGCTTTATTTGGTAGTCTCCAGTCAATATTCACTAAAGTTGTATGGCTATATTTATGTTATATCAAGCATTTAATTAGGTTTCATTCACATGTAGCATTGCTCTTATGTGTGCATATGGATGCTTATTAGAATACACAGCCAGCGAAGACAACTTGCTCTAAGCCACAGTAAAAATTGTACTTATTGCAACTTTTTTGGTATCCTGGATAGAAGTCTTAGCAAGGGATGCTCAATCTCTTTTAACATTACAGGAACAAATTAAAGTAAACAAAACATAAAGGTAAATATGTATGAAAAGAGACTATGCAAACAAAAAGTGAAAGTTGCTTACTGAGAAAGTCTGTTCCACACACATATGTGGCCCAGTAAAGTGACAGTGAGGAGAAGAGAAGGAGGGAGGGGTAGCAGAGTGGGAGCAGGAGAGGAGACAAGGAACATCTTTGCCCACCACAGGAGCAGAGAAGGGCAAATGTTTGAATCATTTAAAACTCCAGAGACATGGATCTGTTACAGTGGCCAATGGCAACAGGGTCTGTCTGTTGGAGCGCATGGCACGCCTTGGGCCATCACTCCCCCTTTCTGTCCCTCCATCTCTCAACCTCTCCATTGCTTACACATTACCATGGAACAGCGAGAGGACAGGTAGCAGTAAAGAAGTGTTGGAGTCCACAAGAGGAAATAATGTGAATAGTAACTATAATAACTCTAGTAAATGAAAAGTGGAGTTAGGTGGAGAGAAAAGGAGTGAGGTGAGGTGGACTTTCAGATTATTTGATTGGCTGGCCTATAGAGTAATGTGTTTAAGAGGCACACACACATATAGACACACACTCATTTACTCAGCTACACAGAGTGAGAATCCTTTTTTTAGGCATCTGGCAGCCTTTATTTGGTGTTTGTTACCCTCTTTGACCTGTAGGGACTATTAAATGTCACTCCACTTTAAGTGAGGAAGAAAGACAACTTCACCTAACTTCGGAACACTGTTAAAGGTCAGACATCGCTGTGGTGTCAACACACAACTCTCTCAACACACAAAACATGCTGGTAGAAACTAACATATAGCTCTCACACATGCCTGACCTTCTAACTCTTTTGCTCTCTCTCTCTCCCTCCTTTACTGTTAATCTCACTTTGATTGGCTGCTGGTTTGCCAATGGGAGGATGTGTCACTTGGGATATCAGTTATAGGTTGTGATTGTTTTATTAAATGAGCTTGTTTTGTGTGAGAAAAGCAGCTCTGGAACAGGAGGCATTCGCAGGTCACATTCACTCTTGCTCCCAAGCTGATGAGAATTAATGCACTGTCTAATATTCAGTGAGTGTGTGTATCTTTTGGGTTTACATGGCTCTGTGTGTGTGTGTCTTAATAGATGTGTTTTTTTTTATTTGTAGGTACTGCGTGTAAACAATATGTGTTTCCTATATTTGTACGTGTGCGTGTGTGTGATAGAACACCTACTTTTAGTCACAGCACACCAATTTATTAGAATTTGTTTGCCTGGCTGTGAAGTCTTCATTATGCAGTCGCAAAGCACACAGAGACAGGGCTGCAAGGTCGCCATCCGGCAGACCAAATGAAGATGCGGCCCTCAATTTAGCAACTCTTTGGGGAGCACCACACATACGTGTCCACATGCCAATACATGCATGAACATATAGCCACATATTGTACTGCTTTCTGCATAATTCTCGCACTCTTAATCAGCTCTGATTCCACGTATAGATGGAATAGCTGTGAAACAGCAATCAAGCATCAAAATGCTAAGTGGCACTAAAATCTTTTATCAACTGCATTAAATGATGAATGAGTTTTCCAGTTGATCTGCCTGTCACTGGATGCTGCACCGGTAGCAAAATGATGCTTCAGTTTGAGGGAAATGAACCTGATTTCATATTCATCCGTGCTTATCATTAGAACTATTCATGCTAAGGATATCATTGCCGAGTGTATTTGATCACTCCACTACAAACAGTCCTCCCAGACGGCTTTGTTGTATCTTTCTTTGCCCATTAAGCTGTTCATTAAAGAACAGCCTTGTCTGAGCCTACAGGGTTTGTGTATGTGTGTGTGAGCAGGTACATTAATGTGGATACAGTATGTGTGTGGGGGGTGCTTGCAAGTGCATGTTTGTGTGTACAAGCGGAAATGTCTATGTACATTGGTATACGCGTGAGTAAGGCTTTATGTAGATGTGTGAGGGAGCGTGTGCATATACTGTATGTTTGCATACTCGCCCCATTATCCATGCTTTGTGGCAATGTGAGTGTGGATGCAGATTTGTTTCTGTCAAGGTTAATAAATGAAGAAATCAAGGTGAGTGTGTCTCAATCCAGACACAAAGACACTGGGAGGGGGGGATCAGACACCCAGCTGGTACCTCTGAAATTTTAATTAGGCCCTCTCTTTATTTCCCCTCCACAGCCAGACATTGTGGTTGAGTATTCAGACAATCAGTGGAACTATTTTCTCCCTCAATATTACCTAAGCCAGTGATGGGATACTGGGGAGCTGGTGGGTTTGAGTTTAAAGGCACACATGGTTTATTGTGTTAATAGTTCCACTGTGTGCTGTCATTATAGAGTATGTGAGTACACAACCGTGTACTGTATTCAGTTTAATGGAAAAATGTGCATGCATGTATCTGTGTGTAGTAAACAGGAAGCTAAAGTAAAAGATCGTCACACTGCTATTTCACATCAGCATCACCAAGAAAAGCGAAAACTAAGGCGTTGAAAAGTAGGTGATATGAGAATTCACACTGCACATGTTCACTACTTGATGACATGTCACACACCTCAGTTGCCTTCTGGCTGCAAGAGAGTTTTCACACGTGAATTTGTCCTTGACCTGTGGATTAGAAAATGGCTTAAAAAACAGACTATTTTGCTGCTTAATCCCTGCGCCGGTAGGCATAGGATACACAGAGTCAGGCTTTACGGTTTCAAATGTTTTAAAATATTTTAATGTCACTTTGTGTGATAAGAATGGCACTTATAATAATGTCAGTTTATTGTGGAGTGTATACTTTCATTGGGACCATTTCTTGGAAATCCAACGGTAATGTAATTAAGATGTTCTTTACTACTGGACTTCTTGGATGTCCTTCAAGCTCGGTCAATTAGTCCATAGTTCAATTTAAGAAAAACTGCTGTACCATGTGCAGACTTTGCCATTAGCATGGCACACAAATACACATGCATATTTATTGGTTTAAACTAGTGATAATTGCACAATGGACTATGGCAAGTGTGTATTTTATTTTCATCTAAAAATGGCCACAAAACTGTAGATTGTCAATGCTTGTTTAGATGTGTGTGTGTGTGTGTGTGTGTGTGTGTGTGTGTGTGTCCAAACAAATCAAATTTATTAGCTACTGTTCCAGTGTGATGTGATTTTATTGCCTTGGCAGTTGGGAAGGAATTGGAGAGCAGAGTGAATATAACAGAGAGGAAACTATGAGAATGGTAATGTAGTGCAGTGTTTGTGTTTGTTTGTGTGTGTGTGTGTGTCTGTGCATAACACTCTTGGAGGTATTTTCACTAGCTGCAGAAGGGTACTTTATGTGTTGGCTTACTACTGTGAGGAAAATAGTACATTCTCCCAATAGTAACCCTAAACAGTCTTTTAAGCCTTATCAATGATTTCACACGCGCACACACACAGGTGGTAGAACTTTTATCTGTCACAGACCGATAAAAGTTTTTGAAAGTTGTCTTTGAAACATCTTCTACGGGATTATCATCACACTTTGAACAGATCTTGATTCACACCGTGTGGCATGTTCAGATCTCTGGCTTGAAAGGAAAAGAGAGCAGAAGAAACAAGTTTATTAAAAGGTATTTCATTTTCACAACAGAGATGCAAGACTCGCCTCTGTATCTTTGCCATACTCCATATGTATAGCTGATGGAACTATTTCAACACATGAATTATTTACTCAACTTTAATCCAAAACAGTTCAGTCCAGAGAACCAAATTAGATCTTCCCACATATTTCAGCTTTCAAGACTAGACATAAATAAAAGACGCACGCTAGATGAAAGATAACTTAAAGATTTTGATAATGAAATCGATGCATCATCAAAGGCATCTCTTTCATGAATTAGTTATGACAAATAAACATGACTCACAAGCAATGCAAAATATTAAAGTGGTGCAGCAATATACATAAAAGCTCACTTTAACGTATCCAGGACTGTCAATTAGAGAGCTAATAAGTTTATTTATTCATTTTTTTTGGAGGGGGTCACTATGTGTGGTTAGTAATATAATGTTAAAGCAAACTTTGCTCCTGTTTTACATGTAGACTAAAAGAGTAATAGCACCAGACCTAACTGTCATCACCAGGCGAAAAAAAAGTGACGCCCCGTTCAAAACAAACTGCATTGCATCATAGTGTACAGACATTCCTTTTGGTAGATAAATTGGTACGTCTCTCAATAGATTCCTCTCTGTATTGTCTCTGAGTATCAGTGCAAAGCATCGAGCCTGGAAGAACCCTTTGTGCTTTCATTCTGAGGGACTGACGCCAAAAAAACGGCAGATACACCATTGATGTTTTTGAAAGCTGAAAACTTTTCTTCCATTAAACGTCATTGTAGTAGCACTGAAGAAAATCTCAGCATGATGTTACGCTGTCAACATTTGGCCAATTATCCTTAAGAATAGGAAAAATCTACCACCAAACAATGAAATGGAGGAGAATGTTCTCCTGAAGTAAAAAATACACTTGTGAGGCCTTGAGAGAAACCTGGTCAAAAACTTTACCTGATCAAACAGATTTTAAGTAGATTCCAAACTTTGACCTCATGTTTTGGCTGCTACAACTAAATCCTAACCTTATTGCTAACCTTGTTTACTTTGCTTAACCTTTTTATGTGAGGAACAGGTGTGAATTGCTTGCCCTCTTTGTGGTATCATCACATAATCCAATTTGTGGTAGAGGAGATTTCATTGAAATTGCCTCAGGAGCAGATAATATACTGCCAGTAGCTGTTTATAACATTGTTAATTTTTTAGGGTGGATTATTCCTTTAAATTAAGCCTTAAGATTTACTTGCCAAGTGTTTTCTGCTGCTCCCTGTATATTAATCTCATTAGGAGAGCTCTATAGGAAGTGGGCAAGGCATACTCCATTATTTATGGAAGTGTAATTATCTATGGTGTCACAAGCAGGCAGGAATTTACAGGACCCCGGTTCTGCATCAGCACAATGGCTAGCTAGGTAATGAAGCGAACACACCTCCGGGCACTACAATACACTATCTGATGTGCTCCACTGTTTTCACTGTTGCCTTTGCTACACCATTCTACACTACTGCAGTACATTTCAGGAGAAACATGCCAGTCTCAAATAGCAGGATCACTTCTATTAAGTTGTAATAATAATGTATATAATATGAATTTATATATTAAAGGAACAGTGTGTAGGATTTATTGGCTTCCAGCATTGTAGTTGCAATTGGAACCCTCTTCTTCTAAGCTTAAAGCAGAAACTACAGTGGCCAAGAACCGTGCAACAAAACTCCCTATGTAGAGCCGGTGTTTCAAGGTTCAACTTGGCGGACTCTGTGGAAGATGACCCGCTGTACATATAAAAGGCTCATTCTAACATAGCAAAAACATAACGATTCTTTATTTTCAGGTGATAATACATCAATAAAAACATAGTTATGAACACTGTATTCCATTTCTTACATATTCTTTAAATAGAGCTCTCTAAATCTTACAAACTGGAGCTTTTAAAAACAGTGATAGAAATAAAAGATAAAATATAAACCAGATTAATCAATCAGCTCACATAAAGAAGTGTTTGTTTGTACACAGTTTCTGAGATGTGACGATGTGCTCTCCGTCTAATTTATTGTAGGTAGAATATGTTTGTGCTTTGGATGAGGTCTCCTTGGGCTCCGGTAAATTGTGACGTACATGACATTTTAAAGAACATGATTATTTAATTATTACAAATACAAATTATTATTAGTTGTAGCCCTCAACTTTAGCTGGCAGCAAGCAAGACAATTTGCAAATGCAATTTCTGTTCATATTGTCATTAGTATTACCAGCCCACAGTTCACAGTTGGTGTTGTAAAAGTTGGTTTTCCATGACGGATTCACATTTTTATGGCGTAGCGACTGATTTAGCATTCAATCTGACATTCCACACAGTTAAAAAAAAACTTTTCCTCAGACCAGTTCAGCACAGCCTATTATCACATTTTTTGAGCATGTACTGACAAGAACTCAACTTTTTTTTCGTCATTTTACAAAACGGTTGTCAATTGCACTGCTACTGTAGGATATACAAACATATGCAGTGTTCATAGTATATGTGTAGGTCATTGTGATAGTGTAGTATACAGAGAGGTGGGGAAGGAAAGAGACAAAGATTGAGAGAGAGGAAAAAGGCTACACAGAGGTAAAGGAAGGCAGAGGCAGAGACAGGAGTCATCCAGGCTGGCTGGCTTTCTCTTTTAGGCCAGCATTTCAGTGTGTGTACAGACTTAGCAGCAGCTTCCACAGCAGCTGCTGCAGCAACGATGGGGTCATTTACATATAAATGAAAGTTGCCGATCACACGCTGCTGACCCCATTTATTTCAGCGGACAGACAGACAGGCAGGCAAGGCAAGCGCCAGCGAGTTGCCGAATTACTCCAAATTACTGCATTTCCATCTCCACATCAGGCCTGTCAGGCCTGCAACCATCGTCCCAGCAGTTTTTTCACTTCCCCCTCGTCCTCCGCGCACCCACCACCAGGTCTGGAGTGACTCTAATTGGCAGTGGTGAATTTAAAGGACCTGTCAGTGGCTGAGGCTGTCACCACCCAGGACAGCACAGCAAAGAAACAACATATCCAGCTTATCACAGCGCAGCACAGCATTGCACAGCATAGCAGAGAAACAACACCGTCAGGTTAGCATAGCACAGAAACAACATAGTCAGGTTAGAATAGCACACAAACAGCATAGTAAACTTTGCACATCACAGTGCAGGAATAACACAGCTCAGCTCAGCAGAGTGTAAGCAACAACCAGCTCATCATCAGGCACAAATTTATCGTTGGATACAACACCCTGTGCCACACTCACATTCATCTTTCACCTCCTTATTTTCACTTTTCTGTTAAATGTTGTCTCTTAAATGTCTCTTAATTTTCTTTTTTAAATATATTTTTATAATCTTATTAAAACTCCTATTTAAACCCCAGTTTCCAATTTTACTTTCATCCTCCCACGTTGTCCTTCTCTCCCTCCATCATGTTCTCTTCCCATGTTACAGTCTCACGCCACTGGATTGCGTGAGCATCTGGATTTGCCAGATGCCCCACTAGCATCTTCATCACACTCCTTCCCTGCACATGCAATCACTTATATATTCACACACGCACACACACACACACACACACACACACACACACACACACACACACACACACACACACACACACATCCTATAGCCTTAAGTACCACAGTACTTTAGGTCTCAAGGTTTTACAAGACAGATGAATGCTACAGGCCTGCATGATCTTAATGTGACAGCTGTGTCCTTTTCTAGGCGGCAACACACTCATGCACACATACACTAAGTATGTACTCCACACACATTTCTGTATTATTTTCTCATATTCTAAAAAAGAGAGTGATGAACCCTCATAGCGAAAGGCAGCAGTGCTAGTACTTGTAGCAGCTTTATTTAGCTGGTAAAGCAGCCTCTCTTCCTTCTTATTTGTCTCTTTTCTGTCTCATTCTTGGTTAGCCAAGCACGCACCCTTATTAGTTCATTAAAAGGACTCTGCCGCTGCTGCCTGACTTTGGTATAAGCAAGGGAAAGAGGGAAAAGAAAAAGGGAGAGAGTCAAAACACCACTCTCTAATTACTCAAGATTGATGCATCCAGTGAACATCCTGGTAATCAGTGTTGTTTTTATTTGTTTAATGGTAGGACAGGGATCACAGGCAGGCTGACCCTCTGTGATCATTAACAGAATTAATGCAGGCAGAAGCACACGCAACTCCTCTCTGCTTGCCTGGTTTGGAAGCAAGTGTCAGAGTGTTTGTTTGTGAATGTCTCTGAGAGTGTGCGTGTGTGTGCACATGTTGGTTTACATTTGAATTTTGATTACATCAATGAAGACTAACATTAACCAGCCGCCCAGACACATCTGGATTCACTTAGAGGGATGGACATCATTCTGTATGTGATCACTCCAGTGTGGAGCTCGTGCACTTGCTGTGTCTGCTGTCATCACTGTATGCCAAATTTAGTTTTGCCAAGAATATTGTAATGAAGTTTCCTGATGTATTTGTGATTTGATAGTGGTGTTACCTGTGTCTCTGCTTTCTTTTTTTTTTTTAAGATTATTTTTTTGGCCTTTTCAACCTTTATTTTTGATAGAGACAGCTGAAGAGTGACAGGAATGTGGGGAGAGAGAGATGGGGAATGACATGCGGGAAAGAGCCACAGGTCGGATTTGAACCCTGGGCTTCACGCCGCCCCTGTGTCTCTGCTTTCTACTATGTAATCACGTTGCACTAGTAAAATAACAAAATCATCCCAATGTAATTCTAATTTGTGATGTTTGGATGCAGCTCTGTTGGATAGCAGAAAACTTGCTTGAGGCCAAGGCAGACATTGGCACGCATGTATCATGATGATATGAGGTGATGACAGATATATCAGTGTAATGTGTTGGCACACATGCCAAAAGAAACTGGAGAACAGTTAACAGCAGTATTTTTATCTTTATTTCACTTTGATTTTTCTCTTTCATTTAGAATGATTCAAATATCAAATGTCTTCATTCATTTCAAGACTTATATCTTTATGTGTCTTTATTATTACCAATATATTACCAATGGACAGATTTTTGAGGCCAATAACAAAATCAACATTTAAGTGTTTTTAAAAAATGGATAACAATCTCAGTCGACATCTCAATTTTTGTACATAACAAACATTTTGACACAATCCCTTCAAGTTGTTTTAGCATTCCCCTGCCGTGTACTACTCCTGCATGCAAACTTGTCACCTTTTGGTGAAATGCGCTGCTCTGAATCCAAAATGGGGGTGGTCAGATAGAAAGCCTGCCTTCTCAGACTTTTTCCAATGCTGGCACAATACTAAAACAAACTGTGGAGACAGCTCAAACTGACTGGCATAAAGAAAGACAATGGAGCGTGTGGATGCGAGTGCATCATGCTGTTACCTCTTGTGTGGGAAAAGGCAAAAAAAAAAAAAAAAAGACAAACAGCTTAGGTTATGTTAGCTAGCTAGCTAATTTTCCAACATTGTTACATCAGAGGTCCATCTTAGTCTAAAGGTCCAACCTGTAAGTTTCACTAATCACATTTCAATGAACACATTGATATATGATAGAGTAGCTAAATATTTTATAAGCTGTAGTAGATTGGCTCATTTACAGTGAGCAGTGGTGCAGTAACCTGGATGTAACACAACATTATTGTAAGTGTTCTCTTATATTGTTCAGTCTTACATTTTGAGTAATGACACTGATCCTAGATCAGCACTTAAATGCAACTTTTGCCTCAAGTTTATTCTATTGCATTCTGATAAATTATACTACAGGGGAGAACACGGTAAAATGAAAACTTTTTACATTTTAAACAATCATCTTATCTTATATTGATCTTGTTCATTATTTTAATCTATCTTGTCTGAGGCCTTTTTGCCTGGTTACTGAATCCCAATATTGATACATCTGCGTTAAGCTAATATCAAACAATTTACTTTTAATTTACTGAATTTAATCTACTGTTGGCAGGTTTTTATCACTCTCAAGCATTGGTATTGGCCTAAAAAATACAGTATCGCTGAGGCTGTATCATGTACCACTCTGTTCTTTTTTCCCTGCTTCGACTTGTCTGTATGCATCTGCTGAGATTCCTTTACTTTCCATCTGTCATTGCTCTGAATGGAAGTGACAGTGCACGCATTCATTTCTGTTGTACATGGATACTGTAAGGAGCATATGGGTTTGGATGAAGTCGTGGAAAAATGGAGGGCGTGAGTGTAATGGAGGCAGCCACTCGCAAAGATGGTACTCTAATTTCATGGTAATTAATTAATGTACAGTAGCTGTTTGCTGGGGATCGCCAAGCTGCCCCTGGGGGATGTCATGCTATGTAACTGGCAAATGTCATGACTCCCACTGACAGGAGGAAGAGGGTAGTCTTAGAAGGGTCAGTGGGTAATTAAAGTTGATAGAGAAAATGGACTGAGTGTTAACTGTTGATACAGATTGTAGATTTTAATATTACATGCCCCAGAGTTAGCTATTGAAATGTCTGTTACAGTAAGGGCCAAGACCCAGAATGGATCTTTACATGACAGCAGATGTGATGTTAAGCCTCAGCCCGAATGCAAAGTTTCTGAAACTTGTGTCTCGAGCTGCAAAAACTTAAGTGTGGGTGTTGAAGAGAAAATCCAGTGAAAGAAGAGCAGCAGAAAAAGCTCTAAAGTCCTATACTATATGTGGGATATATGTGACACACAGCAGAACACCGAGATAGTAAAAGTGGGAGTAAAATATGCAAAGGTCTAAATCCTCTCTTCATCTTCATCAGGAGCTCTTAAGACTCTCTGAGACATGTTTCCTCTGGTGACCAAGATTTCCTCTGCACTCATCGCTCACTCATACATCTGTGCGTGTATGTGTGTGTGTGTATAGGTGTTTATAGTGGCTTAACAGCCTCTGCAGCCTGTCTTCAAGTGGGACATATGAAATGATTTGTGCTATGAATCATGGGTTTCACTGCTTCACACTGCAGTGGGATGTCTAGGATGTTAATGAAGGCCTAAAACTGCCACTGTATCTTTGAACTGAGAGGGAGAAGAGGAGAATTTAAAAAATGCAAAAGGAGAGAAGGCAAGAACTCTGAATTTAGTTTTAAGAGGGATGCAGATACTTCATGGGACCAAAGAGTTTTGAAGGGAGGGCAAGGAAGCTAAAGAAAGTTGCATAGACTGCTGCATGTTGAATCTGTATGTTGGAGCTCAAATGTAACTAATATCCTGCATGTAGATGTAAACATTCTTACAACGAACATTTCATCCCGCACACACTTGCACACACACATGCACACACATGACAGAGAGGAATGTGAAACATGGAGACCTTGAAGGCATTTTAAACCGTGGCTGTCCTACTGTCCTACCTCAGGCTAACCTCCAGCAGCCCCGGCGATGTAGTGTCAGCAATGACATTGGGATTCTATTAGCAGGTTGTGCAAGGCGCTGGCCCCCTGCCCTGTGGTGAGACCTACCATTGATCTGTCATGGGAGATGGCTGCTCCCTGCTCCTCGCTCCCATAGGGCTCAATTTGAACCTTTCCAAAAACCAGGACCGAACCCTCTGCTTGAAATCTACCTGGGGAGCAGAGAGAGAGGAGAGCGGAGTGCTCAAGGTCAGGCGTGACACTGTGTGTGCAGATAAAGACGACTGGGTATGGTCGACACAGACCATAATGGCCAGTGAAAAGTGAGGTTATTTGTTATCGATTCCCAATGAGGGAAATCACCGGGTCTATATAGCGCTGTTTACGGCCGTGCGACGGCTGCATGTGTGTGTGTATGTGTGTGTGTATCAGACGGTCGATGTGAGGCCGAGAGAATCCTCTGAAGGACAGAGAAAAGAAATGAAAGTCTTTCTCTTGCTCCCTGGCGCTCTCTCTCTCTCTCTCTCTCTCTCCTCTCTCTCTCTCTCTCTCTCCTTCTATTTTGAATGAGTGCATAGTGATCCGTTTTCCCAGCCAGACTCATTTGTATTTTTACTGAATTACCCCGGATGCGCAACCTGAACCCACTTAAGCATGTCACTTAACGTTTGTTGAAGTTAGCCAAGACAGGGCCCTCATCAGGTTTCAATGAGGGAGGCTGTGGCTAAGTGGCCACTTGTCATGTTTATTTATTTCATTTTTTCCCCGATTCCCACATGATGCCCACGTCGGCTGTCCAAGTTGTTTAGAAAGAAATGCAAGACCAGAGGGAGAGACAAGGGCTTATGATGAATATATAAGTACCATATATCATCTATTGTCTGTTGTGTTTCAAAAACTTGTTAGTCCTTAACTTTTTTAAATGGAGCTGGCTGTTATTATTAGGTTGTTCGAATAGAGCACATTTTCTTTAAATGTAGGTGAGAGGTCTCAATGAAAATTTTGCCTCTGGGGGCAATGTTTCTGGCTTTCTGGTGTAGCCAGCAGATATCCAGAAAATGGATAGCGGATATCCGGGCCAAGACCTCTGAACTACGAACGCAGATAATAAAAAAGACAATAAAAACCTAAATCAGACAATAGCTGATGGACAGGATTTCGGCCAATGCATTCCACCTCTTTTGCTCTCCATGTGAACTGTTGCAACCAAAGCCCGCTCAAACTTGACTGGTCAATACTACCTGGACTACAAATGGAAACCAGAACGCTCCGGATACCAAAATCTTTGTCCCTTGCTTACAGATTCAGCATTGATCTGCAGATATCTGTTTATAGAGATAAGAGAGAGGTTAAATACGCAAAAAAAAAAGTCTTTTCTCATTGTGGAGGTATTTGAATAATCTTGAATAAAATGTGTTTACATATAGTCACAGTGTCTTTTAATCCTTTTTGACTTACACAGTATGAAGCAGTGCTAGGAAACACAGGGGTATATGTGAATTAGCGGTATGGAAGTACAAACAGAACAGAATATTGAAATTGCCCCCACGGGCGATTCTCGGCTGTGCTGTGGCAGTGAGACACTTCCTGGTGCTGCTCCATTTTATATGTATGAAAATCTCTCACGGATCCATGATATACATTATAGATGAGGGCTCCCGTTCTGCACTCCAGTCACTGGAGCAGAATTTTCCATGATACGCACAACCCACCACCACCACCACCCCAACATTGCCGCCCACTCTTCTCCTCTCTTTCTCTCATCCCTCTCTCCATTCATTTCTCCTTCCATATGCCCTCCCATTGGAGCGTTGTTTCATCCCTCTCCAGCCCTTTGGTCTCTTATCATTTCATCCCTCCATAAGTCAAACCTTACATCTTTACTTCCACCCATTCGCCCTTCCTTCCTTCACTTATTCCGCCCCTCCCCCATACCATGGAGCGAGCGAGTGAGCGAGCGAACAAGCGAGGAACATGTGACCAGAGAGGTGGGAGCCTGCTGGGCCTCCCCCTGCAGTGCCACCATACGTTGATTTGTCTCCTCCGGTTCCATATTGATTTTGTTTTAAACAAGGGAAAAATACAAGAAGAATGAGGTGCCGGAGGTGACATGAAATAAAAAAAGAGGTAAGGGGGAGAGGGAGTGAAAGGGGAGGAAAGAGAAAAGAGGAAAAGTCCTTCTTTGTATCAAATCTATGTGTTGGGTCCCAGGTGGGTTCAGGGTATTATCGGGAGGTTACTGTATAGAGGGTGAACTCAAAAAGAAGGGGAGATGGAGCAGAGAAGAAGAGAGGGAGAGTGAGATCCTTTATTTAAAAATCTATTTTATTCCCACCCTTTACTTTGTGCTTGCTAAATGGATTCTGGGGTTGGCTATGTGGCAAATGCATCTCATTCTACGTCATGGTACAGTTCCTGCCTTAAAATGATTCTCTGCTTAGTTCAATTTAAGTTGTGTGCAGAATAATCGATCCCCCCATTAATTCTACTTAGCTGAGCTTCACAGTACAAGCCTGGGCTTGACTGGTCCACCAAGGCCAGCGCTGCTGAATGGCTGACCTTTACACGGCTCGGACTGCCATTGATTTTCAGCAGGACTTATTTCATGAACTGGGGTTTGGGACAGGGCACCCAGATGAAGATGAACTATGAGGCAAAATCAGTTTCTTTGGCCCTTTTCGTTTTCTCTGCACTCGTCTCTCCTGTTTCTCGTTTTTCCTCCGTCCTCTTTACTTTGGAATTAGTACTGTACACTGCATTGGCTGAGCTCCGTGGGTGGCACAGTCTGAGAGCAAATAAAGCGTCCCCTGTGTGACCGCCCCCCTTGAGCTAAGGAACCCCCATGTCCTGTCAGTGAAGTGTTTGTGTGTGCGTGTGCTTTATGCTCATGCTTTAGTGTCTATGTATGCGTGTTTCTTTCCATGCTTGAGTGTATGTAGGTTGCATTGTTAAGTGCTTTAGGATGGCTCTTTCTGTGACATAGCCCCTTGGTATTTGCAGTTAGGAAATAATGCAAAGCAGAGAGTGTGAACAAGCCATTAGAGCTCCCAGGACTGCCCTCAGAGCCAAAGAACTGTGGAAAACAATCCTGACCTCCGTGAAACGACAGACACAACATCTACCTCATGACTGCTCGGGTGAGGAGGAGGGAAAAGAAAGAGAGAACTCATCTCAAATCCCAAATGTAATTTTGGTAGGATTTTAAAGTCCTATATTGCATGACGTTAAACCTTTAAGTCCTAATTGTTAGACGAATGTGCTCAGATGAACATCATTAAAATGAATAAATTAATAAATAATAAAAGCTAGGACAAGGAGGGGAGGAAGTGTAGGAGGCATCTGAGTGTGATTTAGCTCGAGTTCATACAGAGTGCACAGAGTGTCTCCTTTTCTTCCTCCCTTCGTCTCTGTCTCTCTCTTCTTGGCCTGCATTAGCTGTATATCAGTAACTGTATAAAAAAAACATATTTAAATTTAATACCTGCTCATGAATATATGCATGCATACAAATGTCCCTGGATGGTGGGAGGCTCGAGGGGCAAGCAAGGTGATGGGCTGTCAAGGATGTGGCTGTAAAAATGGAGGAGGGTAAGGTGTGAGAGTAGTGGGGAGGATGGGGCGGTGAGGAGGCTGGACAGGTGTTTAGCATTTTGATTTCACCTCAAGTTAGGCCATTATAACTGGACGATATGCCCTATTCCTCACTAGAGGTCTTCACCCAGAAATGATTATCTACTGTGTGCCAATATCCCTAATATCCGTGTGGATCCAGATGGACATGATCGGCTGTGATCACACAGTACGTCATAATCACAGCAGGAGAAAATATTTTGGGAAATTAGTGCTGGTGCTCTCTCTGTGTTAGGGTCTGCTCAGAACAGTTTGCATTGGGTTTAATTATACTCTGTTACGATCGGGTTTGACTGTACTCAGACCTCTTCTGTAAAAAAACAAAAAAAAAAACAAACAATTTTTTGCTGGCTCTGCTGTGCCAAACCATAAATCGCTCTGTGGTGTAAGTGCATCCTGGAGAGTCTAAGCTCTTAAAACATCCGCATCTTTAGAAATGAACACACACAACACAACACAATTCTACTCCAAACCACATCCACTCACCCACTCCAAACCCTACCAATGAAATAAGCCACCCAAGGCCATGGGAGGTAGTGTGGAGTGGGAGCTGGCAGAGACACTTCCAATGTGTTTTCTGCTCCAGTGCTTCTTGTTCTCACTTCGTCAGAGTGTGTTTGCTGCAGATTGGGAGAAATGGCGAGAGGTCAGGCCGGTGTACTGCTTGTCTGGCCCCCAGGTTCTGTGCAGTTCAAGGTTGAACCAGACACAGTGAGGAGGGGGGGCGTTGTGTTTATTTAGCAAACAGTTTTAGTGTGTTGCAGCATCAGACTTGAGAGGAGGAGGAGACGAGAGACGGGGCTAGAAGACAGGCCTGTCCCCTTTGTTTGGTCGTGAATGCTCTTATAGACAAGCAGGGATTTTCGAAGTGTCAGGATGAAACATAAGCAGGCTTTACAGCCAAGGCCTGGAGTGGTGGGAGAGTGATGGAACCAGCAGAAGTCGCAGGTGACAGAATGCTGTGTGCGTGTGTGTGTGGCTGTGTGTCTATGTACGTGTGTGTGTTTGTGAGTGTATGTGTGTATGAGACGTGGGGTATTGATATGCTGGGAATGAAGCTTGGAGCAGATGGACAGAGCAGGCTGGCCCTGTGTCGATCCTGTGAGCTCTGGCTCCTTCTTGCAATCCCCCCTTTGATGGACACACACACACACACACACACACACACACACACACACACACACACACACACATACCAGGCAACAGAGTCCAGATTTCAGCAACTTGGTCCTATAGGATAACAAATTGTCGATCATCCTATCATTAATAATCAGTATGTCATACTGATCCGTAGCTATGGCAGATGTGGCTGGTTAATGAGACCGAATGGAAAAGTCCTCCAGTGGCGTATCACAGTAGACAGCAGGATTTGGGGAAGATGGTGTGTGGAGTGAAGGCATATGCACGGTGAAAGGAGAGAAAAGAGTTACTGGATGAAACCCACTACTGTTTTTTAAAATAAAGTAGTTGATTGAGGGTAGTATTGTTTCACTATCATAGTTTTTTTTTGTCTTCGTGTCTGTTTTTTTTTGCCCATCTCTCTCTCTGGCACCTCTTTGACTTCTCTCCAATTCAAAGCCAGCATGCTTGGCTGCGTCCCTATCTCCCTCCCTCCTTCCATCTATCTCTATCCTTCCCCTGGCTTCTTCCTCTCCTGGTCCTCTCCCCTCATAGGAGGGGTGACATAGGGAGTGGAGGGGTAAAAAAGTGCAAGTGCTGGTGAATTGCTAATAGGCAATCATAGTGCTCAGGACAAGGATGCCTACTGGAGGTCTAGGGACCATTAAAGAAACGTCAACTCGGCATAGGTATGCCAAGAATTATGAGTCAGTGGGTAGGCAACATTCTTGGCTCCTATTGGTCAGGGCAGCAGGCCGTAATCTGTCACAATCCTGGAGTTGCTGTGACAGCAGCAGGAGCATTCTGGGCTCAACACAGAGGGTAAAGGAAACATGCAGCTAAGGGTGTGTGTGTGTTTGTGTGTCTCCATCTATAAGCCTATATGAGTGTGGTTAGTATATGTAGGGCTGCACAATACAATGACAATACAGAAACTGATGTATCTTAAGTCATGTTGATTAAATTGTTGTCATTTGTAGTGTATGTCTTTAATGCATCTGAATGTAGTTAATCACATCTACCAACTTATTACTGTGCGTGCGTCATTTCTATGGGTTTAATTCAGATTGGGAAGTCAAGTTCCACCTAGCTGTTTTAAGCGGTTTTCTAAACCAGTGGAACTCCAGTGGAACTGTAGGATGGGCAGCTACAGAAAAAAGTGCTACGTGAGTCGTGTGGCTTCAGCGGACATGATGCAGAACAAAACATAGCTAATGTTTTTCTGTCGTAAAACAGTTTTTTGAGAGGAAAACATGAGCAATTTGTGTCATCATCTGAAGCACAGCCATGTCATACAATATGATGTTGTGCATGCCCGAGACAGAAAATCACACATGTATCCAGAGCCTGTTTCGTCTAGTACGCAGACCCTTAAAAATAAAATACCCTAACATGTCCCACTGTACTATATATAGTATTTTATCCCATTTAGACAGTCTCAAAAGATTTTACACCTAGCCTGTATTTTAGGTGATATTAATGACGGTTCTGTTAATTGTTCAGTATGTGAAAATCTTGTAAATGTTGTATTTAAAACATATTGTTGCATGTATTCTTACTGAGGTAAATGTTAGAATCAAATCATGATATGGATTTGAGGTCATATCTTGCCCCAAGTGCACATGCTTTGCTGCTGTACATGATGCTGTACATCATTATTGTAGTTGTAACCCACCAACGGTCAGGCAGGACATAATCTTCAAAGCAAATATCAAGGCAGTAGCCAGATAGGAAACATGGCGTCAGTGCATAAGGGCACCTTTAAGCATTAAAGCCTCACACAACTCTGGATCTGTAATTCTGTCACGGAACATATCCTCTGCCATTTCGCTACTTCCTGCTCACTCTGGACCCTCGCTGTGGCGCATGCTAGGATTGGCATGATGTTGCCCTTCTGAAGCCACTGGGTTGGGTCTGTCGTCGTGATCTTATCTTTCTAAGGACAGTTCCTCAAAATGAACCGAAGAGCGTAAACCCCATCAAACAGCAAGCAGAATAAGAAAGAGAGAGGGAGAGAGAGAGACAGAGTGTGTCTGTGTGTGTGGGAGAGATGTGAGCCCACCAAAAGCTTAAGCCTCCAGTGTGCTGTGCAGATAAGATTCATTAGATAGGTCGGTAAATGCAAGAGAGAGGCAAAGCAAGGCAGACACAGAGAGAGAGAGAGAGAGAGAGAGAGAGAGAGAGAGAGAGAGAGATTGAGCTTGCTGCTGCTCCAGCATTTGTTGACACAGATTTACAATGAGTCTCCCACTGCTTCACGCATTACAGTAACACGCCATGTCAATAGCTCTCTGGGCTTGAAAAGCAGCCGTGCCAAAGATGTCTGGGAGTGATGCCCTTCCCCTGATAACCAAAGTGTGCCTCATAAGTCAGGAAGTGGAGTAGAAGGAGGGGCAGAGAGGGAGCAAAGGATGTTTTTTTGTCTTTTTGTTTCTCTTTTCTCTTATTATTAAATCCCCACCCACTCTTCTCTGTCCATCTCTGCATCTTCTCAAACATACTTCCCTTTTCTGTCACTTCTCTATGATCCTTTTCCTCTCCCCTTCCCCATCTCTCTTCGTCTCTTACCCCTCTCTCCCTCTGTTTCTCTTTATCTCTTGGACGCCCCGCTACAGGCTCAGTAGGACAGGATTTAGGCATTAGCTCAATCCCCCTATCTACTCCCCCTCATGATTGCACACTGTTTCTGTCACCCGCATACCCTAGTCCACTGCACAAGTCTTGTAGGACTCAGAGTCTCTTATACAAGTACTGGTGGAGAGCTTAGACTCCACAAGACAGGAAGACATAATCAAGTAGAAGGACAAGCATGGCGCAAGAGCGAGAAACAGTGTCTGTGTGAAGGTTTGGGACAGTGGTAAGTTAACTCAGAGGTGAGATTTTGATGTGGTATTTTCAGTTAATCAGACTCTCTACAGAAGTAATAAAGTGTTTGATGAGAACCAACATCAGCTCATGTCATGCAGCTCTGTCTGCTGAGTCATGGGGCGCCACAAATGAGGTGGGCTTTTTTTTTTTTTTGATGTGTGACATTCACCTTCATGAAATCTTGATGAGAGCTGAGTTCTGCTGTCTGTGTAATGAGGGCTGTAGCAGTCAGACAGCTGGCCAACCACTCCAGCTAGTAAAGCTATGATAATAGAGAGGGCTGGAAAGCCTTTTGGAAAGCAATCGGTAGATGAACTTCAGGCTGTTTCTGGGAGGCAGTTAGTGTTTTGGGGGGAGAGATGAACAGGAACTTGGATGGCATGAGACAACAGAAGGTCTAATGGTCTTAATCAGATGTAGTAGTGGTGCTAGTAATAATGGTGGTACAGATTGCACATGTTTGTGAGTTAGCTGTGGCCTCATTGCTGATTCATGTAATACAAGAAGCATTCAGTGTAGCAGATGGATATCAACAGTCGTGTTCCAAAAAGAGCTATTCAGCCTTTGAAAGAAGTAACACTTACTCGTACAAAATAACCACAAAGCAAAACTGCACTTTCTTAACAAAAGCACGCGTTTCAATCTTTGAATGACTAAACTCACTTTTACAGAATGCAAGTTCGTAGGGTGTTTTTTCTTCAACACGGATGTAGCATTGTTGAGTAGAACTTCATTTGTTCTCGTGATACGGACTAGCTGAGGTCTGCAGGTGTCTGTCAGTCCATGTCAGCGCCTCAAGCTCTAAATCCTGTTGGTTCTGATAGGACTCCCAAAGCTTATAGTGGCTGCCATCTCCTCAGCACAAACTGATGCTCCTTATCAGGACCACCACATTGCTGCCCCCAGCACATTTTCACATATGGGTAAATTATAACTCACATGGCGCAAACATTTTCTCACATGCATTCAATCACATGTATGAACATGCTCACATGGATTCAGTATATTTACACAGGGAAGGGCAGCTTTAGCATGAGTACATCAAAGGTTATTCAGACACGCATATACAGATACCCACTCGTATGTAAACACACCACGTGTATATCAGTGTCAGTGTTTAACCAGATCTTGAATTTAAGAAAACTTATTGTAACTGATGATACCGCTTTGGTCGGGGTTTATGTTGAAATGATTTGTTTATTAATTGATTAGTCAGTGGACAAAAATGTACTAATCCTTTATCTTTTTTCAAGCAAAAAGGGGCAAACATTTAATGATTTGATCTTTAGTTTCTCGGACATCTGAACCTTTGAACTATCAGTTCAAAAACATCACTTTGTGATGTGCATTTTTACTATTTTCTTACATGTGTAATGATAATAATAAACACAGAAGCAGCAAAAGAAACATCAAACATTCAAACAGTAACACTAAAAACACATCAGACTAGTTTGTAGACCAAATGCATGTATGTTATGTACATTACATGTGTGAGGATAAATAAGGTGAGACAAGGTGTAAACAAAAACTCCCCCTTTGTTTAGCTTAAATATCTCACATATAATATGACATGTAAAGAGTGGACGCTCGTCTACTGTCTACTCTTCTGTGTAGTTTAGTTCATGGTGAATGAATAAAGAACCAGAAGTGAACCTAGACTCTGTTCGGAGAGAAATGGGCATTCTTTTGTGGTAAAATGCATCATAATGATGTCCTTCACTGTAATACTACACTAATGCCATCACATTTCCATGTAAAAGCGGTGAAATGTCTTTTCATATCCAGTTAATTTACAATATTAAGGAATAGTTCATTACCAAGCTCGAGTAAGCCTTTTAAATTTGATCTTCATTTGTAATTTGTGACATTTTTATTGTTAATGAACAATTATTGTGATTGCAATGAAGCACGTCATAACTATAAATCATTACACCACGGCGCTCTCTCTGCTCTCTACTCTCTCTGTCTCCCTCTTACTGTATACAGTACAGATTTATTAGCTGAAGCTGGGAGCCCCTGGACAGTCACCACTCAGCACTCCCTCAGATCAATAATTGGAAATATTAATTATATCAGCAGAGACGGCCCAGTCAGAAGGGGACTGTTTATGCTCCTGTTACTGAGCAGTGCAGCAACTTGAGCTTTGATGGCCCACTAATATGTATTAATGATCCCAGGACAAACATTACTCTATATTAAACCTGAGTGAAAGCCAGAAGACATCACACATGTTGTATAGCTATTAGAGTTATTTTATTGCAAGTGTTATAAGTAAGTGCTTTTGCATAACTGTTGTAAAAAGACTTTCACTACTGAGAGATGAGCTCCTGCAAAACCAGGACAAGATTTACTGCAATTCTATTTCTATATACTGCATTCTTGTAATGGAGGTTCCTCTTTTTGGATAATATGAAAGTTAAAGACTAGCAAAGTTTGGGGCTTGGAACTGAACCAGGTCTTTGAAACTCTTTCCAAAGCAGTATTATTGTCTTGCTACTGGCCCTCTCTGGGGTTTCAGCAGTGTGGAGTCTGGGACTCTGTACTGCTCAATCCCGCTAAACTCTACTAGTCATGAACTCATTACTGTCGGAGATAGTGCCAACAGTAGACTCCAAATCCTCCACACTACTAACAGGCCAAGTCTGACTACAGTTCCTTGACTTGCTCTGTGTAATTTGAAATCAGACAGTGGAATGTCTTTTGTGGCCTCAGCCCAGGGCCTTTGGCCCTTTTTTGTGTGGCTAATAATAGTGTTGGTAGAAAGATGTTTGTTCCCCAAGCAGGCCAAACGTCTACCAAACTACCAGAATACTGCGGTCAAAGAAAGCACAGATGCATATTGTTCATATGCTCATGCATGCATATCAATTTGTAGCTTGTTTCAGTTAAAGAATACCAGACTATCAGTTGTGAAGATTGGCTAACATAAGACAGCAGGCTGTACGTGTGTATATTTCAAGTCTATTGCATACTGCATTATGTACTGTAGGCCTGGGGGTTTCTATCTCACCCTCCATATAAAACAGCAGCATACCAGTCCTAGGAGCTTTAATTCAACTGACTGGAGGCTCAGCTGGGCTTAATAAAAGCACATGAAACTGTAGATTTGTCAAAGCCCTTAGAGTGAGAAAGAGAGAAAGACCAGGGCCTGTAGAGGGAAAACAAAAACTCTATTTTCTACCAGAGTAGAAAGATGAATAGTAACTCACTTGAAGGTTGTGAAGTTGTTGTGAGTCATCAGAGAAGCGTGTTTGTTCACTCTATTTGTAAAAAATGTCACTAATCATACTAATCCTCAGAAAGGTGCCTCCCACGTCCATTTAGGCTGTCTCTTCAACATACTCTATATATATTTTACAGCTTCTCTCCTGCACATAAATGCACCATAAGTCAGCACAGGCTTGTCAAAGAAGTATTTTGACTGCATGACCATACATTGTTCATTGAACTCAATTTTAATATTCCTTTGTAATTTTGTTTTTGTATTAAACGTGCAGATCTCACATGTCTGCAAGTCTGCTTTCATACAAAAAACACGTTCAACAACATGCTAGACTAGAAATGTTTGACAATGATGTATACTTTATGTGATTTGTAGGGCAGAAACGGTGTCTTTTAAGAAGTGTTTTCCAGTAAACTCAGCAATATTTTCCTCATGGATCATCGAATTCAAATAATACTGAACAAATTCAGAAAGAACAAATATTTGTAGGAGAAAATTATTTGTGCTTCACTTAACATCACATTTGAATTGAGAACATACCCAGCATTAATATTTTGAAAATTCATTTTCAATTATATTAACACCAGGAACGTCACGCCTGGTTTGGTAAACCTTGTTTGATAAACAAAGGTACCTGCGTCACATACACATCCTCAGGTAGATGAACATGGCAAGGAAACAGAACATAAGGACAGCTAAAGTTTCAAACACATTGTCATCATTTGGTCAGTTTATAATTAATGTCCCAAAAAATTACAGTACATTTTTAGCAGGGGTGTCTATAGGGAGGCAGGTGGTTGATTTGTAAATATACAGTGTTTGTACAGTGCAGTTGTGCTGCTCTTTTTCAGTGTGTTTGAAAGTGAAAGGCCGGAGGGTGGAGTCAGAGCCGGAGAAACGCCACTCAGCAGCGAAGAAATCTTATCTAAGATTTGCAGGCAGCTTTCTCTCTTTCCTTTTCTCTCTGTATGTCTACTATCTCCCTTACCCTCCTCTCCATCTCTTGTTGTCTTTCCAAAATCTCTCCCCTTCTCTTCTTCTGGTTCTCTTTGTTACATCCTCTGCCTCACCCGACCCAGATTGAAAAACATTACAGTTATTTGTACAGGACGTAGCAGTGACTTTTTCACTCTGTCCATTGTGGGTGTTTCAAGAAGCTACTAGCCCCAGCCCACCAACAACAGAGCGAAAACATACCCTATAGTATCTGGAGTTAATGAATGGTCTCCTTGGAAACAGCAGTACTTAATACATTTCACTTAAAGTTACCATGTCTGTGCATCTGTGAGCACACATATAGTACAAGTGTTACTGCAACCCGCACTTAATTTCTTGTGGAATTCTTCATATGTGTTGAATAGGAATGGAATAAACTGAGAGCCATCAGTAGTGACTGTTCAGTACCATAATGTATTGCTTTCGGGCAAATAAATAGACCATTAAGCTGGCATGTTGGAGACTGAACAGTAACTAGCTTTAGAGAGAGCTGCCTCCCACACACAGGCACCCTGCAGAGACGGCTGAGATCATAGCATGGTAGAGGAGCCATAACGACGGATTTGGCCTCCTCCATCGTGCATTTGAACAAAAATCAACTTGCAGGATGGAAGTATCTTTTGTCCGTTTGACATGTCAAAGGCAAATTCAAAGATTTCCTGTGTTGTCATCAAGGAGCAGAGGGTTGTAAAGTTATCTGTGAATTTGTCTCGAGGATGTTTTTTTTTTTTTTTTCTCCCTCCATTCCGAGGTGTTTCTGTCTCAGAGGTTGCTTTGAAACACGTGTGCGATAGTGTCGCGGTTGATTCTGTAATCTATCTGTACATGCTGTGGAGCAGTGCACCCTGTGGCTTGGCATTAGCATACTGTAGGGTTACTTTGCTCGTGTTGTACAAAGAAAAGAAAGCACTTGTAGATGGGGAGGGAGACGGATGGGGAGCGAGCCAAGAAACAAGGAGCTAAAACCTCAACCTTCACAAGCATAACATCCTCCCAGTTTTCCTACAAAGACTTAGCGGGTGCTAGTTATTATTTACGATGGGTAAATTTATGGAATAATTTCAGTGAGGGAAGGTTACTCAGTTCCTCAAGGTGAAAATGGATACGTTTAGCACTTAATGAATCAGGCCTGGGCCTCTCCCCCATATATCAGCATGTTATTAAGACATTTTAAAATCCCATTATGGTGTTTCTCCTTGAACATGTCATGCTTTTTATTGGACTGCCCTGTCTTTAAATCTGACCTTTTCAGCCATGCTCTGGAATCGAACAGACAAAAATATATACATGACGGGGCGAAGGAATGAAATACACATATGTACAATGGGTATAAAAATATCAGCGTTTGATGGTTTCCAGTGATTTGACTGGGATGTCCGGTAAAGGCAAATAGTTTCTAGCAAAAAAAAAAAGAAAAAAAAGAAAAGATGCTTAAATAGCAGCTACAAATGGTTTACTGTAAATGTCTGAGTGTGGTAAGAGGTTGCTTTCATGTTCCAGTAATCTTGTTAAAAATTTGTGCCACTTTTGGCCCCAATTTTATTAAAATGTTTTTTTATTGTTAAACCTATTTGTTTTGGACTGAATCGTGGGAGGAGGGGAACTGGCATCAGATCTGTGCACTTTAAATGATCTTGTAAGCTTTATGTTCTGCTACAGTAAATAAATACATATTATACATATGTGTGGGTGGGTGTATAAACAGCATGTGTGCTAATATGTGACTCGGGGGCACGTATTCAATTAAAAGAACGACGCTGCGGATGAAACAAACCGATTGTGAATCACAGCTACGTCTTTCAAACTTTTCCTCCAAACAAATCGCGCACAGAGTCTGGTGAGATTGTTCAACTCGAACAACAATAATGAAAAAAGAAGGAGGTAAAATTGGGGAAGGAGGAGAGCGTGACACAAAGACTGTGATGACAGAGGCATCTAATCCAGGCAATGCCATTCTTATCAGGGTCCAGTGGATTAGAGTGAGCCTCCTAACCAGAGAATCCTTCCCAGCCAGATACTCTCCACAGCCCAAGGGCCTGGATCAATAGGCCTGCATTGATCTCTCTCCTCCTGTGGCTGGATTCACTTTTATTAGGACTGCCTTGGCCTCTATCACTCAGACACACATATATGCAGCCTTCCAACCTCTCCACGAGCCTGCCATGAAATACCACAAATGCGAGTGGACATACAGACACACACAAACGCACACATCTTATTTTATGTGTGAACGAGAGCTGAGTTGTTTTGTTTACACAGAATAACCGGCAGCAGAAACACTATACACACTGCATGTCACACACTGTGTCAAGTCAACTTAGTTGCATGATGGTGTTTTGGTTTCCTCTCCAGCCAAGGCTCTTTGATCAGTATCGCAGAACAGCTATTAGTATGGGGGAGAGGGCCTTGACACCTCTGGTTTGTGGCCTCTTGTTGTAGCAACGACAGCCCGAGTCGCCAGCGCTAACCTCTCTGTTGCTCTTTCTTCTCTCCCTCCAGATGACTCGCCCCATCCAGGTGAAACCGGCTGACAGCGAGAGCCGTGGAGGTAGTTGTCTTCTTTTCTTCATCATTTATTCATGTCCCCTTTTCATCTGCCTTATCTAGGCTAATTCTTTTCATTCTTTCCCTCTGATCTCATCTGTTCCACTGCTCTCAATGCAATATTTCTTCAGCCAGCACACTTTTTTTTTTTTAATCTTATCCCAATTCCTTTTGTTCTCGTGTTGCTGCACTTACATACTTAATGTTAGCAATTCGATCATTACAAATAAAGTTTATCAAACCAAACGACGTCTGAATGTATATTAAACACATTATCAGACACAGGAGATTTCGTGGTTTGACTGTCTGTCTCAGCTTGTAACACATGTCTGTCACCTCGTTTCATATATATTGTAGTTTTTGTTTCTGGTTCAGATCCACTGGGTTTGTGGATTCATCTCACATCCTGTGTGCGCCCTTTACTTTCATTTATTAAAGAGCCTGGGTTATTGAAAGTTTGCAGAGTGGTGATGGGCTTCCCTGCTGCCATTATTGCCCCCTATGCCAAATACATTATCACTGCATTGTAAATTATATAGTGATTAGGCTCAATACTGGAAGCCATAGCCACATGTTAAAGCCCACACTGCTTGGTCTGTTTGCATTTGAAACACGACAGTAAATGGTACTGAGGGAGGGAGAAATGGAGCAGGAGCACACACAGCTTGCCAAACAATCAATAAATTTGCAGGGTTCTTGCCAAGATCCTCATTACTTGGCCTTAATTCTGTCGTCTTTGATCTCTCGCGTTTTTGGAGGCTTTCATTTACTCACTGCCTATCTGCATATATGTTAATGGGATGAGGAGGCATCCTTCAAGTCAGTGGCAGAGATAATGAACCTTGCTGTTATTTTTTTGGTGAGCATCTCATGTGTCACCCCATAACAAAGCCAAGTGTCTTTTTGTTGTTTAAAGGAGGAACGCTGTTTTTGGAATTTCTCATCCCGATGGAAGGAGAGAGAGATTTTGGAAATGAAAAACAGGCAGGGAGAGGAAAATGCAAGCACGGTGCCAACTGCATACAGCTGCCGCACTGCACTTCTGAGGCTTTACCTAAAAACCTCTGCCTGTTTTGGGTGAATTAGGATGGCTGGCCACTTTGGCTGCCTGTCAAATACACACAATCTTCAAAGGACAGCATAACCCCTTGAGATGGATGGAGGAAAGGCCAATAAAGATCACTGTCAGTCCTCTGTGTTTTCTTTCTTCTCTCTATTTCTGTTTTTCTTTTCTTCCTTCTCTCGTTCGGTCTTTTTCCTTCATCATCCCTCCTTCTCTCAACCATTCATTCAGAGCTTTAGAGGAGTGGTGAGACAAGCAAAATGGTCTTGTGCTGTCAAGATTGATGTCCCCTATACCTCCATTGATTTTGCCATTGTGGTGCTGTGTGTCCACATTAACAATGACACTCAGCTGTCTCTTTACTTGGTTGTGAGTGGCTGGTTTTAGAGCCCCCAGGGCACTTTGGTCAGTATGGGGTCCTCTTACTGGCCAGCCGTGGGGACCCCACAGAGGAACAAATGAGTGCTGGAACAGACCTGAGAGTTGCACATCATCTTAAATGAACAGGTCAGAGTGGCGCCGCAGGGGCAATCAAACACTAGCGTGACTTTAACGGGTTCGAAGGTAGGAATTGAAAGGGGCAAACAGGGAATCTGTGAAGGGGAATGGATCTGAATGTCATTTATTTCTTTTCTTGTAGTCTGATCCTGCTTCCAGTTTGCTGGCTTGAATTATTTCTGTGATTCACTGACTGGCAAAGATAATTGTGGCTTTCTCCATATCTGGTTCTGTCTTTAGCTGCTCTTGCTTCTGTTAGCTGATGCACTGTGCTGCTGATGCTCCTCCATGCCCTACTTTTATAAGCCTTAGCTTCTTATTTGCTGTAAAAGACTGAAGAGGATTTCATTGTGCTGTCTGTAATGTCAGGGTTATGTAATTATTGCTCTCCCTATTTCACACCAAGACTAAATTTTTGGTCCTTATTTGCTTACTGTTGCCAGAATCCAGATCAATAACTTCAGGACTGAGCAGGGTGTAAAGGAGCTGGAAGAGCAGATGCAAAAAATATTAATTAAGCCTCTCGGTGCAATGGAGGGGGGGACACCAGGGACGGACCCAGTCTGGCCTGCTCTCTCAGGGGCCCCACTGCTAGTCCGATAGGGGCCATATATTCCTCAGTGTTCAGAGTCACACTACAACACACAGTCATACTAATTAGTCCATTAATCTCATTATGATGAGGACCATTCAGATCACCTACGCTAGGTTGGCCGTCCATTAGGGAAAGACCTGTAACTGTGATTTTATGCCTGCTGGACCTGTGCTCCTCCAGGAGCAACTCTCTGGTGTTATTAAAACCAGACGGCCCAGGCCACATCAGTGTACTTTCTCTCTCGCCTGTTGTCATCAAATAGGAAGACAGTAAAACATATTCCTGTTAATAATTCTACTAAATATTTGATGACTCTTGATCAAACTGAGCAGGTTTCCGTTGGAGATGTTCATAGCTTTTTATCTGATGGAACAAACTGGTACACCCAGCCACTCGATAGCTTCACTAAGTCCATATGAGTGAACCACCATGCCTATAGAAATTAAAGGGAAATATACGGTAGAGTAAATCCATCCAAACACTCCGTCAGCCCCTGCCGCCGCCTAACAAAGACACATTGTGAAATGAATATTAATGGCCAATCACCTACCTAATCTAGCAGAACAGCAGCAGTTACACATTGAGCCACCAGCACCGTGAATGTCTCCGTCACTGATGACGCAGACCATTCTGAGATGTTTCTGTTGGGGAGACGTTTAAAGAGGCGCGGCGAGGAGGCAGCAGGGGCCTGTCTCTCTCGTTTTCTCCTCACCGGTCTCTGATATGAAATAGATTGATTTTCCATCACACATGGCACTGATGACTGGCACTGACTGCTGCTGATATTTCATTTTTGAAGGGCTGTTCAGTGCCTCCTTAGAGGGCTTGGCGTCCTTACACAGGATAAATCAGCTTTAACCACTTTGATTTCATCCTAAACCCTTTACCAGCGGCACCCCCCTCAGCATTCCACCATTACTATCTGCCCCTTATTGTTTCCTTTTTTGCCGGCTGTCATTTCATTTGATTTTCTTTTATATGATCTTTTTTTTTCCTTTTTCTTTTTAAAGATCATCTTAAAAGAGCCATCCTGCTCTCGGGGCTAACTTGTTTTTCTGTTTAAGCCCTGCATTTTTATTTGTTCCTTCATGGCTTTTCACATTTCACGGCTTTAACCCATTCTTAAAGTTTGGAGCTCAGAGATTGTCCAGAAAGCAGAAAGAGGACCGGGCTAGCTGTCAGCTGCGGCTCTGTTGGTGTTGCAGCAGGCCTGCCTGGCACAGCAAGAGCTACAGCCCACTGAGGAGGCCTGGATTAGAAACAGGCTCTGGCATTATCAAGGCAGGCCTGCCGCCCACACACACACCCACACAGAGAGGACAAACAGGCAAACGCATACATACCCATACGGCTCTGACAAACACACACACACACAGTGGGAAGTTGGATGAACATGATAATAGGAACACATGTGCACACACACAGGGACATGTCCAGTACAGGTTACATATTTACACAATGTACACGTATGCTGAATGGAATGGGTCAATTTTCTCTCTTGCATGAACTGTGTTTCATGTTGTGGGCCAAGCAGCGGCGTTGCATTGTGTTTGTGTGTTTACTCCTACTGAAGGACAATGAAAAGGTTTGCTCCAGTTCACTGAGATGTGACGGAACAAAGAGAGAGAGAGAGAGACCAGAGCGAGAGGCAATAAGTTAAATGGAGAGTGAGGAAAAAAAGAAAGAAAGAAAGATTGGGAATCTAGATTGAGAGAGCAGGTTTACATGCTCTGTTGCTGTTCTGCGCTCAGTTTTTGATGATGAATTTATCTGGCGTGAAAGACAACAGAGCGGTCCATGTATTAAACATCAGTGGCGTTCTCCTTTCCTTACAAGAGAGACGAGCTCCCCATGTCAGAGCAGCTCAGTAATGAAGCAAGCAGGAAGGCCTCTAAGCTCCACTGATCCCCTTTAGAAAAGAGAGGAGGAATGAAGGAGAGGGGGGTAGTTAGAGGGAGAGGAATGAGGGGTGAAAAGACAGATTGGTGAGAGTAGAGAGGTGAAAGAAGGGAATTTGTACTGAGAGACTGAATGTGGGAGAGAGAGTGCAAAATAAACAGAGAAAAGTGTGGATAAACCAGCAGAGAGGGAGGGGCAGCACGGGGCAGAGCAAAAAGCTGAACAGTATATCTTCTCCCTTTGGAGAGAAGAAAACTATAGATTACTGGTCCACAATGTGCTTGGCTGGGCATAAATGGAGAGATCCTGAAATAGTAGGGAGCATGTTCAGAGGTTGTGGGGATCAGGGTGAGCTAATCCAACGGTAAGGCCGGCTGTGGGTCACACATTCAGAGCTCACACTTCTTGTCCAAATCCCCTCTGGTGCTCTTACACAAACAATACTGATGCGCAGGCCTCGTCCAGCCCAGAGTTCAGCCAGCTAACTCCAACAAGCTGGCCTGGGATGTTCAGGTCACTCTGCCCGTAAGCTCTTAAATTTAGCCTCACATCAGCACAGTAGAGGAGGGGAGGGGTGAATTTTGGTTTATGGAAGACAGACAAGGGGAGAGAAAGCGGGAGAGCAACAGACAAACAGGGATTTCTATAGGGATGTGCTTTTGCTCCTGAGAGGTCAGATTGTGCTGAGGCTGTCGGAGTTATGCAGAGTCAGTGGAAGAAGTAGATCACAACAGTTCGCAAATACACTGGGTAGGTGGAGATCAATTAGCCTTATCTAACAAACTACTAATGATAATACCAATGCAGAACTTGCTGACACAGTGAAGAACAACAAGAGGAAGCAGAGTGATGATGTAATGAATTTAGCTAGTTGAAAGATGCAGTGTTTCTGCAAACACAGTGTCTCATACTGTTTTTTTTTCCAACAAAATACACTATTACTGCAACTTCTGTGGTACACTCAGTCAGCACATACACAGATGGAAGCAGCAGATACTTACAACATGTAGACAAAATAACAGAAACACCTTTATAATATTGCATGTACATCACAAACTGTCCAAAAAATTGGACATTGTAAGCTAGCATTTATTTCAGGGCTGTTGTATTTGATTGCATGGTCTTGCACAAGTGTTGCAGTTATCACATCTGCGGCGTGTTCTCACCTTTAAGTATGCATACATACATAAATTCAGCTAAACACACATTCATCCTCACTCCCCCCGTTAAAAAAAAAAAAAAAAAAAAAAAAACACACAGTCCTTCCACTCCATCCCTTGTTCGTTGCGACGGTCTCGTAGCGTAGGCGGATCAGCAAAGGTTACTGTTGAACACAGAAAGGAAAGGTCAGAAATCATGTTTAGTTTTCCTGGGGCCGGGAGGTAATTCCAGCCAGCAGATTGTGTTCAGACGAGCAAGCAGGCAGGGCAAGCCAGTGGTGGAGATGCTCATGCAGAAGGAAGCGAGGCGGGGATGGGGACAAGGTTATCCAGTCAGCCACTGCCTCTCAGCCCCTCCGCTGTCACCCTTAATAACACCCTCTCCCTTATCACCGCAACAATCACCTTGAGAAACAAACTTGTCTTCTTTCAGAGAGGGATGGAGATGGGGAAGAGACGGCCCCCGTATGCATCTGGTCTGCCATTCTCATTATAGCACCTCCACCTCTTTGGGGACAGACAGACTGCAGATCAATTTAGTGCTCAATTCTCTACACTTTATAATTCATTCTCTCTCTCTCTCTCTCTCTCTCTCTCTCTCTCTCTCTCTCTCTCTCTCTCTCTCTCCACACTTACATCAAAACATGTGAATGATGTGCAGTATTTTTCCACTTTCGGTGTAGTGCTTTGATGTTTGAGTTGTCATTTTTTGAGCCATAATCAAAAGATTATCTGAGTTCTCAATCTGGGTAAAAAAAAAAAAAAAAAAAAAGTTATAATGGTATAAATACAACATACAGTATGGGCTGATATTTGTGATGTGAGATGCCCTTAAATGTGCTTTTTTTTTTGTTTTTTTTACAATTTTGCAGCATTATGTACAGTATAAAAGATTTGCAACATCAAACTACTGGACATGTTGACGTGACGCTAATAAAAAATGAATTACATGCTAGTTTTTCTATCAGTCACATTTCCCTGTTCATTTTACAGGCACCTGCCGGTTAGGGGGTTGTGAATGCCAGCAGTAATCTCACAGTGCTATTACACACTTCATACAACCTTCTATTCTATTCACAGTGTATGCTAGATTAGCACAGAGGCTCACTATGCTAACCTACTTAGAATGTATACAGTATTGTGGCACAGTGGTGGATGAGAAAGCTGACCTTTTTAAGGCTTGCCTTATTTAGACTTTGTTTTGTGAACTTTTTCTTTTTATTGGCCATTTCATTTCCATTCACTTAAAACAGCCTGTGTGCAGTACATTAGGAAGAAAGAAGCTTCTGCAGCACTCCATATTCTCTACTGTGAAGTGTCTTTCTTTATCCTTAAAGGTCCAATGTGTGAGATTTAGAGGGTTCCAACTATGCTGCTAGATGCCATTAAATCCTACATACTCATCTAGGGATGCACCGATCCACATTTTTTCACTTCTGATCCGATCCCGATACCTGAATTTGGATATCTGCCGATACCGATACTATTCCGATACCAGAGCTCTGTTTGCTTTAATATTATTATTATCATTATTGTTGATTTTATATGAGGCTGTAATAAACTCCTCTCTACAGGCAAGTATATGTACGTATACATGTATGTCCCAAAAGGCAACTTGAGGTAAGTATGAGGTCAGAAAACAGGAAAAATCCCATCCTGAAAACAAATATGCAACTGTAAGGGTTTCAAATTGATTGTCTAGTAGTTTATTTGATTACGTTAACCTTTGATTACGTTAGTGGTATTGTACGTCGCGACGGAGGTTCCGCCTCTCGGAATAACGGCTTTGCAAACATTGCACATTGCTGTCTTACTTTGCGGCGTTCCGACTGTAAAATATTTCCACACAGCGGACAAGTGCTGCTCAATGCTAACCTGCTAGCTGCCTGGCTGCAAACTGTGGAACGGACGTCCTGAACGGAGGCGTGTCTCATCTCTGTGTCTCATTGAGACACGCCTCCGTTCAGGAAATCCGTTCCACAGTTTGCAGCCAGCTAGCAGACAAGCCAACAGGAATCACTTGTGGAGTCATTTCAGCAGACATTGTTAAAGCACAGACGTAACTCATGGATCGGAAATTTCCGATCCGTGAATTACCCGATACTGGATCGCATCGGCCCCATCCCTATACTCATCCTTAACTGTCACAATTTAACCTGATTTTTTAAACATAGGATTCCTGTTGATTTTGAATTTTACATAAAAAAACATGATTAATTTATTATGCACTTAATCATCTGTGCAGTTGATTTTTAATGGAAAAATTTATACAACCCTTCTATGTCAAATCTTCTGCTATATGTACTCACAGTGTAAGCAGATAATGGCAATGACAAGCTTATACCTGGGGCTGATAAACCGGTGTGTGTCTTTGTGTGTGTGTGTGTGTGTGTGTGTGTGTGTGTGTGTGTGTGTGTGTGTGTGTGTGTGTGTATGTGTGTGTGTGTCCTCTGTGGACTTGGTGCTCTGTGATTGCTGTGGAGCTGGAGGAGGCCAAGCGAGGGCTCTGATTGGAGGACAGAGTCTGTGCAACCTCTGCCAAATCACTGCAATCACCCGTTTGCTCCTTCTCTCTGCTTTAATGACACCACTTCATAAGGAACCAGGCTCATCAAGCAGTCTACCACACACACACACACACACACACACACACAAAGACACACACACTCACACATACCCACAGTAAGGTCAGGCTTGGCAGATCGGGCGGGGCACGGCAGGCCTCTGAACAGGGAGAGGAGGTCCACCAGCAGATGGGAGGAGATTAAAACAGACTGAAGACACACAGGCAAATATACCTATGCACATACACACACGCACACACACACACACAGACACACACACACACTCATTCACACACAACGTGCACGGACACATATAAATATAACACTCATACATCAGAGATACAAGCTGCACTCCCCACTTCGGGGTTGAGTCAGACTGAGTTAGACAAGTGTCATGATGTGCAGTATTGGGTTTCTGAAGTCTGTATTTACACCATACAAGTTAATAATAAAGAACTAATCTATTTATACAAAAATAAGAAGGTTATTGTGATATTTTTCACACAGTTTGACCGTCTTCAGGCCAACAGTAGACTTTAGATTCTGTCCTCTCTTCACTGCCTGGCCTTCACCCAGCGTTGAAGTCTCTGCCCTAATTTTGCGAGACCTTTGCTCCCTACACTCCATGTGGAAAGAAAATGTCCTGTTTGTTCACTGAGAGAGGCCAAAGACTATTTGGAGCTTTTGTGTATATAAAAACTGACAAGAGAGAAACAAAAATCATTGTCACTCATGCACAAACATTGGCCTATTTGAAAACACACAAACACAAAGAAAAGCCACACTCCAGATTCCAGTTGTAAGTTGATGAGATTTAAAAGTTTATTTGTGACTCTAATTGAAAACTCTAATAATGTTTATAAGGGGTGACAGTTTTTACACATGCACGATCTTGGATATCTCATGACTGGAGACATAAAAAGAGCATGAGTGACACATAGAAAAATGAGAGACAGCGCAAACTCAAGAGGAAAAGTGACAGGACAAATAAATGATGACAAAGAAAGAGACAGGAAAGAAGAAAACAAGCCTTTTTCACCTCAGGATATGGACAAAAAGAAAATGCCTTTCCAATCAGTATGAAAGCAAACTCAAAATATATGCAATGCAGTCACTCTTTATTTTTGTCAACACAACACACTGTAATTCTACTCTGAAAATGTTTGCGGAGCATTTTAGTGTGGGGAAATTGAATATAACAATATGCCACCACCAGATAAATGAAAATGCCAGCACACATATTTTATTTATTTAATTTTTTTGGCATAAAATCCAAATTTTACACATTTGGTGCATGCATGAGGACAGTAATAGATTTTGGAGTGCATTTACTCTGCAGGTCTAAAACTGCAGCAGCACAAAGTTAGAGAAGCAAGAAACAAAGTTATAGAGAAAACAATCAGCCGGAAATTTAGATCTGTATTCAGATTCAGTACCTGTAACTCAGCGAGATCTACATGTCTGTCCCGCCAATCTAACCTCTCCTCCACTATTTCTCCATCTCAGCATATTAACTCCATTAGCCTCTCACTGTCACTCTCACTGTCAGTCCTCACCGTTCACTTAAATCACTGGATCATGCTACTACTGGACTGGAAAGGACAACTGCTTTAACTGAATGATTCAAGCAGAGATATGGAAGCAGTGGATTAAACAGATTAGGACTCCTGCAAGACGCAAAAATACAGTGAGTGAATTTCGGCCATGTATTGTAATGCCTATATTGTCTGCAACAGACAAGGATAGAGGACATAGGGATGACGAGGACTAGCATGAGATGACGTGTCTGTGATGCACCATTAGGGAATGCCAACGTTGGTTCAGTGGGCACCGTAAAGAGGCTTTTAAATAAGGCCCAGCCACGTCTCACCTGCCTTTCCCATCTCATCTGCTGAGACGACAAATAGTGCTGCAAGCACGCACGCACTGTGACACACAGTCCCATGATTGCCCACCCGCCCACTCTCCATCCACCGTCTTTCCACCCATCTGCCAGTCAAACGAGTGCAGAGGTAATGGAGAGAGAAGCAGTCATTCTGGGGCTGTAAAACCGCAGCAGCCGAAAAGATGATTGGGGCAACCTTTGCTTTGGTGCATGAAGGAAGAAGGAGTGTTTTAACATTATTCATCACTATTCGTGTGTGTGTCTGTGTGTGTGTGTTCCTGACTGAGTCATTATTGCAGCACTACCGCCTGAAGTACGAGTGTTGATGCGGTCATGCTCTGAGTGGCCTGGCCTTGCCATGGTTCATGGTAACTCGTAATGTGAGTTTGTATTTTCTCCTTTAAAACTTACCCCTGTATTCCTCTTCTCTCACTAGATCCAATATATCTCGCACTGATATTTGCACCAGCTTCATCCCTTTCCCCTAATGTGTGCTTTGTTTGCCTTTTCTGTCCTTTATTCTTTTTTTCCGCACTCTGTTGACTTTTCCCCTGGCCCCCCTCTCATCGATGAGTCTATCAGGCGAACTGGCATTGTCAAGGATGATTGGCGATTGAGTCTCTGTGCAAAGAAGTTAATAAGCGGGTCCCCAGACACTTCAGTTCTTAGGGGCTTGTGGCCAGGTCCAAACACAGGCCATCTTGATTGCCTCTTTGCAATAAACACGAAGAGGGCCCCTGCTAAAGAATACAAAGACAGCCGAGATTACATTGGGAAATAACTAGAAAGAAGAATGAGCCTTCAAATGACTGACATGCTTTTGGCTGTGGGAACTCTGACCTGACACTTGAACCACTTTTATAAAATGTGAACTTCAAAGCGCACTTTGATAGTGGGGGAAGTCATTGGGTGAGATCTGAGGGGCCTTGCTGTCTTTTCATTCTAGATTAGCTACTGAGTTGGACTTAGACTAATGACAGAGGTGGAGCAGTGTCTTGATAAGGAAGAGATCCCCATCTGGAACAGATGTTATTTGCTATAGAATGACAACAGCTGATAGAGATCCACAGACATGTTTTTTTTTCATTATTGTATTGCAAATCTTCCTCCTCAGTTATCCCCTACAGCAATAAACTTGTCACAAAACCCAAAACATGGCACATCATCGCTTGAAATATAAATAAGCCCATTCGTTACCTATTGATTTTCCTACCATTAGGGAAGCGAATGGCTTGGATGTTGTTGATGTGGAAGATATTGTGGGTCAATATTGTGTTGCTCTTAAAAGCCACGGGAGATTTTCAAGAAATTCGGTAGGGGGGAAGAAAAGAGGCCAGTCTGCAACTCAAATATTCAGAAAATGTCTGGACTAGTTCAGGGACATCTGCCTGGCATTAATGTTATCAGGGAATCGGGGAGCAGTGCCGGCACAATGTGCTTTAGGGAAAGGTACAGCCCTCAACAGCTGCCTGCCTAGACTGCTGGCACACATCAACCTAATATGCTGGATTGGAAGCGGGGATTGATTCCTGAATGTTAAAGTGAAACACTGAAGCACTGCTGCAACCATCTTACTCCGACTGTTCGAAGGAGGGGTGCTTTTGCATTAATCTGACCGGGTCTCTTAATCTATGGCAGCTCAGTTTAAGAAAAACGATCTGACAGCAGGGGCAGCAGTCAATGACAGGAGGAACATATTAAATCTGGGCCTATCAGGCAGGTAACACAGGATAACAGCGTGTTTTGGCTGCATTGTGGGTGTAATGATAGCTGGTTACAGCAATAGTATCAAAAGATGCTCCCTATCCCAGGTCAAGGAGGGACTGGAGGTTGAGATGCTGAGAGAACGACAAAGTCTCGACTCGCTGGCTGTCAGCCCCCGCCGATAGTTGTCGTCCTCTACCCCCCACACCCCTCCTCCCAGCATGTACAGTCTGAATTATTTATCCGGAGAAATGTGATCCCTGCACGACATTGAAACAGGATTTTATTTGTAGCATTTGATTCCATTAGAATAAACAAAGTGAAGACCCCTCCCCTACCTAGTGCTGGGGAATAATACAATATTATCATTTATCTAGTTTCATCTGAAACATATCTTGGATATTATTTTATGTTATTATTATCATTGTTTTTTTGTCCAAATATAGTTCAATGTTTTGGAAAACAATTTATTTTATTTTGCATTTTACATACATTTGATGGATATCATGATATACATGATACTAATTAATATTTTGATGATTAATTCAACCATATCGCTCAAACCTACCTGCGCCTCATCCTCCTCTTTTACTCCCCGGTTGCTTCCACCCTCCTTGTAGTCACCTCACATATTATTGTGTGTATGTGTGTGTGTGTGAGACAGTGATTCTGCTTATGTGATTCCATTAGTAACCCACTTATTAAAGTCCTTTCTGTCTTTATTGCACATGATGAGGGCGAATTCCGTATTTCCGCTCTTATCACATGAGGCCACAAACAGAACATAAAAAGCTGAAAACAGTCTACAGACAGCTCCATCTCAATATGAAATGAATGTGACCTACAGCTGCAGTGAAGTCATGTACAGCAACAGCACAGAGGAAACAAAGGGTTCTGTCAAAATTCGGCGCTATCTCACCAGTGTGTCTGTGAGTCTGTGCGTCTGCTCTCGTGTGTGCGTGTCAAGCTGCCTCGCCTTCTATCTGGATAACATTAATGAAAGGTGAAAGAGGGAATAATCAAAGATCACAATATTTTACCCTTGATACAGATGCTTGTGCGTACGCTGCTGGCAGGAGAGATCTCCTCGCCGCTCAGCTCAGCTCTGATCTGACATTAAGATTCAATGCTACATTTCTCTCTCCAGCTCACTCGTCTCGCTTTCTCTCTCATTCCCTCGGTGCCCCCGCCACCCCCTCCCACCTACCTCTGTCCACTCAGCCCGCTTGCCTGACTGCAGCTAAAGGGTAAATGTAGCTCAGGGGAAGTGAGCTACCTCCACCACAAGGTCCTGGGGCCCACCATGTGACCTGGACCTCCCAACATCTTGCTCTTGCTCTCTCTCTCTTCTTCATCTTTGCCTCTTCTCCACAAAAAAATCTCTTTACCTTTGTCCACTTCAGTGACCTCATCCAGAGAGACTGATGGAACGAGCATCCAAGAGAAAACACCTTCTCCACCAAACACGGCACAGATCAAAAGCTCACTACCTGTTTTACAGAATTACACTGTTGACAATGCAAAGTACCAAACGGCCCTCTACTATACATACTTGGAGATGAATATGTTTGAGTTACACGTTTGAATACTCAAAATACTACAGTATAATATGTTTTTACCTCATGACATATATAGTACTACTAATAGAACTGAAAACTAAACAATAACAATAGCTTTAAATAAAATGTAATATTTCGACCAATATTTCGACTGTGATACAATTATGTAGCCCTAAATCACAAATAATTTATTATCACTCTTTAAACCATCATCTTGGCAGAAAGGTTTAACAGGACAAAAAGGTTAGAAACAACATAAAAAGCAACAGACACACAATACAAGTTGTTGTATATATACAGAGTAGCAGTAGTAAAAGCATGATGCAGACACACAGAATAACAATATTCATTAAATGAACTACATAATTTATAATATTAAGTAAATATTGGGATAACAACTTTAATTCCATTTGTATTATTTAATGAAATATTTACAAGGGACGTTGCGGAATTGCCAGCTAAGACATTTACTTGCAATACATGTGAATAGTTGCTTATAACCAATGCTGCATTCATATCGCTGTAATTCCTCACTTTTTTGATGTACATTGCCTGGTTTGTTACATTATATAGTACTTAGTGCTCAGCTGAACAGGTTAGTTTGCTGCGTGTGGACAGCAGAATCTGTTGCTTTGGATATTTCTCTGTCAGGGCTTTAGTGTACATTATATGTGTGGTTCTGTGTGTGTGTGTGTGTGTGTGTGTGTGTGTGTGTGTGTGTGTGTGTGTGTGTGTGTCCATGTGTGTCTAGCTGTGTGAGGCTGAATGGCACCTTTCAGAGTGGGGGTGAAGCCATGTGGTCTGCACTGACTGCTTTGGAGGGAGGCAGGAGGGCCCAGCTGGTTCAGGGAGAAGAGCTCTCTGACTAGCCAAGGCAGCCTCACAGCCTGCCAACCAACCTGACACACACACGCACACACACACAAACATTCTCACATAGTGCATGGTTGGAGGAAGATTATACACAGAAAAAATGCTGAGAATCGCACACTACTATCCATGCAATTAAAAAGATTTATTTTACCGCCAATGTGGTTTGGCTATGACTTCTGCAAGGTGCAGTTTGTCAGTGTGTCTCAGCTGAGCTTGCGCATGCATGTAAACATAACACGCAAAGAAGTGTGAAGAACACATTCAGGCCTCCTGTTTACATGGGGACAGTGCTGTGTGCACCCACAGAGCTTACAGAGATTCAATCATTTCAGCTGACCTGCAGCCAGGATTTGGTGAAAATAGCCGCCTACCTCCAACAAAATTGTCCAATATCCTTGAATGCAACGTGCAGGAAAAAATCTTTATTTGTTGGCAGCCAGGTGCTGGCCCTGCAAATTATACATGACCACAGGTCCTATTGATTCTCTCTTGTTTTTCTCTGTCTCATAACACATTGTTAGAGGAAAGTTGGTTCAGCGGACTCTCACAAATTGTTTTGTAAACACGGAGGAAAAAAGAATGGTCCAGAAGCTGTCACATGTAACAAAATGAATTTTCTCAGCCTGTAATTCCATATTTCTCTCTGATTCAATTTGTTGAGTTCCTGTAGTGTAAAAATGCCATAGAAATGCTCAGGTATTTCTTTAACATTAAAGGAAAGGACCTAATTAGATGTAAGTTTGTTTTTGTTTTTTTGTTGATTTTGTGGCACAGCAAAACTATTCCCGTTTTACTGTATTTACCCACAGCTGCTACAATCCATCTCCAAAGCAGTAATGCTCATTGCTACTTCAACAGCTTTGACAGAGAACAATGGTTGCTGAAACAATACATATTTTAAATTTATTTCTCCTGGGTTGTAGCAGCTCTATTTATTCTGACCTCCATCCCGCCATACGGTCCACTGGTTCTCTAGTGAAATCTGAAGTGTATCTCTAAATGGTGTGCAAGTGCTGCAAGACTCGCACAAATTAGCTGTGTTAAAGTATATGTATGCCGTCGATGGAGGGAAGGCTCACTGGAGGCGCTGTGCTGCTTATCTGAACAGTAGGAACGTGGACAGAATGATTAGGTAGTCTAACCATAGGCATCCACCCCCTCTAGCTTGGCCATTTCCACTACTTTTCTATATAGTAGTTCCTCTCTCTCTTTCTCTGCAAATAGTCTAAAGGGTAAGCCTAACCAGGGGCTATGTGTGAGTGGATGGAAGACAGAGAGAAACAAGAGCTCTAAAAGGAATTTGTCATTTTAAACAAATTGGTTTGGAGAGAATCAAACTGAGCTTTTCTCCCCATTTAGTCCTTACTGTCAGGATGGACAGAAAAAATCCTGACCTGAAGTGGGAGTGTTACTGCTTACCTGTAAAACCTGTAAACCTGCGAGAGGACCTAACAGCGTGTGGTCCCCAGTTTCTCCATTAGAGAGCCAGCTTGGCATTCGGAGGGAGTAATTGGCTGGATAGGGTTTCAGCAGGCTTAGCCACCCTGCTGGCACAACAAGCCTGTCTGTCCCCATCCCTGAGTTGCTGCTCTGCTAGGCAGGATGGTAGCCAGCTCAACTGCTGCCACGTCCCCTTCAAAGCCTGCAGAGAAGCTGGGGATGGCAGCAGCTGTTGTCCCAGGGGAGCCGCAGGAATTCAGGGCCTCTGGTCATTAGTGGGAACCAGTGTGCTGGGACGAGCCTGGGTCTTAGACAGCTGGGAGACCTCTATCACCCCTCATCCCTTCATTCCTCTGTCCATCTATTCCCACGTCCCTGCCAAGGAGGATTCTGTATTCTTAACTTGAGGAAAGACAGTTTGGACTGCGCTTTTGGAAGAATATGTAGTTTTTACTGTAAGGATGTTTTGGGTAACTTTTGGGGACACTATGCAAGACAGGATGGATAAATTTAACCAAATTAATAATGAAAAATAAATCAAAGTGTACTGTTGACAAGGTCAACGCTGCTGTTCAAAACATGTTAGCTAGCTATTAAAAAGAGTTTTGAACAAACATGACCTCTAGTCTGGATAAGAGAAAGTTAATATAACAGACATTCAAAAATATGGCAATTAAAAAATCAATTATCAAAGTGCAATTGTTTACAACGGCAATAAAGTGGAAAAGGAAATGCACGACAGTGCCACCAGTTGTTATATTTCAGTCCAGCTGCAGAGGATTGTCCTTGGGAAGCAGGTTTATGAAGAATTTGCCAAGTTCTGCAAACAAAGCTATCCACAGTGGATTACAAAGTGCTGCTCCATTTGTTTCTTTTCTTTTGTACATCTAAATCTGACAATTTGTTGTCGCAGCAAGTATGACCTTGGTGCAGCCAAAGTCAAAATCATACAAATGTTTCATATACACAACATTTTAGCATACAGTTTACAGCTTTATTTTAGTACACAGTTTATTTGTAGTTTATTTGCTGCATGGATTCTTTGTGAGGGAACAAGAATTTTAAGTATTGATTCATTCTTGGGTGCAAGAAAAACTGAAAGAGGCTTGTGAAAATTGTATTTGTCTTTTTCTAAACGATGATACATGAAGAACACTAGCCTCTGACGTTGGCTTTATCCTTGCAGTTTATCTGGTGATCCTGTTTAGGGTTGCATATTGTGTGCGTGTGCATAATTCTGAGCATGTTGTGATACCATCTGACTTAAGAGTCACTGACATTTGGTGTATGCTGAGACATAAGTCTCTGCTGAGTAGAGTGGAAAGAGCGTGCCCGTGTCTGTATGATACAGTATGCAAACATCTGGAGGGGTCCAGGCACCACGTAGGTCTGGACCGTCGTCTGCACTCATCATGATATGTTGTCCCTGGTTTTTATTATAGCTCTGTGTCGGTCTGGGAAATACATACATAATACATACTTCCCTGTCATTGTTTATGGATCAGGTGGAAGGGAGACTGGATGGGGAAGACTCGGAGACTGTTGGGAGGAATATACAAGGGGTGAAATCAGTATCAAGGGCAGTGAATTTAAAATGAATAAATCACTTCAAATGACAGCAATAGTAGAAAATATCTCTTTTCAGCAAAGCACAGTTTTAAATGCTATGAATGGTTCAAATTAAGGCTATTTGTTTTCTAAACTAATATACAGATGAAGCAGAAATTCATTCTGTTAAAAACAAAAAAATATTTTTGAATCTGTGTAGAACATGTAATTAGAAATTTCTCCCAATTTACTGCAAACAAACAGCCAGGCCAGGGCCTAATCTGTCACCATTTGGTTTCTGTTTCTCCAAATCTTCAGTCCCTAAATTACTTCCAACTCCTGTGCTGTTCTGGCCAGTGTGGACAGTAGAACAGACACAGAAACTCAATATCGCAAGCCAGCTGTGGAGCTCTGCAGCGTGGCACAGCCCAGTTGGTTAACGTAGGTGCTGAAAGGAAGCATTAGGTGTACTTCTGCCTCCTGTATGTCCTTGGCAATTGGTTACAAAATGTAGATGAAAGGTATGGAATTTGGATATAATTTGATATAATAAACTGTCGGCCTACTCAGTATGGAATTATGATTTTAAAAGTAGGAAGTTGATTATATAGTATAATGCATTCTTATGTAAAAGGATGCATTGTAGGCCCCAAGGTGACATTTTGCTCCTCTACAGACAACATTGGTTGAGGTCAGTTTGACTTCATGTAAGATACGATGCTGACCGGTCAGACGGACAGTGGAGAAGTGGATACTGCCAGCATAATTCTCGGTGTCTGTTTTGATCATTTTTTTTATTCCTGCGAGTCATTGCATCTGACGATTGAACATCAGCCTTTGTAGAGTCGGAGAAACACAAACATTTTCCCATCATTGTGTACCCTGTAAGATGATAATGTCTCATGCACGTTGCTAAACAAGTGATGCTATGAACAACAGGGTGATTCAAAAATGTCACAAAGTTTCCTTATCGTGAAGCATTAACTTTGTACAAGGAACTATCATTTTGGGTTGATTATGGCGAACCTTGTGGAAAAAGTGGTAGTGTGTCCACCGCCTTGTTTCATCTAATTTTGAGGGGAATCCTACCAAATACAACACAGTGACAGGCATCAAGAATAACTATATAGAAATAGCCGAAAGCCACAGAGACGTATAAGTATTAAATTGAAACACCTCGTAGTATGTTTAATTATTATTAAACACTGAAGCTGAAGAGGAAGTACATTTATTATTCTTATTAGTTTTTGTCGACAAATTTAGGACTGATGCAACAACACTGATCTGTATGGCTGATGTTTAGTGTAAGCAAATCAACAGACAGGTCATAAGTGTTGTGTTTCTGTTGCGTTCACAACACTAGGCCTTATGTGATAAACTGCTCCATGCAACTCTGCGCACATGCCCAGGAGAGAACATTTACTTTTTTTCTGTCCCTACATTTTCCTCTGTTGGCTTTGCATGCATTGTTAAATGGGACTGATGGAAGCACCCTGGCCATTACTCACCGCATTGCCTGGCTAATTTCTGTGCTCTTACAAGTACAAAGATGTCAAGCAGGAGCAGCAGGCTTACCTTGGCTTCCCCTGAGACCATTAATCCTTTGGCTGGTGTCGTCCCTGCCTGCACCGGCTCACCTGGTTCACAGTGCTGCCAGCAAACTGCTGTTCCCAGCCTTTTTTCCGTTCTATCTATTTATTTTGGTTCCGAGTCAGCTCCCATCACCAACAAAATCTGATTGCACGGGAAGAGCTGAATAACTCTTTAGGCATATAGACTCCCTTCTTAGAGGGAGAATTGCAGAATCTGTGGAAATGTTTTGTTGTGTATGTGTGTATATGTGTGTTTCAGAGAAAGAGGAAAGTTGTGGAGGTGGAAGGATAAAAACTGGTAAACTAGTAAAAGGAAAAGAGAATGAAACTCCTGCATAGATTTGTCACTATGACCTTCACACAGCAGTTCTGTTTTTTGAATGATATGCAAACATTAAAAAACACCCTCTACAGCGGTGGAGGCTCTTTGCCTTGACTTAATCACTTCATACTGATGTGAAAATTTATTTTTTTCCTCAAAGAGATATCCCACCTTGTAACAGATTCCAATTATATTATGCATGTGATCTTGGACAGATAACTTAGGGTTGGTAATAGGAATAAAAGCAAATGTCTCCCACAGCCAGATTTCAAAGAATGAAAACAAATTAAGACTTAGATCAAGGATCGGAGTTGGCTCCGTGAGTAATATTGACCTTTAAATGTACACCCACATATTACTAATGCATCAGTTGGGATGTGATTTGATAGATTTTCAATTAAACAAATGCCCTTCATTGAATATCAAAGTATGCACAAACCTCCAGTCAAGATTTCTGCATTTTTGAACAATTTCATTTTTTGGGCCCCAAAAACATTTTACCAATACATGCTGTCTTTTCAGTTGTTTATAAATGCTGAGCTTACTGAGGGTAATATACTCCACAAGTACCTGCATTTATGCATCTATCAGGGTTATCAGACATATTGGTTTGATTTATCAAGGCTATGCAGTGCCTGTATATGCACCAAGTCATTAAAGAGCAATGCAGTATTACTTTGTACTGGAGCCCTTTGTTTATTAAATATTTCATCATCAGAATAAGACTTTGTTACTTTTTGAGAGACTGTGTGCCTGTTATTTCAGCTTTAAAACTATTGGCAAAAGTGTTTCTGAAGTGGTACTAATACCACTAATTGTACACAAAGTAAATTCATTCAAATGATCCAACCTCCAGCTCGATAGGTTGACCGCTAAAGGCCATGACCATCAATTGAAAGTATCCAGTCCTTCATTATCCAGAACATTTGGACATTTCTGCATTCTTTTGAAAATTATGATAGATCTTTTGTGTCTATAATAGAACTTATATGTTCGAGCAGGAACATATTAGATCAGCTGATCAACAATGGATCTTCCTGAGCACCCACTGCACAATCACTCACATTATATTTTTTGGCCTTTTTAATATAAAAGGCTTTCTGGGCAGGAAAGCTGCTTTAAACAGAGCCATTACACTAATGTATTTGCCGTAATGGTAAACTATGATGAGAATGTTTCAGACTAAAGAGTCATAATGGCATGCAAACAGGTATAATAGCCCAAGACGGTGTAGTTTTTAACCTTTAACGGAATGAGACGATACTGAGCATTACGATGTTAACCATAAACTTCAAGAGCAGCTACTCTAAGAATTAATGCCAGAGCCATTGCTGGGTGATTTCATGTCATGCAGAAGTTATGGAAAAAACAGTTCAAGTACAAACCTGACATTCAACTTCAGATTTACTCAGCTGCCTGCTGTGCTGCAGTATTTCCAATATTATGCTGTCCCTCTTGTTTCTTTACATTTCCTCCCCCTCCCCAACTCCCTGTATCATTTCTTAACAATTTCTCCCACTGTTTCAAGATGGAAGAACACATCTTCATCCAGCAGTGAAGTGAGGGAAGTGAGAGCGGTAGTTGAGTTGGGGGGTAGATGGGGGAGCGAGGGAGGTGGACTTTAGATTACCTTTGCAATTTCAAGAGAGAATGCAGCTTATAATGATCCGGGATGTTCCCGGGAAAGGTCAGCTGAAATTGCAACAAGCGTAATTAGTAGCTTATCAATAATGCATCCAAGGGTTCAGTGGGTGTGCAGTCTCAGTCTGCATGTGTGTATGTGCATGTGTGTGTGTGTGTGTGTGTGTGTATGTGAGGGAGCATGCACACATGGGTAGGCAGGTGTGGGAGGTATGTGTACCTACACACCTGTGTGTACCCAGGGATGACCAACGAGATCTCGTCTCCTGACATTCATTAACATAAAAATACCTATATGTCACTCAGGGGAGCTGCTATAAGCATTAGCATGCAGATCCCCACCAACAAACCATAAACTACCCTACAATAGTGTGGACACAACTGATGGCAGTACGGACTGATGGAAAACTTCAAGAGACACATCGATCACTAAGTCAATTACTATTGATCACAGTGTCAAAATTAGGGTCCATAAGGGGGGAAAGAATATGAGATAAGGGTATATTTTGCATGAAATGTGCAGAAAATATTGGAGCATTATGCAGAATTGGTATCAGCTCTCATGCAATCACTGGCTAATTATCTAGTAGTGGAATACATTCCCTCAAGCATCGTCGAGGTCCAGACACAGTCTGTATCATTGGCTACGGTTGAATGTCAAGTCCTCTCTTATAGGAACTACATTATATATTTTCTTACCTATAAAACTTCTGTGAGACGTATAGGAAGCAGCTGGCGCTGAACACGAGTACTGACATGACGGTTGACATGATTGTGGTTTACATATGGGGCCCATCATAAGTTTATACCTATACCTTTTATAGTTTTCTTGTTGTTGATTTATCTGTTTACAGTGGAAGCTGTCATCAGGCAAATCCCCACGGTGCAAGACGACACAAGTCTAGCTCATAGTAAAGCTCACTCAACAGCCATCTTCACTGATTTCATTTCATACGATTGCATCAGAGACGTGATCAAAAAAGATGCTCTTGTTTAACGTCTTTCTTGATCAACACTATTACCAGTTTCTTCCGTCATGTTGCACATCAATTCAAGGGCTGATAAAGTAGCCACTAACTTTTGCTGAGCACATCTTTGGATGATTTCAGTCAGAGCATATAACTGAAATATTAAGCTAGAAAAAGGAAACTTGAGTATCGTGAATAAATCATTAGAAATGTTCTTAGTCAGACCCTGGCTCACTGATAAGGAGATCAAGATTGAGGTAGACATTACCTTGCCCAAGAAACCCTTTCCTTACCTCCTTCTGCTCCTCCAGCAGGTGAAGTATATAGCCTCTTAAGATCAATGTTGTGTTTGAAGGAAGAGAGAAACCTGAGGTGCATGTTAGCGGTGGGAAACAGAGGCAGGAGATTGCCGGGGTCGAGTGGACCTCGGGGAATGTGTTCATGCATGTGTGTGTTTGCAGAATTGTTGGTGTGTGTGTGATGTAATGATCCCAGGTTCTTTGGCCCCTGCCTGTTGATAAGTTGCTGCAGAACACATGAACAGGGGAAACGGGAAGCAAGCGAGATGAATGTGATTGGATTGCCGGCCGAGTGCAGCCTCTCCCATCTGTCTCAGAGTCTGCCATCCCATCTCACAGGCGGCAGGAGGTAATTGGGTTCATTGTTCTCACCACAGGATCCCCCGGATTGAAAGCTTCATTATCTGGATAACCATGAATGTAAATGAACCACACGTATGCAGTAGGGTAATGGGAAAAAATAGATCATTGCTTGCCTCAACCACAACACACAGCACATCCCCAAACACTTACAGTGCTCATGCATTTTCTTCGTGCCATCACATGCAAAAATGGCTGCACATGTGCAAACGTGTTTATAGCATTTCCTTATTTCTTCACTCTCTGTCTTCCTCTGATACATGCACACAATCTTTTTCCCTTATAACATGTAAGAACATAATTTGAAATTAGTTTTGGGTTAGCGTCCTAAAAGCCTTGTTGTGAGTGTCTGTCTGAAAATAAGTACAGGAGTACAAGAGAACAGTTTTGACTGCTGATGTATTTGGCCTCTGCGGGCTGGTAGCCACGATGTAAACTTCCATGGCTGCAGCTAACAGAAGTGTATGTGACAATGCTGTGATGAGCTGCTAACCACACTTTCTCTGTAAGCATATTTGCATGAGTGGATGGCAGGCACCCGTATACACTCTGGAGCTTCTACCATGAATGGCAAGAGAGGGCCTGAAGAACAACAGTAAGGCTCATGTGCTTTGAATTATTCATGCAAAACCAATGTATAACAGAGGCCCAGGCACATCTTTCTCTCTAATTAGGCAGAGTTTGTGGGTGAATGTTAGGCAAAGCCTTTGGACAGTTATGTCACAGTTGATGACAGTATGCTGCTAGCTCCAACGTTCACTGGCCTCGAATCCTTGCTGGCAGCAGCCAGAGAAGGGTTAATGCATCTGCCTTCTGAAAATAAACAGGAGCTCACAGTGGAGCCTTACCACTCTCGGATCCTCTGGCAAATCCATCAATTAGCTGCAGATGTGATCTGCATTCGAGATTACTGCAATTTAAGCATGTCGGGAAAACAGCCTAATCTGGTCTCTGATGGGCGATCCGGTTTTCAATTTGCTTTCCAAGAGGGACCAGGGCTCTGGTAGAACTTGGGATGGAAGCCTACAGAGAAAACCCAACGAGTATCTCATATGAATGATCACCTCATCCCTCGGGCTTCATGTATCCTATTTTTTATTTCAGACAGAAGTTTGTGCATGAACAGTGAAAAAAATAAATTCAACTAAAGAGTCCTGATGTGTTCTGGGGTCATTGTACAGATTGGAGTTTCGGAGGAAAGGAGGAACGCGGGAGAGGAGTGTGGAGTGCCGTCCTTACAGACTGTGCCATGCTGTGCCTTTGCGTCTGTTGTGGGGCCCTGTCAGATTGTGTTTACTTTCCTGAAGGACGTTTCACCTCTGGAAGCCTGGGAATGAATGGAGAACTCATTTCTCCAACAGAGACTAGTCAATCACTTCACATTTATTCTCCTCCCTTGCAGTGACCTCTCCCCGGCCAGGCGAACAATGGCACCCTTGTAAACTGCAGATGAGTCTGACTCAAAGCAAGGCCTTATATACCGGGCACGTCAATACTGCTACAAAAGCTCAGTGAAATCAAAGAAAAATGATACATTAGACAGAGGCCGGGGGGGGGGCATTTTTCTTGTGTGTATGTAATATAATAAAGTTGAAACCATGTTCTACAGTGTGTTGCATAACCACACTACATTTTTATGCTAGTGAAAGTATTCAGTGCTTGTTTCATGTTTCCGTGAGGTATGCATCTGGTTGTGCATGAGCACTTGACACAGAGCGGATGAGGGTTGCTTCATCTGAAAGAGGTTGAAGCTTAGCATGGCTGCATAGTTAATGTCATGGCTAGGGTCTGGCAGATGGCAGAAACAGTTAGGGATCTCATTAGACCAACCAAGCGCCTATGCTTGTTACAAAACCTTTCATTAAAGTTCCATTGCTGGGATACTACTATCTCACAATATTGGTCAAAGTCAAGAGAGGGTAGAGCAAAGTGTTGAAATTTGTGTGCATCTGTGTAAAGCTGAGAGATTAAAGCAAGGCATATGTCTAATCAGGAGACGTACACAGCAGCGTATTTGTATGTGTGGTGTACAGATATGTGTATATGTGTTAACTGCAGTCTTTATGTCTATGTGTTTTCATTTATCTGTGTGTGCTCGTGTTTGTGTGGGTGTGATGATTGATGCATCCTTGCTGAGCATAGCAAACAGGATTGTAATGGTCACAGAGCACATTTTGTACCATTTGCCTTGTAATTAACTGGAATTTGTTCAGCACAAATGCACTGCAAGCGTGGGAAACTAAAAAAAAAAAAAAAAAAAAAAGAAAAATAATTCTTGTGCAAATTATTGACAGTTAGTGAAGGGATGCTGATTTTTTTTTTTTTCAGGGGAAGTATTCAAAATGCCTTCATGTTAACACTTATTTTATTTGTATTATCTTTAATGACACAGAGGGTAAATGGACCATAGAAGGAACTGATTAGCAGCACCCTACAGCTTGGCAGCCCCAAGTCAATATGGATGTTTTATGGGTTTTTAAAGGACATTTAAAATGAATTTTCATATGTGGTTTAAGGCATTGGGCTAATCACAGCAAGCAGTCCCCTTATGAATGATGCTATGCACTCCGAGGCATCAGAATTGCTGGCTGGCAAGCAGTCATTACAGAGAAGAAGGGCATCACTGTAGAAAGGATGATCTTAGACAAAGCAATAGACACAGCAGACTGAAACAACTCTCTTTAAAGGCACATTTCCGCTTCCAAATGAAGGTACTATTATCTTTAATGTTGATTGATGCTATTTGAAAGAGATAGGGAAGGGAGAGTTTCTGACATCCAATTCATGGCCTATTCTTTCTTTCTTTTTTTTCTGTCTTTCAGTGACAATACTCAAGAGTAGTCAGTTGCGACGCTGAATCCCACAAATTCTGTCAGGTTACTCTCTGCGCTCTAACCAGAGAGAGACACTGAGTAACGTCATGTCAAACATCACAGTTCATTTATGTTTTCTTTGTCTCTTGATGAACATATAAATATATACAGTATATAGTTAGATTGCAGTGGTCGATGAATACCCGCTGATTGTTTAAAGCCATTTAATGCACATACTGTAAAAGTTATGATCAGGTTTAATCAGTGTTATCAATTCATGTAATGTCCATTAATAAGGGTATAAATAATCTCAAACAGTAGTCCATAAACATTCAAATGACGGAAACAAACTCAAGTCAATACACTTAAATTTAAGGTTTTTGCGTAGTGACAGCAGTAGAACAGCATCAGGTAGTCAAATTCTTGTTGTGGATTTTCCCTCATACGTACAGTATGTTACTGTTTATGTCCTGACAAGATGAACGTGTGATAAAAGAGACTCTGAACGCTCAGAAACTTTTCGTCCATCACAGGGTAGCACCATCAAACGCGAGATGAGAAGTTTGATCTTTCAAAGGCAAGAGGCAGAACATACTCTGGATGCCTTTGCCCTGGCAGACTTGGATTGAGTTTAGTTGTTGTGAGCATTACTGATCAACACCTTAGGAAAGCAATCGGCAGAACTATTATGCACACTGATTTTTTCCCGTTACCTCTGGTGATAGGAGAGCACGGAGGCCCATGCCCACAGCTCTTTGGTAGATGGTGCTTTGCTAGGATCTGTGGTACAGAAAACCAAGCTATTTACAGGGAACACAGCAGCCTCAGAAGTAGCTCCTAGCCTCGGGGTGCAAAATACTTGAAAATAAGCTCCTGGTCTCTTTGATGTGTGTGTGTGCACCAAATCTAAAGGCATTTCAAGTAGTGCTGCCTTTGAGCCAAGGACGAGTCTAAATTGTCTCTTGTAACTGAAGACGGGTGAGGTGGAGAAGAGGGTTAAGTAAAAATCAAGAAATATAATATTTTTTCTGATGGTTGCATTATCATAATGTACACTTTACATGCTTGCTGACAGAAGTAATCCCAGGGGTGTTTTTTAAGATGGCTATCAAGGATATGTAGAGCACCAGAGGTTTATTGTTGCTCCACTGATGAGTGAGGACAACAGTCTTGGGAGGTCCTTCTTATGAGAAGATGAGTTTTTATATAGGGAAGACATAACATCTCTGTGCAACACTCAGCCCTGTTAAACAGCTCTAATATGATGGAAGAAAACTGCTCTGAAGCAAATTAGGTGAGTGGTTTATAACATCTGCCTCTTCACAGCTATTTCATTTTGTATTGCTGCTGCATTAAAGGCTCCATTCTGCATGGCAATCTGCTGTTGCTGTTGCTGCTCAACACTTTGTCACTGCAGATAAGGAATCTAGAAGCCCAAACTGTGATTGCACGTCTCAGAGATTGGAAATTACTGACCGGAGCAACATAACATATTCAACTAGAGTGGAGGAAAGATATAAAAATACATGCAAGAGATAAAATCGTCATACATGGAGGAATAACATATTGAATATCAATGCACAGCTTAAGTTATGTATCTAAAAATATGATGAAAAGAGAAAGTAAGAAGGGATGGAGGACTTACCCGCATGAGAACAGATCAGACGTCAAGCAGCACTAGATAGCCACTCTGCATGGTTCCGGGATAAGATATGGCTGGTAAAGAAGGAAAAACGTGATGGCGTATTGTAAAAAAAGCTTTCCACAATTTCACCCCAGCCCGTAGACATAGCAGGACTCATACAGCACACTGCTGAGAATCCCAGGAGGTCTGAATGGCGCACAACATCTGAAAAGACCTCAATTTTGAAATAGGATGGTTACTAAACTGCTGTAACCATGGCTTTTCAGGTTTCCTTGTGCCTCAAAGAAGGGAAATGAAAAATAACATTTCACAATCTCTGGACCTTGAAAGCTTTCTTTTTCTCCAAGAGGAAAAGGAAAAGAAAATTTTCAGACTTTCACGCTTCAATAGTTATTTTTTGCCTTTTTTTTTTTCTTGTTCTGTGGTCAGTGAGTCACCTTCCTCCATTTTCTTTCAGACACACTTTGGAAGCAAAGGTTCCCTTTCTCTGTTGTGAAGACAAGTGTTGGTTGAAAGGCATGTTTGGAGATAAGTTTAGAGGAACCATATTTCATATTTTGACAAGAATGGAAGAGCCCTCTGGCACAAAAACAAAGGCAGTGTGGACATTGATAGAATTACACGGTCAGGTCAGAGTTCATACATAATGGTACTGGGGACATTTTCTCTCGCCTTAAAATGGGACCATGCAACTGATTTTGCAACAATATTTATTTTTCTCTCCCCCAGGGGTTTTGGACACTTGAACGCTGGACTATTCATTATTCAGTGAGTGGGCTGTGGCCTTCATTGTGGTCAACTTAAATTTGTATCAGGTACAATGTACTCCATAGAAAAATATTAAAGCATTTACCTGAAAAGAAGATTATGTTCAAATTTATGACAAAACATGGTTAAACACACTTATTCAGTTTGTTGCTGCCCAGACAACAACTAAACTAAACCACTAAGCTCACTGGTGCTCCTGTTTTTTTGGCTTTGGGGGGTATATGTACTCTGTAAAACTATGTGTGTACTACTTTGATGTTCAACTGCTTGATATTGATTGTACACTTGTGTCTTCTTTCAAATCCTAAGTTGTGATCCCATTATGTCAAATGGGTCCTCCAGTGATTTAGCATTGCACATCCATAAAGTTGGGAGAGACAGATTTAAAATAACATAATCAAAACCAGTGGGGGGGACAAGGAATCTCGACTTTTAGTGCCTAGTAGAGGTCACTTTCCAAAAATGGTGGATCCTACACTACCCATAATTTTTATTAATATAATATGATAGATTATAAATAAATGAAATAGTGGAAGCTCCCTTGAAAATCATCAGAAAACAGCATACAACTCGTCTTGACAAGTAAACATGTAGTACATCGTTTCTCGTGATATTAAATAGCTCACTCATTCACAAGTGAACAGCAAATGTTATTACAGCAGGAAAATAAATGTTATCCTGTGCTGTCACATGAGGTAAATGGATGTACAATGTGTACTCCGGACAAGAACAAATTTTGAGGTTACATATTTGTACAATTGTAAACCTATCCAACATAGCAGTTATATGTTCATCAGTCCAACTGACCATTCACATGAGAAGGTGTGAGTGTGAGCAAGCATCATGTTAAACACATACTGTAAAACATCTTGTGAAAGAAACATGTTACAAAACACTTATTTACAAGATGGTGCACTGGATAAACTGATGCTTGTGAGAAATTTGTGTATGGTCTCTACATTATATTTGTTTTCACACCCGCAGTGTCGTTTTATTCTCTTATTCTTCAGCTGAAGGTCTGCTCTCTCGTTGAAGAGACCAGATGTGATGCTCTAATGGTCTCAGGGGGCAGGGCCTCCATCACCGGCTGCCATGGAGACAGTACTTATTCTCTCCCTCTCGTTTCACTATTATCCCTACATCTTTGAAGTCTATAGAGAGAAGTTGCTGCCATAATTCTGGGCTGGATTTCTTGTCTAAGCTTCCTGTGTTCAATGGAAGCACCTGCATTAATCCTAGGTAACACCTCTGATCAAGGATTTAATTTAGACCTGAAAAGGGTGTACTCACCACAGTCCTACAGGCCAGATTGTTGTGTTGACATCACAGGTGATGGATGGGTTTTGCCTTAGGCAGACGAAAAGGCAGAAATCTCTCACTTTGCTCTTTTTTCTGGGTGGTAAAAACATTGACAGGAAATAGAGGGAAATCGCTGTCTGTTCTGTTTATTGACATTTGTGCAAATTTCCTGTGTTCCTCTGTAACAGTCTTCCACTGACAATAAAACACTTGAGGTTAATTTATTTTTTTCACTTTATCCAGAGCATATAAACTGTATATTGCACATTTATGTGCAGAAATGTGTGTTGAAAGCAACTGTTTCACACCAGACTGGACACAATGCACAGAGCAGAAGTGGAGTTAAAAGCTGTGATACACTGATGCCATTTCTATAAGGCAAACGTGGACATATTCTCTATATGTCTAGGTTGCTGTCTACTTCTGCAGGCAGAAAAAAATGCCAGTATTTTCCCCTTGAGTGATTTATTTTTCACTGAGTGATCTTCCAAAACAAAGATGGTCTTTGGTTTAGCTTGAAAAAAAGAAGGCTGTTGCCATCCTTCAATTCAGAATGTTTTACTCCCGGCTGCATTGATTTCTCTTGTTACTGCAGGTCAGCGAGAGGAAATTGAATTGGAAATTGTAGAAACACTCTTATTATTTCATTTTCTGGCATTTGTATTTTTTCTCACCTCCCGCTGTATTTTCAGAAGTCAGCACTGAAACTAATGGGAAGAGCAGTTACTGTCAGGACGGTTAAATGACTGCTCTGACTTTGGCTTCTCTAATAACACTGTCCTCCAATGCAAAAGGTTACATTCACCCCTGTGGTTTTAGACCACATTGGTTTGCATTTATGAAAGCCCTTTCTGCTTTTCTTTGCCATCTGCCTTCCCTCTGTGCACATGGGGTTGGCTCTGCTTTTACACGGAGAACACTGGGTCAACTTTTGTTGGATTGTTTCCTGGGATATGTTACCTTTAGGGAAGGGGTGAAGTATTAGAGTAAAAGTGAGGTGAACAGAGGTAGTTTGGGGGTTTCTGGGTGGAAAGAGGCAGACGGGGTCGACATGACACATGACAGTATATTCAATGTTGTGTTAATTTCACACAAGCTTTGACTTCTAACTGTGCTCCATAGGTTTCCCTGCTCATCTCTGTGTGTCTATGACAGCGATAAACTTTTCCCCTTACTTACCTTTCTTTAGCCACAGTGAAAGCAACATATGTAGCTTGCCCCACAAGGAAGGAGTCTAAATAAAAGTGAGCGGAAAAACATTTCTCTGTTTATGAAATACAAAGTAAAACATGAATTGAAAAATAAAGGTAAAAACCTCCATTATAGGTACAGTGTTTGAAATCATTGCTTCATTGCTTCATTACAAAGATATTCCCTGAAGTCCTAAAATGCATTGTTTACTACAAACTATTGGAGTCAAATGTGGTATCTTTGGGCCAGCAGTGCTGAGACATATTTTATTTTAAATTGCATCTGGTAACTGTACATTTTGTTTTTAGCTGTGACTATTAGATAAACACAGCGCTACATACAGTAGGTAAAATTACCACCCACCATTTGTTTGTGTATAGGCCATTTTCACTGAAGACACTTTGACTCGTCACAGTAGGAAAAGCACAGGTGTAAATGTAACTAACGATGGCTGCATTCCATTTAGCTACCTCAGTATAAGGATTGGGCTATTGTTCATGCTGACTCACTGTCACTTGAATATAACAGAGCCGCCATCAAGTTATCAGTGACTTTTCTTTTTTTAATTTAACCTTGATTTAACCAGACAAGTCATTAAGAACAAATTCCTGTTTACAATGGCAGCCTGCACCTTTCCTGCTATGACAATAACAAAATGTCTGCTGTGAAGAAAGCCTGTTAATTGGAGACCGTCAGATGGGGATGGCTGCATTCACAGGCAGGAAATATGCTCTATTTTGTCCACTCTTGTTGACTTCAAGATAAATACTTTAAAGATCTAAGATAGTTGAGAAATTACTGTTGTACAATCATAACCCATCATGCTGAAAACATCACATATTTACCTTCCTAAACTGAGATTTTCACCACAGGCGGTCTTCAGGGAGAACAAAAGGGACAAAGCATTAGTGAATGAGGAGTAGGCATGTCACAGCCCCAATAGGATTAAATAGGTAGCTTTTTCATTCTAAACACCTAATCAGGGACTGGTTTTCACCTGGGATGAAAGGTGGATCTAATTAACTTTAAGGTAGAATATTGCATGAGCTGGTAGGATTAAACACCAGCGCTAATATGGGTCCCTAGGAACACGACTAACAACCACTGTTGAATGCAATATCAGTGGTGACAAAACATAAACTGTAGCATGTTTCTATGTGGAAAGCAGGGGTAATAAAAGTATGTGACACTAAGCTAAGCTTTTTTTTTTTTTTTTTAACCAAAGACTACTACTATACAAAGCTTTTGTAGTGTGAACATTTAGATTGAATTATTGATGATTTAAGATATTCAAATTAATATTTCAAATCAGAGACTTCCATCCCTGCTTCAACATTTTATTCATATCATAATGTCCGTCCCAGAGGAATTATATTTTCCAAAAATGTGTTTGTGGAAACATGCAGTTTTGAAAAGCCTAGTTTTTGTCCAATAAGAATGTGTTTACAATGTATCCTTGAATAAAATGGGCACATTGCCTCTCACACCTCCCCATGGGTTGCTGGATTAACCAGAAAAGCAGTTTAAGAATTAATTATGGGGAACAGAGAAATGCTTGTTCAGTGCTGAATAAACCTTTTTTTTCATAGTTTTTGGGTTAGGATATTTACCTCATTGTAAAGTTTAAAAAAAAAAAAACAACAACTGCTGGAGAAATGCAGTTATATTCTCTGGTGGATTATTGTCACTAACATATTGGTGTTAATAAATAAATCAAAGTCACTTTCAGTGTGACTTCTCATTCAAAATCTCAAAAGCATTATCTGTGAACTGCTGCTTCAAAAAAATGCTTGTCTTCTAACAAGTGATGTTCCTGTTTGTCTCTGACAGGGTTTTTGTCCAGGGTTTCTCTGTTTGGCCATATATAACATGGTGAGCTGAATCCAGTATCGTAGCAACAGTAACTATGGGAATAGAAACCTGTGGAGAGGTCAATGTGATGGCCTCCACTTGGCCTCTTTGTACAAAGGCTCTCACATTGATTTTTTCTTATTCAAAACATCTATAACAACCCCCACCACACAACACCCACCTCTGCACACAAACAGAGAAATGTTTCATCCCTTCATTTTTGATTGACTGTGAGTCCACATACACGTTAGATTAGATGGACATCCTGCATCTCGTTCCTTCTGTATTTTCTTCTCTCTGCACTTTGCTGCACACTTGTCTGTCTCCTATCCCTTTCCTTTCCTGTGTGTGTGCATTTGATGTCGGCTTCAGTCCTCATGGGACACACTCTCCAGGGATCCTTAATTGACAAGTGTGTACAATAACTAATCAGCGGCAAAGCAACTGCCCTTTAAAATGATGAATTAACTAAACTAATTTCAGATAATCCTTCACCATAGTAGGCCACGCTGACAGCGCCAATTGATATTTGAAATGCAGACACCCCTCCTCTCTGACTTCTGCCAGTCATTTCACTATACACACACATCGCCCCCTCCACCCCCACCCCACCCCCAGGAAAGGTGGCAATGGTTGATAAACTGCTGATGGAGCTTTGAGAAGATTAAAACAATTTTCTAGCTCGACGTGACTGTGTGCAGTCTGACAAACATACCCTGTCATACCCACATACAGCTATACACACGCATACACAGTGACATTACCTTAAGCGTGGACCGCATGCATATATGCACAAGCCATAATGAATTAATTCGAAAGGGCAGGGTTAAGTCTAGTGGGCATTTGCTCATAAAAGTTCATGCCTTATAAGAGGTTTACCAATTTAAATTCTACTTCTGTGTTGATGTCTAACCTTTCCCCCCTAAAGCTCCATAATGTGTTCTGTCAACACGGTCCTCCCCTGCAGATTAACATTGTCAGACAGTCAGAGTGAAAAGGACGACATGCTGCTTTCATCGCAATGGAAGAAATTCTTGACAGATTGACCTGACATCAGTCATCAGCGTGTACTGTAAAAACAAGAAATGAGCTCAAAATCTCTGTAGGGCAAAAAACATAATGCGCAAAGTTTAAATGTTGTCATGTGTACCTACTCGTATTCATGTGAGTGAAGCAAAAGGTTGCAGTGGACCAGAAGGTTCTTAAAATTAATTGAGTTGTTCTGCAGGTGTCTAATTGCCAGTGTTTCTCTATCATTACATCACCTCTCCTCTGTGATTAAGAAGTCTTGTGAAGTTTGTGAAGAGAGAATGGTGCAGAATACTGGTTCTTTGATTACAACCAGCACTGGACTGGGAGCTGACAGCCGTCAGATTTCTCCATCAACTAAACTGAAAATATGTTGCACTTTTCTGACCATTTGTTACATGTTGCTTTGGTTTGCTTTGAAACGAAATATTTATGTTGCCTCACTTTATAGCCTCTGGCAGCTTTAGGTGTGCTATTGGAAAAAAGGCATCTGAGCTCATTCTAAATGATCTACTTAGTTTCACACATATGGAATAAATCACCATGATACCTAATATTTTATGCTACTCTAGCTAGCTATATGGGTAAGCTGTCTTGGTGCGAAAGAAACATTAGCCAAGCAAGCTAAACTAGCTGCAGGCATGGGGCATAATGAGGGGTAAGTAAGAAAACTCAGTTTATCCACCTTTGAAATGAGGAAAAGAGTTTACTCCCTTATTTTCAGACCAGCTGTATCAATCCATGAGTAGAAATTACAGTTTTTCGCTTCACCTGCAACGTTTTAGTCACAAAATGTGACCAATGTGCGTCTACAGATCTGTACGTGTCTGTATGCATGCTTAGGGCAAAGTAAAGCATGAGTTATCAAAAAATATATATCTACATTTATTGCTTTTACCTAAGATGATGGCCATATCTGTTGTGTGTTCAGAGGTGTGTGTGGTCAGTAAGGGAAGCAGCACCGGCAGTAGAGGCAACTGGAGAGGATCCGCAGGATCTTCTTAGTAGACAATTGTGTACAGGGAGCCACTGTCCCCCTCTTCCCTCCATGCATTTTTCATCACACACTCATTTTTTTTACACTATTTAGCTTTTCCCTTCCCTCTAAACTTCCATGTGGTGCGTGCTGACATGGCATTTCTCAGCCTTGCACACAAAGCCCTCTGGTGCTTAGTGTACTAGAGTTGGAGCATGTTCGTGTTTGTGTGCCAAGCTTGTGTGTGTGTATATCTATGCGGGTGTGTGTGCGTGTGTCATGTGCTCATGTGTGCATACATGTGAATATTGGGTCCGTTTTTTGCTCGCTCACTCTCACGTCTTCCTCCCTCCTCCTCACACACTCACCTCACACTGTATGTGATCCCACAGCCCCATAGGCAGGAGAGAAAATAGAGAGAGAGCTCTTACGGAAAGTCCATTTAGTCTGTTGGCAGCACCCAAACTACAAAATAGTTGAGACTCCCTGCATAGAAAGGATCATCTTAAATTATTCTGAGCTGAAATTCAAATTTCATTTTGTTTTGGCCCTAAGCAATGGGCAAAACTGCCTGGGTGAGATCAGTAAAGGTCAGGGGGAATTAAAATGCTTACTGTAAGGTTTGTCAGTGAGAGAGAGAGTGAGCTAGGTGAAGATAGAAAGCCAGAGGAAAAGGCCATCTGCCTGATAGTTTAGTCTAAGTTGGTGAGAGAAATAAGTCCGTCTTTTTGCAGTCTAATGCTATTAGGTATAGCTTGACAGGTCTAAATCTCTCCACTCCCTCATATCTATCATATTCCAAGATATAGATTGCACTTCTACATTCTGCATGCAGAGTTGAGCCTTACGGTTCAAGAGTTTCATCAACAGACAGTGTGTGTGCTTTACAGTATATTTCTATGCACGTCAGGACACCAGATGATTCGCTATGACAATAAACAAATCCAATAAATCTGATGCATGAAGTAAAACAGCGATGCGAAAACGTAACTGACATCCAGTGTGGTATTCCATCCTCCCCGCTTGATGATTTGTTCAATATATAGATATTTACTTCATTAGATATCAAGCAAAATATCCTGGAAATGAAAACAAATGAGCTGTCAAGAAGATTGGGGTGGAGGAGAGAGAGACACACAAAGAGAGACAACGGAGACATCCCTCCGATGTTTGCGTGAAAGAGAGATGGAGAACATTATGGGACACATTTTTGCACACATATCATACGTCCATATCTTTTCTTATAAACACACGTCTGTGTAGCACACATTTCTCCATTCTGTCTTAAATTATATGTATTTTGACATGAGGTGAGACAGTAAATGATCCATAATAGTAATGCATTTGTGTCAGGGGGTCGGCGACTGGATGTTTTCATATCTGTATAGTTTCTTCTTCACATAGTGTGCCAGTTTTTGTCTGTCTGTGTTTTGGGGTCAGACATGAACCGTAGTTGCCTGTAGGTGGAGCACATCTACATCTACATCTCTACATCTCCTTCATCACCTTTAGGTCCGAAACAACTGTTGCTACAGCTGTGCAAATAAATGGTATTAGCTGAGCCTGGTTTCAGGTGATTCCTTGATTTCAATGAACCTCTTGATATCGTGTTTGTAACAATAAGCATAGTAAGGTGTTGTGTAAACAAATGATAGTTAGAGGAATTCACGCCACATTTGGTGAAGCTATATGTTGAGTTTCGTGGGAGGAAGCTATTGTGGAGAGTAAAGGAGGGATTGTTATTCCCGCAAAGCTGTGCATCCCCCCCCACAGCTCCGCAAGTGAGACATCAGCACACTGTAGAAGGTGCAATCTGGAAAACACAATGGTTTTGATTTAGTAGAAACTGTGTTGATTATCAACACTTTCACTGAGCAAAGGGGCCCCAAAGAGTCCTGTGAAACAGAAATTAGATATTCAGTATAAACTGACATTTTCCCTTTTTCCCCCAGAAAAATCTGCACAACACACACCACAGGGTGCTTATGTTAGCAGTGTCAGTGAACTCGTGCGCAGTGCACAATTTTGGCTTAGGATTGGTAGTTGATGGTAGATGGTAGAGCTTCATAACAGTTTCCACAACAACAAAATTGAAATGCATTTATCCGAGTGAGGCAGAGAAAATATAAAGGAGGAAGAAAGAAGCCAGAAGTAAATTCTCAGAGGTAGCGTATTATTTTTCTCCACACTGGATTATTCTTAGAAACAATAACCTGCTGCTAACACGTGATGTTACTTCATCGAGTAAAGTTAGTGTTAGTGTTGATGGCAAAACATCTTTCCTTTGTGTTAATGGTGATGCTGACATACCTGTATTATTCTCTTCACACATAATTAATAATAGCAAGCAGGTCATGTTTGATGTGTTGATTTCCATGTCAGGAATCTGAATGTAAGGAATGTATTCATTCTTGCATCTATAGTTGATATATTCAGAAACAGTGGGAGACGCCTGAAGTATATCATGCACATTTCTTTTCCTAAAGATGTAATATAGAAGATATGCTGTGGAAACCTTTGCAGCAGTTCATTAGTTCAGCAGTGCAGGGCTCTGAAAATACGTGATGTAAAGTAGATCTGAACATTCAGACAAGTAGGGATAAAAAGGTGAGAACAGAGGGTTAGGCATCCCCGCACCCGTGTCTGCCTCAGGCCTCCAAAACACTACGGCTGTCCCACATTATGAGATACTTTCAGTAGAATCACATCTTCTAAAAAAAAGTACTGATTGACCTTCTAGCCTAATTAAAGTGCACCATCACCAATAGAGAGCAGATAAGACAGCTTGGCTGTCAGTGTGACTGACAGGGTTAGGCTCTACCCCTACAGTCACATCAGCACTACAGAGGCCCTGCATACAAAAAGCACACGACAGCACAGCGAGCGGAAAAGCTCCAAGTTTAGTATCTTGCCTCCTATCAAGTATCAGCTCGAACTAATAATATGGAAGCGGTAAAATATAAAAGTACACCAGTGACATGCTTTAGGGCTTATGTATTTATTTATGTATTTGCAACTTTACCTCATACAGCAATTCCCCATCTCATAACTGTTAACACTGCAGTTTTTTTTTTCCAGAGTAAAGAGATGCTCTGCAGTGAACTAGACTATATGCAAAACTAAGCTGCTGGCTGATGTCATATGTATAGAGCAAATCTGAATACACTTTAACCAAGGCCTCTGTAGGTCTAGACAGGTGAGTGCTCGAGCGCACCCTATATTCCCCTACAGCTCCCACACTTGGGCCAGGGGAAAGCTGACATGCAGGGTGGCCTGTAAGCCTCTTTTGTCCATGTGCAGCAAAGTCATCTGCCAGCTCAGTTGCTCCACCAGACAAAGCTTCAGCGAGATAGCCCATATTCTGGTACATCCTCACTCTCTCTTGAGCTGGAGTTGGGCATGGCCCCCCGCTCTCTATCTCCTAAGCCCTCCTCCCTTTCATTTCTGTCTCTCTCTCACGCTCATGCAGCTTTTTCACATTTTTTCATCATCTTTTTCTTCTGCATTTCTCTTTGCTTGTGTCACTTTTGTTTCCTTGTATCCACACCTGTGTTTCTGTTTTGCTGTCTGCGGTAAGTGAACGTTAATACCGTAACCTTTAGGTATTATCTTACACTTTTCTTCCATTGCTGACTGACTGTCAACCTTTCCATTGTGTTTTTTTTTCCGATAAAAAGGGTTTTTGTTCCAGCACAGTTTTATATTTTAGAATATTGCACTTGTACAGAGGTGAGAAGGTGACAGGATATTGGTATTGTGCTCTATATTTAACACAATAAGATCAGGAGAGCAGGATACCACATGGGGCTCAGTTTGGCTCAGTGTATAATGAAGTTTGTTGTCTCTTGCTGTAGTCAATTTTGTCCTTCCATATGAGGGGAAAAAAAGGTAATTACTTGAGAGGAAACCATGACGGCTAATGACTTACCATGAAGGTAACTCATTAGCCATCCAAGATAATCACAAAAAAAAATATGTGTGAAAGAAGAGAGATGGAAATAATAAAGCAGAAGGAGAGGGACAAAAATGTGGAATCAGACAAAGAGAAAAATATATATGTCAGAAAGATGATACGACAAAGAGCTAAGAGAAACTCTGCTGTAAGAAAGAGGATAAAAAGAGAGCGAAACTGTGCGCGTAGAGGGGAGGTGGGGGTTGGTTGAGGGGGCTGGCCGAGGGGGTGTGTCCAACATTACCCTCATGAATCAGTGTCAGTGGAGCGATGAGAAAATAATTAAGAAACAGGCTAGCGCTGTGTTAAATACTGCCAAAGGTAAAAGGCCCATTCTACTGTATAGAAACACAATCTGGACGGGAAAGAAGAATGGCAATAAATGGGATAGAGGAAAATGGGGGGGAGAAAATCCATATCATAACGGATGCCAAAATGCCCTTCAGATGGCATTATGAAGGGAGACAATATAAATAGCACTGCCATATTGTAAATGTTTATATACAGTAGCTACGTATACACGTTGCACAGCAGTTTCAGGATTTATGACCGCAGCCGTAATACACTGAATTCGACACAAGGCTGTGAGTAATATTTCACATTTGTTATCATATTGAGTGTAAATTTGCTGAGACGTATATGGTGGAGATAAAAAATTTTAAGCAATTTCTCCTTCTATTCTTCTCCTTTCAGCTGCTCTGTACAGTGGTAGGGGGTGGAAGCTGTCAGCTGGTCTATGAGCTGACTGAAACTGTACAGAAAGAGAGAGAGAGAGAGAAAGGAGCACAAAGACACACATGTGTGCCATCAGTTATACTCACGCACCTCAGAGGTTTTACACGGAGCATTTAGGGAAGAGGGAACCTAGTCAAAAGACTGTAATTGTATGTTCAAGGCTTCCAACAGGGGCAAGATGCAGCTGAAATCCCCCAGCCAGACAGAACAGAGGAGCCATTAGATCGCACTGATGCATAAAATCTGTGGAGCTCTTTGGAGAATATTGGAGTGATGTACAGGAGGTCCTGTGTGTCCTGTATGTGCGTTATGTGTTTTTTATATGCGGTACGAACATGTGGCTGTGCACGTACAGATGTGTGGGCGAGTCTTTTAGGTGTCATATATAATATCCATCATCCTTTCTGCCAGCGGCACAGAGAGAATTCACGATCACTGGTCTTCAAATCCCCCCTGAGATGGAATCGACTCAGCTGGTGTGCGTGGAGGAAATGTGTACGGTTGGAATGCAGAAGCTGACTTCCCATGAGGCTGCTGTTCCGTAACACATTATAGTTTGATCTTGAGCTTTTTGGCCTGACTAATGCGCTATAGGGCTTGTGAAGCAACAGTTACCAACCGCAACCTCCCACTCACTACAGCGAGGTTTGTTTGTAGAAAGTCTTTTAGTATTTGTATGTATACAGCACGTCCACATGTATGTGCTGCATATGTTTTACGTATGTTCTGCATACGTTTCTGTATGTGCGCCTGTTGAAATGGAGCTACTTGTATTTACAAGCAGGTGTATTTCTCTGTGACAGCCTGTATGTGAGTGCGCGCGTATATATTATTTTATGGTTACTTTGTGCACAGTTGCCCGCATGTTTACAGGGTTTATGTATATATAAGCAACCTAGCGTGGTTGTGGTTACGTGTACTTACATGTATGTGAAAGCAGTGAGGCTTAATCCATCCCAGAGGAGTGCTTAGTGAGGGATGCGCTGTTTCTGCAGCATGGCTATCAAGGCCCTGCACAGAGGGCTCAATGGCATTTTTACTGATGGCTTTTATGGGTCGCAGCCAAGCTGCCAATGAGCAGCCTTGACACCAGAATGATGAAAGTATGACATGAAATCAAGCCGGTGTCACCGTAGGTACTGCTAGAGTTAGAGACTCTGTTTGAGGGAACATTTCTAAAGTGAATTATAGACTGAATCTACGCAGAAATCTGAGTTCAGTCTCTGTAATTCCTTTTTCCATTCTTTATTCAGTCATATATGTTTCAATAGAAGTCCACATTTCTTTGCTTTGGTAATGAAATTGCACAACAGGGTGCGCTGGGTTTGATGGCTTTTTTTTGGTGAAAACTACAGCATTGTTTTCTTTGCAATTCTGTTTCCAAGCAACATCTCTAAAGTTGTGAGGGAAACAGCACTAATAAGCTACCTCATTAGGGGCCGGTTCATGGTAGGCCTTATAGTTTGTGCTGTCAACTCTGTGGGTTAGCATGCAAACATCAAAAGACAGCTGCAAATACAGCACGCACACACACAGGAGCGCTAATTTACTTTAGAAATTGGTAAACAAACTATTCTATCAACCCACATTTCTCTCTCAGTTGAAGGTGTGCTGGTGGAGTGTACTAACTGGGTTCTGTCTGAAGTGGCTCCAGCGTGATGACAAAATACGTGGCCGTCCTCTCGCTGGTGATAACGCAGCACATAAAAGGCTCATTATTCAGGAGTTAATTTGGCAGGCTTTTCTCACACTAAGGCTGTGCCAAACCTCAGACTCCCTCCCGCGTTGGTCCCTGCCACTCCTACCACTGATCCTTTACTGTACACAGGATGGGAAGCATGCCCTTAGCACATCTATACACAACCGGCCAAACCATATACTCATATGCACTGTACATGCACACACACATACACACAGCTATACTCATTAATGCAAACATAACCCTAGTTAGATCCCTATATGTAATAAATTGGATTAAATTCCACTGGCTAAGCACTGTGATCTCTTAGGGTTAATTAATTTCATTCCATTCTGTCTGTGTTTTTTATGCTTCAACACATGCTGACACTGTTATTGTGTGGCATCCTGCTCATTGGAGAAGTATAGTAGGCTCGTGAAGGAGGGAGAAGAAGCCACAATGTTTGGTATTCCGGCTACAAAGTGATTTTGATTCTTTCTTTCTTTCTTTTGACAAGGAAGTACGCTACAGTAGCTAGCTCTAATACGGTGGATCCTTCCCCTCCTCACAGCCTCTCTCCAGCTCTTATCTTCCCCTCCAAATGAGAAAACCTGGATGGCTTCTAAAGGCCCCTGTTTCTGCCTGGATGCTATCTCATTTGGTTTTAATATATTTATCCATTCATTATTGTTCTCTTTTATCAGCCAGCTAATATTGTTCATAATTTGTCCTTATCTCCGAGCCTGACAGTCAAATTTACACTCTGGCTCAGCAGACAGATGGAGAAATGACCCTTTTCCAACCCCTCCTTCCCTAACTCCTCTCCTCCCTTCATTCCTCTCCTCTTCTCCAAACTCCAATGAAACATGACTGACAGCCCACTGTATAAGTAGTTGTCATAGCAACCCCATCCTTCTGACAAGTGCTTTTTCTCTACAGCACGCTCTCTCCCTCTGTCACAATATCGCTCTCCCTCCTTCCATCCCCACTCCCTTGCTGTTGCAACGATTGAGAAAGAGACAGACAGAGAAGGGAAATTTGAAAACCAGAGAGCACCTAAGGCAGTTGGTATGCTTTCCTTCCCCGCATCACCCTCCCATTCCCTTCCCTCCCCCTCTCAGCCTCCTCCCACCGTTCCCTTCCTCATCCTACCCACCCCTGACAATGATTTACCAACTCCTGTGGTGCACCTCTTTCATCCATTCTGGCTTATCAAGGACTGCAGGACTGTATGCACATCAACTTACAGTATGGGCACATCGTTCTCACTCTCCTACACATTCACTCTCTCCTCCTCTCCCTCTTTCTTTCTTCACATCTCTGCTTCCCCTAGCTCCTTCCTTTTCTTTCTTTCTCTTGTTGCTCCAAAAACTCCTACTCTGCCCCATTGCTTCTCAATAAGTCTCATTTCACTGTCTGCTGTGTAATCATGGAGCATACAGTAATAAGTCTCCTGTATACTGCACTGTGCTGCAGAGAGAATACACAGCGCCGTGTGGAGAGGAGATCCTTCAAACTTCCAGTGGAAATAAACATTATGTAACAAAAGAAGGTATTTCGCAGAGCTTTGAAGCACATTTAGAGGGAAGGAATTACAGTGGTATTGTTTGTCATGCACATGCTGTAATGGTCAAACTACAGCACGAAGAATTGAGATATGAAATATAACTGATATAATTTGGTTTTTGCACAGTGACTCAAAGGCTTCACACTAGGCCATTGCGCTCGCACTGAAAAGCTTATATTGATTAGAAACAGTCTAAATGGACCCAGTAATCTTCAGTATGTATAACCAGGCAGCACACTGCCATTTCATTATTCTGGAGTTTAATTTCCAATGCATTTATTCCAAACAAGCATCTGTTTAGTAACTCAGAGTAAATTAAACATGATGGGGGGTGAATTTCACGATGGCAGTCGTGTGTGTCACAATGAAGTACAGTACTCTGCCACAGTGAGCTGTAAATGCATCTTAATGCCAGCGTGCTGCACAGTTTTCACGGATAACTCGCTGGTGGTTATTAGACCCCTGAATTGTTTAGGTGATGGCATTTCACTGTAAACACTATAGAGCAAAGAGTCGCTCCAATTTAGGATGGCGTTCATGTTGACTAGGCTCTGTGGTGAGGTAAGCGAGAGAAAAAAAAAAACAGCTCATAATTTCTTGTCTTATTTTGTATTCATCTATACAGTAGTGCCATTTACCACAGGTGAGTAGCTGTAACAGAAGGATGATTCAGCCGTTTTGAAAGCTGCATCAGAAAAAAGAGCCATCCAGAACAGCATTTGCTGCTAATCATGCTTTAACCTCTCAACTTTACAGAATGTTTCAGGGTTCATTTCTCTGAGCTAAAAACATGATTCAATCGGAAACATTCTTGTCGTGACTTCCTATTAATTACGTAAAACACAGTTGACATCAGCGTAATTGTCTAGTTCAAAGTAGCTTCCTTGCCCAATGAGTAAGCCATTTTATGTTAGCCAGTGAAAATCAGGCAGAGGGAAAAGCTTAAATGGAGTCAAGGCAAAACACTGCCTGCATATAATGAAGGCTTACATATGTAGCTGTACTTCCCCGAGTGAGGAGATCTTTTCACCCAGTTAGGGTCAGTTCCCATACATATGGAATATGTCACTGGGAAGAGAGATATTATGCTGCATGTAATGTACTGCATATTAATGCACAGAGAAACACTGATATGAGATTGAATTGTAGATCGAGGAAGAATGCTCCCGAGCTGTTGTAGAAACTGAATTCAGCGTAGCTTGGAGAAATCTCGGTTTCTGCAGAAAACTATCTGAGGTTGCCGTCCTTGGAACAAAAGGGCCAAACCTCCAGTAAAGATATGTCAGGACAACATGAAGGAACAACAATGAGATACAATGAATGTTTTTTGTTTTTTTTGTTCAGTTCAGATGAATATCATAAATACTCAACTTTGCATTTCAGTAGAACAAACTGATGAAGCAGGATTGTTAATGGTGTCTTGTAGCTTGTAATGTAGCAGTGTCCACTGGGATAGCGATAGCAATTAGAAGTAGCTACAACACCAGCTAGCAGTCTTTTGTCTGTGTCTACACAGGATGCAGTCAGGCAGTGTTGAGTGTAGGTCACCTGCATTTTGGCAGCCCAATACACAGTCACTGTATTTACATACATAACTGAAAGAAAATAGACTTGAAGCATAAAATATGCTTCAGGTCGTGTTTAAACTCATATAGCACAAGTAAAATTTGAGGCGGTAAGATAGATGTGTTCCGTCACGACACACAAGAGATGCAGCTGAAAGGCCTCCTGTGTAGAGTCATTGTTAGCAGCATAACATAAATCAGATAAAGAGGTGAAAGCTGAGGTGGTGAGAGATTCGTGTAGCAGTTCCTGGAAGGTAGCAACAATAGCTGTTAGCGGTAATCATACAGGTTAAAGCTGAGGTGAGGACGCTGCTAGCATTATATGTGTTTTTTTGTGTCAGTGAGACATCGTTCTGTATTGTACTCCGAAAGAAAGCACCAGTCTAGAGAATAGCTTCCCGAAAGAAAAAGTCAATTTGTTGTAGCTACGGGATGGTTAACAGTGGGAGATCCAACTTGTTTTGTGTCTACTTTGTGTGTGGTCATGGTGGGGGATCTGTCATCTGTAATTCTCTGTGTCAGGGTCATCCTAGTTGGAGTATTTTTATTTTTTTCCTCCCACCCTTTCTCCCACTCCTTTTTTTCCCCCTCCCCCTTCAGATATGTGTAAATGGCCGTAGGTGTTTTGCACTCTCTGCATGTCTGTTTGCACACAGCCTGTGCTGCAGTGTTGTAGATAAATGAGATAATGTTTCAATTGGCGATGAACACAACACCTGAATTCCCAAGGTAGCGTTTTAGTTCAGAGCAACCACAGCAGAATCCTAGACGGTGGAACAGATCTCCTGGATGATCTGTTTTCATGCGTTGTTAGCCTGTCACACTCACATTGCAGAACATTCACTCCATCTCTCTCTCAACCACAGATGAAGAACTCCCACTAAATGCTGTAAATAAAAAAAAAAAAACATAACACATCTTTCTTACATTGCAGTCAACTCCTGCACGTGTTTTCAGATTAGTACCTCCTTTGAGACGTAATGCAAAAAGCCAGCAGACTGAACATGTCTCCAGTGTACGAGGTTTTTTTTTTTTTTTGTATAATATTACATAGGAATGTGATATATAGTGGCCAATGATCCTGTTATACTTGGAGTCTTATAAATATTATTCCATTCAGCTGGAGGTGACATGCCAGTTAGCGATCTTTCAGCTGAAGGATGGATGCGGTGTCGTATTTTAAAACATGCCACATGCGAGCTGTTCATGGTATGATCGTCAGCTCATATGAAATTGATGAAGGTCATGCATTAATTCAAAACTTGTCAGAATCCCATCATCTACTTGACAAAGGAAGTTACAGCCAAAGTGCAGGAAGAACACAAAGGGCGACTGTGGTTGCATGGGTGGTCCTGCGTGCTGTGTGTGGCTCTACTGCTATATACTGGAGCCTATATGAGATGTGGTCTGGCGGCATTCAGGGAAATTTGTGCAGTCCGTCCCCTCCCCCTCTTTCTCGACTCATCTCCCACATCCAACCTCAGAATTTATATTCCCCCTCCAGCAAAAGGAAGGACCATCTTGGCCTTTCATTTTCCAGTTCAGGGCTTTTCTTTTTTTGCAGATAAATGCTCTCCAATCCACCCTGACAGATGTCACATTGCATCACTTCCATTTTGATACATAGCCTCTGATCCTGCCACTTGCAATAAGGAGCCAGCACCAGGGACGCCCCTCCCTAGACAACGCTCTGACACGGGTGATTATTTTAAAGGTGCATCATTGACGGTGCTGAGTGCTGAAACCCTAGCCGGCCGCCATGTCCGCATACACTCGCTGCTGTGCCTTCTGCAGGAATGTGGGTATCAGCTTGTGTCTGGGTCAGGAAACGACAACACGACACACTCAGTAGTCGTCACAGGTCACACTGACTCTGTGCAATACCTCTGGCAGCGATTTATGGCCGCTCTCAAACTCTCTCGTAGCAGAGGCCTCTCGTCCCGTCTCTCACTCAGTCTCTCCGCTGTGACTTTACAGGTCAGAGTTGGAGAAACAATCTGTATAAAGGGAAGGTTTTAGTGCTTCTGCTGCCAGCAGAGACACGCTGCACTGAAGCATTAATCATACAAGGCCAGAGTACATCAGTAAACACAGTGTGTCAGGTCAAGGTAAAGATCAGATCCCACAGCATTTAACAGGACTCAATAGCATACAGGCTATCTATTGAAAAGTCAGCGTTATTCATGGCATGTCTCACAGCCTTCGTTGCTCGCAGGAGAGACGCCATTGTTCACTGAAGAGCATACTGAAATATTTCTCTGGCTACACAAAAAACACTGGATCAGCAGCAATTAGTAGAGTAAGAGAGAGATAAAGAGAGGAACGAAGGGAGGGAGGCAGTTGAAAAAGAACGAGTGGCAAAAATGTAGAATCAGCGAGAGAAAAAGAAAAGCAGAAAAGAGCAGAGAGAGAGAGAGACCAAGGGAGACTGTGGTTAAAGAGAGAGAGAGAGAAAGAGGGAGAGAGGGAGAGAGCGTGAGTTTCCAGCCTGTACAGTGTGGTGTGTAGGAGGTTGGAGCTGCCTGGAGCCCCTGGTGCTTTTAAAGGACCAAAGACTTGCTCATTGTCTTGGGTCTCTGTGCCTCTGTACCTCTGTTTGTGTGTGTGTGTGTGTGTGTGTGTGTGTGTGTGTGTGTTTGAAACCTCTTCATTAGTCTTCCCATTGCTCTTCCCCGCAGCCCCTGACCACTCACTTACCCCCAGCAGCTACAGTATATGTGGCCATAAAGGAATAAACCCAGTTATACTAGAGATTAAAATGATCAGTCTTGGAGAAGAGATAATACAATGTGACTCAGGCCCAACCAGCGTTAAATAAACTGGACAGCCATTCTACTGTACCAAGGAACATATGTCTGTGTTTGTTTCTGTGGAAAAAAGAGAAAATCATACCCTGTTCCACCAACAGTGATGTGGTTTCACCACTGTATGTTCTCAAATTAGTTTCATAATTGAGGTCAAAGTTATAATTTAACCTTTTTGTCTCGTTGTTTGTTCCAGAAGACAGGAAGTTGTTTGTCGGGATGCTGAACAAACAACAGACCGAGGAGGACGTGTACCGCCTCTTCGAACCCTATGGAGTCATCGAGGAGTGCACGGTCCTAAGAGGTCCTGACGGAAACAGCAAAGGTATGAGCCATGATACAGTTGTCAGCATTATTTAGGTCAGTGGCAGTGAAGTGACAGTGTGCGTGAGTGTCAACGTCAGCTGGGGTATATGAAATATATGTGACATATGCACCAGATGTGGGTCAAGTAGCATTTTCACATAATTACAAACATTTTTACGCTGCACTGTTCGATGTGCTACGCGGCTGCAGGCAGTGACAAAGAAGTTAGGCCTAATGTATCACATACTGTTTGACTGATGTCTGACTTTTATAATTATGAACTATAAGATAAGTTAAGTGGATAATTAGTCGGTTTGACTTTCTCCTTTTGTTCTCTCTGTAGAGAAATGATTATATTTTATTTAATTTTGGTGGGGGGTAATTATGGATTTCTTTCGTTCTCTGAAGACAAGCATGAAAGATTTGGATCAAATTAAATCAAAGACAAACTTTTATACAGTATAGCCTTAATATTAGGAGCAGTGGGCAACCACTGTGTGATGCCCAGGGACCAACTCCAGATTTAAGCCTTTGCCTTGGTCAAGGGAACTCACTGGAGAAATTAACCTAACATACATGTTTTGATGGATGGGGGGAAACCGGAGCACCTGGAGGAAACCCACGTAAAGATGTAGAGAAAATGCAGACTCCACACAAAAATGCTCTGCCCTAGTTCGGAATAGATTTAGGCATAATCTTTGCTAAAATCCAAAGGCCAGACACAAAACCAAGACTCTCCACTTTAATGTAGCCACCCCAAGTTATCAGTAATTGTAATCCCATACAGCAACAATTCAAAAAATGCTTGTAATTTTAAAATGCTGACTGTGCCGTCACAAACTCTTCCTCAGCATATATCTTGTTTCAGACAAAAACTCTCCATTACAAAGTGATGACTTCTATTCTGCCGCTGACTGTTAATCTGAAGCATTTCTTCCTATGGATGTACTGCAGGCCTTTACTGTAACTTGGGCACTGTAGTGTTGATATCTTGAAGGCCTTTTTCAGACAGCCAAAAAAACTTTTGGAGACATCAATTCCCTCTGACATGCAGCAAAGAGCAAAGGGACTAGTGGTTTTTCATGTCTTTAAAGCCTATTCCCCAGCCAGCGCTTATGGAAATTGTTGTGGAATTATATCTAAGGGGGTTTGAAGCCAGAGCGCTCTTACTCTGCAGTGGTTTGGAGGAGGAGAAGGGAAAGATGGATGTCAAAACAATTCAAGTGTCCCCACTGTGAGGAAGGGGGCAGTCAAGGAAAGCTGCCAGTATTGAAATGTACATTTACTCAGGTACAATTTTGAGGTACTTTACTTTACTTGAGTATTTTATGCTGCTTTAAACTGCATTTGAAAGGCAAATAATGTACCTTTTACTTCACTACATTTATATAACAGCTGTAGTTAACAGTTAATTTGAAGATTCATAATATTTATACAAAATATAATCACCAATTAAATCCTAATTATCATGACATTAAGCTACTCAGCAGTATATAAAGTAGTTAAATTAGCCCCACCTTTACCAGCTGTGACATTGCAACAAAGTAATGCTTACACATTAATCTGTCAATAGTTATAATCTAATAATATATACCGTATTATTCTGAGCTGGGTCATTCTGCAGTACTTTTAATTTTAGTCATATATATATATATATATATATATATATATATATATATATATATATATATATATATATATATATAGTGTATGTATTGTTAATCTGAAGCATTTCTTCTTATGGATGTACTGCAGGCCTTTACTGTAACTTGGGCACTGTAGTGTTGATATCTTGAAGGCCCATATATATATATATATGTGTGTGTTTTTTAGGTTTTGAAAACCCAAACAATAATGAGACACCACCATCCCTTTCTGGCAAAAATAAATCTGTTTTGCATTTTTTATTTACTAAGGATGCACTGATTGAGAAATTCTGGCCTAATCTAAAATATCAATTTGGCCAATAGCCAATGCTGATGCTGATGCTGATTTTTGTTGTTATTCATTCGCCCTTTTGTGCCAGGGAAACAAAAGAAATCTACAAAGATAAGCATCTCTGCCTTGTTACAGCTCAGACTATTCCACTTCCCATCCAAGATGTGAGACACAGAGCTGAACAGCCAATCACTGTCCGTGGAGCACATTCACCACCAGCACGGTGAATGTTTGCATGCAATTTGTGCCAGTGCTGGAAAACGGAGGTGATTATGTCTCTAATATCCAAGTTGGAAAGAACCAACACATTTAGTAAGCGCAAAACTGATGTGACACGATAGAATGGTGCATGCCATCTTATTTCCTAAAAGACCTATGTCCGTCAGCAAGGCGAATATCATCCAATATCGATGTTCAGTTGATAAATCTCTAATATTTACAATTATATGCAACAATATTCTTTAAATAATTACTGTAAATTTGATAGAATATTTTATGCTCCATAGCTTTTAATTTCATATTAAAACTCCTGTTTGGTTTACTTTAAAAAGGTAGAGGCAAAGTACATTAAGAGTTAAGTGCATAGTTATAGCACCATATACTTTGTACTACTGTAGCAAAGTCCTTGTACAGGTCATGCCGAGCTCAAGCTTTTTTCTATCCATATCTCAATAGGTGGTAGTGGTTTGACAGCTGAATGGGCATCTTGATTGGCTGGTGTCCACAGGGGTAAGCCCATTAAGAGGGGAAGAATGGCAGGGCAGCTGGGTCAAGCAGGATAGATGATAAGAAGAATAAAGTATGAAAGATTAAATAAGAATAGAAAAGAAACTTAAAATGAAATGAAATTAGGTGAAATAGGGTATAATTATAAGAGGGCATGATGGCTCGGTGCAATAGACCCAGGTTCAGTCTTCACATGTTTCTATGTGGAGAGTTTAGGAGTTGTTTTTGCTTGATAAACTTACTGAGCAGTGTATGGAGTACTGTATAATATGCACACATGCATCATTAAAACTGTGTTAGATTTGTAATAGACTCATGTAATAACTCAATCAGCCCAGTACATCCAGAAAAACAGATGAATAAAGACATTAAATGGATATAATTCAATATAATTCATATTTTAATAGAAACTGAAGCAGTTAGTGCCACTGTACTGACAGAATTGGAATCTTTCTAAAGGAGACAAAGTGTACAGCATTGAATCAATTTGTGGAATTTTTTTTTATATATTTCCAGTTCTTAAATAGGGGCTGTAAGTCAGTTTAATCATTTAATAATTAATGTGCTCACTTTGTGAATCCACAAAAGCTATCTCTCACTTGTTTTCACTTTATCTACTCACAATATTCCTCAAGGACATTAGAAGAGAAGAGTGTTGGTTCTGTGGTTTCTGGCTTTTGGACATGCAGACATCTTCATATTCACAAATATTGATCAGAACATCCTGTTGTGGGAACAATGAACTGTGCTGAGCTCTTGAATGAAGTGGTTTTCTATTTGAAAACATTACGAGTTTAGCCAGTTTCACTAGTCTTTAATATGCACAGACAGGCATGTGGTGCTAAATAGCATCCTTTTCTGCTTCATCAGTGCAATCTTTAGCCTGCAGCTTCTGCCTGCTTGTCTGCCTGCCTAATGCCCAGAGTGGGGCAGCCTGCTGTGCAATGAGAGCCTCTCACTGCACAGTGATTTCTGTGGTGTCAAATATAATTCAACATCCTTTATTAATATACCATAGGCTTTTAAACACACATGGTTGATTGCATTTACCGTACTTATATATAAGGGTTGTGTGTGTGTGTGTGTGTGTGTGTGTGTGTGTGTGTGTGTGTCTGCATGTGTGTGCTGTGCGTCTGTATTCTCTCTTCCAGGTTGCGCCTTTGTCAAGTTCTCCACACACACTGAGGCTCAGTCTGCAATCAGTGCCCTCCACGGCAGCCAGACCATGCCAGTAAGTACAGCTCTCTCCTTTACACAGAAACGTACACGCACACACCACACAGCATCCATCGCATGTAATCACAATAGTTATGTGCAGTTTACTTCTCTTGATTCAGAGCTGTTAACTGTTCATTTTTGGACTCACCGCCAACTTCAAGCTTTTAATCCACATACAGAAAAATGCAACCATCCTCATAAATATCCCAGCTTTAAAAAAAAACAGATAAAACCAGAAACCGCCTTCTGTCTCTTTAATTAACATGGTACTTTTTTTAAAAATTCCAAATCTAATTTCCAGATAAAACTGTTTAGAATGATAATTGAATTTTGGGTGAGTCATCAATCAGCAGTTCTGCTTGCATAATCAGTGAACGTAACTCCAGTGTGAGATTACATTTGCTCGTTATGTAAGCACACCGTGTCCTCTGAATTCTCTCTGTATTGGATTTACTATGAGCAGAAGCTGTAATGCTCATTTGTATTTCTCTCGTGTTTAGGCATGGTCTCCGTATACCTGATGGTGTCAAAATAAAAGCTACTTACTCTGCACTCCAAACCTGAATAGAGTTATTCTCCGTGACATCCGGCAAGTGGACAGCGAGTCACGTCCCATATTATACAGTAGCTTGAAGTATATTCTGCTTTTATCCTCATTTTTGTTTCGGCAACTCTTGCCTCAGAGAAGCAGGGACCCTGAACTCTCTACCACCCTATCTCACAGATGTTGTGTTTCACTGTATGATTTCATTATTAATGGTTGCCAATGTGTGGCTCAAGAGAGGAAAGCAGAGAAAAGCACTGGAAGCCAGCTGTGCCATTTTGGCACAACCTCAGAGTCAATCTAAGTGCAAATGACTGCAGGTCGTAAGGAAAGACTCTGGATGTCCATTCTCCATAGATACCCTCCGTTTCTGTTGCTCCATCCCCCTATCTCTGCTAGCTCTCTGCCCTCACTCGTCTCTCTTTGGCAGCCTCTCGGGATATTAGGCAATAGACTTGTTTACTCCACCTTTCACCACATTGGCTACTGAATTATTCATCTAACTATAAGCAGGGGGCAGAAGGAAGGGGAGGAAGAGTTGGAGAGAGAGTGAGAGACAGAGAGAGGGGGGTGCGGGGGGCAAAGGGAGAATGAGTGAATGGACAGGATTTATACCTCCTGCTCTGGTAAATTGATTATAGAAATCTGATCAGCATCTCATATCCTGTGGCTGCTGTAGGAGAGGGCACAGTGTGCCTGCCTCGCGGAGATTAGCGGACCACCGGTGGACCATTATGCCTCAGCAGGACATTGCTATTCAAAGCAAAGTGTCTATCAGTGTAGCAAAGATCCTGGAAAAACCTTGGACCGTACATCCGGTGTCCATTTGAGTTCATGTTGATTGCGGTTTAGTCCCACCTGCAAAAAGAAGTCAGGTACAAGTATATTGATGCAATGCATAAAGTCATCTTGTAGGATGTATAAAAAATGGATACATAAATAAAGAAGTAAAACAAATGAAGAAAGTCCTCTGACAGATAAAATACAGGGTACATACTGAACTTGTAAAGGCCATCCAGGCAATCGCCTCATTCCTCCTTCTCAATGGCTAATGTAAATGATACATTTTTCTAATCAACTAACACTAACTGAGCCAGGATATGTAGTGCGTGCATATCTGCTACCACACCAAGGCCGTGGCTCTTAAGCATACTCAGCGAGATGACCATGAATAAAGCCTAGCCAATAGCATCGCAAGCTGAGGTGTTGAAGTGCACCGAATATTAACACTGCAACTAACTACAGCAGTTTGATAGATCTACTGCCAATCCCCCAAAGCATGAAGACTGGCTTCTTAGAGTTTATCAGTGTGCATACACACGCACAAATGAATGCATGTGTGTGCATACATAAACATCTACAAACAGAAGCACTTTGTGGCTAGCACATTTACATGAGCATGCACATGCACACACACATACTCTTTCTATATTGCTCCTCTCTGTGTTTCACTGTCACATGCTCGTACAGCCACAGGCTAGGGTCAAAGGCTCCCTGACTGATCTTATTTTCCAGCTCGGAAGACTTGAGCTGAATACATTTGTGTTATTCATGTAGAGGGGGAGTGGGCATCTTGTATGTATTGTATGTGTGAGTTGGGAGGGAAAGGAAAAATCAGCATGGAGTGGAGAGCATGTGTGCATGTGCACAAATGACGGTCATTGCGTGCAAAGATATACTTTATGTATGCGTACATGAATGAGGGCATATAAATACGTCAGTGTAGTCATCTGTGTACATTCATGATGGACACCAAGTGAAAAATGATCTGCCAATAGCTAACTACGACATAATGTCACTGTATGAACGATGATGGCAAGATACTGTAAGCATATGAATTATAGGAGTGTATCAGCAGGTCACATATAAGACCTTGGCTGGATCTCCATCACACCCTAACCCGTCATATTTCAAACATGCAGACCTCCGCCTCCCATACACACTACACCACCATCCCTCAGCCTCCTTCTGCCATCACACACTCACACACACACACACACACATACTGCCACAGTTCAGGATATGAGTGGCTCAATTAAACATTTAAACACTAGAGCTGTAGAGCAAATTGCTGGGATTCAGCAGGGCCGTGTAGGAAGTAAGTTCTGGGACAGAATTACATCGAGACGGGGGGGAGGGTGTGCGGGTCAGGTCCGTAGAGCCGAGCTGATTTTTCCACTCCGTATCCGCGTCAGCTCAGCCTGAGTTTGAGGATATTTCAGCTGACACAGGGCTTGAGATAGACACATAGGAGCAGGATGATGGAAGGATGAGAGCAGAACAAAGGAAAGCAAATGAGGTAAAGTTTTCATAGAAGAGAAAGCTGGATGATTGAGAGTGAAAAGAAAAGAGGGTTAAAAAAAAGAAAAAAGAAAAAGCCTCCAAATGTGATTTCCTAGTTGCTGGATCCTCTATTACACTCACGCAAGTGCCGTGAGTGTCAGGATTTGATATTCAACAAGACACATTGTTTTAATGTACAGATCAAGATGTCACTGCCTTAAATAATAATAAAATGAAAGGTGGAAAGGCAAAAAAGCAGCACATATAATACAGTATATAAATGCTGGTTTAATTCAGAACACAGTAATGATCTCATTGTGCATTCCACGAGATGCAGAGTTTTAGTGTCAGTATTTCACAAGGATGATAGATCTTTGCGTTGCTACTCATTAAACAATGTTCTGCCTTTATTTTTTTAAGTTAGTGTTTATTGTTTAAGACCTGTCATTTCCCCCACAAGTATTTCCACCCAGGCAATTTCCATTCTAATAACCTAATAGATTACCGTCATCCATTATTTTACCAGCTAAGCTCAAAGAGGATTTGTATTTATATGATTCCATGGGCAGTAATACCTTATTAAAACTGTAGTATCATGGAAAGGACATAAATTGTAAGCTATATGCTGCAGCACCTAACTCTGTTTGCAGCGTTGATATAGCACTCAGTGAGGGAACCATAGCTAACTCATATTTTTTAAATTCTCAATGTGACTGAGGGAAATTTACCTTTAACTGTACCTTTAAAACAACGTCAAATTCTGTCCAGATTAGCAGCACATTCTGGGCACTCATGGTCCTGAGGGAACCCCTCTGGTCAAATACATTTTTAATATTAAGTTGTAACTTCTTGAATATAAAATAGTTTTTGAATCTATAGTAAGCAAAGTGGACGGAATACCATGCCATATGATTAATAGAGGCAGTTTATGTAACAGATGTTGAACTCACATTATCAGATAGACAGGATGTGTTTCTTCATTTCTGTTTTTGTGCTAGCACTTTAATGGATTAAATCATAGTATGACCCATGTGGACTAGAACACGATTAAGGCCTTCATCATGAGACATTTGAAACCGACAGAGCTATATACCAATACAGAACACAGGATCAGCTCCTTCTAGCTCTACCCTGCACTAATGCCAGCCAGCATATGTTTAAAGTTAAAGAAGTGTGGACTGTATAGCAGGGCTTGAAGCTTGGATAGACACCAAGCCTCCTTGGCAATGAGAAGAAACTATAAAGAAGCAGACTTTCCTTTTGGTTCTGAATCTCTGTGGTGCCTTTTTTTTATCCCCCCTGTTTAACTCCCCTTCCTTCAGTGGCTCCCTGGGCAGCTGGGAGCCGCCTGGTGGGGGGATTCTGCTCACACTTGGCAGCTTAAAAATTTAATGAGACTTTTACTTCACACTTCATCCTCCTCTCTTTATAGCAATGAAGATTCTGCTCGCTGATATCCTGACAGGCCTAACTGGGCAAACCTGGGAGATAAACAAATGTGGCAATGGATGCTTAGCCGACAAGCCATATGATTTAGGTGCCCCAAGGAGAACCAGTGGGAGGGCAAAGTCAGTGTATAGACCTTCTTGAAAAAAGCTTTGCAGAGAGTAGGACATACATAGAAGGCTATGAAAGAGAAAGGCACAAGGCCTCTTATGCAACCAGACAGGTCAATTCGCAAGAAACCGTGTTTCTGTTATTCAAGCAGGCACACTCCAGTCTAGTTCTTGTTGGAAAAGAGGTTGACTGCAGTGTTCCAACTTAATATCCTCAGATTATAAAATTCAGCCTTCCTCAAAAATTAGAGAAGCAGAGCAGGAACACGCAGCTCTCATTACCAAAGAGGGTAGGCCTTTAATAGCTTTTTTTTTTAACTGTGAGAGGGAGTTAAAATATTCAATATGTACTAGCACATCTCCTCTGTATTCCAGTCTTGCACTGCCCTGTCCTGGACTCTCCCAAAGTTAAACCTCATAATAAAGTTAATGATGCAGATAGTAAAAAGCTGGACAGGCACAACAGACAAACCCTAAACCTGCAACAGTGCCAGAGTTAACCTTGAAGTGACTGAGCGTACTCTTTAATATATGAAGTGTTGCTTAAAAGATTTAGGAGCAGAAATATTATGTTCTTCTGTTTCTTGTTTCTGTTTTTATTGTAGAATCACACATGACTCTCAGTGTTCTTCCTATGTGGCAGTATGGCACATACAGTAAGAAGCAAAACAATTAGTCAGCTGGCCAGAGTACAGTTGTCAGCAAGCTTGACGGTCTGACAATTAGTCTGTCAGCCAGTTAGCTAAACATCTAGCCAACTAGCCTGCCAGTCAGTCAATCACTCTACTAACTAGACAATCAGCCATTTAGTCAGGCAGCCAACTAACCAACTGGCCACTCACCTACAATCTTTCAAACCTGCGATTCAGCCAGCAAACAAGCCAGGAGCAGAGGGCTCGGGGGGGATATTGAGAAAAGTGGGGAGAAAGAGAAAGGGAGAGGATAAAATCTATAAGCTACAGTCGAAAAATATCCAGTGCCTGTCTTTAAACATCTCTTTCTATCTGTAGATGTTTTTATTAGCAGAGCTCCTGGGACCTCAGTCAGGGAAAATGCAAACAAAGGAAAATAAAAAAAACTTGAATGAATTATGTAATAAAAATGAAGGTAGCATTAAAGTTGCCATTTATAACAGCTTGCCTATAGTCCAACACAACTCCTCCCAGGTTTCACCCACATCCAACCACACCAAGAAACCAAGAAATGCCCCAACCCCCAACCTTCAGTCCAGGAACTTCACCAGTCACCACTGTTATTGACAATATTGCATCAATTTCAGGGGGGCTCTTATCGTGACTGACACACAACCTTTCTACACTGTCAGATCAGAGTAATATTTCGGCCTTTTATGTGGATCGATTGGCGAGTTTGGGGGCGCAGAGGGGAGGAGAGGCGGAGCACACAAAAGGTCAACTGTAGCGCTAAATCATTTGAAGATTCTTAATGAAGGGTGTGTGGCAGACACACCTGCTGTTTCATTATTGGGCTACAGAAAGAGGTAATCTTGTTGATTAGAGGATGGATGGGGATGGGGATGACCACAATGAGGAAGAGGGAGCCTAAAACAGACAGAGGACAAAATGAGAGAAATTGCCCCTAAAAAGCAACATTTTCTTTGAAGAACACTTTTCACCAAGGTCAATGGGAACCACTGCCAATTGTAGCTCTTATTTCAAATGATTGTACATTGCACATCCTTTTAACCTTAACTGTAGGAGGGAGCACCAAGGTTACATATATGTCCTGTACTGGAGGGGGTAAGCTAGTGGGGAATATAAAGTATTTATGTCGTGCACAGCAAGGCTGCTTTGTCCCGAGTGACTTTGTACATATGTTAAACACTGATTGAAGGAACCGATGGTTTCTGTCTGCACATCTGCCTACAGAGCTGTTCGCTCAATAAGTAGAATATTTTTATTCTTCACGTATCTCTGTTAGGTTCATGTTTATGTATGCCTGCAACAAAATAAAGAAGCACGAATCTCTGCAATAATACAAATGTGTAATGATGTTACACCCCCTAAAAAAAACCGCTGACATGCAATTAGAGGAGCTCACTAGATATTGATGTTAACAGCAGTTGTTGTTGCTAATGAACACGGCATACTAAGAAATCAGAAATAATAACCAGTAACATTCTTCATGTTAGTTTATTTATGTATAGAGCTTTTTTAATAGCTTCTCAAAGTATGCATGTCATTATGATCAACAGTCAAATAAGCAAATTATTCCTGCAGAGGCTCGAGCCTTCTGGGGATGAGATGCTCTAAGACTGTGATCCGCCTGTTGACTGATTGACTGAGTGTTGGTGTTAAAGGTCCTTGCAGTGAAGCGGGGTTAAGTATCCACCTTCTTCCCTCTGATTTTCTGTTTTCTCTTCCCCCTCAGGGTGCTTCCTCCAGCTTGGTGGTCAAGTTTGCCGACACAGACAAGGAGCGCACCATCAGACGTATGCAGCAGATGGTTGGGCAGTTTGGCATCTTTAACCCAGCCATCGCCCTTCCCTTCAGCACCTACAGCTCTTACGCACATGCGGTGAGTTGGAAAAGACACATGTAGCACAGACAGAACAACTCAAATGGAAACACATTAGACTCTTACATACATATACGTACTGGCTGATTGCATATACTTTGCAGATACATGGAATGAAATTGTAATAGATATAAGAAACGATCCGAAGAGTTTTTTTTCACATCTTAACTCACTGAATCTGAAACTCCAGATGTTGGAATACTTACTTGTTTCTATCACGTCCTTGAAGCTGCTATAATCGTAATCACAGTCAATATTTTTTTATATAAATAAAGGATGCATATGTGAAACTTTTCAATCATATTGATGAACCCGCAGATGATCACATAATTATTACTGGACTCTGCAGATCGCCTCAGCTCAGCAACATTTTAGTGTTTTTCAACTTTACCATTTTGGTTCATTATCACTAGCCCTGCTCTCAAAGTGTCATTTTCAGCCGTGGTAGTCAGGAGATTTCTCCAAAAAGCTCTAAAGACCTAATGTCCTCTACCTTTCTAGCACCAAATGGTAGGCAGACAAGGTTTGCGACTATGCTGGTGACTATAGTAAAGCATTGAGTTAGCCAGATATTTCCCTCAGCAGTTGGTGGAAAGCAAATCAGAGAAAATATTGAACTTCATTCATCAATAGTCAGAAACACTCCTGAATGAATCCTACTGTTGCTCCTTATATGTTAATGTTTGCTATAGTGCCATATCAGTCTAAAAAGTAATGTCAGTGTTGTGTTTACAGTTTGTTTCTGCTGCCCACAAGTGGACAAAAAATGTTTTCATGTGGATTCAAATACATGAATCTCATCTTTTATTTCATCAACTAAATTTGATATAGCCACTGTGTTTAAACACATAACAATCACCAGGATCGTCTCACAAATTAAGTAGGCATTAATAAGGTAGGCAACTTGAACATCGCAAAGCCTTCTGCCTCTCTCTGTGCTGCCTACTTACTGGAGTAGTGGAAAGTGGAACGTCAAGCATGTCAACTGTTATAACTAACTAGTCAACTAACATCTGTTCTACTCAGCTGGTTATGTCTGTCTCAGAAGAGAAAGTGGGGCTTCTTCCTTAACAAAGGAAGAAGCCCCACTTTGTAACACCACAGTACAACCCAGTTTCTGCAGTTCAGACAACTCCAACAGAGTGATACGTCTGTACAGAGCCGCTGTGATTGGCTGGTTATGTGCTAGGTAACACTGATTAGTTGTTTGATCCTGAAAAACTAAAAAAAAATAAACAGACGGCTGCTCACAGACAGATGTTGTTTTTTTATTTTTAAGGAACCCTTCAATTAAATGTTGTTTGGGACATGCAATGGTCAAATTCAACCAGAATTATAATGACATAATATTACCTGCTGCAACTTTAACCCCAAAACTTCAAGAACAAAACTACAGAGTCACTGAATACATACTGTATGTATGTATAGACATTTGCCACAAGTATTTTTATTTAGTTGTTAATTAATTAGTACTGAATACGTCATTTTTGTTTGACCTGTAATCCACTTCGGGTAGTTTAGTGTATTGCTGAAGTGAGACCACTGATGTGTTAGAATTCACATCACACATGGGACATGTTTTAGTTAATAACTTCTCTATAGTACCTAGAGAAACTTTTGTTTTTTCTCGGTTTCTACTTCATCGTCACTGTCATAAGTGAAAATTAACTTGCCAAAACCATCATGACTTCCACCAGCAACACTTCTTCCTCATCTTAAGTGGTGCTGCTATGCCATTGCATTCAGACTTTCACAGCACGTAGGCACACACATTTAGCTTGTACCCTCCAACCCCTTCATCAGCTTCCCTTTGCCCTCCTACCTCCATCCACTGTACCCCCCCGCAGGGCATGGCACCATACACACACAGCAGACCCCTGGCTCTTTGATGAGTTCAGACAGCCTATGCAGCCCCTCTCACCATGCGTCCCCCTCTACCCTCTATCACACTGCTTCTCTACCCTTCCCCTCTCCCTCCTACTGTCCCTCCCTCTGGGCCCATGAGATGCTTCAGGGGCCACAGTTGACTCAGAATATTCCATGGGCAACTTATCTGCACACAAACTTTCTTCTTCCCTGCTGAGGCAGAGTCCACACGCGTGCACGCGCATGCACAGCCTACTTGAAGCTGGCTAAAATGAAATTTAAGAAGAGCTTTCCATCCAGCACTGAGATAAAAACCTGGGCCCCCTGTCACAACACACTGCATAAATTCACATAAACATCCACAGAGTATTTATTTACAGGGGAGGAGGAACACAAATTCATTTTTTCCTGTACTTATTTGGATGTCAAAGTTATATATTTTTTGCTGTTTCTAAATACCAGGATTAATTGGTGACGTTAGCCAGGTCTTGGGGGCTTATCCATTTCCCTCATTTTCACATCACAGCCATGGGACCCAGTGTGAAATGTGCAAATTGACCATCCCAGAGTAATTGCGAGGCCATCTCTTGTGCTCTCTCCAGTAAAACTCCCACCTTCATTACCATTCATGAAATGCAGCCCTTTCCCAGGAAATGTGGAGAAATGCAAATGTTTAAGGGGTGGTGAAGGCAGTGGCGGTCTGCGGGGAGACCATTGTGCCCCGCTCAGGTTGGCCATGACTCTTATTTACTGTGGCAGAGACCCGTGTCGACTCATAGAGACGCACACAAGAGCGTACACACTCACATGCACTGCGCGGCAAATGTTCTTTCTCTCCCTCTCCTCTCTCTGATACACACATATAATATGACAAAGAGCAGGATGATGTTAGGAAATTGAGTTCCGTGTGAAAGTAACAAGGGCACCGGGGATACTTCAGCATTAGAGAGAATCAATTACCATTAAATTTGAAGGAGAAATTGCACATATGTGGTTTCACAACACAAAGATTATACATGAATGATGTTAGTGAAGGTGAAATTCTCCTTGTATTAGTATTATGAATCACACAGACTGTGAATGCTATGTACCTCCATATAATGAATTTAGCAAAATAAAGCAAGATGGTGGAGAAACTCCGAGGCAAGGCAACCTTGGAGATAAACTCACCGCAACTTTTGATAAAGTAATGAGTGCACAAGAGGCAGTAATGGATTATCAGCGAGGCTCTTGTTTTCACATCTTGCTAAAGACTTATTTAATGAATCCAAATCCTGGTTCGGACCGCTAGGTACGTAATAATGTGGAATAAAGGGAAATATTAGTTATCTTTAGTGTGGGTGTCCAGAGTGTGCAGCGGTTATGATTACATTACAGTCATTGGTGCTAGTTGCATGCACATGGTGTGCAGCCTTGATTCCCCTGTAGCCAGTGGGAATGTGCTGAAGTGATACGATGAATGTTTCTTTACGGCAAGATAAACTACACGTATTCCCCCAAGACGAAAAACCTGCAGTGACAGAAAAAGGACTTTATCTCCAAAGACACACTACATGTTCACCCACTCTCCATGTACACTGGCCAAGAGAAGAGGAGGTGGCACAGTATAGAATACAGACGTGGGGAGAGATGGTATATATAGCTATAACCAGGCAGTACAGTAAATGGTAAATTCAAAGAGCTACCTCTCCACTACAGCAGTGGATAGGATTATAGAGTTGAGCTGACAGCCAGTAAATTGGATTTTAGTCAAACCAGGAGAAGGAGGGGGCTCTGAACACAAATTGGAGGGGTACAACACTGACAACATATGCCAAAAATGAGAAATGTGCCATTTTCACGATAGACACAGACACTGGTGTGCTCTGACAGGAGACATCCTATTTGCAAAAAGGTGATTTCATAAAACACAAACCGAAGGAGAGCGAGAGAGTGAGATCCCATGTTTCGTTCCTGTGTTAGTGGTGAGTGATAATAGTTCTCCCATGAATCGCTGAATGCAAGTAATAAAACCAGCTTTTATTACCTTTTGTATTCCCCTTGCAAGACACAAACATCATATTTGTACACGATTAGATTTGATTCAAGTCACTTTTCTTCCTCCGCCTTCTGAAGCCGTGTCTCTTTGTGAAGACAGCCATTTTAGCTTCCCTTGGTCTCCTCAGGTGGAGGACTGCATGCTGTGTCAGAGGACAAGAGACAAGTTTTAGATTTAAAGGCTCCTCCAGCACCCTGCCCCTCTTGCCTCCCTAAAAGATGCATTAGACTGAGTGTGAGATAGATAAATGAGAGGAGAAGAAAATGGTTTAACTTGGTGTTAATAGTGACAATGTGTGGGTGGATGAGAGGGTGGATGATGACTGTACACTCACATTAGGAAACATCTCCCCCTGTTGGAGGGACTCACATTCAAACAGAGCCTTTTGCAACACAGCACACATGAGAAATGATGGTAACAGATTACTGCATCATTTGGCTGTGCTGTAAACTGCCTGCACACATACACACACACACACACACACACGAACGAGTGTGTGACCTGGTTTAGCTGTATTATACTTATGAGGACTAGCTCTGCACACACACACACACATAGTACGCACATAACAAAGTGCATCAGATGAAAAAACCTATTAAAATCTTTCTGTGGAAATACAGCCTGCTAGCATGGGGGTAACAAATGAGGCCCTTGAGCTTCAGTCTTCTGTCTTCAGTCTTTTAGTTCACCTCATTGACCTACTGTCTGCCTCTCTCTCTCATTTTTTCAACCCTTTTCACCCTCTCTCTCTCTCTCTCTCTCTCTCTCTCTCTCGCCTCTCTTTGTCTCTCGCTCTCTCTCTCTTTCTCCATCCCCGGCTGGTTGGGCTGTAAGGGGTCACATGTGACAGTGCTGAGAGTCAGCGAGTCACAGAGCAGCGCTACTGAGATAATTGCCATGTGATAAAGAGGTGATTGCCTGCTGGCACCAAGGGAGAGTAATGCCATCAGGTTGCAATAAAAAAGCAGATGTCTGACACTAAATGAATGCTGCTGGAGCGCGGGCAACTTTCTTTGCTCCCTTTCATCTCACGCGCTTCTCTTTTGTCCCCCTTGTTTCTGTCTGCCTTTTCTTCCCCACCTCCTTTCTTTTCAAGAGGAAGCAGAAAAGGTTGTGTCTGTGATGATGAACACTCACTTCTGCTCAGTCTCCTTCAGAGACATTTGCTATCTACTGGGTAGTGCATAAATAAAGAAACGGGAATGGCTTTTGAATATAATGCCTTTGAAAAAGAAGAGAGAAAAAAAGCATATACATATGAAAAGAGAAATGGAATGACTTTGAATATCTCTGTCAACATAACCACTCTGCTTTCTGCTCTTTATTTTATTTTTTTATCAGAGCCGTTTGTATTAACCACTGCATTCCAACATAATTACATGCTTGGGTTTCCAATTTGCTGCATTTTAATTTGGAACGAAGCATCAATGAATGCCAGAGTTGTTATCCATGACAATCTGACGGATGGTATTAAGCATTGCATTATTTAAGACATGCACTGGCAGATAGGCTAGTATTCTGGAATTGCTAGTATTCACTCCCACTCCATTATTACTCCATCCAGGTTTGTAGTGTGTATAAGGCCACCGGGCCCACAGCGAATACGCTACAAACCTATTAGAATCAGCACTAAGTCCCCAGCCTTCCCTGAAAGCAACGAGCTGAACCTGAGAAAAGACAAAAAAAAAAAAAAAACCTGAGCGGTGTGACAGTGTTTATTCTGTAATACCAGCCCAGTCAGACCCTTCATCCTGAAGTCCAACCCTATTCACATCCTAATAGGGGGGGCAGTCACAGCATTTCCAAAGCAAGGGAGCCCCAGCTCCTCTAGACCTCTTTGTTTGTTTCTATGTCATTGCTTTTGTTTAGTTTCTTGTTCCCTCGCTGTCTTTTGCAGCTATGCCCTCTTAAAGGCTCAATTCATCTTATTTGGAGAGGAATGGATGATCCCCATTTGTCACATTGAAATTATGCAAATGACAAAAGGCGTTAATAGATAGCAGTGGCGAGGCATGTGGCTAATGGATGAGATGCCAGCGCTGGGCATTCTACAGCGGGACAGCCGCTTTCAGGTTACCTGACAGGGGCATTGAGGGAAAATAATTGGCTTTTCCGTTGCAGGGTCCCCATGCAAATGCAAGCAGAGTGGCATTCTATACCTCCACTGTCTCACAACATCGTCATTAGCATTAGTGCCAGTGGCAGAGGAGTTTGATTTCTGCTTATACGAGTCATTCTCAGGCCACGGCCATCAGCAGCTCCCCTGACACATAGCAGCGATGCAGTATTAAACAGACGTGGAGACAGGGGTAAGAGGTTGGTTCGGTTGTGTTTGTATTCCTATACCACACAGTTCTGCATGGCTACATAGATTGTTGATTCCCTAGATAAACCCACTGGTTCACAAGCTGCAAAAGCCATTGTAACATTGATGGATTTTCTTCAGAAATAGGCATTCAGCATGTGGCTTTCACAGGGAGAATTTAAGCTGAGTGCGGAAACTCAAATAGTCTCGACCGCTCTTCATGCATGTTTTGTGTACGTGTGTGTGTGTGTGTGTGTGAGTGTGTGTGTGACAGAGAGAGAGAGAGAGAGAGTGAGCTGAGTGCAGTGCAGGGCAACTGTGCGTGTGAGCATGTCCTATGCATATGGATAAACACTCTGTGGGGTTGATGGAAAATAGTTTCAGCTCTCACTTCTCAGTTGATGCTAAGTAGAAATGCAGAGTGAATGAAAGGGTATTGATTTTATCTCTTTGTGGGATTGTTCAATGGGCGAAAATCGACTGTCACTGCAATTTTCTGACTAATACTGTATTACTTACATGGTCTGGAATCTGACTTGCTAGCTGTGCCTGCTTTAAAAATATTGTTGTAATGACTCAGAGTCTGGATTCAGCGACACCTCTTAACAGAGTGCAGTTTGACCTCCCAAATGTTGTTTGGCGTGTCTCTAAAACAACTTTCCAGTGGCAAAGACTACTTAGTGAAGGTCCGTCCCTGAATGTATTCTGTTTGCAAAATGCCTTATTCTGTTTTGGAAAAAGCAGCCCACAGACAGGCCTCGTGATTTTCGACTGAATTATAAAACAAAGCAAATTCTGGACTCTGGATGAACGTCAGGCTACAAGCAGCAATCATTACAAATTCATCAAAAAAACTAAACAAAAAAAAAATTATAGAGGAGTCCAGGGGAAACAGTGTGAGATGTCTATAGGATTTCTATACAGCTAAATGGAGTATTGTGAAGTTTGACAATTTTAAGGAAAAAGCATTGCAGCACTTCTGCAAACTTTGCCTGTTCCCCGAGCACAGAGATAATGTGCACATGTCAATGCTTTGATTTGTATGAGCCCAACAGACAGCTATTAAATCGTTTCTGCAGCTGGTGACAGGCTTCCTGCTGGGAGGATAGACAGATTCACTAAACATAGGTTGACAGGCTTCTTTTTTCTTCCCTTTCTTTTATTCCGCTCTACTTTCTCTGTACTTCCCATGCACTATCCATCCATCAACCTCAACATACATCCCTCCCTCTGTTCTACCCTTGCTATGTTTCTCGCTCTCTTGCTCCCCTTCTCTCGTCTTTGTCTGACTCCTTCCAAACTTACTATATTTTTCATTACCATCTGTCCTCCCCTCACCTCTCTCGCACCCCGTTCTCCCTCCTTCTCTCTCGCGCACACCCTCATCCAACCCTCCTTTCCTCCACCCAACTCTCCGTGTCCCTCTTCTTTAGCTCATGCAGCAGCAGGCAGCCATCATGGCAGCAAGCCACGGAGGTTACCTCACGCCAAGCGTGGCTTTCCCCGCCACACAGATCCACCAGATGGGGGCGCTCAACATCAACAGCCTCCCACCCACCCCCATGACCCCGGTGTCGGGTGAGTTTCATCAAACCCTGGGTGAGCACTCGGTTTCATTCCCTTTGCTTTTGTGAGTGTGTGTGTGGTTGTGTATGTGCGTGTTTGTGGATTGGGGGTGATGCAACAAGCATCGCTCTTGTCTCTTGTATGCTTGTGTTAATGTCTTGCTGTTAGTGTGTGTAGGTTTTTGTGTGGGTGTGTGTATTTTTATATGCCGGTGAGGTTGTTATAGGTCAATGTGTGTGTGTGTGTGTGTGTTTGTGTATATTTCTGTATGTGCGTGTGCACAGCGTGAGAATAAAAAAAAAACTAGAGCTGCAGCAAGGCCAAGAGAAAAGGTTCCCAGCTTACTGGTAATCCAAAATTATTCCACTGGAGAGAAGGAGAGACTAATATGAAGAAATACGTTCAATAGGATTTGCATGTTTATGTTGTTTGTGAATGCAGGAGATATTTGGGGATAGCAGCGGCAGAATAAGGAATATCAATAAGTAAGTTTACAGATAAGGCGCTAATTTCCCTGTAGTATTTTGACCTTGTGCTTTGAAGCACTTGTGCATGATCTGCATGCAGTTGGTTTTGTTTTCCATAACAAACACTTCCTATGCAGATACATTACAGAGGAAAGGGAAGGACTTTGAAATACCTACCCACTGCATAACATTTGCTTATTCAGCAGTGCTTCATTTTCCTTGAGACAGAGGAAACTTCAAGATTCTTCACTCAACAAAAGCATGAGCCGAAATAAATAATACAGTATCCAAGTCTTTGTTGTGCCTCGCTCACCTACTTTGTCAACACTGCAAGTATTGAGTTTTTAAGGTGATGACTTTGGTAACTTTAAACCAATCGGCGTGTGAGAGAGAGAGAACCACCATCAATGCAACAAGGCCTTTTTTTAGATTTTCTTTATAGCCATCACAGGATTTCAGCTTCTTACTACAAACCTGCTGCACTATATCAAATTCTCTCTGCACTGTGGTTCCTGTGGGGAAGAAAAATATTCTCATAAGTTATCTCATAAGGTATTCTGTTCACTTCTACAGCCACAGACACAAAGAAAGGACAATTTCTATTGTAAAAATCCTGTTTGGTTCTGCTTTACTTACAGTCACAACAGTCAGTTGAATTAAAATAAACAGGACAGACAGCAGATGTGGAAATCAATGCTACAGGACCCTTATTAATCACACATGTCTCTACCCCAAGCCAGATAAACACATGTACATACAGTGAGATGATTGAACATGCCAGTGGACACACATGAGCTATGTGTACAGTATATCTGCAATAATTTTCAACATCGGGCAATATATCTAGAGAGGAGGCGCATTTGTCAAATATTCACGTTGATGTTTTCAGTGCAAAGTGTGCACTTTTGGGCGGGCATAATCAATCAGAGACAGTGATTAAAAGTGGAGCTCAGTCTTGCTGAGAAGCATCTTATTTTGATGGGTAAAACACTGACAGTATGGCAATTCAGATCTTTGTGTTCTGCATGCATACCTGTATTTTGCAACACAATAGTGCTGATGAAAGATAGTGCAACCATATTGCAAGGAACTCAGTTTGTGTGTGTGTGCGTGTGTGTGTGTGTGTGTGTGTGTGTGTGTGTGTGTGTGTGTGTGTGTCTGATTGTATTGTTTGTGCTGCTTTTGTATCTCTTTTGAACTGTAGCCTCTCAGGAGCCAAAATCAGCGCCTTAGTCTAAAAGGAAATATTGCTGAATTTTGTAAGATATTCTGTAAAAGCCAAACAAAACTACTTCTGTAAAGGCAATTTTGTATCAATTGCCAATGCCAGGAGCGAACAACTTGGCTTAGCAAAGAAAAATATGTTTGTGCCTCAGATACGCAGACAGAGGAGAGTGAAAGAAAGAGAAGTGAGTGCCTCCAAATCTGTGAATCAGATGTGTATGAAGTGGTGCCATTTATCTGCTTTCGGACATGCTTCTGTGTAAGCTACAGTCGACTGATTACCTTTTATTATTGAATATAATATATTATTAATCCTTGAGAGAAAGCATGGCTTGCGTGAATTTTCAAGGACTATCATAAATATGAAATGTTTTATTTCCCTTTTCTTCATTCATTAATTTGAGTGTGGCTGCCAGCAGCTGCAGGAGTGGTAGTCTAGCTTGCTGCTTTGGTATACACAGCTATTTTCTCTCTCCCTTTTCACACTTGTGGCTATGACTTATTTAGAGTTCATTGAAGGAATACATAACATTACTGGCAAGGCTGTCTGTATAAGTAGGCCAAGAGACTCTGACACTACTGAGAGACTGTAGGATGTCTGCCACGAGTCAGTGGAATAATTCATTGTAATATCAGAATCTGTTTTTAGGGTCTGGGAGCAGAGTGCTTCTGTGCTTCGACAGAGGGGTAATTTATGCATTAAGTTGTCTCATCAAGCAAATTAGAGCTCGAAACAAATCTATAAATTCTGCCATTTGCCAGCTGTGTCAAATGTACAAAAGCATAAAAGGTAGAAAGGTTAATGTCCCCTTTCCTTCCAATATGAGAACAATTGCCAGTTGATGGCTACACTGCCACCTTTCTGAATTACACACACTGCTCTGCATTAACATAAAGCTCCAATAGTAGCTTACTAGCTGAAAAATCCTGTCTGATCTTGAGGTAAGTATGTGACATTAATCTTTTATTTAAATGATCAGTATAACCTCTGCAACATAAAAAATCTTGTTTGTGACAGCAAGCTGAAGTACAAAGAGGCTCAGAGGTTAAGGGTGTTACTCTGAAAACAATGAGACATCCATTTGATCAACAGATGCAAAGCATTTAAGCTTGATGGTGCATAAGCCGTTTGCCAGATGGTTCAGCTGATTAGAGCATGTATCCTTACAATGATGCATGATGATGCTTTTTGAAAATAATGTTCACCAGGTGCCGCTCCCTGAGCGCCGCAGAAGAAATAAAAGTTAAACAAAACAAGGGAGAGAGAGGCAGGGCTGGAGTAGCAGGAAGAGAGAGACAGGGAGATAAAGAGGGTGAGGGAGGAGAGGAAGGAAGGAAGGAAGGAAGGGAGAGAGATGCGAATCCTGCTGAGTATATGTGGTGAGGCGCACATAGTGTCAAGGATGCTTTGTTAGGATGTGAGAAGTGTGTAATCAAAGTCACTCTAATGCTCTGTTGCATGGTGCTGCCCTACACTGAAGATGTACATGCACAAGTACATATTACACAAAATATACTGCAGATGCTCCACAGCCAGAGACAACCCACTCACAGGCAGGCTGGATGTGCCACAACACCCCCGCTGGAGTCGAGCATGGTTACACCATTAATGCAGAACACTTCCAGGTGACAAACACCATGAAACTAATGAGCTGTTTGACATAGTGATCTTTCTCGATATGTGCACCTGTTCTCCATGATACACACATATATATAGATATTTTATATTTTATGGCTAATTCTTAAACAAACAAATGATAAGGGCAGAGAGGGTTAGAAATTAAATTATAAAACAAAACAAAAAAAACGACATCATGCTGAAGATTTTGCTGCTGAGTGACGTATCACATCCAAGCTATTTGTAACTAAACACAGTGCTGTAGTCTCCTCAGAGCCAGATGAAACAGCTGGGGGAATGAACACCTGTGTGTCTTAATTAATGTTGTGACCTTGCATTTCAAACTGTAAAAACACACTGAATGTTGTTACTTTCTTTAAGACTTCCCTAGATTACTCTTACAATAACTTCATCTTCAAGGGCAAACATGTCCAGTTGCACAAAGGCCCATTGTCCCTCAAATTCAGATTTCAGTTTAAATCAGGCATGTTGCATCAGAATCATAACAAATCCCAGGAGCAAAAGTGAACAGCTTTTGTGGCAGCAAAAGGTATCCCTGTTCGTGGTGCGTGCAAGTACTTGCAGAGAACACAGCCAACGCTCTCGGCACGACCAAATCTGATTTGTGTAAGCAAAACTGAGCCTCGCACGAGCAGCAGAGCTTCACAAGCTGCCCAGCTGGTCTGCTCAGGGATCTGAAAGTCAGGCACATCAGTATGGTCAGTGCATTGTATGTACATTAGCCTCAAGAGTGGAGCAGCCAGCACTAGAGGCTTAGTTGTGTGGAATGTTGTATTTAGTGTATTTTCCTATGTTGTATTTCATACTGAAGGTTAATGGTTCAGGTTTCACAGTCCACTTTTATCAGCTGAAGACAAATCACGAATACTTAATAATTCCTGTTAGTATTGCATGGAATTAATTATATATATTAGGGGTGTGTACACCCTTAAAAGCTTTGAGGCCCAGTCTTTTATCTGTCCAGCACAGAACTCAGGGAGGGCATTTGCCCAGACATTTGGCGAAAGCTTTTATCCAAAGAGGCTTTGAGTGGTGCAGTGCCCATGGTGGAGGGAGCTTAGAAGGTCCAGCGGAGGTCCAGTGGTTGCTGTGCATTTTGTACAAGACCTCAACAGCAGGGAAAACATAGCAGCCTCCTCCACTCCAATACTTCATAGGACTTTCTTTCAGTGTGAAGCCGACAAAGGTGACTACAGTAGGTGGAGGACACAGCACACCGATGCTTTATAGATTGTGGCTTGACTCTTTATGTTAGATTTAGTTGCAATTCTCCTTAAAGCTCCCATTTTTAGGCCTGCCCTGATGAACATGATGATTAGGTGTTTTGAGCTTAACAGTTTACTGTTCATTGTTACTCCCAGATGACTGAGCTCCTTTGTAGACACTATCTGGTAATCATTGAAGTTTAGTTCCAGCTTTGATGGAATCTTTAGTATTATTATGATGATGATGATGGTGATGGTTGTTGTTGTTATTATTATTATTAAGCGAGTGCAACAACACAAGACATAGCAGCCAGCTAATATTACTTACTAATCCAACAGCAAGAAGCCCAGCACAGCGTCTGTCTTTCAGCCTTTTATTTCAAGAAGCACTGCCAGCCTCTAAAAGTCTCAGATTTCTCTTCCTAGCTTCCATCGTCCATGTCCTCCCCGCTCTTTTGGCCTCTGCTATTATGTCCATAGAGGCTGCTGAACCCGGTTACTTGCCCAGCTCCCTGGGCCTGAAAACCTCCTCTTGCTGATGTTCCAAAAGGCCTGCTAACATTGCTCTGAGCTCATAGTCTGAGAAGCCTGGCTAACAAACTAGGCTAATATTAGCTAACGACTTAGTAAAGCATGCAGCTTGCAGGAGTTTGGACCTGGAGCACAAAGTTACGTAGTGCAAGAACAGGTATACAGGGCGGGAATGACAGAGGCACCATTCACCTGATTACATATCAGTGTAGCATCAAAATGATTTGAAATTTTATGGTAGAAAAGTTACAAAATGTTGCTTCAAGCGGAAAGATCTATACATACAAGCAGTTGTGGATAGCATATTGGTATGAATCACACATTAGCTAACGAAGAACAAACTATACCTCAATCACGTTTAAAATTGTGTTTTGATGTTGCAGTTAAATATGTACAGGACAAACACAATTTGGAAGTTCATTTAAATTTTATTTGCTTCACAAATATTTATTAGTAATCTAAGCAGCAGTATTCAAAGTCACATAGTTTTTCTTGGTATACCAACTGGTTTGTGTAATATGTGCCCTTCCCATATTCAGATTTATTATTCATACCAGTCAGACATTTTCTCTTTGAGTCTAAATGCATCACATTTAAATCAGTTAGATGAAAGCATCTGTTTTGAGTGCTTATTGCTTGCTCCAGCGAAAGACGGTCCTTGTGCTGGTAATGACTGCACTCTCCAGTATGGGTATAGCGTTCCTCGTTGATTTGAATGTATAATTAGCATAATAAATACTTCTGTCGCATGTGAAGACTTCTTTCATGAAGTAATCATCGCGAGGAGCAAATCAACAGTTTTCCCCTTGAAGAAACAGCCCGCAAGAGCATGAATATGAATTCTGCTTCCATAACATAAATTTACTGTACGTGACGTACACATACACATAGTGTTTAACAGTTTCTTTCTTGGAGGAATATGATAGTTAAGAGCTAGCTGTATATAAAATATGTAATCTGCTGTCCCATAGCTTTGTATTCACCCGTGCCAGAGTGGGGAACAACATGTCATTATTACAGGCCAATACACGCAGCACACACTGACAGCCACATGTATATCGTCATTCTTGTGTGTGCATTGCAAACGGGCTATGAATACAATTTCACACAATGCCAGAACTATATGTCCACTGAGGTATAAAATGAAAATGTCTTGTTATTTTCTAGTTCAGGATAGTAGGAAATATTTCCCCATTTCAGTTGAGAAGAACATTTTCAGGGTGTGCTCGTGTTGGATATTGGGCCATTGTGACAGTGAGGATAAAGACAATGACTAGGTTACATGAATGGCTCTCTCATGTAATCATTGTTTTATTGGCCATGGTATTGGTCTTTTCCTCATATCATAACCCCATTTTGTGATCCAATACATGTATAACCCAGCTACTGTGGTTTTTTCTACCATTCAGTTTAACTTAGTTATTGTGTATAAATGTTTCAGAGCTTTACTTCCCTACAATATCAGTGCTGTCTTTATTACATTTATGACTCTTATGCTTATTCCATTTTGTGACATTTCCAGCATGATAACCTGACTGGACTTGGTGGCCCCAATCTGTTACTTCTGTCATGTGTCCTCCTTTACAACAGATGCCATGTCCAACTGCTGACCCTAGAGCTTATGTAATTGCATGTAAGGAGTCCACACTACTACCACTGCTACTCCTACTATCACTACAACTGCTACACATACATAGACGCACGCTCCCACAGCACTGCTAAGCCTTGGAAAATGAATTTGCCTGATGATGGAGAGGGTGCATTATCTGGCGGTACAGTAGAATGCGTGTGGCCCGAGCAGACTAGCTGTCTCTAGCCCTCAGAATAGGAGCGGCAGTCTCCTGGGTCCTGGTAGGAGAATGGGCTGAAGCTGCAGTCTAATTCATCACAGCTCCGCAGGAAACAAGCAATCGCGGGGAGGCTTCAAAAAAAAAAAAAAAAAAAAAAAAAGAAAAAAAGAAAACCAGTGCAAAAGACACAACAGCTCTCACTGGACCCGGGCAATTCCCCTGGTCACTGCAGTTGCCTGCCTGACTGTCAGCCACCTCATGACTTAAATGCTGAGGCAGGGAGAGAAGAGGAGAGGGAGAAGGAAAGGAGAGGAGAGGAGAGGAGAGGAGAGGAGAGGAGAGGAGAGGAGAGGAGAGGAGAGGAGAGGAGAGGAGAAATTGTACGTAAAGAAGATGAAAAGCAATTCCATATGGATATGTAGATGATATTACTCACTGGTGGGAGGTTTCAGTGTGTGATGTACAGCATATTTACAGTGGCATTAGCATAAATCTCAGCGCATGTTATGTGTATACTGGATGTGATTGTTTACCCTATCTGGACCACCTCTCACAGGAGGTTCTTTAGTCAGGCACCAGATTGTGGGGATATGGCATGCTGGAAGGGTTTCCGTGACGACCTGAGCTTTCTGTCCAATCAGGACGAGGGTTTCCAGATTGAGAGGTGGTCCTCAGGGGAGCTGTACTTCAACGAGCTTGGATGCTTTGCCACGGAGCATCCCTTTTAGAGAGACCATCACACAGTGAGATTCTGCTCAAAATGGGTACTTTGATGTTCCCGGCATAATTGGAAACACTTTCCAAAGGAGGGTCCTTTTAAAATGCATTGAATGAGAGAGGACAGGGAGCATCCAATTTCAATTCCACTCATGAACCATCCTGCAACTGCCTTTCAGGCATGCACCATATATGTTACGACCCACCCATTTGTCAAACTGCCAACTGTTGTTATTTTGTCTTTTTTTTATGATGTATAAAAGTAAGAGGCATCTTTGTGTTTTTGCTACCTGCTCGTTCAAGCAAATCTCCCTCTGTAATCTCTTTCTATTTAGTCCACATCTTTTTCTTTTTTTCTTATTTTTTTTTCCTTTTTTTTTTCCTCTCTCAGAAGTTGCATAGTGGTTTCATCATCCTGAGCAGTAGGTGCCAGCAGGGTATCGCACAAACATTACGGACAGGCTCATTTTTCACAGGCTGACTTCTCAGCTATCCTGCAGGATGTGTCACGACAAACGGCGGATATGTGACAGACTCACGTCGCACCCGTGTCCTTGCATTAGAGAGGAGATGCAGTGTAGCTTGTGGTCACAGGGTTTGTGTGTTTGTGCGAGTGTGTAAGTGTGTGTGTGTGTGTATAGAGCTGCTTGTGCTGGGGTTTATGCGCAAGTGTTTTACTCTCTGGACACATTAGGAAAGCATGTCTACATGTACACTCGCTGTTCTGTCGTATGATGTAGAGCGTGTAGATAGAGTGCTTCTGATCAAGTGACAGTAAACATTTTTTTTTTTCCCAGCAGGCCTCAGTTCTCCACCAGCCAACATCACCACCTCCGCCGTGCCCAGCATCGTCACGCCCATCGTCAACGGATTCACCGGCATCCCTCATCAGCCTAACGGACACCCTGCTGTGGAGACTGTGTACACCAACGGCCTGCCGCCCTACTCCACCCAGAGCCCCACCGCTGCGGACACCCTCCAGCAAGCCTTCACCGGAGTACAGCAATACACAGGTGTGAGACAGGAACGCTCTGTTTATTATGCTATATTTCTGAGATTTTACAGTCTGCCATAAATGCTGAATGTGTAGCAGCTACGGGACAATTACTGCAGAGTAACTAGCTTGTGAGCGTGAGGCTGTATGTATTCAGATAGTGTAAGACATTGCCTTAGAACATAACATCAGAGAGCCTTTGATTACACATGTTATGCTTGTGTGATCGACCTTAAGCATCCTTGACACCATTCTCTGTGGGATCCCCGTTTTTACACTCCTCTCTCTTGTACTCTTTATCTCGCCTGTCTCTCTCCCTCTCACTAACTCTCTGCAGCGATCTACCCAGCCACCACGCTGACTCCCATTGGCCAGACACTGCCCCAACCACCCCAGGTCATCCAGCAGCAGCAGCAGAGAGAAGGTGAGGGTGAGAGAACATTATTACTTTTACACTTCACACATCTCATCCTGTGTAATAGACATATAAAGAAGACGAGCACAAGACACCAATATTACTTTAGAAGCATACACACCTCATTCTGTGTAATACATATATAAAGAATGTGAGGGTGAGAGAATATTACTTTAACACCGTACACATCTCATTCTCTGTAATAGATAAATAGAGTGGAACGGCTGAGAGAACACATCTCACATCTCATCTTAGGTAATAGATATATAAAGCACGAGGATGATAGAACAATGTTAATAACACTATATTATACACTACATCTTAAAAATAGGTTATATATTGTCTACATAGGCACATGCTTTTTTTTTTAACACAAGTAATAATTCAAGCTTGTATAATAAAATCCCGAGCTGTGAGAATAATGGCACTGCAACCCAGATGGAAAAATTAAAATTAATGAAAATGTTAAACGTTGGGTTACAAGAAAACTGTGGCAGCTTACGTGAAGATAAAGTAAGTCACAGTGTTTCCACGCACACCTGCTGCAGGTTTACACAATAATAATAAGTTGAAGTTGTGTAATTTGCAGTTAATTGTTAACAGCAGTTCTTTTGGCTCTGTCTTGAATTTTATGTTTTTATTTAGAAAATGTATAAATAACTGTGACAGGCCGTAGGCGTGTAAGTATGATTGAAGGCCGCGTATGAAGCCCTCAGTTTTTAACGTCGCATACATGACAGGTTTGATCTCTTTTTTTATTAGTTTTGCTCAGCTGTACCCAAGTTCAAAAGCACAAAAGAAAACTGTAACTGCACAATATTTTTCAAATAAACTGGGGAGCAAAGGGCAGCTGTCAGGCAAACACAAAGGAACAAATGCCCCCCAACAAGCCTCACCACAAGTCATCCCATGGACCTGTGAAACCAGCACTGGGTCAGGGGAGAAGAGGGAGAATGGGACAAATTAATATAGAACTTTATTTCTTTAAAAAAGGAGTTACAGTGATTTCTTTTGCATTTAATCAGAAAATAACTTTTAAATACAATCTGCACTGTATCCGTAAATCAAAGCAAATATTCAATTAATTTTTGTGTGTTTAAGGCAAGTTATGTTTTATCACTGATAATGTCACAGACAGTCCTAACAATCTATTTCCACTTATCTTAATTTAGTCGACATGAAAGACTGCATAGATCAAAATGACAAAATCACAGCTCTCAAACACACCCGTCTCTCTCTCTCTCTCTCTCTCTCTCTCTCTCTCTCTCTCTCTCTGTCTCTCTCTCTCTCTCTCTCTCTCTCTCTCTCCCTCTCTCTCTGTATCCAGGTCCTGAAGGTTGTAACCTGTTCATCTACCACCTGCCACAGGAGTTTGGAGACAATGAACTCATGCAGATGTTTCTGCCCTTCGGCACTGTCATCTCCTCTAAAGTTTTCATGGACCGGGCAACCAACCAGAGCAAGTGCTTCGGTGAGTTTCTCACTGCCAGCTCCACAATATTACAACACATTGTATAAGATTATGGAACTTTTACTTTTGCTCTACATTTTACTGACTTCTCCTTAGATAAAGCTTATAATTATATTCATTAATTATCATTATATTTGTAAATTAATGGATGGATGCACAGGTGTCTCCTATAACTTAAGAAGTAAAGAAGTATAAAAATGTCCACACTAGCTATTTAAATAAATACATTCAAGGACAACAAAATTTGTTTTTGCAGTCTAGTCTTTTATTTGTTTTTGTTTTTTTCAAAACATTCAGACATTAGTGGGTGTTGTGTAAAAACTCACAGCTAAGGCGTGAAGCCTCATAGTGAAAGTTTCATTTTCACAATCACGGAAGTTTTTAGTTTCATACCACACGCCAAACAACAGCCGTGAAAATAAAACGTTTGTTTAGGCGCTGTAGATTTTGATGATGTTTGACAGCAGCCAGACAAAGAAGATTGAATGATCTCACCTCTGACTGACTGACCTGAATTTGCATCTTGATGACTGTTGTGTTTTGGCATCAGTGTTCTAGAAGAAGGAGGGAAAAAATCGCCTTTGAATACATTGTAGCCAAACTAGCCATGATGTAGTCAATCAGAGCCAATGTCCCTGTTTCTGTTTGGCAGCTGTGTGACCTGAAAACCTCAAGGTGCTGTATCAGCATCCACATCACCGTTCTGTAACCCCAATATCTGTCAATACCCTCACTGCAGAGGCTGATTCACACACCTCCACGCCTCCCGTCCGATTTAGCTCCATCAGCCTACACACACCAACATGCCCCAGGGCTTATACAAACTTTGAGGAGGCAGGCAGCAGGGATGGCGGCAGGGGGGTGGAGGAAGGCAAAGGACAATTATGGATCAGCATTTGTTTTCACTTCAGGGAACCACAGAACCCTGGGCAAAATTGATCGCCAGTCCTGTCTCCCTGGGGGGACTTAATAACATATAAATTCATGAAAGAAGAGCTATTTGCAGTATTGACTTATACACTATGCATTTACAACATAATGTTAGGCCTGGGGAAGGAGGGAGCACACTGGTGTAATTAATCTAGAAAGGAGAAAGAGTGGATAAACTTAGATTGATGGTGTGCAAAAGACAGGAAAACAGAGAGAGAAAGTCACACTTGTAATGTGTGACAGCGCTGAGTGGAGGGCTCGGAGCTCTAAGCCTGCATCTCGTCTCCATCTCATCTCTGCTCCTAGCCCCAATGTGTTAACCTGATGGTGGGTTAGGAGGTCACCTCCTTTCCCTGCCTCTACACTTTCTTCAGACTCTCATTCAGCCCTCCTCCACACTGCCCAGCCTTCGCCCTAATGGGCCAACCCAGAGCCAAGCAGGCCAGGCAGACATCTCTCCCAGGTGGCTATGGACGTGGAGAGGCTCCTGCTGTTTTTCACGGGTCATCGACTGTTCCTAATGACACCACAGACACAGGGGAGCGCATCAAGCGGAGACACACTCCACTGCAGTTTCTGGTCACTGAATCCTCAAGGCTTTATTTTTACACATGATGAAAACAGGATGTTCAGCATAGATTTGAGGAGGGGTGTATCATGGGGAAATGCACTGAGGGGTTTTTGTGTCTGCGGCAGACTTGTCTCCTCATGATGAACTATGTTTGCTCTTGTTTTGCTCGAACTACTTTGCACACTGACTTGTGCTCATTCATTTTGGTATTTTGGGCTTTCTAGGGATGTCATAAAACTATGTTGGGGAGGATATTATAAAGTTTAAAACAGAAAAAAATATATAGGGTTGACCTGATCATGATACTGATAACCAATGGACTGGAATCGGCTAATCTGATTGTTGCTGTGAGAAAAGTAACTATTTCTATGACATTAGTGATTCATTCATATTTCATTAAATCCTTCAAAATCAGCAGTTGCATCCTTCTTAACCTTCAAAATCCTGGGTATGTCTCACTCGTTTGCATGCCTCAGTGAAGGATCACAGAACAGCTTGATATTACATGTCCTCCAGACAAAAACTGTCAACCAGGAGACAACATCGCAAGAGTGATGCCTTATGACAGTTACACCCCCACACTTGTTGCATCTGGAGTCGGTTATTTCAGCTGTTGCACTTGATTAGGAGTTGTGCAACAAGAAGCAGCTGGTCAAAATCCAATTCTAACACATCGGCGTACACTGTGGACATATTAAACTCTCGTTCAAAACTTTGGTTAAAAAAAAAAAAAACAACTCTCTATCACACTATCACAGGCACTGTGCTAGACAGCCTAAAGGTGCTACCTGCCTCAACAACGCCATCTAGACTCCTTGAGGAGGTAGACAGGCCACTGAGAAATCTTTGTTTATACCTCTCACCTTTTTTTCCACAGCAGTTTTTTTCTGACTGCTACTTGATTTGCAGTAGATATCATCTCTAAATATTGACTTAAATCCTCATGTCAAGCTTGTCTTGACACTCATAATTACCTTAATTCTCAATGGGGCTAATAAACTCGTGTGTTTTCACAGGCTTCGTGAGCTTCGACAACCCTGCTAGTGCACAGGCAGCTATTCAAGCCATGAATGGCTTTCAGATTGGGATGAAGAGGTTGAAAGTCCAGCTAAAGAGACCGAAGGATGCCAGCCGCCCTTACTGACACAGCCTACCTTCAGTATTCATTGCAGCAGCACAGGTGAGCCTGTCAAAGTCCCGTCACCGGTTCAAGATTTAGATCCTCAACATTGTTTCAGTTGGTTTTGTCTGGCAGGTTGATTTAAGAGCTTGTTTTCTTAAGTGTTAAATTTACTTTCTCCTCAGTGAATGTAAAGCTAAATATATTAACGTCTCTTCTATCTGCAGACATGTAGAAAACTATGAGGGTATGATTTTATATGCGGCACAGCAGGATTATTAATTATAGGAAAATCTGTCATCATTGTGATTGACAAAGATTGATTTGTGTGCCAATGTGGGTTAGCTCTCTCCAGACCATTACACTGATATAATAGAGCCATATTGAACTATCCAAAGTTTAAAGAAATGGATCTTTGGAATGACAGTTTAATGAGCAGTGAGATCTGAAATTGCCTTTTTTTTTTTTTTCTTTTTCTTCTATTTTTCAGGTTTTAGAGGACACGTGAAGATATCTCGGAGGAGTTAAACTTTTTTTCTTTGAAAGCAAAATATGTTTTAAAAAAATCAACACATAAGGAATTTTTGAAGACATATCAGCATTTACTTATGAAGATATAGGTTACGGCAGAAAAAGAAGATGCGAAAGAGGAGGAGGCGCTTCACCGGGGGACTTAACAGTAACAGATGGCACAGTGCAAGAAAGACGAGAAGAAAAAAAAACTGAAAAAAGATGTGATGAGACTGAACAACAGAACTTTTTCTTGTTGAGACTTGAATTGTTAATTAAGCAACAAACTAACAAACAAAAAAGCAGCAACAACAAATAGATTTCTATATACATATTATATACACATATATATAAGGAAAGAGGCGCTTGTGGCTTTTACTGTACTGGACAAATGAGGGTTAAAACTTGAAGATCAAGAAACACAGTGGAAAAAAAGAAGCTATTCTATACGTCCACTGACAGACTTTCTTTCTCTTTCCCTCTTTCTCTTATTCTCTCACCGTCTCTCAGCAAGCGCAGAACTATGACTCTTGGAGGTCACTGAGGTTTCCATTAGCAACAGTAGAACTGCAAATCTTTCACCCCTAAGGGACCAAAGGACCAAACATTTTTATTGTTCTGAACAGTAATATATAGTATTAATGATACTAATACTACAAACTACTACTAATAATATTACAAGTTAAACTTAAGAAGAAATACTAGCTTCAGGTTGAAAAAAAAAAAGAGGAAAGGGGTTTTGGTTTCTTTTCCTTTTACATTTATAGCTACTGGGTTTGAAGATATTAAAACAAAACAGAAAAAAAAATGTATAAAAAAAAATAAAGCTATACTAATTTAGTGGCGTAGAATATGTGGGTTAGACGTTGATTCGGGCATGTTCAGATATGTTATTTTGCCGCTCATTGCTTTTCATCCACATCACAGCATTTCATCTCAGAGGTGTGATCTGTCGCCGTTATTGTGTCGGTAGAAGGAGAAAACAGTCTCGTAGTGCCAAAAGTGACACAATAACAGCCTCTTAAACCAAACGTTACTGATCTACAGTGTATTAAGCCATGCCATGCTGTATTCTGCTCTTGCCGGCGCGTCGAAATTCTATAATTGAAGCAAGAGTCATTCCATGTCATCATTAAAGCCTTGATATTACAGATAATCTGACCATAAAGCACTGTGGTAAAAGTGCCACCCGGCTGAGCTGGATACGCAGCAGTAAAACAGCGCAGCATCTGTAACTGCTTAATAAAATATACAAATGAGTCTGACAGCAGTTGTAAAAATTTCCATCGGCGTGTCACTGTGGTCCCTGCCGGGTCGTGCCCTCTCCCGCTGCCAAGCTCCTCCAGCTGCTCTCAGCAGGCAAGAGCAAGACTCCCCTCCTCTTTCTCCTCCCCCTTTCTCTCTCTCTCTCTCTATCTCCTCTCCTCACCTCACCTCCAAGTGCCAGCATATCTCTCTCTTAATAGGGACCATCAGTTCACGGGGGCCGAGAGCTAACCCACAGCATAATTAGGATAATGATAATATTGATCAGATGGGGAGCAGCACCGCGGGGCAAGAGATGCACAATCAATTACACATTGGCATTTCGAATGAATTGACTGAGTGACGGAGTCTATTTTTCTCTCAGTGGCTGGATGGGAGTCTTTTCGCCCACCCCTCGCTTACTGTCCGCAGTCTTAGAGGAGATCCCAAATCTGACGGAGGCAGCATCTCCTGCGGGGACACTTAAATCTACGTCATTATCGCAACGAAACAAAAAAGTTCAGAGATTTACATGGCTGTGACAGGATCTGTATATAGTGTTTAGAGTAGATTGTACAAGTTCTTCAGTGAAGAGCAGCTGTATATTTTTTTTTCCAAAGGGTATAATAGCACAGTAAGAGCTTGTACACGGTGAGGAACAGCCTGGCATTACCAGCCTTAGGAGGTCAAATTAAGAGCAAAATGATCCATCAATTAGACAGCAGCAGGCCTGTAAGTGTAGCTGCTACAGCTGCTGCTGCCTCAACAAGACGACAGCTTACCATTAGCGCCGGTCACACATGGCTCCTATGCAGTGTGGTCACGACACATCACACAGTATCAGATGTGATTAATTAACTGAAGTAGCGTCATCTGTGGTGATGCTTTTTTTTTTTAAAAAACACACACATACACACACACAGTACATCCGAGATGAAATCTGTCTTTCATGACTTTTTTTTTTTTTTATCCATTTCACTCTCAGATTTTTTCAACTTCAACATCCACTCAGTTGTCTTTTAATTTGTTCTTCCAACATGCCATTCGTTGACTCACTTTGCTCTGAAGCAGCTTGCCCCTCAGGACCTCAGCGCTCTGATCGTCGCTCTAAACATTACAAACATCAGCCCTTCAGTCATCGAATCACAGTGCTGGCTCTATGGCCCCATCCACACATGTAGACTCTTCAGAAAATAGGACTACTACGCCTCTGTAGCCTGATGACTGTGTCTTTTAATTTTACTTTGGCTTGCCACTTAATTTGTAGGATTACTGCTTCACAGGACCAGTATTATTAGAAAGGGGGTGTTTAATTCCCAGGAAACTGTTAACAGATATTACCCACGTGTTCTGTTGCAGGGAATACATAGATGCTGCAGAAAGAAAGTCTTTAAAAAAATGCCTTTTCTTATCATGAATTGCCAAATTATGCAAACATATCCACTGCATTTCCTCATCCTAAAACTTCAAATGTGTGCCAGATTCCTTGAAAATTTAAGATTTCTTATATAAATGTGTTCATTTCCAGAAAATACTGATCAGTGGGAAGAAATATTTGATTATCTGATGTATAATATTGTCAGAGGACGGTCAGTTGAGGCTGTAATGATGTAGAATAGGGTTTTCCAGTCAAAAGGTTAGATTTCATATATATTTGCCAGAAGACAGCTTCTTTTCCCCTGGTGAGTTACTGTTAGTTTCCTCTCTCCTGTCAGGGCCCAGCAGCTTTAGGAAGCTGTGATATATGCTCTCCTTTCCCGGGGCCATACAGGGCCTTATAAACCCACTCAAAAATCTTTTCTTATGGGATTTCTACTGGAGAGTTTTTTAAATTATTAAAATCAAATTAAATTTGGCCTTCACAACAGCTTGGGTAATGCAAATTAAAGATGCCAGCTGTGGCTGAAATGTAATGAGTTTGAAAAGATGTTGAGTTAATTTCATTCTGCCAAGGAAGGGGAAAAAAATGAAATTTGATCGAATGCAATTAAAACAGTGAAGGTTTGTGGATGGAGAAAAGAGTTTCAGTGTAGTGCTAAGCCTGAATATACATATCTACTGTGAAATTTAGAAAAGGGTAATGAAATGACTGAAAGCTAATTGAGTTTAACAGTTTTGAACTGACTGAAAAGCCACACAAAAAAAGTCAGGAAACAGCAGCACTGATTCCAATAGTGTTATAATTAAGCTGCATGTGATCAAACCGACGTTTATATTCTGCATTATTTTTACTTTTGCATCCATTTTTTATCAGTTTTTAAAATATTTGTCATCCTACCATGGTGCCCTTTCAAACTCTGAGCATGCTCAATGGGGGCTGGGAGGGTTAAAGATTATGATTATGGTACTACTCGTATTAACAATATGATTCTTTAACTATGGTTTGAATGCTAAGGATAGTAGCTTATTATAAATATGAAATCTGTATATTATGGAAAATCAGCACAGGACCTTTCTTTGGATACATATAGGTTTAGGGTTTGAAATGGGGGAGGGGACTTGGGGAGGGAGAGGGGTTATCGCTTTATAAAGATGTTAACTTTCTGGTTTCTCAGCACAAAGCATTCAAAAACATATAAACAGCAGTATGGAGTCTGTGAAGAAGACTTTACTGACATACAGGGCGCAAAAAGAGGAATCTCAGTACTATTCTTTAAACCTGGAGGAGAAAATGCGGTTTTGCAGGTTGTATTTCTTTTTCTTATTTTTTATTTAATAAAGGAGAGCGCCACCTGTTTTTGTGGCAGCGTCAGTACAGCATGGATTAACTGACAGGGAAAGCAGTATCTTTTTATAAAAAAAAACTTTAAAAAAAAACTATGTGTTCTGTATTAGCCTGAGAAACCAAACATTTTTTCCCCTGTTGAAATTTCTTAATACTTGCTGCTTAGATTACTTCATATTAATGATTGATGATTTAATAATTTTATAATTATCGGGTCAAGTGTGTAACTTGATGTTTATTTATTTATTTATCTATTTATTTTATTTATTATTTATTTATTTATGATTTGTTTAGCCACTTTTCTTTTCTTTTCTTTTCTTTTCTTTTCTTTAATGGTTATGGTAAGATAAAGATATGTATCAAAAAGAAACGCTTATTGGGGCTTTTCTCTCTTTCTCTCCTTTTTTTCCAATTTTACAATAAAAATTCAAACTGGATGTTTTTGTTTCTCACAGTTATATTGAATGAAGTGCTGAACCACGGTGCAAAGAGAGGGGGAGTTGTTGCACAAAGATTTACTCCCCTCGGCATCTTCAAGGACCATGAAAGTGTGCAGAGTTCACCACCTCTGTCTGTTACTGATGCCTCTTAAGTGATGAAACTGTGGCGATAAGGTCACCGCCCCTTTAAAGGATAACCAGGTTACTGTTGCACGTCCACAGCTTGAACTTTTTTAAACATTTTGTTTACATATCTCTCTAACACTAGGCAGGATTCATCATAAAACACTGGAAGCTTTAGGAGAAGAAATGTACCCATTTCATACTCATATGGAAACCCACCGCTGCAGTACGTAGGATGATTTGGATTATCTGTCAATGTGGAGACTGGAGGCTTTACCAGCCAGCAGGTCACCTGATGCTGCTCTGCTGCAGGGAGACACACTACTACTACTACTGAAATATGTGTCAGGACATATAGCATGGGGACAGGATCCAAAAACAAAACTATGTCACATAAACATCACACAGTTGGGAGGTATCACGGATCATTGAAGAGCTGTAAGAGAAAGACGGGCGAACAAATAACATTAAGGTTTTGACAAGCAGGAGGCAGTAAATTGAAAATAAGGGAGGCATCACTAACAGCAGCAGCGCTTTGATGCCAGAAGCCAAAATATGATGCAACATCTGTTGACAGTTGACTCGCCTGTCCACCTTGTAATCATCGTCTTCGTACATCACAAGTAGCTGTAGCAGCATCAGCAGCAGTACAGCTGAGACACCGCATTCACATTTTGAAGAGGAGCGACGGATACGAGAGTGAGAAAAAAAAAAAAAGAATGGGAGGGACAAAAAAGTAGAGCCACTGGCTCATGAAATAAATTGTCCCAATTACAATAAAGTGTGGCTCTTGGTCAGTGTGCACGGCAGGCAGTTCATCTTTATTACAATCAGTTAATGAAAATCAATCCCCCTCCTGATAAACTCTTATCTCCACGGCCTTTGCTCGCCCCTCGTGCGGGGAGATAATAAATTAGGGTAATATTGCCTTTGATGAGGGAGTGAATTGCAAATTATTGTAACTTTCCAAGATTTATGATGCAGATGCTTAATTTCCGAGCTGGGTTTTTCGGGGCGTCAGGGTGCTGGGGGGCCATTTGTTAAAAGTTTGGTGACACAGACTCGTTAATAAAAATACACACTCAGACAACCAGGTGTTCTCTACTGTTACAGTAGCAGAGAAAGCACTGCTGAAATGGCAGGAACTCCTGGCTTGTAGGATTTGCAGGCTGTATTTTCCTCACACGTGGTATTTTACCTGTAACAGAAAATACATATGAAGAGGCAGAAACCCAGGGGATACAACGTGTTTACTAAAGTAGGACTGCCAATCATACAGTGTTATTTCCCCCCTCCCCCCCCCCCCAAGAATCTCTATCACACAAGCCAGGAGCGTATGATTTGATATGTAGGTCAATACCCATTCTGGAGTGAGCCAGTGGGTGAGATATGTCTAGTTGCTCGCTGTCACTCTGATTATTGAGGAGACACAGAAAGATTGAGTTGGTCAGGTATGAGAGAGCCTGCGGTATGAGATAGCTGTATAATCGCTGCGACTAGAGCAGTCTAAAAACCACACGCACACACACAAATGAGTAACTTCTTGCTCTTTGTTCTGCAGCAGTGACCCATGTAACAGGGTGTTAATGTATGTGTATGTTGAATGTCTTCTACCCGGCGCAACAATCAGACTCTGAGTGCATCATTAAGCAAAAAATGCTTCTGCGAGAGGGGGTTAGGGGGGTCTTATGAGTCGTCAGGAAACTGAAGGAGTGATGCAAGGTGATCGTTTAAAGGAGCCACTTGTGAAACTGAAGGCGAACACAATCTCACAAGAGCAGCTGAATGAGTTTACAGCCTCATGGCCGGTCGAACATCACATGCATCATTTAGCATCAATAAATCGAGGCTAAACAGCCGAAATGCAACAAAAGATACCGTATGAGACTCTTGCAAGATGTTTTGCACACATTTCATCCTCTAGATGATCTTTTATTAACATCATTATCCTGTAATAGCTGAATATCATCTCTAACTTGAGGCACGGCGCCTTAAATATCAATATCAAAGTAATTTTAAGCACCCTGGCGCTCTGAGCACTTGATCATCTCGTGATACAAAAGTCTCTCCTCATCAAGGCCACCTCATTTAAGTCTAAGGAACATCTTGCATTAAGACAGCCATCAATCTATCCATTATCAATCAAGGAGAGGACTCACACACCACTATCTATTTATCTTGCCAAGTGCTCTATTAATATCAAATTAATTTCCCCATTGAGAGTATCAATCACTCAAGTAGTTTTTTTCTCAACTCATTAGCTTGGTAATTGTCCTTGTTTACAGGGAAAAGTCAAGACAGGGTGGCTGAAAGAGGAGTGGACGAGCGGTCTATACAGGCTCGAGCAGTTTCCTGCAAACCTGTGCTGCTACATCCTCCCTGCTAATAAACATGGACGGGACTCCTTCAGACTGTCAAGTGTTGACTTTGGAAGATTTGACATATTCTTCATTTCCAATTTTTTTTTTAAAAGAAAGTTTTCAATGTCAATCTACTTGTTTAATAAGAAAATAAAAAAAATAAATAAAAAGGAGCTCTCAAATTTTAGATGTTCTGAAGTTGTCAAGAATCTAACCATCTTTGAACAGACTGAGAGGGCGCTCTCACATGGGGTTATTATATAAGGCTTGTGCTGCCTGACAGGCCTGTCAGATGGCTGCATCTCAACAGATGACATCAATCAAGACGAGGCCGGAAGCTTTTTAGCTTTGTTTCAGATTATAAAGCAAACGGAAGGACGCACAAACACAGCTTACATGTCATCAGCTCAGTTTACAACTCAACGATTAGAGTCATCTATTCAGATAATAGATGAAGTAAGAGGAGCCCAGTGGTGGAAGAAGTATTCGGATTTGCTGAAGTAACTGTATTAGAACCAGTACAACAGTGTAAGAAATACTCGATTACAAGTCCTGCATTCAAATTCCAACTACTGCAAAATGTAATTAAAGTTTTAAAAGTGCTTTTTCTGCAGTACCATGTCCCCTGTGACTGACGTATTAATATATATGACATGATTAAATTGTTGTGTAAGCAGCATTTCGCTGGCGTAGTGTTAACTTTATATACAGGGAGGTAGTTTAGTCCTGTGGTTCAGGCCCCTCCACAGGGTCACAACAAATCTGGGGGATTGTGAGTTGATTAATAGGACAGAAAAGAAGAAATTTGTCTTTGTTTATTGGACTTTTCTCTAATATTTGCTTTATTAAATTGGGGTTTGAGTATGATAGGGCATCCTAGTAGACCCTGCCTTTTTGAAAGGGGTCGTAATTTTTGGAAACGACTGATCACTGGCTCCGTGTTCAATCATAATATGAAAAGTAACTAATATCTACAGTATGTTCGTGGAGTAAAAAGTACAATATCTGCCTCTGAGATGCAGCATAGTAACAGTATAAAGTAGCATGAAATGGGATGACTTAAGCCCATCAACATTGTAAGTAACTACAGTATTTTAGTACTTAGTTACTTTCCACCAGCGACTGCCTCCTCCAGACAGGTCTGTGAGAGTTTTTACTGTTCTTCATCCCTCTCCATCGCTCTCCTCTCCTCCTAATATTAAGCATGAGGTGATGAAGTCACCCAAGGAAGACTTGATTCAGGCCAGCAAGGTGCTTCACATATAATGGGTGAAAATGGTGACACGTTTCATTGGCCAGCTCCTTCTCGACTCACTGCGGTGTCTTTATATGAAGAAATGGGACATGGAGAGATTAAGTATGATTGGACGTGTGACGAAACACGCTGTCACTCAGTAATGTAAGGACTAAGATACTTTGAACTTAATTCAAGATTATAAATTAAATCTACTAATTATAGAGCATTAATTCTTAATGTCCTCACAAGGAGTGTGCAGGAGATTTCTTAATTGCATTTCTGATGCCGATAAAACCTGATCACATCCCTCACTCTCTAATCACAGCACTCATTGTTCACGTATAGTGCAAATATCAGCAGTGTGTGTGTGTGTGTTGACTTTAACCTGGTGTTAACCACAGACTAAATCCTATTTGGAGCCATGCAGCGCTCTGGCAGACAAAAGCAAAGCCAGCAGCCAGCTCAGCACTCAGAGGTAACATTTACACAGGGGACTGAGAACATACTGTGGATCCCTACAGCTACACAGCCAGCTTGTCAAAACTGTCTTTATACTACGAGCTGTCAGGCCTTATGGACTGAGGACCCCACCAGGACACAGGTGGTATTACAAAGCATACAGTCACGAAAGGTAAAACACTGTAAATGAGCTTTCATATTAACGTTCGTACGCCTGGTTACACTATGATCTACCTTGTCCACAATATCAGGTACAGGAGTGACAAAAAAACAGACCTTGATCCGGAGTGTCCAACACTTTAATACAGAAAATTTCATATACAACACAACGCATATTAGTTTACTTTTCTTACAATGTCTCAAAATAACCTACTAAACACAACAAATGTAAAACATATTACAGTTAAAACATCTATACACAGGCAAATGTACACAATATAAAACACATATATACACTCTTTTAATATATTATTATATAAAGATTTTTTTTTTTTAAACCTTTAAAACTGGAAGCCAAACAGCTTGAAGAGGGAGTGTTTCACAGAAGATGAGAACTGAGAGAACTGTTGAATATCAAACTGACACATCATATATTATGGATAGGTAGTTTTTACATACAGTTGTTGGATCCTGTGTATTTAACATGCCAATTTCTGAAACAACAGTTGAAGTAGACAAAGAAATAACATTTAAATACACAAAACTTGCTGTTAAAACCGTTAAGTGCTACTGAAATTAACTGGATTATACTGGATCTAGAAGCCACATCGCTCTGCACATAAACAGCTTACATACAGTGTGGAGTTATATTACGCAGCTTCATACATGGTGGAGTGTTTGGAGGCTGTGCATGTTCTCAGTCAAAGTGAAATATTTACAATAAACTTGTTTTGTTCATAGCTGCCTTGATGTCAGCACGTACAATTGTGAATTTAACCGATTCAACTGCTCTAAACCAATTTATAATGAGTGTGTGAAAGTGCGTGACCACGCTGACCTCGAGCCACGTGATCTTACGCATTTCAGTCTGTCTTGAAATGATGTGACCCGTGTAGGAATCCACAAAAAAATGTAAAAGTGGGAAAGAAATGGCATCTTTTACGATAGTGAAATCCTTCAAATGACAAAAACAGAAAAAGATCACAACATTCACAAATCCCCCCGCCCCCGCCCCTCCCCTCAAAAAAAAAAAAAAAGAAATTACAAATACATATGTCTGAGCTCTAGTCACTCTTTCCTCAAGCTGGTGATGCTTCCACGTTCTGTTTGTCTCCACGTTTCTCCGTTTAAAAATCATTTATATTTATTTCATTTTTTTCACAAAAGCAGCAGAACGAGGAGTAGGAGTGAGAGCAGGGAGCCGTTGGCGGCTGCTGCTGCTGCTGCATGTGACACCCCTCGGTTGGAAAGACGAGGAGTCCTCGGGGAATTCTGCTTCAGTTTACTGGGCGGCAGTGCCTTTAAATCCTCCAGAGCGCCGTAGGCTGCCATGGAGAACTCGGGGTCTCCTGTGGTCAGCAAGTCAAACACGCAGGACTGAAAGTACACGTCCTCCACCTGCAGAGTCTCTCTACACTTGGCTGTGGCTCTCTCCACTGTGTAGACCTGGTGAGGGGGCCGCAGAGGACCCAGCTCTGTGCTGGTGCCCTGCACGCGGGGCTGCTGGCTCTGACGGCCCAGCGTGTGCTCTTTGATGAGCTCATTGCGTGGACAGCCGTGCAGGCACAGCTGCAGACCGCCATTGTCCTCCGAGAAGTCCAGGGTGTCCTCTGGCATGCGGATGGCAAAGGTCAGGTAGCTGCCCACACGCCGGACGATGATTGAAGTGCCGATGTAACGGGCCTGTATCTTCACCTGCCGGCCCACCCCAGAGCCGCCGCGCTCTACGATGGTCAGGCTGCCGCTCTCGCCGCCACTGCGGGTCCCGTCCTGAAAGGCCAACGGCAGATCTTCTGTGGTGGCCTGGTACACCTTCTGATCTGTACAGCCGTGGTAGGACTTGAAGATAACTGTGATCTGAAATAAGAGGAAAAAGATGAGTAAATACTAATAAATACTAGATTTACTTTATTACGTAACAGCTTGTATATTATTCCTTATGTAAATCAGCTAAATGAGCTACTAGGTAATACAAAAGATGCCCAAATCAATCTCGACTAACAGCAGTACCACTTGAAGCCACATGGTGGCAGCAGGAACCTGCTGTAGAAGGCGTTCATGGTCCAGACAGGCCATTTAAAAGAGTGACAGCGATTTTCTCCCTCATGCCAATTCATAACTACTGCAAAATGTTCAGACGATTGCTGTCAGTGACCCACTGGATTGTTGTCATTCAAACAAAACCACAAATAAAACCACTGTGTGGTCCTCACTATCACCAATCCTTTATTACCTAAAACAAGTCACTGACACTAAAAATAATAGCAAGAACTGCACTAATCCTCCCTGAACGTTGGCTCACACACACGACACGGTTTCATAACAGCCTCAAATCTCACAAAACACTTCTCCTACGCTGGCACTGCTAGTGCTTACTCAATGACTGACTGTGATTTGTATTCCAGCTGAGCTTTGAAAAATTGGGGCCTAACCTCTGTTTCTTCAAAGTATCTTGACAAAGCGGTGGCTGTGGTTAAGTTTACACTTACGGGGGATACTGTATTTGATGGATGATTTCCTGTCTTAAGTCTGGCAGTTGAAAACAACTCCAAAAAGCATGATGGGGGTATGCGGGCGCTGGCACAGACAATACCCACACTACAGGGTTTGCATTAGGCTACGCACCCAGAACTCGCTGCAAAACTGCCCCTGAAAGAGTTTGCTCTGAAATCCGTGGTGCAAAATCAGCCCGTTTAATTAACAGCATCGCCGTCCAATTATTCCTTTATTTTTCCACATTATTCCATATTTACACAAAAAGCAGCCAGTTAATTATTTGACCAGAGGGGTGAAAAAAACATTCCAGATCGTGGCGGTGGAGGAAAATGTTTGAGTGAGCGTTAATCACTACCATATGACCACCCATGTGTTAAAGGTAGAGCGCTCAAGCATGTCTGTGATTCAACACCGCTGAAGGACTCCCCTCCTCTCTCTTTTCCCTCATAGATCTGAAGGAGCTCCAAGACAAGAGGAATGCTGGAGGCTCGAGAGGCACCGTGGAATGACGATTAGCTTCACATGTTTGATACTTTATGGCAATACTTTAGCTAGCAAGCCAGCACTAAGAAACAGCCTGCTCATATATAGGCCATTAGTTTCAAACTCTTGTTCACTTTTAATATGGGAGGTGGTTGTCGTGAGAAAAGCGCCAGCCCCCACAAGGTGTCGTAAAGTAAATCTGAGGAGACCGTGATTTTGTTTTTTTTTTGTAGATTTTTCTTTAATCTTTGATCATTTTCTCATGAGATCTTGAAGATTTACATATTCAGGCCTCTGAAATCTATTTAAATGAAATTAAAATCAAATCTTAAACACGTATGTAAAATGTTAGAGGGTTTGCAAGTAGACTTTGTTTTTAAGGGGTCACATGTCAAAGAGATGGGAACCACTGCTCTAAACCAGAGCTGCAACTAAAGATTTTCAATGTCGATCAATCTGCTCATTAGTTCAATGATTTGATTTGATTTGTCGATTTCTTAAAAAAATTTCATAGGTGATGTCTTCACTTTCAGTACTTCGTCCAAAACCCTACGATTCCTTACATACTGTCACACATGGAAAGGAAAATCTTCACAATTTACAACCTAAAACCAGATTTTTTTTTGGCATTTTTGCTTGAAAAATCACTGAAATTATTCGTCGATGATCAAGATAGTCCGTTTATTTTCTTTCTTCTACCGATTGATCGAGTAATCGTTGCGGCTCTACTCTAAGCGCATCCTTACCTTGCTAGTCGCCGTGGCGCTGGAGCCGAGGACAACAGGCACGTTGGTCACCTGCACAGACAGGAAGCGGTTGTCGATCAGAGGCCACGCCCCTTCCACCTTGCAGGTCTGAAACTCATCTCGGAAAGTCCGTAGGTGCGGGTCTCCGAATAATCCACAGTGGGCGTATTTCTTCTGCTGACCCGCTGAGCCCGACACGAGGACCCGATTCTCATAGTCGCACAGCTCCGACACGGCCGGGCGAGATGTACTGGGTACCTTGGCGGAGGAGGTGGGCCCATCGCTGGAGCAGTTATGCTGTGAGAATAACTCCTTAATGCGGAAGACGGCCGAGTGGTAGACCAGGTCGCCCCTACAGCTGCGCGCCTGACGCCTGGTGCACAGGGCGTAGGCCCGCAAGGCAATGCAGTAGTCCACATCGAGAGCTGCGTCCTCCTGCAGACCACTAGAGGGTGAGGTAGAAGCCACATACTCCGCATTGCAGCGCTGGATTCGACACTGCTGGCAGTGAGCTGGAAAACAAAAACGATAACCATCAACATTTTGTACTGTAATATCATTAATGCATGTTTATTACTGTGAAAATGCTCCTCCACTCATTTTTCATCAGAAACCTCCCTCCCTGCAAAAATCATGCAGACTAGATCCTCCAATCTGAACAAAAAAAGATTGTTTCCTCCGAATAAGAATCTTAAAATCCATCTGACATTTACGGACGCATTACCTCAGCACAGAACACGAGGCAGCAGAGTCAAAACTTTTCCACTATCAAGTTTAGCTCAATCAGGAGAGCCATTAAAACCCAAATGCGTGAGCTCACGAGGCCACGGTCCCACACTGTGCTCTCAGAGTCAGTCAAAACTTATTTCCCCCAACTAGCCTTCACAGAAATAGCATGTAGCCTCCGTGTAGGAGGAAACCAACCTGTGTTAGTTTGCCTGAGGGTGCTGAATGTGGTTTGGCTGTTGCTGAGGTAATTGAAGTCCATTAAGCTACACTGCATGGCACGGCAGGGCTCTGGGTATGGGGGCTGCTGACTTGAAGAGGAATATCACAAAGAGTCACACTTGTTCAGGGACTCAGGGTCTGAACTGAAAGCTGGAGTAAGGGTGGGGGCAGCACATCTCAGCATGTGATATTTAGGTGGTATTGACTAAATTCATGACTTCCTGTTAAGTTATGACTCACACGTGGGATATCTATTATCAAGGAAAACAAAGAGCTGCAACTGTTTGTGTGGGAAGTTAAAAAGTGGATATTCATCAAGTTCATTTCAAGTGTTGTGTTACTTTTTGGGTGGGAGGTCCCATATGCTGTCTGGGATATTAACTCCTGCTGTATTATGGATGTGTTTTCTAGATCAGCATCCACAACACATTCATCACTTTTACTGCAGAACCCGGATCAGTTGCATCACACTGCTCTCCTGTTGCAACAGAATAATCTCCTGTTTACTGCAAAGCTCCATCTAATCTCCCAACAGCATGGACAAAGACAACAAGATAAGCATGGAGATTTCACACCAGTGCACGAGAATGTTTTATTCTTCTTTTTTTTTTAATTTGGCACCATTTCTTCCCTTTTGCATACGTCCGATGCGCTGAAGGAGGGCACGGCAGATGATTAATGCATCTCGCAGTCGCTGCACTTCAACGCGAGCTCCGATAAAACCGAGATGCGAGAGCGAGAGGTCAAGTTAGAGCCATTCTGCATCCCTCCTCTGAATTCCAACAGGCCTTTCTTCCCCCCTCCCCGCCGTCTCGCTGTGAGGTCACACAAGTTCTGCTGTGATTGACACTTTTTGACAATCACTGCCTACACAGCCATCAACAACCACACATCTCCCTTAAGGGTCTTTATGCTCCGGCACTTAGCAAGGCTACCAACAAGTGTGAGGACCATGTGGAGGGGAAAGAGGAACAAGCCAAATGACCACACAAATAGTATTTATATTAAGATATTATAGATTAGTGGACTTAACTTGGAGATAAGGACACTGCTTTCTAGTGGCTTTAGGCTGCAGAATAATAATCAATATTTTCACTAACACAGCTACTATGAGTGCCAGAAGTCAAAATTAGTATAAAACAAGGCTGACAACACTTTGAAATGGGATTAAATGAAGATAAACTGGTTACAAGTGCTATTTACTCGATACTCAAACTTTACCAAAAACAACTCATCTTTAGGACACAGCTGGGCACAGTTATATTTTAAATATTTAAGAAATACCCTCCATGATTTTACTAAAGTTTAAACACATTTCAGCAACTATTTTGGCACATTTCAACAATAATGCTACTTTAAAAAACAATTTTTAGGTGCTACATCCAGTTACAGGGACAATAAATAGGAACCTAAGGGGCCTGCAGGGGTCTTTAGATATGAAGCTGGATAATAATTCAATATTAGTTGATTTATTACAGATTTAATCCATATATTAAGACATAAATCCTGTTATATTCTTGTAAATCCTGCACGCCTTGCAACTTTAATCAGGTCATTTTGAGCATTTTACCAACACTAAGCATGCTCATATTAAAGTAACACTTTTAATCATCAGTACATTATTAATGTCCACATTTCCAGGAGGCTTTAAAGTTTGTGTCACAGCAGATCTAAGTCTGATATGTTAGTTTGTGATCTGTGGCTGGAGGATAGAGGAGCGACCAGCACGTTCAGAGGCCAAAAAGTTGGACCCCCATGCATGGTAGCTAACAAAGTTAATAAATGAAGCATGAATAGAGGGGGGGGGTACGACGGTCCAGTTAGCTTCACCGACAACTAAAAACACCTAAAACTGTTGGTTAAAGTCAGACTCATGGGTTGAGTATTAATGGTGGCCGTCTGGTGTCCGATTAGCGGCATTTTCTGGTTAAAAAAAACAAGCTGGTTTCTTCGGGTCTGTCGGACGCCAGTTTGGCTAGTGAGCTATCATGCTAACGGTGCTAAAGCGTAACTCCACACAAACTTCGCGAAACCGCGACAACGGCGGTGCTCATGTGCTGTACAACGCCACGACCGTGAAGCGGTGTGTGTTAACTTGTTTTGGTGTCGTTGTTTTGACTCAAATTGGTCAGAAACGAGGCTCAAAAAGACCGTCCGTGAGGTGAGTTAACTCGTGCTGCTCGGCTAGCGGAGGTACGAGTGGCTGCAGCGCAGGCTTGGGCTCGGAGGCTGAGCGGCAGGAGCAGCGACAGGACAAAGTAATGTCCTGTGGTCGGGAAACTTTTAAAAACAAACTTTTTTTTTAAACACAAAACACTCAAAACTTTTTAGCTGTAGCGTTAAAAAGTGTTAAAAAGTTTAAACACGGGCACACACAACGCCAACGGTGGAAGGGAAAAAAAAAAGTTTTCCATCTCCACCTCCATACCGAGAAGAGGGGGAGAGCGGGACTCAGCCTTTTTCGCATGCAGGAGAGGAGTGGAGGAGCACGGATTGAAGGGGGGGGGGGGTAACAAACATAAAAAAAGAAGGGAGAACTTACCTGCTCGAAACAGCAGCGAAAGTAAAACCATCGTCAACGTTACACAGTCCCAAAGCTGCCGCTTAGCCGTGATTTGTGGTCCGCTTCTCCCCATACCAATCCATTCAGTTAGAATGGAGTTCCTCGACTGCTTCTCATCGACGCTGTGGCTGCGGGAAATCAGACAAAAATTCGTCTTCCTTCCCAAGCGCTGTCATTCAAAAGGGGCCCCTGTCTTCAGGGCGGCTCTATGAGGGAGGGGTCTAAAAGTGTAGACGGGGCCCAGAGGTGATTGCCGGCCAATGAAATACTAATTATTCACTAACCACTTGATATTTACATGTAGTGGCAATTACTGTGAGGAGGACAGTGGCGGAAAAAGTGCATTCAACTACAGGGGGTGTGAAATTATAATTACCCTGATTATAATTGGAGAGTCACATGGTGCTGTGGTTATAACACTATTACAACTAACTATCTATGCTTGTGACCATTCAATATATTCACAAGGGACAAATTGGGTACTTTTTTTTTCTCATGCAGGACTGAAACAAACTTAGAAATTTAAAGTTTGCACTACAAAGCAAACAGGGACAACTGTGTCCTCTTGGACTCCCACCACCACCTCCTCCTCCTCCTCCTCCTCCTGAAGACAAATGTTTGTGTGTTTTCAGCATTAAGCAGGATTCCCCCACCTGTTGTTTTCTCACTCCAGACTTAGCGCCTGAATAATAGAGTTTGATTGACAATTGTGTGTGCAAACTGACAGATTACAGCTTGCTTAGTTCATCTAGTAAATATTTTAAAGAGCCTAACAGGAGGAATATAGTAGTGCGCTCACTAGTTTTTATATTTGAGGTCATTTTGTTGGTTGCAAAGTGTTTTACCTGTCCCCCAAAAACACAGACAATGTCTTGTTTTTGTCACTTTTGTCACACACACAGAAAATACTCTAACTCAATTATTTTCTCTCAGCAAATCTTGGTGTGCTATTCATTTTTCCATTACATTTTCAGTTAGCAACTTGTAAGTTACTCTTTTCCCTTTTGTGGCCAACTTTCCACCTCTCTCTCTCTCTCTCTCTCTCTCTCTCTCTCTCTCTCTCTCTCTCTCTCTCTCGCTCTCCTTCAACGACACTCCGTCTTTCATTTGCACAGCTGCTGTGAAGGCCGGACCATCTGCAAGCCACATAGACTCACCAGCTTTCAGCCCGAGACACACACTGTGGTTTTTTGTGCCATGGAGAATTTTAACGCACCAACCGATTACTGAATAAAATATTGGTGTTAAGAAAATCAACAAAGGTTGCATAATTTCTAGAGTTAGATTAAAAGTTTTTGTTTTGGTGCAGCTGCATTGTAGCTGTGGGTCTCCCTCTGCACCTCCCTCCCTGACTTTATGAGAGAGAAGTGAACCCAGACAGTTATTGGATCACTGGTTTTTCTATACACATGCAGGCTCCTCCGGCCACACAATTGTGTGATTCAGGTGGCCTGTCAGTCTTGTGAAAGGTCTTCACAGGCCCATGTTGATGTGGGGCTGATATATATAGTGGAGGGGGAAACGAAGACAGCTCAACCCAAGTGGAACGTTTGGATTGTTCTGAGCTGCCAAAAGGGCCTCTGTCACACTGGATCCAGTGTGCCAAGTTTATCCCCCCAGAGGGCTCTACCTTACTCTGTTTGTTCAGCTAATTTTGGAGGCTTGGTTGGTTGATCTGCTTTATGGCCGTGCTTTATGGCCACATTTTAAATCCCCTCAAACAGGTTACACTTCGTATTCACTATGAAAACTTGGACACAAGGGCTGTGACGCAGTGCAGGAGGGAGATCTGTCGTGGATGACGTGGATATGCAGTGTGTAGCAAATCAAAAATAAATTCCTTCAGGACATGTCTCACCTGTTAGAGTGTTTGTCTTCAGGAGCAAGTGATGACATTTCCTGCAGAAGAAAACACATTGTTTACTTCAGTTTGCACCAGCTCAAGATGAGGAAATCAAAACATCTGCATGCCTTATATGTGCATAGAAAAATAAAAGACAACAAAATCATAGCCATAGCTTCTCTCAGTAAGCTGCTGTCTACTAAATGAGCTGAGGTTCCACACTGCGGGACTGATGACCACTGAAGCAAACAGTTAATTGATCCAGGTGGACGGTAAGGATGAATTCAGCACATGAAAGAAACTCTGAGGCTGCCTGTCAGGCTTGATGGGCGGAGAAAGACCTCTTTCTTCCCACGTTTCCTTATGAGAGTATTGCATTGCATGACCCAGCAATATGTATATGCAAGCAGCTCTAAAACAAGTTGGAGAGAGTGAGTGCACTACAAGGATGTATATCAGGTAAAAACAAGGCTGGTATATTTTTCCTGCTGACAGTGGACCACTTGTTCTAGTACAATAGGGGGAAAAAAAGTCTAAAGAGGCAGTTTCTATGGGCTGCAGAAAGAAAATGTTTTGAGTTTTGGACAAATATTAATAATTTATGACAGAGACATATACAAGAACAGATGACCTGAAAGCAGTGCTACAGTATAAAAACTAAAGACAGCGACAGAAAGTGTAGAGAGTGAAGCGAAAGAGAGTGAGTAAGAAAGAATTGGAGAAAGGGGGGAAGGGAGAAGGAAAAGGGGGAGAAAAAGAGGGAGTGAGGGATTGGGTTTCCTCTGACTGTGTGTCTGGGCAGCTCCACATGTTCCTCATTAAGGTCCTCACACTGTGGGACCAGCTCCACACCGGGATGCTTGTTTTTGTTATTAGGCCCAACGTGCTGTGGTCTGGTGGAAGCCCGAAAACAGGGCAAGTCCAGGACCATCTTGTCAGCTCGCTGTCCCCGAACCAAGGAAAAAAACAACTGCAACGATCTCCTGTATCTGCACCACAACATGGTCAACATACAGTACTTTCTGGAAACCTGTTGGTAATGGAGTTATACATACATAAAACTGGAAAATGTATATACAGATCTAATCTGATACGCATAAATGATGCGCCTGCACTGCACCATTTTAACCTGTAAACACAGAGCTGCTCTGAACCATCTGCTCTCTCTCTGCATATTAACAGGGGCCGTAAACCTTAAACAATTTCCGGAAATGCAATGTTTACAAAAATAGTTTAAAAAAAGTAAAGTTGCAGGAAATTGTTGATGTGTCATGCTTCTGATTTTTGTTAAATTTCATGCCCATCTAGATTAGTCAACTGAGACATGTATCATGTTTCTTCTAGAGGCTGATAACATCACAGATTGGAATCAGAAGGAGCACGCGCCCTCTGTAGCCTCCGCTAGCACCACACGGTTGCAATATAAGAGACACACTTATTGAATTTTAAACAGGAACCAGAGCAAATTGACCGTTTTTTTGTGTGTGTGTGTTTTTTTCTGAGGGCCCCTGTCTGAAATGAAGTGGCCTTATAGCACAGCTGAGACGGAGAGTGATATGGAGAGAGAGAGAGAGAGAGAGATGCAGAAAGCGAGTGTGTCTGGTTCAGGCCTCTTGCTGTTAGAGGGGATCTGTTATCTCAGCAGAGATAAGGGAAACTGTGGTGTGAGTGTATACGGGGTAGCGCTGATAGCATCTCCTCTCAAGGATCCCACTTACGGCACCCTGATTGATAGCTGACAGCACACAGAGGGGGGGCTTTTGAAGTGTTTTTGTAGGTACCCCTCAATAGGTATCCATGCAGGCATCTGTTTACTGTGTTCCTTTGGATCTTTGTCTCTAAGTAAACAGGAATTATCACACATGCATGTCATCTGTGTAATAAGTCAGGGTGCTGCCCTGCCTGAAATCTTAACTTAGGAGTGTGTGAACAATGAAAGAGTTGATTGTTTATTCATCAATTTCGACATAAAAGAAATTCTTCCTTTCTAACTCTTTTTTAACTTTTCTGTTTGTTGCTTTGGTCCTCACCACACTGAACCAAACTCCCTTCTTCTACCTCCCTCCTTCCTCAGAGAACAAATGTTGACACAGCGTCAAGCCCCATGCTCATGAATAGACAGTCAACTGACAGGTAACCCTAGCTCCAGGGTCGCGGGGTCATCCCAGCCTGATGAGGGATGATGGGTAAAATAAATGGAGAGCAGCACACAGAGGGACCTCTGATGTCCTCAGCCTAAAGGGAGAGAGTTCAGGGCCATTTGACCTCTGACCTAAACCCTGCCTGTGTTTGTGTGTATGTGTGTGTTTAGAGGGTTAAACCTCTCCCCGATCTTGAATTCTCTGATATGTTTCTGCTTTTTTTTTCCCTGGCCAAGTTTTTTTTTTTTTTTCCAAACAAATAAATCAAGTAGCAAAAACAGTTCAATGTATGGCTTCACTGAGCAGCCTGTGAAGCTGATTCCAATGCATAACTTTGTTTGAACATGCCTCGTCTTTCTCTTTTCATGACGACACTCCCCTGCTTCGAGTCATCTGAACCATGATGCATTATGGAAACAAGCAACAAATTGCTTTGTAATGACCTACGACAACTCTTTTTGCTCCTGGAAACTTAAATGTTACATCTGTACCCACCAGCTCAAAGGTTAATATTTCATATTTTTAATCACAGCGTTTCTCAACTTTAAATTTGTTTTAAATGTTAAACAAATCTAATTAAAAGACTAGCTAGAACCTAAATGCAAAGTCTAAAGTGGGATGTTTTATTGTGTTTGATAGTGCTAAAGTTTACCATCAAATAAAGACTCATGCTATCACCAAGAAGATCCTATTCCTCTAGTTTCTTTTTACATCATACATATTATTTTTTACTGATGCCTTTACAAATAAAAACATCTCAAGCAGATGGTTAATATATTAGGGAAACCTTTTCTTTGTCCTTCATTTCAATAGATTTAAACAGATATTTATGGCATGCAAGGAATCATGGAAATGATGTTTCAAATCCCTCCTCAAATCTTTAGCTCGATGTGTGGCTTTTTCTCAACTGGTCTCGACCGCTTGCCCTTTACACCTGACGGCTTGAGACTTAATCTGCAGATGCATTTGTGATAAAGCGTGTCCTTCAGTTAGTCTGCAACAGTTGGTATTGTTTCTGCCCGGGCCCACCCAGACAACGGCCCTGAACCAGGAATAGATGGGAGAGACAATACCTTATGAGTGTGTAAATTTAGCCATTCTGATCTACCAAATTTTAAGCCAAGAAGGCATTCGGAGAATGTTCCCTCCTGCTCGAGTTGGTCTAAGGCAGTGAAACATGGAGAAACATGGCAAGAGCGTACGCTTCTACTAATCAAGTATGATTGACTCACTGCTGTGTACTCTGAGCATAGATCTGTTAGGTGGAGAAAAGTCCACATGAAGTGCAGGGAAATTGATACGGCTGTTTTTCCCCCTCCCTTTCAGCAGATGTTTCTCACATTCACATTTACGTTTAAGAAAAAGCCAATCCTTATATGGTTATATTGGATCATGCATGTCACACTCTATAGACGATGCATTCAAAACAACCCATCACCTGCTATGCATGTGTTGATGAGCGGCTGTATTTGACACTCGAGTATGTTAGTGAATTACTATCTGTTAGATCTTAAGACAACAATTTACATTCAAAACCAGTCCAACAGTGTTCCTATAAACATTATTTTATCTTTGAAATTTTGAGTAGCATCTTCAGGCATTTATGAATAATACCAGAGAGGAGGAAAAAAAAAGAAACTTACCTCGGATCAGTGTGTTTGTGGTATATGCTGTATTGTGAACTGCTCTAACAGGAGTTTGAATTGGCAGACGCGGTTAACCCTCGTTCCCCCTACAACTTCAGCTGGCCAACTAAGAACTTGGGCAGCTACAGGGACAGATAGCCATTGGAATCAAGGCACATGACAACAGCTGTCTGTTTCAAGAATCGGCACTTTGATTAGAGTAGGATGGTAGTGAGCGATGTGGCCTAATTCCCACATATCTGGGTAGGGCACTTCTGTGAAGAGAAGAGAGAGGGGAAAAAAAGCGTTGAATGGAAAAAAGATTGAAGCACAATCACATGCGTGCATATTCAGAAACACTTGCAAACACACCCACACTTATACTACACTTATGTTGCTTTTATTCATAGATATTCATAGGATAGAAAACCATGTGTCACACTTGGAAAGCTTCCCATATTCTCTCGGAGTCCATCAAACACACCGTCAGATGGATATGAGTGCAGCCGACCATTGGCCCCAGTGTAAGCTGAGCATGTGTGCAACGTGAATGAGACCTCTGTTATTATGCTTGATCCTCATCTGCTATACCCCCAGCCCCACCATGACAGTATCTATCTCTCTCCATTTGCAGCAATTCTTTATGTGTTTTCGCTTCATTTTCGTTGTTCAAACATCCGAGACACTGCTGTTTATGCTTAGTAACAATCACCAAAACACTATGGACCCACAGCTTTACCTTCATCCAGCTCTTTCATGTGGTGTCACTGTTAAAGCACGATATGAGCAGAATTCGCAAACAAGAGGGATCATGCCCCGTAATGTGTGTTTGGTTATCAGTTGGCTGCTGCAAACAGGCCGAGGAGATGTGAATGTGATTAACCTTGCCAGACTGACTCAGCGTGCTCGCTCCGGGATATAAGCATGCGTTCCCGGTGATTTATAGATGTGGAGTAGTCAGCCACAAGGCCTCAGGCTTAGGGAGAGAGAGAGAAAAACAACAGTACTTAATTCAAGTCTGACAAATATTCTGCAGGAAATCCATACAGACTGCTTCATCAAATCTTTCAGACCCCCTGGTTCTTCCACAGTTGTAAATTGCAACTTGTAAACTCAAATATTCCACATTAACAAAAAAAAAAAAACATTGTCTGCTTTAGTTTACTTTATGCAGTAATACACCATACTGTTTCTGTCTTGCCCAGACAGCATAGAAAATGCATCTTTGCAAGCTCCCTGGGAAATGTGCCTTGGAGCAGATGTGAATTTCCAATAAAAGTGATTCTTAATCCTGCATGCATTTTTCAAAGTTGTGAAATTGCAGAATACCTCATAGGCTGCACATGATTCATCCCGCATTGTTCTTTCCTCCCTCCCAGAGTTTGTTCTGTCCAATTTTTTTAGGCAAGCAGCTGTTCACGCAGACAGCTGCATCAGCCATTCATTGCAGCCGAGAGGCAATTAAAAAATCAAGCCAATGTTGTGTTTCAGTTGATCCATTTCTATTTCTACATGTAATCCCCTCTCTCATTCCTGTCCCCTCTTTTACGTACACACACACGCACACACCGGGTATCTCTTAGGCACACACACACAAGCTCATGGACAGCCCCATCAAGAGGTATGATGGTAGGATGGGATGGAGATTCACTCTTTTTTTTTTTTTGAAAGACAAAAGCTCCAAATTGCAGTGACATGGCACCGTTGGATTTGAGGCATTATTGAGGCCAGAGCTGAGAGGAGCCATGTAATCTCTAAGACTTACTGGTCCACAGATTTTTTCCATATCTTCTTCACTGGAAGTATGCGGCCACACAAAGTCTGACTGGCGTCACAGTGGCATTCAGCGGGGAGTTAAATCGAGCTGAGGCCGTGCCTTGTGCCATAAGCACTGATGCATTCTTATAGGACCGTGCACACGTAAACACACACATTCACACAAGAGCTTGCATGCCCAGTTGTGCTCTTTTCCAAACACACACACACACACACAAACACAAACACACACAGACACACACACACACACACACACACACACACACACACAAACACACACACTGTCTATGCCTCCAGTTGTTCCGTCCTCTCACGGCACACAGCAGGTGTGAGGCGGAGTGTGATAGAGCTGGGCTGGGTGGGGGTGGCTGGGTTATCTGCAGTCTTAAGAACAGCTTTTCTATTGTTTCTAATATGTGTGTGCTCTTTTGGAATTGATTTGGAAAATTTAATGGGATTAAGCCATTGGCTATGAAACACGATATAATCACATTTTCCGTATGTGAAAGATTAATATTATTGTTGTCTTTAATTATATTAACTTTTGGGGCATTTTTTGACAATAGCAAAAAACCTCACACAATCCCACATTCATCACCCAACATGGTGCCAAACTGGCTTCGGTATCAAGGCCGTCGGTCAGCTGCAGTCAGTCACAACGACAGCGGTGGCCTTGGGTGAAAGGACAAGCTCTTTCAGCAGGACATTTAACAAATCAAATGCATCCTCGAGTTGCTACAGTGTACTGCAGGTGAAGCAGGAGCAGAGGATTGGGTGAGGAGAGGACACTCACTCGCTGATTTGGAATCAGAAGTTAAACTTGGATGTCAGAAAAGCTAATGTTCCTGTAGACGACTTATGTTGGGGATTAGCCATTGTCCTGATTCAAATGCTGGAATTAAAACTAATCCATTACAAAGAAAGAATGTATTCAGTATAATATGACAGTAATATGATAACTTTCCAATACCTACCTAGCTTCACTGAGAAAAGAGAAGTTTTTATTTTCAAAATTGGCTAGCAGGAGTAGAACATGAAATGCTGAACAAGCAATTATTTTCCTACTCTCCAGACAAGTAAACATCCCCAGTTCTGCCAGCTCTTATAGCTGCAACTCATTCTTAGTTCTGGAAGCAGAACGAGATCAGATTTTATATTCCATAACTTAAAGTGAAATGTGCCAAGATCATCATCCATCCATGGTTCAAAATTTATTTTGCTTTGCAAGAGAACTATCAGACTTTTGGCTGGAAAAGCCAAAACCTCTCTCTTTTTTATACAGACAGCATAAACTAATGATGTTCCAGTAAAGTACCCTTCAATCAGTGATATATGGTAGATTCAAGGTAGAACAACTCACTGCCTTATTTTCTCTTCACCCTCCACAAAATAAAATGGTATTTTAATTTAAAGTTTGCTCTTCTGTTGGTTTATCTTGCTTCTCTGTTCATTATTCCTGGCAGATGCCGTCACTTTGTCAGCGCAGAGTATAATTGTCCCTAACCAAAGAGATGATCCACATGATTTATTTGTAATTGCTGGTGCACAGACAGACCATTATATACATCGGATGGCAGGTTTTAACCAGCTGTGGGCTGTTTCCACGCATACTGAATATTTTTAAAAAAGCACCCGTCCTATATTCTGGGAAGACGGGAAGTATAGATCATATGGGATGGTGATCTTTGACTTCCTCTGGAGAGTCTTGTCTAATGATTGCTGGGGATAAAGGGGCCATCATCTTTCCTGCTCTACCCTTCTCACTCCCCCCATATCCAAGTACTTCCTGTCTACCACATGTGTGCTACAGCAACCAGACGTCCACCGTATACTTTTTTCTTCCTTTCCTCAGTCCAGGAAGAGTGGTTGAGTGAGAGAGCTGCCAATCACAGTGTTACAGGTAAACTTATTTTGTGTGGATCCTGTTTAATATCAAATCAAACATTGGCCTTCCTGCTTCTTCTCCTCCTCTTTGTCCTGCTTCTCCGTCTCCTCCTCCTCTTCCTCCTGCTCCAGACAGGAGCATTATAGAGTAATAGCAGTCGGCTAGGAGCGCTTTTGTAATTGCCTGGGCTCATGTGCTGTGGAAAACCAGGGCAGGGGCCAGCGGCATCAAAGCCTGACTGATCATTCCTCAGCCTCCCTCCACTGAAAAGGGGGGACAGAGGAAAAGGAGGGGGGGAGAAACACAAATACAGATGGACAAACAAACCAGGGGAAGTCAAAACTGAAGCAGATGTGGTGATAGCGGTAGATGGACAGATAGACGGACGGACGGGAACAGAAGAACCTTAGCTGAACGGAATCCTACTCCTCCTCCTCCGCTGCAACACCTGTTAATATTTAAAAAACAATGGGGGTGGCACCAGCGGTAGGGATGGAAAAAAAAAATCAAGAAAAACAAAAAAGTGATGTTGAGGTGACATCATGGATTATTAAGGTGGGGGTGGGTCTAATAAGGGCCTGGTTTGGCCTGGTCGGTAAAGAGGGCAGGAAACTGAGGCAGAAGCAATTTGAGAAGCTGAGGCCTCAGTCTGCAGCTGTGCACTCAGTTTTTCTCTCCCAACTACACAGCTGCAGGATTGACAATACTGCAAGTATTTACCCATGACCTCTCCTCTACTTCACAATCCAATGCATGTTTATGTGACACATATGTTACAAAAGTATATACAGTACATACGAATCTGCAATCCATTTTCGCATAAGCTCAAGCTTATTTTTAGTTGAAAGAAAAAAAACAGAAATATTTTTGCAGGCTGAGAATAACATCTTTGTAGCTGCATGATGCAAAACTGAAGACAAAAATACGTCAAATATTGTTTAAAGCCTTTTGAAAGTTGTGCTTGGCATCTTTTTCCAGAGCAGCTTGAGTCAGTGGAGCAGCTTACTTCTTATTCATGTCATGTGTTTTTCCATGGAGACATTATAACATGAGCAGCACTAACATGGAAAACACGCAGTCATCTCAGCAGATGTTGTCCAGAGTGCAGAGATTAGTAAGGGCTACAGTTAAAACAATGAGGTGAGGATTTATAAGACACTGCTGCGTGATGCTGCTGCACCACACACTGTGATCAGTCACATACCGACAAAAAGATCTTTGCAGATTGTGATGCTCCACTTTTGAACTACTAATCATATGTGTGTGTGTGTGTGTGTGTGTGTGTGTGTGGAGGCGTTTGTGCTACATCGTGCCAAACACAAAGAATTTATCTCTAGGATCTTTTTATTGGCTGTGTTTAAAGTTGCCAGATTGTGAGCAGCTTTCCCCTTTGAAAAGATGTGCTGCTTGCAGTGTCACAGCACTGCATTCATCTTTGCAGACGCCTCAATTACAACCCACTGATACCCTTAAAGTCGGAGAGGAGCTCAGGAATGCTCTGGCGGGACTACTACCAAGCATCACTACAAACACCATCAGCTCCTAGCTCCCCACAGAGAGAGAGAGAGAGAGAGAAGGAGAGAGGAAAGGGGGAGAGAGAGAGAGAGAGAGAGAGAGAGAGAGAGAGAGATGAACCTCAGTATGTTTGCAGACCAAACCAGGAGAGAGGAGGAGGAAGAGGAGGAGGGGATAATATGTGGCACCACTCTGAGAGCTGAGCCCTCCGCCACGGCGCTTTTGTTGCCAGATCACAACCAGATGTGCCAAGTGTGTCCAAACAGGAATGACTGTGTGAAGGCAATTTTCAGCAATTTGTCAGATTTTAGAGTTGCCCCCCGCCCCCCTCTCTCTCCGCCCCAAGCCTCCTGAAAGACAAATACAAACGTTAGAGGAGCACAACAATCATTTCAAACTGCCTCCCATGAATGCTCGCTGCACTCTTAGCCTCCAGCGCAGTCATGTGATGAGAGATATACAGTATAACGGCAGAACACAGAGGGGCAAGACAAGGCCTGTAGTATTGACAAATAACCACCCACCTAACTTTCATGCATCAGCATTACTGAATCTAGCGATCCGAATGTGCAGTGCATTTATTTACTCTTTGCTTGTAGAGTCAAAATCCCTGACAACGTTCACACACCCTGAATCCATCATCTTAACTCACTCTGGACGGCGCAACCAAAACAAAGAGAGAGAGATAAATAGAAAAAAGGTTGTTAATCTTTCTCTTGACACCTCATAAATTACAGCTTCACTCTCAAGGTTACGCAACCAGTTTAGAACAACTATTCTCACTGCTCGACTCCACTTCTTTCTACTTTTTCTACACACATTAAGAAATAAAAAAAAAAAGCAATTAAAGAGTAATGACAATGATTTTACACATGATTTTAAAGTCTGTTTACAGGCCTTGGAGAGTATTACTGCAAAGAATCCTATAAAGCCTTTTGTGGCTCCAGAGGGAGCTGCGCGAAGATCTGATACAATACCTCACATGATGTCACTTGAGTCAGCATCCGATGGGCCTGAGGACTACAAATTTAAAAAACGAAAATGAAGTGCGGAGATAGAAAGAAGTGTTTTTTGTTCATTCCTCATGTCTGCTTGAGGCTACATTAGCCGCTACTAGCATGAGCTAGCATAAGGTGATAGCTGAACTGTTTGTGAATCATGTAGGCACCGGGTTTAGACAAGGAAGAGGAATGCTCTGGCTCTGCTCAATCATTTAAATAAAATATTTAAAAACTGTTGTGGGAGTGCAATGCTAAATCAGTGGAGTACTCTTTTAAGTCTCCTAACAATAATCATTTTCCTAGACACTGGGGGAATGAAAGTATGATCTGTCTCGCTGCCTCTACCTTATTTTTGTCTCTCTTAATGGGAAATTGAGGGAAGTGTCTCGTCTTTATGGCAGCCATGAAATGTGTCAGCTCAAGGGATTGGAGAAAGGTGGGGGGGGTAGAGGTTGGTCGTGACTGGTGGTAGGCTAGACACAATCATACACCTCACTCCTCTCCGCGCTATCTAAAAAACCTGCACAAACAACACGGTCCCCAGCTGTCACCTGGGAAGAGGATCGTGAACCTGTAGCTGGCAGCCCCTTTGGGTGCTGCTCTGTTGTTCCGCCCCTCTTGACATTACCAGAATAAGCCGAAGAAATTCCTTTTGTGCCCTCGCATGCCATTGCATGCAAGCAGGCAATTCACTGACAGAGGTGAGGAGGTATGGTCTGATGAGGCTCACAACTGCATTTTTGTCTCAGGGTGGTGGTCACAGAGCAAACCAAGAGCATCAGACAAGAGCTGATTCTGTTAAGAGCACTGTGACAGGACACATTACACTCTTAGATGCTAATAAGCAAACACGTGGAGGTGGTTGGAAGCTCCTATACAGCTACATCTTTGTTGTTGTGTCATATGTGAATTCTTGGTTGTTTTCTTGCTGCAAGATTTTTTTGTTTTTTGAAAGGATCCCACCCACCGAGACCTTACTCTCTCCCTTTCCTTGAGTCACACTTTTGGAAGGCAACAAGTCTGAATCGTGGGACCAATGAAAGGGACAATTGTGGGAGGGTTTGCATAACGTTGCTGTCAGTCATGTGTCTTGTTACTCCGTCAGAGAGCTCAAATTCACCACTAATGCCTGTTTTAATTTGTTGCCTCATTGCTCTGGAATCCGGGATAAATTGCCAGCGTTGTTCATCTGGGTAGTCTTGCTAGGAAAGTTAGTGAGTGTTTACCATTTTTATTAGAGCTTGTTGTTCTGGCTTACATAACAGAGGGAATTTTGCTTATGCTTGAGGAAAAAAGGAATGTCTGACTACTCAACCGCTCCATATTTCAACATAATTACATTTGCAATACACTGTATATACTGTACTCCCCAATTGGAAATGTATCTCCATGTAATTAAATCAGTGTTGAAATTTATCGTTTTGGTGTTACACCAATGAAAAATGAGCAAAATTCAACTTCGACCTTTGATCAAAACTAAAATTGCCAGATAGAAAGACTGTTGCGGCGTAGACTGTCATAACCCAGAAATCGAGTCAATTCCAGCCAGTAAAACTGTAAAGCTGTGGGTTTTCCCTCTTTGGGGTGTGTGTCTAGCATTACAGCTGAAAGATGGACAGCAGCATTGGAGTTTACTTACAGGAATCTGTGTGGGTGTGAGAATGGGTGCACATGAACATACTGCACACGTTTTTTATTTTTCTTAAGAGAGAGGTGCTTTTTTTTTTCCTTTTTCTTTTTCATGTTTGGGTTTGTATGTATGTGTATGTGTGCAATGCTTGTGGTTGATCTGACTTATGTGTGGTGCTTGCATATGTTTGTGTGTTTATATCATTGTGTCACGAGGGAATAATTTTTTTCTCTTTGGTTCTGAGCGGCAGACAGATTTTGTGCTGCCATGTGTGCAGACCAGATGCGGGTAGAATATTTCAAACAATAGCCTGATGTAAGCGTGTGTGTACAGTATGCATCATTTGGCTCAGCAGTGGATTATCTTTGTGGAGCGTGTGTGTGTTTGGGTGTGTCTGTCAGTATATATGGATGAATCGCACTATAACTGCAGTATCTGCATGCCGTTCCATGCATTTGCATACCTGTGGTTCTATCTATGAATCTCCCTTTGACACAATTATATTGGCATGCACTCTACACACTTATATACATGCTGTTTGATGGCATGTGTGTGTGCTCAGAGAATGTGCATTAGTGCAGGCTGTGTGTGTGTTTGTGTATACAGACTCATAGCAGCTGCTGGACACCACCTGTGGCCGAGCCCTCCCTCAGGCCTGTTGTGGCTCCAAATAGTCCCTCTGGGCTCACAGGGACTCAGGATGTCAGAGATGGCCAAGCACAAGCAGAGCCCTCCCAGGCTGGATAGATTGCTTTGCTATGTCTGTCTTATAATCCTTTTTTGTCCTCAAATGCAAAATAAAATCACCACTAAGTAATCAGAGTACATCTTATTCTCCTTTCCTCTCCCCCTACCTAATCTTTTTTTCCTAGTCCTGCAGGTTTGTTTCTTTTTTAGCTGGCTGGTTGACAGATGTCCATCAGTTCCATCATTTACCACCCCAAAACAGCTCCAGGCCCCAGCAGCACTACAAGAAAACCTGGCAATAACTGCCCCATGAAACACAGGCCCATAAATGGACACCCTTTATTCTCGCTGTCAAGATGTTTAGGACCTTTAAAACACCGCTTTTTTTCCCCCTAGGTTATTTGTTACTGTAAATGTGATGACGTAAATAATAAATGTACCATAATCCTTCTATCAGCAGTCAGAAAAATATTTATTGTCACAGTTTGTTTCTCATGATTTCTAGTTACTCTCCCCTCATTGCGTTGGATTCAGTACAGTGCGAACAGAAACCTTCTCAACATGAATGCATGTAATAACGACACAGGGAGATTTTCTGGCCCTGATTGTGAAAAGTCCAAAGGCTCAGTTTTCATTCATTATCTCCCTAACTCAATTTCTGACCCAGCCGCAGATAGTTACAGCTCATAACTTTTAGGTATGATTACTAATAACCTGTAATTAGTTTCATGTTAGGAAGAAAAGATGAGAGAGAAGTGAAGAGATGGAGGAATGTGACAAATGAATCAAATCCTCCAGCTGCGTGCTGGAATGTTAAACTGAATTACAAACATTTGCCTCTCCAATAGAACAATCTTGTTTGTCTGCCTTATCTTCGGTTTCTGCTACAATAGCTTGCACTGTCTCCATTTGGTAAACAGATAAGACTTGTTTTCCACAAGTAGAGCTAGAGCATTGTGATAAATAATTGTTAAATTTGACTTGTGGTAGTAAGTCATCCATTAGTGAGGCCATCATGGGTAATTTTTTAAGAGCGATAAGCAGAAATACATAAAAACAGGTGATTTCGTCTTCTTTTACTGCGAGAATTATATCCATTAAAATCAAAACAAACGTGTAAACTTTTCTCTATACTTTCTATATGTGTTTCACTCACTAGAATTATGACATTACACGTTCCCATTTTACATCAACATTTGTCATTTTTCCAATGCTGAAATGGCAGACAGGTTTGAGAATGTATGTGTTTGTAATTTGGAAACTTAGTTGTGGGGGTTACTGGTGTCATATCCCACAATGCACCGCTGAATTCCTTTAACATGTGGTGAGTCAGGAAAGGGGTGGTTGACCTATGCCTTCCCATGAGCCCCTTGGGAACAGCTTTGCTCGGTTGCTCAAGAAATCTGGGATCACTGCACAAACTGCTGTGCTAGTTGTGACTGGAATTGTAATCACCTTATTCTCCTCCTTCCCCTTCCAACTGAACTCTCACTGTTCCTTCTTATTCTTCCTCCTCTTTCAACATCATACGTTTTTTTTCTTTTTGTGTCTGTTTTAGTCTTTTTAGTATTCAGCACAACAGCAACTCCACACATGCAATCCATTACGTTAGGTAGAAGAGGGAGAAAGTACGGGAAGCTGAAGGTGAAACGTGTTGCTCTACTTTCCCCTGTTTCCTGTTTGAACACATTTCTACTGTCTGTGGCTTCACAGAGTCTATTATGTATATTATATCTATAATATCATTGCCATATTCTTCAGTGGTCACTATAGAAATGTGGTTTTGTTCTCAAATACATTTTTTTAGGATCACCATAACTAGAGGAAGACATGGTGAATTCATTGTTTGTTAACCTTAGACTTAAATTGTGTACTTCCAAACAAATTTGTGTTATTGGTGTTAAAAAAAGTATTATTCTTTAGGAGAAACATCCACAAATGTCATCACATTTCTATTTAAATGTTGCTAAATCTGATTGGTGCACAGAGTATGTAATATTACCTTTATCCCGCCCACTTCAAGCCAGCAAGAAAAGCACAAACAAAACAGAAAAATACACAAATATCTAATGTTATGTAAACTAAACTGTTGTAATGTTGGCAGATTATTGTGTGTCCATGACTCCATTGTTAATGGCAAAAAGATGGTTGTGAAAATATGTTTTTTAGGGGCTTTAATACTTAACTTTTACTTTGTACTCCACTACATTTTTTTACTCAACTTCAGTTACTAGTTTTAGTTTTTAGATTTTACACACAATACATTAAAACTAGTATAAAGTGTGGTGCATTGTTTTAGATTAAACTACCCAACGGTATAAGCAGTGAAACAGTTAAAATTAGCTTCACCTTGACTGGCTACAACATTTAAATGCTTCTTTGGGAGCATATAATAATAATCTGTAATAATAATCCAACAATATTTATATGTGATGGCTTGTCGTGATATATGATATGTAGGTAAAAAAATTTTTTAGGTCTCACATATGATAGAAAGCTTGATCTCAATGAGACAATCTTAACTGACTAATAATAATGATTTACTTTTTTCCTTTTATGTATATGTTGCTGTTAATACTCCTGTACTTAAGTAAGAGCTTGAACACAGGACTTTATTTTCACATTTTTGTATAGTCACATTTTAAGACATGTAAATAGTTTAAAGAACACAATGTATGCAACAAGTAGTACTCCACATTAAGTCCACATAAATAAATGATGTGTTGATATAATACTGCTATATAATTATTGTATTATCTTGACTAGGCCACCATATAAGAAGTAAATAAATCAGGATTCAAAACCATGTTACAAAAAGATTTAGCCTAACCTGTCACGGACAGGATATTAGTTTGTACAACAAACACTTTGAGGTATGCATCATACTACAGGTGCATTAATCAAGGCCAGTGGATCCCTAATTAGTAGAACAACTTTTATCAAAGAGAACCAGTAACAGATTCAAAGGTCTCGCAGATGTCACCGAGGCCTCGAGGCGTAAGGAGGCTAGAACGGGGTTTTGGGTCAGGGTCATGAGAGGCCATGTGTCCTGATGGCTTTATTGTGGCAGTGAAAGGGGCTGTGTTTTGGGGACGAGGAGCGGCTCGGCTCTAGTCCGATAGTGGTGGTGGTGGCGGTGGTGGTGGTGAGGGAACCGTTGGAGGGGACGCAACTCGTGGGGAGCAAAGATGGGAGAATGGGAAGTAGACAGCTGCACAGGGGTGAATAGGAGGTCCCTTTGTGTCCTGCCAACAAAAATCTGTGACCAATTATCTGTGTCTGTCTCTCAAGGGGGAATTCTTGAACACTTTGGGTGGGTGCATAGAGAGGATGCATAAGGGGCAGTTGTGGGAGAAAGAGAGAGAGAAAGAGAGAGAGAGCTTGGGTGGTGGTGGCTGGTTGGGGAGTGGGGTGCTGCATTTGTTAGCTTCATAGTTTGCCTTTTTCTTTGGTCTGGAACATTTTAGAAGGATTGTAGGGAATTTATAGCTTTTCTATTTGTGTTTTAGGTTGCTAATGAACCAAAAAAAGCACACAATAGTCAGAAAAAAGTGTTGCGTTCAATTCAGCGCATGCAGCCAAACATAGACCCCGTAAGAATATTATTTTGCATGTCCTGTGTGTCTATTTTAAGCACAGGAAAATAACAATTTGTCCCACAATTGCTGAATTACGCCTGCCTGAACCTCACCCCCCACCCCACTGAGACAGCTTCCTATTTGTGTGGTTAGATTTCCAGCTATGTGAAAAGTGTGTCCTACAGAGAGAAGGGGAAAGTGGTTGAGAGAAGGGAAGTAGGGCCCATGGATGGCTTGTAAGCCATGTGTTTGACATTAAAGGGCTAATTACAGTTTTAAAAGCACCGTGTTTACCACTGAGAAAAGCCTTGTTAGGTATATTTTACTGTCTCCCCTGAAATTATTCATCCTTGACAAGCTCAATTGACATTATCATAATTACAAATGTGATTGCTGCTTAATCGCTCAAACCGCTGGTTCACCGTTTTAAGTGTCTGCAGCGGAAGTCAATAATGCTCAACTTCTCCTCTCTGACCATTCATCAAAAAACAGGATGCAGGATACAGGATAGTTGTCTTCTTGTAATGGCACACTTGAAAGGAAAACTAACACAGTAGTTAACACAGGTATTACACACTAATATTGATGCCATTCATCATTTCTTGTTGACATGAGGGAAGAATCAACACAAGTAAATATGTGCACGGTTCTCTTGTTTTTGCCTTGAGTTAAATGTTAAATAGTGCTGCACTGTGTTCGCAGGAAGAGACTAAAGGCATGTTATAAACTCTGCCCTAGCCGGGTGTGTTATTGCATAGGTATAGAATAACTCCACTGCCGCTGACCCCACGGCCACCTCTCCCCTCCAATCCCACATGGTTGCCAATGGCGATGACTTCGGCTGATCTTCACCTGTCAAAGCAAAACTCTGACTAAAGACTTGCAGCTTGAGGAGAGGAAAGCAAAACAAGAGGAGAAGAACAAACAAACCAACAAGTGGCTTTGTGTGTGACACAGATGGGATTTTTTCAAAACAAGCTAAACATTTCTTTTTTATTCAGAATTACATGACTTGGCATCTAAGATTTCTCCTAATTTATAACTTATCTAATGCAATTTTAACTCCGTTAAAGTTTAAACACTTAATATTCCAGCTCTGGTTGCTTGGGCAATACCTGTGGTTACCATGGTAACAGCAAGTGCATTTAGATGATATAGGAAGTACTTCCTCAGTACTCCAACTGCATCCATTTACAGTGTAGCCAAAACTAAACATCGGTTCAGTCAATAATAATCAGACACAACAAGAGCAGGACACAGTAAAGTTGGTCACCTTGTGTGCAGCCTGTCGCTGGCAGCTTTTCATGTGGTGGCTGCTTCTTGTTCCATTACTTTGCAAAAATTAAACATGATCGACTGACTTAGAATGCCAAAAAGACTGTTGTCCTGTTTTGTAGATGCATTTTTGATGAATGACCATAGTAAGTGTGTCAAAAAACACATTTCCTGTGACTGCTTCATAATAAAAGCCACAGGATGTTACATCAGCTAAATGCTTTTAATGTGAAATAGCAACAGCAAGGGAGGTTTGGTTTGCATTAGCAGTAACTTAACACAGCTCTAACGTGGCCAAAGGAGGGTAGAGAACAATTAGGGTGTTATCAGTGAGATTAAATTAAAAACAGTATCGCTGAATTAGACACAAGCATTGTTTCTGTGAATTCCTCATTCATGTGAAGGCAATTTGAGTCCAGCCCAGGGAATGGCGTGCTCTGCCACTAACAAAAACAATTACGATGTAAAGAAATAAACATGAAAATATGCTGAATGGCTATTTTTCGATAAAACGAGGGTTGATTTCACGAGAATCTGAACAACTTTAAACTCTCTTTATGTGAATTAACCCAGAGGTCTAAACTTACTCTTTGAATGCCTTCAGCAATTTGAAAAGAAGAGAAATGTGACAAGTCCTAATCAATCAATCGGCAGGCAGCAGGAGGTTGGGATTGTTTTGCATTTCTTCAGTTTGTTTCTTCCTGGGATTTTTCTTCTCTTGACAGGAGGTGCCGCGAGCATACCAACAGTTGAAAGAGGAGCCACATTCTTTCAGCACAGATTCCTCCATCCCTTCTTTGTTCAAAGTTTGTGTTTGTTTGAGGGGCTTTCCTCACCTTGAACTCTTTTTGTATATAAGTAGACTTAACCAACCACAGACAGGGCGAGGCTCAGAAACTGCTATCTTATTGGCTTCTCTCTCTCTCTGGCACAAAATTGAACACTTGAAATTTGATTTGTATTATCAGAGAAAGTCTCACCGTTAGTGAGTTACAGATGAGTGGCAGGAGTCACTTCAGTTCGTTTACAGTATGTGGTCACATTCTGTTGTCATAATGTCAGACCAGTATTAGCATGTGGGCTATTTTATTGGCTTTTCACAATTACCCGTGTCATGTGGTTTCTGTCAGAGTGAAAGTACAATGAAAGCTTTCCGTGTTTATAGGAGGAACAATTCTCAGGGAACTTGATTGAAGTTGTCTGACTTAAAGAGAGAAGCCTCCTTGTAAAAAGCCACTAAGTCCTCAGTTCTGCTTGACTGGCGTTCAACCCCCCCCTAACTCTTGGAAAGATGGGAGTCAAACATTCCAGCCTGCGTCTCCCCCCTCCTCGGCAATCTTTTTAGAATTAAAAGACAAATTTGGCCCCGGATCCTTTCCCTGGGAGTTCTATTTGTCTTGTATCAGGGTTAAGAAAATAACCTCATGTCTTTACCTCAGCATTGGTCGGGGTCAAGGGAGGGTGGGGGCTGGGGCAGGACGCTGTGCATTCATCCACAGGTCATTGTTACAGTAGAAAGCAGCATGGGGACGGTCACAATGGAGCTGTAGGGTGAACAGACTCTTCTCCTCCTCTGTGGGTTTGTTCTCAGTGAGAGATCTGCAGAATGCCCTTTTTCTACAAAGCTCTGGGGGGGTGAATGTGGAAATTGAGGCTACCTGTTGCATGAAACAGCTCAGGCATTATGCATGCTGCCGGCCTGCCACCCTCAGGGGAAGGAGAGTGCAGGCTGCTGATGGAGACTTGGCTGTGGAGCCGAAAAGCACATCTGGTACACGTTGTGTTTCTTTTTTCTTAAAAGTGCAGATGGTCTTGAATTGCTTTTGAAAAAATCTCTCCATTATACAAAAAATAATACTAAAAAATAGAACCTAGGGGAATTTCGACTTTCCCTTCGGGGGGTTTATTCTTGCTGGTTCAGTTGCATGAAAGTGAACAGAGATACAGCTGCAGCACTACCGATGCCTGTAGAATAGAAACCTGTAGAAGGAGCAGAACCGCATTCAACCAGTTGTTCTGAAAAGAGGTTATGTAATTAGACCCAAATGGGTGATGCATGCGTGGGCAGGAGCACCAAGCTGTGGCCTGGCTCCTGTTGACTTTGGCTATGTTCTTCAGGATCTGTCTACAGGAACAGATTTTTCAGGCCTCTCACGTCTTCTTCAGTCTTTCCCATTTTCTTTAGTCACTCCACAACAGAGCACTATATTGTGCTCTCTCAATACCCACGTGTCTAATGTGACAGACTTGAAACAAACAACTGTGAAAAACACATTATAAACTAAGAGCGTACAATTAAGATCTGTGAAAGAAATTCATTGACAAGAAGCAGATAGAGCACATAGACAAGAACAAACAACCTGACTTACTTGCCTCTGCATTAGTCCACACCACATGGCGCTTTTTTGGCAGTGCCCAATGTCTGTTGACTCACCGACATGCACCTTGCCAGCTATTCATACCTTCCTCCCACTCTCATTTTATTTCTGCAGCAAATCAGTCAGCTAGCCAGCTAACCAGGTGGGAATAAAACAAGAGCTTTGACTATCTTCTGTAACTATACTATCTATCTATCTATCTATCTATCTATCTATCTATCTATCTATCTATCTATCTATCTATCTATCTATCTATCTATCTATCTATCTATCTATCTATCTATCTATCTATCTATCTATCTATCTATCTATCTTCTGCTACGTCAGTTATGTCTTCTAAGACATATTGTAGCTGTGTTATTAATTATATTTACACAGTAACCGTTGATACTCACCAAATAAATTGCATCTGGGAACATAGCAACTTCGCTACAGTGAAGTCCAACTGGGTAAAACACATGAGCGTGCGATTGTCCAAGGCGATAAGACAGGTTGTAAACAAGCCAGATTCCCTAAACCCCTTTATTTACCCTTTAAAAAGAGCACTTTAAAATAGAAAGTGAGCACAGCTGAAACATCAGTAATAATCTCTCATTGCACAGAAAACTTATGTGAGTACACAAACTAAGTATGGTAGGTCAAAGATGAATCAGGAAGTGAGGCTGTAAACAGTGATGAATGTTTACAGCTGATAGTTTGGGTAATTATTTTACTCTTGGCCTTTGCTGCCTCTTAGATATTGTAAATTGTATACCTCTAACTGTAACCTGTACGTAGTCACACAACCAAGAACTGAGGCGTTCATGTAACCCATCACTGTGAAGTTCAACATTTTCTCTGAAGTATTATTATTATTTCTTATGAAAATCTCTTTCAGACACGGCCGTTAGAATTTAAATATTGTGCTACATAATTAAATACACTCACATTCTACAAAGTCAAGTGTTTTGGTTCAAAATTCAGTCACATACATGTTGCCAAATACACAACACATCAAACACGAAACCAAAGTCTTTGTTTGTGACCCAACGCTGAGCCCATCTCTGCACACAGCTCATGGAAAAACAAAGTGCTGTGTTGTTCCAGAGTGGACAGACTGTCTGCAGACGTCTGTTCCAGTGGTGAAGGCCATGATGATGATGATGATGATGATAGTCAGGCAGACGAGAGGTTTGTACATATATTCCTCTGGAGAACCATCGAGGAGCAAAGATGGGTTCTCCCCCACTGCTCCGGCCCCAGACTGAAGCCCCTGTCTGGAATGCAATCTGCCTGCCATCTGCAGGCCTCCACAGCTCTGTTTGATATTCAAACAAACACCTGTCAAAAGTCCATGTCTCATCTCACATAGCTCTTGGAAACTGGCAAAAATCTCTACTTCTTCCTCTCACCAAAAACAGAGGGGAAGAGGGGCAAATGTGGGTTTTATTCCAACCATCTGTGCATGTGTTAAATATAGATTTTTATGGAAGGCTCAAAGGACTAGTTCTACTTTCCACTAAAATGTCAAAGAATAATAGGCCAGTCAAGGTGCTGCATTCACTGAGGTGTTTGCACAATAAATTATTTCAAATTCAATTTGTTTTTTTCTTCTTAACATCAGCTGGCACCGCTGATTAAACTGTGGGTGTGCAGTCACGGTGTAATGATGCCAAGAGCTTTGGAGGATGTTCTCAGAAGGAGGAATAGTCATGGAGCCTTTGTGCAAAATCTATCCATGTCCCCCTTTTCCTCCTCCTACTCCCTGCTGTTTTCCACATCTCTCTCTCTCTCTCTCTCTCTCTCTCTCTCTCTCTCTGTCTCTCTTTCTGCCTCACTCATATTGAGATGAAGGGTCTGCTGTAGGATGACGGGGCGCTGCTTGGCAGCTATCCAGACCCCACATCTGCCTGACTGCTGTTCCTCTCTTTCTTTTTCCCCCAACAGCCCCCAACAGTATTGGTTCAGTTGTCAGCCCATTTCAGGGTCTGTCTCAAGGTCTGCAGATGTGTTTCTCAGAGCAGCAATGATGGACTCTTGCAGAGATCTCTAGTGTGAGTGACTAATGGTGCGGAGACATCTCTGAAGGCATTGAGGAATGGATTTATCCAGTGTCATTTATCACGCTGCCTGTCAGTGCCAATATAAATGCCTGATGGAAAGCACACACTCACCTTTGATATCAACTGAGTTGCTCCACAAATTTTGTGGTGAATCACAAGATAAAGTTTGTACAGAACATTTGAAGGAGCTATAGTCATTTTAATATTGAAAATAAATTCAGATGAGCATGTCCAGCACGTGTTTCTGCTAAATTCTAAGAAGACATCACTAAGTTCAAGGTGAGTATGCTTATTCTGGTCAAAGACATAAACACATTTAGACAAGAATACGACAGCTTCAAGGCCACCTGGTTTTCCCATGTCAGTAACTGTGGCCCATACAGACCATCTGTGGAGGCTGTATAACTTTAGTTCTCCTCATGTTTTCTCTTCGGAGGATTTTATGGCGTGCTTCTCGCATCTGCCATCAGTCAGGTTCAGAAATCTCTTCTCTCCAGTGTGTCATCTCAACCTCCATCCTACTATCAGGATATCCTTGAATTAGTCACTTACACGCTTAAATTCATCATAAAAAGCAATGGAATGTAAAACAGCATCCATTATTCATCCACATGGAGTCAAGAATAAAGGCCATTCAACTCTTTGAATTTACCTGTGTCTGTCAGAGGGAAGAAAAATTTGGCGGTGCGTTGATGGACAGGCATTGCATGTTCTTGCCACTCAATTGCAGAGCACTGAGATCAGAGTTACTGGATGTATGAATCTTTGAGAAGGAACGTCATGTCCAGATGCCAGAAGACTTTTTTTATTTCTTTTTGTGAGAAGAATTATAAAATATTGCAAGACTGGTCCAAAGAATAATGAAGCAGAAAAGAAGCACAGATGAATGCATTTTTGGGACAATAAACCAAGCGCCGAGTTTTATGTAAAGATGTTCTAACTGGTGAGGGGGAGAGAGACAGAGAGAGGGAGAGAAAGGTAAAAAGGAACAAGGAACTGACAATTAGGGACAACTAATCACCAAGTGTGTAGCCAAGCGCATCCCCCCACGCTGGTGCCAGTGCTTGCACTGTGCTTGAACCTGTGCTGAATGCCAACGGCAGATAATTATAAACCCGCAGGGCAGGCCTCCTCTGTGCAGAGGGAGGGATGGAGCCTCAGCCAAGCCTGAACTCCTGACCTTCTTCACACACCAAGCGTCTGTTGTGGGCTTCGGGAGGTGCAAGATGGGTCACAGCAAGCCGTGAGGCAACTGGGAGAGAATGAGAGGGAGAGGGGTGGTAGAGGGCTAAGGGGCAACGGGTAGAAGGAAGGGGGGATGGGTGAGGGACACAGATCAGGGAGGGTGAGTTGGGGGATGGAGGGCTCTGAGGGAGGAGGTGCTCACTGGAGGGTCACTTTTTTGTTGGCATTCTTTGGTGAGCACTCCCAACCAATCAGAGGGGAGACGGAACAACTTGACAAATCAGAGTGAAACCCTGAGTGAGAGAAATCCCTTTTGTTATGCCTGTTTGGTTATCTCCTCTCACTTTATCAGCATTCATTAGGTGGGGAAATGTGCTCTGTTCAATTCCTTTGTATACAAAGAGAAGCCTTTGTTTGAGCTGGATCATCTTTTAAAGTATTCTTAACTTATCATTAGATTGTCACACATTATTAACAGTTAATTATTTAAATCTTTTAATTCTTAATAGTTTTAAAGTATTAATCTTACTCATTGTTGCCCCATTTAACAATTAAGCGATCAAGTTAGCAGAATATTTTAATTGCAGGGTCGGGAAAGACTGTAATCAACTACTCTTTACTCATTAATTACTCATCCATGACTTGAGACATAATGTCCTAAAACAGACATCAAGCTGCAACCTTACAGTTTGTTCATATTTACTGACGATTAACAGCTCGCTCAAAGTCCAGTGTGTCCTGTGTTCTCCTTAAAAATAATATCAGAAACCAAAAGGATTTTTTTGGTACCCTCAGTTCTGCATTAACTCGATGGAATACCGTTTACATAAATGGAGACCGTATGTTGTCACAGCCAGTCAAATCTGTAATGTCAGCGTTCTATCATAGGCAAGGCAGCCAGTCACACTGAGCCAGACAGCAACCTGCTACACGGCACAAGAGCCGCAGAATCTGAACAACAACCCACATTAGCTTCCCTGCTAAAATCTCCTTCTTACCTAACTTGCAAACATGAACATAAGCCTCTTTACTGAGAAGTGCATTTCTCCTCTATTGATGGCAGCTAATCGTATCCCAACACCTCTACACCTCCACACCTCCACCACCATGCTAGCGTAAAACGGACAAATCTGTAAACGCAATGCACAGAGACCAAACTGATCTTAACCCTCTATCAAACTACTGGAAATATGGCAAACATTGTCCTGTATTGTGGAAGCAGGGATTAGTAACTGTGATGTAATTACTGAATCTCAAATTGTAATTGAAAATAAATAACCACAATACTGTGTTACGTTACAAAGTAATAGATTACTGCCAAACACTGTTTAATTGTGCTGTTGTGTAAAGAATATTATGTATATTGTTTGTATCTTGTTTGCTAGTGTGTAACTAATGATGAAATAGTAGTTATAGTTTGTAATATGGTGTGATGCATACATTGCATGTAACAATATCGATCAAAACAACAACCTTAAATTGCTTCTTTATTTTTCTTGAATTTTTTAGTCAGGTTTTGTGCACTGTTCCATATTATTCATACTTTTTTTTTTTTCATTTCTTCTGCCATTTACGTCATGTTGGCAAGATAATCCCCAATCATTATGTTCTTGTCATTAATCCCTAACAGATCACAATGAAAATAAAATCATAGTTGGTGAATGTCACTGTGACCCATGATAAGAAAGCACTGAGAAAACACTCCAAATAAAAAAGGGAGAAAAAAAAAATCTCTACTAGAGTCCCAATCTTCATTTTCCCGTCTTCTCTGTGAAGTCAGAAACGTCTGCGGACCACCTCGGCTCATCTGGCCGCCTGCTCTCATCATGAAGATCTCTCTTGCTTTGCACTTTGCCAATTTCCCATGATTGAATGTAATTGGGACCAGATAACCCTCTCTCCCTCTCTCCCTTTCTCTCTCTCTCCCTCTCTATCTCTCTCTCTCTCCTCAGCAGTCTTTGATCACTTCTGACCTGGCTCCAGCTCAACTCTGACACACTGGCAACCATTTCTTGGGTGGTTTGTGATTGCTCACAGACAGACAGCGAGATATATTGAGTATTGATGTGAGAGCCTCAAAATCCAACAAGCTGCAGCGAATATTACAACTATATTCTCTGGAAGTTTGTGCTACAAGCTATCTTACAGGCATTAATACTGTTCAACAGAACAGTGTGAGTTGTTTATGCCTGTGCGTGCATTTCATGAGTGATTGTCTTGAGGGAATAGAACAAGATGTGCGCAGAGATTCCCAAATTCGATTCAGGAGATTTGTAAATCCTGTGCAAATTACTGTTGCCTCTTTCTTTTCTCCCCGCCGTACTCCTCTTTGAAACTCGTCTTCTGAGGCAATCACTCCCAGATGGAGAATATTAGATGTAATCACTTCCATTTGCTGGCTCTTTTACTCTCACTGCGAGGTGACATGCCGTCTCCCTCTGACATCTCCTCACAATAGACAATTACAGAGCACTCATCAATCACTTTCAGCGAAGAACTTTGACACCCAAAATCTGGTAGAAATCACCTCTTGTGATAACCTAGAGAACTCAGATCTGCTTATGTGTATGATAGATTCATACTCTCTCTCTCTCTTTCACTGTGTGTGAGTGCCCCTATCAGTGCTTTTCTGCGCTGCATTTCAAAACTGTCAAGTGCACTCAATACAACTTTCATAAGCCCTTTACTTATAGTGTAGAGCACATACATACTGGAGGAGTTGCTTTTGATCTACCATTTAATACAAATACTGTGTCAAGGGTATTGGCTTAGCTTTAAAGATAGCCATGTGCTTACAGCCACTCTGGTGAGTAGAAACTGTCTTTCAGCCATATGGAAAAACTGAAAATCACACATGAGGGAGACATGTGGAATTAGAGATGTCCACCTCTCTACCTTCATGCTTTATACATTTTTTTCCTCCGTCAACCCACATGTCAAAACCTTTTCTTAATTTTGAATTCCTTCCTTCCTGTTCTTCTCCCGTCTTGCCCAATCACCAACCTCCCTCCTCTCCCATCCACCCTCACCTCCTACCATCTCTCTCTCCCTCTCATCCCTCTATCCTTCATTCTCTGAGACAGACAATAAAGCAAGCTTTTCCATGGCTGACCTGCAATTCACCCCTACCTCCACACCATCCCAAACCACAGACAGAGGGTGAGTTACAGCCCAGACCCCAATGTTGTGCAGAACGGTCCTGGATCCTGAGCCAGATTTGGGTCCCGCAGGGCTTTCGGCCCCCATGGTTGGTCTGCTCTGTTCTGCGCAGTGCTGATGGGGTCACACAGACTCACATCATGGTCCCATCGAAGGAAATTCCTATGGGTTCGGGAGGAATAAAGGATGCAGGATTGGGGGGGGGGGGGGGGGGAAGAATGTTGAAATGAAGCAAAGAGGAAATCCTGTTCATTGAGAGACCTGCAATTGCACTTAGGCAGGAGTGAGTCTTCTGACATGTATCCATTCTTGAGAAAGAAGCAGAGCGAATTTTCACATTCATCTAATTCTAGGCACGTGCTCCTTTCTGCTTTTCTCACGACCCTCATTTGACACAGCCACATCACTGACCTTTGGATCTGTCATTTGGCAAGCAGAAATTATAGTTCATGTGAATCAGATGTTACAGAGAGGAAACTGAGTGCTCCTTCATTGCCTGGCAGCTCAGCCAAAGGAGGAGCACCTGTTTCCAAATAAATCTTCAGATAAAAATGATATACTGTAGCTCTATCATATGTCTGGAAATGTGGAAATCTGATTCCTTGCGAATGCATACTGTTTTTTTACTCCCACATGAATTCTTCATCTATCGCCCCAAGTTATAAGTTCCCATTTAGCCCTCCCCTTATCTTGAGTAAATCGCAGAATTCAGGATTTAAAGCAGAGGCCACAGTCACATGTCTTTCCAATCGCCTTCATCCCAGAGACGCTACAGAGCATTTTGACCCCAGGGTCCCTGGGTTGAGGTGGAGGCCCAGCCAGCCCTCACTCGTGGAACCATGAACCGTGTCAGGTCATGTCAGCTCCCTGCTCAGATCCCCTTACTTGAATGTAAATAAAGGCAGTCTGGCTTAGTTCCACATCACCAGCAGTACCACTCACCCTCTTTTGTAGGGCCACTGGATGGTCGTCTTCATAAATAATAAGTAGGGTAATTAATATCCTTAAAGCAAAGCTATGTAACCTTTGCTAAACAACTGCCACTGTGGCCCATTAGTGATAATTACGATGTGATCATGGCAAATGCTAAAACCTATATTGTAAAACAAATTGAGTAACAGTAGCAAAAAATATAGTCTAGTAACTCAGTAAAGTAAATTACACAGCAGTGTATTTGTGAACATTATGCACCATCAGCTAATGATAATATCAGACCAAGATGCAGCAGCAAAATTTATTTAATAGTATTTAAAGTAATTGTTTGTTTTTACTGCTTATGTATGCTCATTTGTAAGTGGAGGAATGTGCTATGTCTTCTTTCAAAGGTTACATAGGCTTGCTTTAATGTATTAAACATCATTATTATCATAGTTATTTAGTACTGTCATACTCATGTTGGACACTTTGTAAGAAATTGTTAAAACCTGCCATCTACATTACCCAGAATGCAACTCGACTACGGACAAATGAGCAGGAGGCAACCTCCATGGCTGTGAAGTGAAGCCAGTACGGAAGTGCCAAAAACTGTAGTTCCTCAAATGGCCATCTGAGGCTGGCTACAGAACAAGTCATTTCCATTGGCCCTTATTAAAATGTACAGCATCACAGCAGAAATAAACATGTTTACAGCCTGGTACAAAAAACTGTTTTGGTCTCTATGGCTTAATTCCTCGTTCATGACAACTGTACTGAGGGTGAATTTCTATATAACTCACCTGTTCAAATTATATTAAGGCTTAAAGTTATGCATGATTAACAGTGTGGCCGCTTTGATTGACAGGTGGGTGCCCTTACAGGTAGCTTGTTTGAGCACCATGGTATAATTGAGTCCACCTCAGGTCAGCCGATGATTCATGTCTGCCCATTTTCAAGATTAGAGAGACAGGACTACCAAGATAGCGGCAGCCAGAGCCACAACAGTCTGAGCTTCAGCTCTTCAGAAACCTGTAGGTGACCTCACGGATACGACGCCCATTCGTTATACTGTTTATGCAATTAAGTCATGATTCTGGTTTGCTGTGCCTTGTGCTGCTAGCCTCAAGTATAGAGTGGGCTGCAGAGGCCTGGTAGCTCACATCTTACTAACTCCAAATCCGCATTGTTTTTTAATTTTCAAACTTTCTATCTAACCATGAGGAATTTACCAGAATTTGCGCAGCTCCCTCTGGAGCTACAACTTTTCATAGTGTGTAAGATGGGTGGATGGAGTTCCCCTTCATATATATATGTATATATATATATATATATATATATAAGCTATTTAGTGTTAATTTCAAACTGTATTGTGATCTAGCAGGAACCATGAGGCCTTTTTCTCAAAATAAGCGAAATCCAATTCAAGAATAATCCATTTCAACTGGGCACCTCAGCCCAAAGTAAAGAAAGAGGAGAGAGACATGGTCCCAAGAGGTCATAAATTGTCGAGGCAGACCCAGTTTGAGCAGGGAATTGAGTGCAGGCAGAAGCTCCCTTAAAGAGTGTAGTGGTCTCTGTTTCTCCCAGAGTTTAACCCTCTCACCTCTTCTCATTGGCCGCTCTTTTATTCAGTATGCTGATTTATTGGAGTTCACAAGGGAGAAAAACAAGCATAGCACAGCCATCAGCCTTGCCTGTGATAAATGACCCACACTGCTATCTTCATCTCAAGTGGGACCTACAGTTCCAGTGGGTGAGGAAGCTTGTGTGTATGTGTGTGTTCACTTGTGTGTAAACTGAACTTGTGTTTGCATTATTTTTTTGCATACAATGTGCTGATGATAGAGGAAGAAATAGCAAACAAAGCCTGAAGGAAGAACTCATATAAATGTCTTCTTTAGTGACAAAAAATAAAGTGAATGATCAATTTATGCTTTTTAAAAAAGGGGGAAAACACATAATACAAATATTTTGGTGCAAATGTTTTCACTGTCTCTTAACTACTAATTTATGGTTGTCTCTCTTTCTCTGCCTCACCAGGGTACCCCCTATCTCCGGTCCTGCCCCTGGCTGCCCCAATGCAACATAGCCCCTCTTCTCACCAAATGAAATTCTTTGGAAAGTCATTTTATATCACCCTTTGACTGTGCATTGAACTGTAAAACCACCCCATTGGAAACAAAATAAAAGGATAGGAGAGGGAGAGAAGGGGGGATGGGGTAAGGAGGAGAATTATAATTCTTTGCAGGCCTTTGGTATTAACCCAAACACCAGAGCTGTCAGCAGTTCAGAGAGGGAGGTGCGAGGGGCAAACATTCAGTGTTAATTGGCACTTTGTAAGCTCTGAGCCTTCCTTTTGTGAGGGAAGTGGAAGAGAGAGTGAGTGAGCAAGAGGGGGGGAGGAGAAGGGGCAGGGGAGTGGTCAGCAGAGGGGGGTGAGAGAGAGAAAGAGAGAGAGAGAGAGAGGGAGAGAGAGAAAGAGAGAGAGTGGGAGAGAGCTCTTGTTCTTGTAGGTTTGTTGGGCCTTGTTGAGGGCGTTTACGGTTCACTTCTTATCCTTTGTTAATTGGGCTTTCTCTCCCCCAATGAAAAAAAAAAGAATTCATGTAACCCCCAGCCTGCCACCCATGCTCCCTGTGACTCTCCCCACCAGCCTGATCAGCAAGGGAGGGATAAATGACATGAACATATCGAAAGGATTGTCTTGCGGACGTCATTAAACTTGTACAGACGCCCAAATCTCTGTGTCTCACTTCATAATTAATCATTTCAGATGCAACCAAAGCTGTTTTGTTGTGTTAGCTAGAGCTTTTGATGTTGGTTCGGGAAAGTAATGGTAATTAATTGGGTTATATTATTCTTTCTTGCTTCTGCGGGTGGTAAATTATCAACAGAGAAATTACGGCAACCATTTTTTAGTAGGTTAAAACTGTATTTCTGCTAACAGATATGTGCATTTTCAACTTCCCCCCCCTTCCTTAACCCAATCTCATGCCCTCTGTGTTAATGGTGACAAAGAAGAGCGGGAATAGGGCGATGTCAGACCATTAGGTACAGGATGTAAAAACAGCCTGTCTCTCCTGTTTTGTGGATGTTCTCCTTCCGCCAGTGTGTTTGGAGTTATCTGAAATAATTAAAGAGGAAGAGATTGGCAGACAGAGGAAGACAGACAGAGAGAAAGAGAGATAGGAAGGCACCTGTCTCTTTGAGGGAGAGAGAGAGAGAGCGAGAGGAAGAGGGGGTGTTGTTGGCATGAGGCTGGTGCACTCTGCTTCACAGCACCTCTGGCCTCTTTCTGTCTTTCCCTCTCTCTCCCACTGACTGATGTAAATAATAATAGTGCCAGTACTGAAAGGACACAGGTGTCAACCATTGTGCTGCTCTGAATGGACCTGGGGGAAGGAGGTCAGGGGTCACAGGGCCACCTCAGCCACCTCTCACACCCACAGTTTTTATTCACACTGACGCTCCCTTTCATAGGTTTTCATCTCGTCCCCCCCTCCCCACTCTGTCTCTCTCGCTCACTCTCTTCTTTTGTTATCATAGCTCAATGTTTTGTGAAAACTTTTCAGAGGTCATGCACAAGCTCAGTGTTCAGGAAGATTAACATTCTTTACAAAATTAATCGCCTCACACAACTATGCAGATCAATGGCTGGTTTCGACTTGAAAAGCCGATGAATGAGGAAATTTGATTTAAGATATATATATTTATGCGATTCTTCTATCAAGAGCCCTCAGGTCTTCTCTATTAACACTAGCCTACTTGCATTATACAGTACATGTTCACATAAGTACACAGATAGTTCACTAATATATGCTGCAACTTAGTACTGCAGCTTTAAAATGATTTCACGTTTCCAAGCTGATCCAATATGAGTGCAGAGATAGATAAGATTGATACATCTCTCATGTCATTTAAAGATGTAGCTGGAAACTGCAGGATAGCCCAGCACAAATAATAGAAACAGGGAAACAGCTAGCCTGGCTCTGTCCAAAGCTAACAAAATCACACCTCTAAAGCTCACTAACACATTATATCTTATTTGTTTAATTCGTATATAAAAAGTGTGAGAATGTTAATTTGCCATTTTACACCGGCTATATTTGTTAGCCAGGACCAGTTGCCAGGCAACCAGCAGAACTCAGAGACGTTAGCAGTCTTTACGCTAAGCTAAGGTAACCAGATGCTGCCTCCAGCTACATATTTACTGTACAAACACAAGAGTGCTATCAATCAATGTCACATAACACATGGTAGAATGTGAATAAGCCTATTTCTTTAATGGATACATTTCATTAATGCATTTGACTTAAAGCAGTACATTTTAGTGACCAGTAAAATTACTGTATGTTTTTATGATCATATTTTTTTATTTATTACTTTCAACTGCTCCTTTCATCTTCTTTCCAGCAGTACTGTCTCCCTGTGTCACATTGTAGGCTTACAACAACAGACCCATATTATAACACATCTGCACGTTGCCTCTTGGCCACAGTTTACTCTGCCATCCCCACTTCCACATTCACACAGGAGTCCCATTCTCACCAGTTGGTCACCCATTCCCTAAGCCGGTGGGTGATAAATGACACACACAAATCACCAGTGAACATGCATGACTCGATGCATGTGTGCGTACATCAAGGCCGCTCTTTCTGTAGTGCTCAAAGAAACTGATGGATGGAGCTGGATGGAGATGTGTGGAGCGGTGTCCTTTGTGCTCAAAGAAGCAGGACAAGAAAGAACCATAAATTGGGACTGGCAGATGATGGTTGAGGTGCACCGTATTATCGCCATGGATAGGTGACTATTTATGGCCTGTAACATGACATTTCTGCTGCATCAGCCAAATATGCAAATATAAAAGCGAGGACATGCTGTATGCAAGATTATAGACTTATTTTACATGTCATTTGATTTTACTACTGTAGCACATATAGATTGTCTTACTTTATCTGTCGACGTAGAGATTTAATAATACACTGTATCACGGATATTAACGCAGAATTCAACCTCCATTAAAAAACCTCTGTAAGTAAGAGTCCAATTGGCCAATCAGTCTGCCACCTTTCAAGTTTTATGTGTAGTCAGTAAAGCAGCCAGCCTCAGCTTTGGTCTTGGCCTTGGCTGTTTGCAGTCATAATGAAAATGTTTGATCTTGATATAGGGCCCAGTCTAAAGCCCTGGGGAAAACCTCCATGATACTGAACCAAGAGTGAGATAGTGATTATGTAAGTGTAGTTTAATTTGTAGCATGCACAGCAGTGGATAATAACTGAAGATAAACTAAATACATCCATGGATGCATTACGCTTTCAGTGTCTGATACTATATTTTGTGTGTGTGTTGTGGGTGGATGGTCCTCAGCCTATAAGATCCATGCTTGGTGGAGACAGAGACGCTAGAGAAGGGTGAGAGGATTTATTACCTAGCATTAGGAACACTAATCTGTTGCAGGTGTTTCTGGCTGTTCTCCCAGGCCATGCCTGCTCTCCTCCCCGGGAGGCCCCTTCATATTTGTGTGTGTGTGTGACAGAGAAAGAGACAGAAGGAGCAAGAGGAAGGGAGAGAGTTTTTTCTCTCCTTTCTTTCTACAGCATCTGCAGGGAGATTATGCCATCTCCACAATCCTCTCAAATCATGTCAAGTGATTTGTGTATCAAGATAAAGACAAAGAGAACATGTATTTCAATAACATCTCCCCATCAGTCATATCAATCGAAAGAACACAGGAAACCTGCAAAGTGCAAGAGAGCTGTGCAAACTTTTATATTACAGATTCAAGGCTGCTTCTTCTTGCTCTGGGAGAGTCATTTATATGCATCCTGGAGAAAGTGCTCTTCCTAGTTTCTCAACTTTTCAAATCACGCTATAATTTTTACAAAGGCATTTGTTTTTGACAATGACAACTCACTCTGGGTATACAGTAGAAAACCACTCTATCAGCAGGGTACAACCTCTGGGGTGTATTACAATAATGAAAAGACCACCAGGATGGATTGAGCCAACAGCTTCACAGGAAGCCTGCGGTGCTTTTGGGGGATGATGAACAAAGACACAAAGGAACCCACTGAGAAAGTCCTGCTCTGTAGGAAGTCTGCAACGCCTACTGTGGCCGGCTTTGGAAAGAAGAAAGTAAATGAAATAGAGAAGAATGGAGACAGGGGGGGAACCCAGGGGTGGAGAACAGTGAAGACAGGAAAATGGACAGGGAGGATGAGGATTGAAAACATACAGTATTGATGGAGGTTTAAAAAAAAAAAAGAAACCAACAGAACAACAACAACAACAAAGAAGCAGATGATTCAATTTGTGAACGCATGAAACCCAGTTCTTCTTTCAACCAAAGACATCAGTGTTTAAAACACCAATATTTCAAATCAATCACCATCAAACGCTTGATGCTTCCTTACACAGAATGGACTTCACTGGTTGCTGTAGATAGACTGAAGTAACCTTACTTCACTACTTTGGCACTACTGCCCTCATGTGGACATTCGAAGTACTATTCAGATGAATGCCTCTTTTTTTCAGGTATATGTTTTAGTTACAGAATATTTTTAAAAAACTTTTTAATATATTAATCTATGTTCAAGGGTGGTTACAATCAGTCACTTAGACTTGAACCTAAGTTATATTGTTTATGGGAAGTGGCCTAGTGTTTAAATGTGTTGTTTAAACAACACTCAACACGTTCAACATCTATGGATCGATTGTAGCCAGGTAACCTTTGTTATATGTCATTCCCACCCTTTCTCTCCCCGTCTTTGCTGTACCTTCTCAACTATCCACTATCAAATAGCAAAATACCCTCAAAAACACATTGAAAGTTTTGAAGTACTGCAGTAATGTCAACAACCACTAAATCTCTCTTGAAGAAGTACAGATGTCCTCTGCTCTTCAGAAACTTCCTTTTCCTGACTCGTCTCTCAACCAGCACACTCTCCTACTGTATACTGCCCCATGTGTTCTCTAAGTAGTAAACCAGGTGGATTTTTAAAAACAAATCACATCTAATGGCTATTGGTGCCTTCGCTGATGGACTGCACTGACTGTGCTGTGCAGATATGAACTAATTCACTTTTAATCTCTTTGAGGTAGACCAAAATGAAACAAACTCATGCCAAAAGCTTTTCTCCCTCGTGGACTTTTAATAACTGGATCTCTCCCAAAAGCAAGATTAAAAAAGTAGGAAGAGGTTCAGTTTGTTATACATAGTAACCTGATACATTTGGCTGTAAGGAGAAACAATTTTCTAAATGAAGTAAGATTAAGATTAGGAAAGATTAGGGAAAAACATCAGAATATTAAAGGTTCTCTGTATGTAATATTCAGAAAGTTAGCAAGTAATTTGTCCACATTGCACATGCTTGACAGTAATTTTAGCTTTGACTGTGGACTTTGGTGTTGTTGTAGTGGGTGCAAGTTGTTTGTTGACATTAGCAGAATCCATTTATAAGTTAATGTTAGCTAGTGTTAGCACACTGTTGACACTGTAGGAAAGCAGCAAGTAAAGGCACTCTGGAGCGTGCATAAATGTCACATCCATTTTCCCAGAAAATTTAGCATGAGTCCGTTTCATAGAAATAAGAAGGTGGGAAGTGGAAGGGCTAATTTTTAAGTTATGGTATAACCTGTTCACCCATCAGCAATAAAAGGTGATTAAAACATAAAATTAATATGTAAAAAATGCTTCAAAAGTTTACATATGATACCTTTAAAGGTAGAGTCTGTGAATCTGGAGAGAGACTGTTGATATTTGAATTGAGCATGTGTCAGGGCTTTGTATAAACACTTTCTTTCAGTGCACAGGAGATATTTGCTAAATTTGAAAAAAGTTTATAGGATGCGCTGATGGCACTTTTAAGGTTACATTTGGATAGTGGAATATATCAATTATCAATATCCACAGCGGCATCATGTCCAGTGTGTATCAATGCATCTATATATAACATATAAATATGATGTCAAGGTCTAAACCAAATAAAACTCCATGTATTTAATCCACAGGATGCATAGTGGTACTACAGATGTTTTTCATGGGGTGTGGTTGTAGGAGTTCTGGATTATATAGTTTGTGATGAAAGGGAACCAGTCTTTGCTAATAGTCAAAAAGTAGGTGGGCCAAGGGTAGAAGAGCTCCAGCTGTCTTGTAGCTCCTGTAATGATGATGTTCATGGCTGCATCGGTGGCAGGGTAGGCTGGCACATTCGTAACACCCCTGGGATACAGAAAAATACTGCTCTTAATTACTATGAATAGCAATAGTAAAAAAAATATACCAAATATTTTGATGTAACTGTGAGAAACTTTTATTTGCATTGATTAGTAACACAGTATTTGACTAACCTGACTTTCTCCATAGCTGATTCTGTATCAATGAGCCCCAGTGTACATACAGAGATGGACACGTTGCTCTTCTTCATAGCCAGCTCATGCTGAAGGGCCCCGAAGAAACCATTCAAGGCAAATTTTGTTGAGGTATATGGTGCTACAAAGGGACTGGCCATTTTACCTGTGAAGCATAGATAAATATTAGATTACATTATTGGTTTTCTGACCCAGTTTTGACTCCACTCAAACACTTGTACTCAATCTAGTGCAAACATACAAATTCAGAACTTTTGATTTATCAGTATTTGATATTCCAAAAAAAAGGTACAGTATTCATGTTAGCATCACACATACATCTTGGCTAGTGGTTTTAAAAAATGATGAGGGAAAATTACCTAAAAGTGATGAAACAACCACCAGCGATCCTTTACTTTGTTCGAGGGCAGACATAGCTTTCCAAGCCATCTGAATGTAGCTGAAGAAATTGACCTTTGGAAAGCACACACACACACACACACACACACACACACACACACACACAGACAAACAGATCAGTGCATTCCTCCTTATTTAATGTGTTGATATACCATCAAAATGTTTCATGCTACCTTCATCAGCCACTTGGTATGCTCCACATCTCCATCCCACATGCTGAAGGGGCTCGGGCCAATGTGGTTGAGAACCAGATAATCCAACCCTCCGAGCTTTTCCAGAGCAAAATCTACCACTTTGTCCGGGTCTGACTCACTGCCCATGTCTGCTGCTATGTAGAGAGCTTTCTGGGCTCCCAAACTCAGGCACTTCTCTGCCACCTGTAAGCAAATATCAAAAAGAATGGATTAACTGTCTAATGCAGCTGCAGAAACGAGTAAGTCCATTCATATGTTTTCAAGTTCACTGACCTGCTGTAACACTTTCTCCCGCCTTGCTGTAATTACTATCTGAGCTCCAAAACGGGCATAGTGATATGCCATTTGTTCACCAATACCCGTACTGGCCCCGGTCACCACTACCCTGGCACCTCTGAGAGATTCTGAGAGATTCATGAGACACACAAAAAAAAGACATTAATATGTAACCACAGTTGCTGTATTGATGGTTGAGAACAATGCTGGGCAGGCATTTATGCCAACGGGTATATCCGAATCAGAATCACTTTTACTAGCCAGGTATGTGTACACATACAAGAAATTTGACCCCAGCTTCACTCAATGTACAGTACATACACAGATATAGCCATAAATAGATAAGGTGCAGGTATAGTGAATGTTGGAGACACAAGGGTATTGCACAAGGAGTGTCCCTGACACTGTGTGTCTGGTGTTAACTGTTCATCAGAGTGATGGCCTGTTGGAAGAAACTATTCTTGTGTCTGTTTTGGTGTACAGTGCTCTGTAGCCCCTTCCGGGGGGGGGGGGGGTAATGTTTCTTTGCAGTCCTAACTGTCTGTTGGCAGATCCAAACCAAACAGCAATGGACGAGAGAACAGACTGAATAATGGTGGTGTAGAACTGGATCAGAAGGTCCTTTGGAAAATATGACATAAAATTGGCAAATATCTATCTATATTTGTATTAAGCAAGACAAAAAAACAAAACAAATTAAAACTGCAGGCTCACATCGAGCTACCAACTCCTTCCTCTCACCTACACCAATGAAAGGTATTTCATGTTCTCAGCCTCACCTAACTGGAATCTACATCTGCCCGAGAAGTAAAGGGTGAGCTAAACAAAGATTGAGCATAAAAATCATATTAAATAATTGACAAAACATAAATATAATATTTCTTAGCTACTGCTGATATCACGGTTCACATATGATCACACATAAATACTGATGGGCGAACATAATTTATTGCAGAACTACATCTTAGCAGTGCCAAAGTCTTTCCTGCTAACACAAACCTGTTTTCACTATCCCTGATTAAGGAGCTGATCTACCCCAACGTCCCAGGCAGATAAACAACAACAGACACGACAGGTGAACCTCTTTCATAAGATCACAATCCTATGAAACAACAAATTAAACAGGCTTGTATTATTTGTACAACCTGATAAACTGCAACGTTTGACTGAAACTAATGATTAAGCAGGCGCAAAAAACACTGTTAATGTTGGGGAAAAGGGATAAAAGCAACATTTTCTCATGTATGTAGTCGTTTCCAAAAGCAGATCGAGTTTTGAAACTGAATTTGATGACTGTGATTTCAGATCAAATCTATGAAACCGCAGTTTTCTAGAATCTAGAATCATTCAGCATGTAGGCATTTGCCATAAAAAGATCAAAGTCCTCGATGTGTTGTTCCAACATATTGAAACTTGACTTAGACTTACTGCTCATTAGACTCATAGGGTAGGAGGAGCTGCCAATCATCTTTGAACCCTTTGTACAGGGTGGTAAAATGGTCAGATCTGTTAATTATTATTATTATTATTATTATATTATTATTATTGACCTGCAACTGCATATACTAACATTGCACTCTTTAAGTGCAGAAAACAAATTCATTTTTTGTTTCTGCAACAGCCAAAAGAACCACATGTTCTCTTTCTGTTATTTCCACGTGTAAAAAGATAAGAAAGGAGGAGTTTTCTGAGATTACAGGCAAAACTGCACGTCCAGGATAATGCACCTTTGTACAGTACGTCTACAGATGCAGAGTGCACCTGAAACAAATCATCAAGTGCAGTCATATAAAATATGAAAATATTATCTTCATTATACTTCAGTCCGCTGAGCAGTTTTTCATAAAGTGACACATTGTCGCAGTTGTCGAAAATCGTACATGGGGATGTGCACATACATTAACACTACCCCATTGACTCAAACCGTATCATTTCATTACTCGTGGAAACTCAGCTGCACACTGCCTCCTTACAACATATAAATGCTGTCTTCTCTTTCTGGCGAGGCCTCAGTCACAAGCAGAAAGCGTGTCAGATTATCGCCAATTATTCGCTCAGTTTGTGCATCCTTTCCTAAATTTCCCCAGGGGAACACTAAACTTTCATCATCATTATCCACAGATATTTTGTGCATTGCAGAGCAGTAAGTATGTACAGCACCCCATCACCCAAACAGTTACACAGTGAGTTTATTGAGTTTATGTGGTCCATATCAAACCTGCCACTGCAATGTAGAGCCTGTACTGTCCATGGGGTGATGGGGCAGTATATTTAACAGTTAAAAGTTTTATTGCCTGAAAATGTAATACAATATACTATTATACTGTAAGTATCTATCTATCTATCTATCTATCTATCTATCTATCTATCTATCTATCTATCTATCTATCTAAATCTTACTTTTAATTTTCTTAAAGGTCCAGTGTGTAAGATTAAGAGAGCTCATTTACATAATATGGAATATACTATGCATAACTATGTTTTTATTAGTGCATAATCACCTGAAAATAATAATCATTATATTACCGTAGAATAAGCTTTTCATATGTTTCTCTAGTTTCTCCTTCATGCTTGGAAAGAGAGGCTGAAGCGAGAGGGTTGCAATCAGCAACTACACAGCTAGATACCACTAAATCATGCACACGGCTCCTTTAATAGTATACTTAGAAACTATATAAGTAGAAACTATAAATAGTTGCATATTTGTAAAATTATTTGAAATTAAAGCCTTGCAATTGGGTTAATTATTAGCTCAGTGTAATCAGCATTGCTGATTAAAAACACAGTGCTGTCCAGGGTGGGGCACCACAAAAGAAGTGATAAAAGAAGTGATGGTACAAGAGGTGAAGTAGTTCATGCATCCATAAAAGACTGTATCAGTTAGCTGTAGATGGGCATAATGATCAAATAGCACTGTATAATAATAATTTGAATATAGAGAGATTCAAGAAAATTAGTAGTGCTATGTCTGGCCTCACTGTAGATGGCAAATACAAGTCCGTTTTGTAGCCATAGCTTCCAGTAGTTCAACCAATAATAAGAGACGTATGGGAGAATAATCAAACATATCAAAACATCAGAAATGTCTTCTGTTGTTGATGATTTCTCTGCTCTGACTAAATGCCCCATGTGTTGCTTCATTCTAAGCACTTACACATTTTCAGTTTCCAGAAGTGCCTTTCATTGGAAATACGTTATGCGACCCCTCACCTCTAATCTCTCTTTCTCTTGACATGCATGGACTTTGACAGTGTTATTTCTTCCCATTCTGTTCTCTGTTCATTCTGTTCTCTGAAGAACAATCTGATACAAAATGCAAACATTATGGGTCAAACCACCCGCAGATTCATGTAAACTACCTGAAATTGTGCGTCTCTTACCTGCCTCAAAACGGGGTGCAGTCCACTTGACAGCGAGGAAAGCAACACATATGCTTGCAAATATGACTTTTGTGAAAGTGTTCATTTTGCTAACTTGTTATTAGTTAGTTATAATCGCTCAGGAGCGAGTCCTAACTTCCACAATCCCAGTCTCCAGAACTGCCTGTCGAGATTCAACCAAATACTATAAATGAAATCCCTCCTCTCTACAAATGTGTGAACCAATGGTGTGATCAGGGTGTTTGTATGTATTAGATAAGATGTTAATGGAACTTGAGCGTGCTTTTCAGATAAAAACACTAAATTAAATTAATAATATTCAATATTAAAGTAACAGATTTTTTGAATTAATCCATTAATATGTGATTGAAATAACTGAAGAAATATATATATTAAAAAAAAAAAAAAAAAAAAAGACGAATCTGTCGCTAACGCTTGCGTTTGAACGGACAACTTTATTGACACAGCTCTCGTGTACAGGGATCAGGCAGCAGGGGTTGTCCTTCAGTCAGTGGGGCTATCTATCTAAGCTAGCCATTGCTCCTTCTCATTTCTTGGCGTACTTTGAATAACAGTACGTTAAAAAGGGAAACTACGCATCTTTGAACCATGGCGGCAAGGATTTTGCCTGTAGTGAAGTTAGTATTTAATTCCCGTTAAGATAAAATGCTGCTGCTGTGTGTGTGTGCGTTAGCTGCGTGTTAGCTTTGAGCTAACTGTTAGCATATACGTCCGTCAGCTTTCCAGCTGTCAGTGTCTACCACTTTGCTCAGTGGTTGGATAGTTATTTTAGTCTATGTATTGTGTGGATATATAGCTATACATTCATTGGATGTTGGACTAACGTACACGAATGTCCTTCCTTTGCTAACGTTAGCTAATGTTTTGTAAATAGCTAACTGAAGTGCCTGTCTTCAGAGGACAGTCACAAGCGTGTAACGTTACTATAGTAACTAATAATAATACGTGTTTTCAATCATGTATACAGAGGTGTGTAAGTCTTTATTTCTCTGCTGACTGACTCTCTTCTTTCATTTTCAGACTGGCCACCAAGGTGACCATTGCAGGAGGAGCTCTGTATGTTGCCTGTGACTCTGGTCTGTTGGGGAGCGGTGAGCAGGGCTCAGTGGCCCTGGAGAAGGCCAAAGCTGCAATACCCCCGGCCATAGAGGAATGGATGAAGTACTTTGGTCTGGAGGTACAGATGAGATGCACTCCTCAAGTATTGTTCTCAGATCCAGGACAGCCATAGATAGTAGGCATGATAATGCAAAACAAGGAAGGAAAATATGTCAGGCACATGTATATATCCATGTACCTTTGATGAGGCATGCAATAGATTATGAATTCACTGAATTAAAGTTTATTGCCATCTCATGGACATTTCTCATGAGACTGGAGGACACCAGCTTCTAGCTGTGCTGGCCAGTAAAAAACAAAATGATGAAGTCATTCTTTATTTCTCTCAAATCACACACTGGACAAATTTGACCGTCTCCTCCTAAAACAGCATACTGACCCAGTTATAATTATGGTAGCAATTAGACCTTTTTTCTTTGGTGGATTATAAAGAACACAATATTCAGTAAAATACAAGCACACAGCTTTGGTTTACTTCAGATCTCACTTACCCAGTTGTGAATTTTCAGAAATTATAATAAACAGTAGACATCGTTGTTTAACCTAAGTAGTCAGTAACCAGGTGTCAGTATATTCTTTCTAGGAAATCTCCAAATGATATTTCATTATGCGTTTCATATCCCTATCCTGGTGGCTATTGCTACTTTTCAGTGAAGCACCAAATGGTCAACCCTCAATCATTATTGCTACTTTTAGACATGGTAGACACATAATATTGAGTAGTATCGCAAGTTGGAGTGATCATCCAAAATCATGTCTTTCACATTTTATATGTTATCTCTTTTTATTGGTAAATCTGAAATTAAGTTAAATATAATGTGCAATATGTACAAACTAGCGGACCCCAACCTCCACCCTTTCTTTCTTCAGGCTCAGCTTCCAACCATACCTAAGATTGAATTCTCCCCCGTTCAGGCGTGGAACTCTGGTAAGAAATGAATGAAAAGCTTGTTCCTTTTTTTCCCCAAACATTTTGTAAAGTCACGAGTTTGTGTTTTTATGAGTTTCAGTGATATTTTTAGCATTTGGGGTAATTAATTTCAGCATCACTATTATGAGTCAGAGATTAGTATATTTCAATTGGTTAACACCTTAAATGCTTTTTAATGAATTTTGGAGTGTCAGACCCAAATTATTGATTTTTATTTTATTGCATTGCAGGAGTGCAGGGGACGATTTCATCTCTTTCCGAGGCTCCAACAAAAGCAAATGAATACACAAGTCAGGGTTTGCAGTACCTGAAAGACCTCACCAAGTGAGCGGGAACTCTCTGGTCAGCCTGGCATTGATAAATCTTTTTGAGCTTTGCACTTGAGAAATGACATTATTCTTCAAAACATTGAAGCCCCTCACAAGAAAGAAGAAGAAACACCCAACAAAGAAAACTGAGAATGAAAAGAAGTTGTGAAATTTGGCTACAAGGAGTGTACTGTGGTTCTCTAAATTATGGTGGCATTAGTCAGGAGTTGCATTGTACATATTGCTAGGAGGAAAAAAAAAAGTATTTTAAAAGAAACTGGTCTTTTGTTTTGTGTATACCATCAAATTTAATTTTGCTCAACTCTGTCTAATATACAATATTTTCCCCTGTTTGTTCTCAAACCACCCAAATGTTATGAAGAGAATGTCTGTTATGTATATATGCAGTTTCACCGTTTGTGATTAATAATAACACAATCTTAAAACACGTCCAGTCTTTAGTTTGATTTATTGAGGCAAAATATTTGTGGATCATGGCAGTGTGGTCAAAGAACAAGACCAAACAAATGTGCAAAAATCTTTATTACTCATGACAGAATAATAATGACACCAATGGCCCGTTGATGCTGCTACAACTTCAGAACAGGAGGAGGTGACTGAAAGCATGAAGAAGAGCGCATACAGCCATGTGTAACTCCACTTTACACAACATAGAAACACTACACAGCACCATTAGCGGTGATGTACAGTGTTAACCTTTATTTTTTTGTTTTGTTTTTGTTTTTAAATGTGGGTTAAACAAAAAGGACTGATTCTGTCACACACTGTCACTTCTCTACTGTCAAAAAAAAAAGGTTTGAAAATCTCCAGACAGACACTCTGTTCAGATGATGCATGCAGAGTTTTGACAGTTAAAAATAACGGTAATAGTATATTTACTGATTGACTAGTTTACTGAGGGATACACTGAATGACTTGAAGGAGGCCAAGACCAATTCAGCAACTAGGACATAGTGACAAAGTTAGGATGAAATACCAATACCATAGTGCAAGCATACGTGTCATGTTTGCAAGACAAAGTTATAAAGACTAGAACCAGAATTAGTTAGTTACTGTCAACAAACTGGTTTCTCAGTTGATTATACCTGTTAAATATTCGGTTTATAATTTCTGTATATTTCACTAAAAGCTGGTGGTTTTTCATGAGATATCCGTATAAATGAGAGTAATCACGACGGGCAACATTACAAGGCATTTTACACAAGTTGTACATATTAAATACTGTCATCTGTATTGCAACAAGTAATTTTTTCTTCATGCGTTTGATATAAAGCATTTATTCTGCCACATTTGCTCTTAAGGAAAAAGCAATTTGGGGAAACTATGTAGCGTACCATAACCTAAACATGTAAACTTTATACAATAAAGTGCTCCCCACAATATCAACAGTGAGATTATACAACCAAGGCAGATGTGTTATACTTAAAGAACATTTTCATACTGCAATTAAGAGCAAAACACAGCACTAATATAAACTGATGGTTACAAAACTTTCCTCAAGCTGTCAGTGTCACCACTTCTGAATGAAAACCAAATAGCAGCCTTCATACGCAATGATTCATTACGGGTGTAGATAGTCTAAGAGAGAGAGAGTATGTACAATATTGCAGAATGACAAGCCGGAAGGCACTTTATGATTTTTGTGGGATCAAATTGAAATGAGAATTTAGCAAACTGCATCTTCATCACCACTACAAAGGATCTGATCTCATACAATACTAAACATGGTGCAAAGGTGCAGAAGTATATTTCCACATGAGCTTGACTCATCTGGAAGGCTTTTGAAATATAAGGGCATTCAGGTGACTCGACAATGCTGCTTCCATTCATCCCTTCCAGCGCTAACACTAAATTGTTTGATAAAACGAGCAGATAAATGTATTTATCTGCCTATTTGTTTCAATAAATGCCTCAGTGGAAGACATCTATCCCAAATTTAATGTGCATGTCATGCCTACTTTAGATGATCCAAAGAAAAATGGCTTTAAAATGATATTTTGAGCAGCTCTTTTTTTTTTTTTTTTTTTAGTACACATTGGGATTTAATTAAGAGAATTACTTTAAGGACAGATCAGTGAATATCTCAGGAACAACAATGCAGTAACAACTACACTTTGCAGCTGTTGGGCAGTGCAATCTTGGCCTGTCCAAACTTAAAGCATAAAGTAGAGCAGCAACAATAAAACAAATCAACTCCCTCTCCTCGAAATAGCCAAGCATAGCGGTGCTACAGTTCTGCTGTGCATATGAAAAACAGATTGCACTTTCTTCCGAACGATAAAGCATATTAACTATTCAACCCTGCCATGGCTTTGAATAGCAAGATTATAACAATGAGTGGAACAGAAGCAGATGGACGGAGGCTGGAGAGTGAGATAAAGTGTCCACTATCTCTAGGTGGTTTTCACCAGGTCATAGACATGAATATGAAAGTCATCATCATATTTGATATAGTAGACAGAGGGCTTGGCTGGGACCTGGTAGATGACCAGGCCCGTTCTCTTCACACCCTTGTCAGTAACATACTCCACTTGTTTCCCCACCAGACTCTCCGTCTCCTCTCCTGGCTTCCTGTCGGCAGGCAACAAGTGCTTGTTTTCTGAGGAGTTAAACAATATAACATTACAATTAAATTATGGTTTAGTATAAGTATAAGAATCCTGTATTTCAAGACACAAAGCTTTAACCGACTGTAATAAACTATATGAGTTTTTACATCTGTCTAAATTAGACTTGATTAGGAGTTGCTGTTAATGTTTATGTGTGCCAAATTACTCGAATATTCTTAAAATAGAAGCAGCAATTTGTGTGTACCCATTACCTCTGGAACAGCTCCAGAAAACAGTGGTTTGATGAAACCGCTGATTAGCGTCTTGGTTCTCATTGTTTAACGTTTCACAACCATAAATATCAAACAGAGTCTGATTTAATTCCAAGTACTTTGGTGGAAAACATTCACTCTTTTGAGCCGGGTTGTGGCATTTTACAGCACACAGTACGTCAAGACTGACTGTGTCCTTGGCTGAAAGAAGTACATACTTTAAAATCCATAGACCACCATGACTGTTAGTGATCTCACATGCTATCCATGCCACATTAAACGAGCGGAAGTGGAAAAATGATTCACGTCACATAGCGGTCACTCTTGATTCCATCTATGAAGCCTTAGGACAAGATTATCAAAGACTTAATAAAGCTTTGTGAAGTATCAATCTGTCTTTGTTACATCCAAATCACCAGTACCTGCTTCAGGCAAAATCCTGAGGTCTCCGTCAGCGTAGTCGTCCCACAGCTGGTACATATAAAGAACGGGGTCCTTTTCATAAGTGATATAATACCAGTTGGTCATGATTGGAGCTCTGGAGAGGACCATGCCTCTCCACTCATTCTTCTCTCCATCCTCTTTTTCAAATAGATGCTCCACCGCTTTGCCCACCAGCTCCTCCACACCCGGAGGTATCTTGATCTTGTTGTTCACTGTGGATGCATACATACAATGACAAAGTGAGAAACACGGAAACCTATAACCCAGCAGTTGCAAACTAGCTGGCGCAGATTAAAAGAGAGGCTAAGTAACTGACCAACTTTTTCCGAGAGGACTTGCAGGTTCGACACTCTCTCATCCTTGAACAGCTCGATGCCGTAGACGCAGTCAAAGCCGTCATACTTCACCATGAAAAGAGAAGGGTTCACACTAAGCCTGTCGAGTACAGTTCCCTTCCATTTGCTCTGGTTCCCCTTCTCACGCCAGTTATGCTGAATGCGGACTCCCAGAATGGTGTTGGGGTCTGGGGTCAAGGTGTCACTCAGCTCCCCGCTACTCCGCTTCCTGGTAAAACAGGATGAATATGGAGGTCTGTGTGTGTGTGTGTGGTTAAGATCAACAACAAAGAGCTCACCTTACATTTGATTCAACTGAATTCAGTTTTATTTATATAGTGCCAATTCATAACAAAAGTTATCTCATGACACTTTTCATATAGAGCAGGTCTAGACCATACTCTTTATAATATTATCTACAGAGACGCAACAATTACACACATACAAAACAAAACAATACATATATACTACAGGTTTATGATATCAGGCGATGTAACTTGAAGAACACGTTTGATCATGTTCGAGTTGCATTTGAGACTTCAGATAACCTGTGTCTCTTATTCAGGAGTACGTGCAACCTTACCACAATTACTATTTCTTACGCAGCTGATAATTTAAACCAGAATACAATATAATTTTTTGTGCATAATCCCAGCCGTAAATCTGACATAAACAATCGGATAATTCCAGATGTTTATACCTGGATTAACCAGTTTTTCATGCACGTTTTACTTTATTTTCTTGGCATCATGTGACGGCGTATACAGTTTCTACATACCTGCCCCTTTTCTTGGACATGCCTCCAGAAATTCAAAAGGCTACTGATTAAGAGAAAGACAGGGCAATGTTCAGTTATTATGTGAGTGAACATAACAGCTGCCAAACTTCACATGTAGTGTATATACAGCATGAGGAAGGCCTCTCCTTCAGCTGAGAGGCTGAGACCTGTGACAGGCACAGACTGACAACTCCAGCAGCCAATAGATTAGCATGCTGGGATAACTTCCTGGGTTTTTTTTTTTTTTTTTTTTTTGCTTTTAACTACACAACCATGGAGGTCACTGTGCTTTCTACTTGTCATATTTAGTTAGCAGGCTGCACAAGTGTGGCCTCAGTTAAGGATTAAAAAGTCAATAAAAAAGCCTGTCTGACACAACTTCATGAGAATACGTCAGCCATTTCACTGTATCAGACGAGTTACAGTATGTAGCGTTAGCGTCAGTGTGTACAGCTAACAGTATACATATAAAATATGACGAGGCGAGGCCGACAAGCTGTGTACCACCACCTGTCCTGGACTAAATCCAACACACCTCCACCTCTCACTCTAGGTTACCATTAACACTCGTCTGTCCTAGCTCTACCTTCAATGCAGATGTTACTGTAAGTGGAGGCGGTTAGCTACATCCGCTTTTCGGTGTCCCCCGGTGCCAGATAGCAAACACCGGCATTAAACAGGGCGTTCACAGCCTTATCCTCACTTATATTATAATTTCATTACCTTTACGCAGATTTCATATCAGTATTGTTCAGTTCGTCTGGCAGAGAAATGTTGCCACACACCAACCCGCCTATGTAAATCTCGCGAAACCTGTGGAAAATGGGAGATGAGGTGAGGAGACTCGAGTTCCCAGCGAGCCTCCGGTTGCCATGACCGCAGAGAATGACATGAACACGCGCGCAATGGATAGTGGGAATTGATGTTTTTTTAGTTGACAGTGATATGGACTTTTTTTTTTTTTTAACGACAGGAGTTTAAACAGGTGTTGTAGACAGTGCTGCATGCTGCGTTCGAGTGTTTTCGGAAATAGCGTAATTACGGTATTGGTGCGCATGATCGACATGAAAAAGTGCACAACACAACGGACCACACAAGGTCGGGATTTTCTGTGACGCACGAGTAGCTCACAATTTGACTTAAAGGGGCAGACAGCAATATTAATCTAAAGTCATTATTATGTTCCTTTAGTATTTAAATATCTCTGTTAGGCCTGTGATAACATTTAGCACATTATACGTTTCAGAAAATCAACTAACAACACTAAAATGCTTAGAGCCCGTAACTCTTTTATTATATCTGATCTCTAAAATTATATCCACGCCTGTTCACCTTTGCTACATTTGAACAACCTAAACCATCAGTATGCACAACCTGAAAAATTTGCATGTTTCAAACCCACAAGTACAGCTGTGAGGAGGAGCAAAGATGATAATGAGCAAATTTTAAAATTATTTTGAAGTGTTACCTGCATGCATGCCAGTAATACAGGCGTTATATATCTACAGAACCATATGGAGAGCTAGTTACATTCAACACTGACCCATAGCATTCAGGGTTAGTGAGAGTATAGGCAAGTAATTGGGAATATCAGCTGGGCTTTTTTGTTTTTTGTCTATAATGGTGTCCAGAACAGACAGATTTTACAATAGCTTCATCCCCCACGCCATAAGACTGTTAAACTCCCAATAACCCACCCTCCCACACATATGACACTAGTCACTTTACATTGATACTGGAAACTCTATTTGTTACTCTGTTTGCACTATTTATATTGTCTATTGTACACTGTACAATACATCCTGCTGCTACATAAGCTGCTACATTTCTCTGAAAAAGTCACAATTTTATTCTGTTTCTGTTTCTTTTTATATTTTATTCTATTTTATATTTCATATACTTTATATTTATACTGTTATTACCTTGTCTTCTGTTTTTATTCTGAGCCTATGCAACAAAATTTTGCTCAAATGTACATTGTGAATGTACAGCTGAATGACAATAAAGTCTGTCTAAGTCTAAGTCTCTAATTTATGCTCCAAGATTGAACCTACCTACCAACCAAATATGCAAACAAAACTTTGACCCATAAAAGAGACATTCCCAGCCCATAATGATTGCAGAAATAATAGTTTTATTCATCATTCAAAGGCTGTGTCACTGTTTGATACACATTTTCAATATAGCAAAAATGAGTGCATGGAAGTTGACCTCACATTTTCAGTTTATTTTTAGATTCAGCTCAATGAAAAGAGTTTTGCCTGACCCATTTTGAATGCAAACACAAAGACAAAAGGTGACAAGTGAGGGTGACAAAAGCAAGATTTATCACCTCATCTACCACCTTATTTATACTAATCATATCATATCATATCTAGGTGTGTTAGGTGTAGATTTGTTGCACTACTGCTATCACCCCACTGTCACCATACCTGTAATTTTGTCCCCAAATACCCTTTTCTATATTCTTATTTTAATTTTAAATACTTCTATTATTTATTTCTCTTACTTTCTAAACTTCTGTATACGTATGTCTGTCATTGTGCAGCTGCAACAACTGGATTTCCCTGCTGGGGATCAGTAAAGGTTTATCTTATCTCAACAACCACATATTAAACAACATAACACCACATATTTGTATATTAGTAAAAGCATTGTCTTGATTAATACATCCCAATTAAGCACACTGACACATTACCATTCTAATATGCCTAATTGCTATTTAACACTCTTGTAATCCAGTCCGTAAAGGATGATATGCGCGTGTAGACATCAGGGGTCCTGGGGTCTCCGCATCGCCGGCCAGAGAAGGAGACGATACCTGCGGCAGCTCCATCACACACCAATGGACCACCTGAATCCCCCTTGAACAGCAAAGATACAAGAGACTTAACAGAAGGTGTTCTTAACAAGGGACAAAACAGCAGCAGAAACAAAATTACTAATTAATTTAAAACATTAAAAACTCCCTCAAAGGTAATTTTGGGTGTGTGATCAACGACTAGCCAGTGTGTTTTCTTACCGAGCAGAAGCCTTGAAAAACATCGTCCCCAACACCACAAATCATTCTCCTGGTGATAGGAACATTTCCCCATCTACTACGACAGGTCCGCTGTGACAGGGAGGTTACGTTGACCTCCTGAAGCCGGGCTGGTAAGGTGCTGTTATCACCTATATCCCCCCAGCCAGCTGTGATGCACTTACTGGATGTCCTCACTGTGCCTCTCTTCAGAGGGATCAGCTGCACTGCATTAGTCAGTTGGGCACTGCGGTTGAGCTGATGAAAGAAAATAAATAGTCCAAATATAATCCCAACATGTTTCATGCTTTTGTGTTAACTATAAACAACAAGCAGATCCATAAAACAAACAGTGGAAAACCGTCCTCACCTTTAGGAGCATGATATCATTTCTATGTCCATCATAGTTGGGATGTGGAATGGATCTGATGGCACTGAACTGCTGCTTAGTAGGCTCGTTACCGGAAAGGGCATCAGCTCCAAGGACAACTGTGTATGGTCTGGAAATTACAATTGAATGACAGCTGACATTAGATATCATGTTAAGGCTGGTAAGAAATCATTTCTCTTGACAGAAATAATATGTCAGTGTTCAGTATAAAAACCAACTTTCAGTAACTCTTTAGTTTGCCAGATGAAAACAATCCATCACTGAAAACCTACAGCTCTTGCACAGTTTTTAGTGTGTGGACACTGACCATTAACATGAAATGAAACAAGCAGCTGCAATGAAAATAAGAAAACCTTTATACAGGGAATTAAATTAAAATAGTCACTATGTTTTTTCTCACAGATTCTTGATTTTTCAAAACTGTCATGGGAGTTTTTTTATCAGCATGATTTCAAATCCCAAGGTATCTGTTATATTTGTTGAAGTAGAAAAAACCCCCAAATCAAGATATTTTTGAATTCTTACATAGGTATCTGGCAATGTGCTGCTGTGAGCACAAAGTCCTGTCTCACCAGGACACCACCACAGTTCTGGCGACCTCGGACTTGTAGCGAGGCCATGTAGGGACGAGAGTGGGGGGCAGCCTCTCTGCCTCCCACAATACGAGAACTATCAGCTTCTGAAATACAAAATCATCTTTCTTATTATGTTCATCCAAGATGCTTGAGGTTGGTAGTAAATGTAGATTTGTACGTCATTACAGTGTATAGATAGCTTACCATTCAGGACAAAGAGCAGCAGCAGAACAAAGGCAACTGCCATGGTCTCTGGTCAAACTCAAACCTTCCACTGTTGGTCGTATTATTTCTTGGCCTTTATTGCTTCAGTCTGTTTGCTAACATGTTGGTTTTGTTAAGTTGTTGGCGGGCTTACCAAAGACGTGATTTTCAAAACAGGGTTTCATAATTGATGCAAGAAACCGGTAGTGTTATAACATCTTTAGAGATACTGAGGCAAACAGTGCTCTGAATGTTCAGACCGTCATATGTGCAAGTGTTTGTTTAGCAAAGCTAAATATTTTAGAGGAACGGGAGTTAAGCTAAGTCCACATGGTCATAAAAAACATATATATACATGATTAATGAAAATTCTCACAAATTTGTGGTTTATTAATTCTTACAAAGTATTATGTCAGTTCCCTGTTTTCAGCAGGTTACATCACATCTGTGTTAAAAAGATGTCTTACGAAATTGTGTTGTGTTGTACAACATGCTGCAGATTCTGACTAAATCTGCTCTAACATGCAGCTGAGGTTCTCTGTCTTTGTCTTCATCAGTTTTATTGATTAGTTTAGTATTACTTTTACAGATTTGTATTATATGTTATTGTTTATTCTCTATACCTCTATAAACTATTCTATACTACGCCCTACATCAACTTTACCATTAAGACCCTTAAGTCATTGATGTCTTTGATGAAGGAAAGAAGAAAAGAATATTTGCAACATGATTTTTTATTTTGCTTTTGTGTTAAACAGCAAACACAGACAGAGCAATTCAGACACAACTACCCCTCCTTAATACATATGTGAGGGTATGCTGAAGCAAAGCTTGGTGTAAGATTGTTACATTTAACAATTCTTTTGCTTGAGAATGTTGTTGATCCAGGGAAGGTATTTTGATATGTCTGTGTAGCCGTTGGGGAAGTTTGGGTAGTTACAGTTGCGATTGTTATTGAAAGACACAATACCAACAGCCGTCCCGTTGCACACCAGAGGACCACCAGAATCACCCTGTGAAAGGGAAATATCTTAATATGTTTATTCAAGAGCATTTAAGATGTTTATACGTTTTAGTCTGGAAACCAGTTGACTGATTTTAATTCAATAAACAGACAGAAAACATACCTGACAGAATCCTTTGGTTGTGTTATATCCACCAGCACAGATAACATTGCCAGGAAGACGTCCCCATTTTCTCTTACAGACTTTTTGGTTTATGATAGACACATCAACCACTCTCAGGTCATTAACAGTTCTACCACGAGTTTTATTCATTCCCCATCCAGCTACCTCGCACTTCTGGTTTTCTTCTGTGCCATAACGAGGAAGCCCAATGAGCTGTACTCCGTTGCCCAGGCTAACTTCACCAGACAGCTAAAGAAAAAATCAGAACCTAGAAATTAGAAACTGTCTGTCTGTCTGAACACAGTCCACTCTTTATCAGACTTCAGTTAAACAAGTTAATGAAGGGCTGAATGAATATACTTACTTTGAGGAGCATGATGTCATAACCTTTTCCAGTATTCTCATAAGATGGGTGTTTGCACCGCTTCGCAATGGATCTCTTGATGGCATGAGCCTCCTTCAGATTGTGGGTGCCAAGAATGACTTTTGCTAAAATCTTTTTGCTAGAAAAGGTTTCAAATGAGAGGTTGTCAGTAGATTTTCTCAAACGCTGCTTTGCCAACAACAAAATAAAGCAACAAATGATACATGTGAAGATAACTTGAATAATTCTTTATTTAATTTCTTTATTTAATTTAATTTTACATCAAACAATTTAACTCACTCGTCACAGTGTGCGGCAGTGAGCACAAAGTCTTCACTGATGAGGAATCCTCCACATACATGTTGACCTGTGCTGGTCTGCAGCGACACCATATACTGCATCGAGTTCTCCGGGGCTTTTTTTCCATTTATGATTTTACCCCCAAGTGCTGCAAAGACAATTAAAAATCTAAATTAAGTAACTATGCCATTAAAAGGTTGGAGAGTAATTAAAACATTCAGTTAACTTACCATCTCGTCCGAGACTTGTCAGAAGGTGAAAGAGCAGAAGTTTGTGCAGAGCATGCATGATGCCAGCAGTAAAACTAGACTAGACAAATAGACTGTTTTATAGTGTAGTTTGTTTTTTTGGGAAGTGTGATAATCATCTTTTTTAAAATTAACCTCCAACCACATCCTTGTGAAATGAAAGCTTACATCTTTGTGTTATCTTTGTAATATCATGTTTATTTCATCTGGTGCAGCTGAAAACACATACATTATGCAATCATTCGTGTGAGTAGATGAACTAGTTCACCAGATACTATCTGGTTCATGCAAGAAATTTGCCAATACATCAAAATAAAGGTCAAGGTATCTTTACTATATATATTTTACTATACCCAAGGGGGAATTTGTTGTGCAGAACATCACAAACTGGGGGGCAGCAGTAGCTCAGTCCATAGAGACTTGGCTTGGGAACGGGAGGGTGGCCGGTTCAAGTCAAGCATGGACCAAAATATGGAAGGTGGACTGGTAGCTGGAGAGGTGCTAGTTCACCTCCTGGGCACTGCCGAGGTGCCCTTGAGCAAGGCACCGAACCCTCGCTCCTCAGGGGGGCTGCCCATCACTCCACCATCTCGCTCCACATTGCATGTGTGCATGTCTATGAGCCCTTGTATGTGTGTTCGAGATTTTAAAGAATGCATGTAAAAATAACTGAGTGAAAAAAGAATTTCCCCGTTGAGGGATTAGAGAAACTAAAAAACACAACATAAATAATACAAACAAAAGTAACAAAAAACTGTAAATGATACAATAAATACATGCTACAAATTTGTTTCACATTTTGCTGTTAAAAATGGCAGCTGGAACAAAGGAGTTTTTATATCTATTTGTTCTGCATTGTGGTAGGCCAAATCTGTGGCCCGAAGGTAGGACTGACTGGGCCTTCTTCAGGGTCTTAGTCTCACACAAACTGTTTAAGTAGTTATGAGAGTTGTGGGTAATTTTGCCACACACTTTAACTACATTCTGCAGTCTGTTTTCATTTTTAAAATTAAAATCTCAAAATCAATTTTTAAAATTAACTTAATAACTAACCGTTGAGGCCGCTTAGTTATATACGGTTAGTTATACACGGCATCCAATGCCATCGGGGCCGGGACTTTTACATTCCACTTCATTCATACCAGAAATTTCACACCTCAGATCAACAACTTGATCCAGCCTGTCCTCTCTGTCTACTGAGAAAAGAAGTGTTTCTTTTTACATAACGTATTCTTACAAAGTTGTGGTTTATTAAATCTTAGAAATACTGAGGCAAACAATCAATGTTCAAACTGCAATATGTGTCTAAATGTTTACTCATGAACTGAAAGTTGTGCACTTGTTTTGCAAAGATAAATATTTTGGATGAACGGCAGTTAAAGTCCACATACTCTAAAAAACATAAATATATAAGTGATTAATGAAAATTCTCACAAAGTTATGGTTTATTAAATCTTACAAAGTTCCCCATTTTCAGCAGATTACATCAGATCTGTGTTAAAAAGATTTCTTAAACTGTGGTTTTGTGTTGTACAACATGCTGCAGATTCTGACTAAATCTGCTCTAACACGTAACTGAGGTTCTCGTTCTTTGATATCAGGTTGGTTTTGTTTCGCTCAGTTCTTTTGATTAACTTATTACTTTTACAGATCTATATTCTATGTTAATGTTAATCTTGCATGTCTCTATAAATATACTAACAAACCACAAATCAAATAAACCAAAATCATACCACAGTTTCAATGTCTTCAAGTGATAAAATTGAACTGTTTACACCTGGTATTAACTTGCATCTTGGGTAAAGAGGTCAGCTCTAAATAATACATTATGCAATCAGTATGTAATGAGTTTAACACAGTCTCTCTAAAGAAATGTTTTACTTTTTTGTATTTTGGAAACTTAGGCCTACACTATGAAGTGATTATGTTTTGGAGCTCATATCTGCTTTACATTGTAAGCAGCCCTTCAGTCTGGTTAGCTGAGGTTACTTTATGTCAAGGGGACATTGATGTAGTAAAAAAAGATTTTAATTAAGGTGGAAATGACTGTGCTTAATTTTTCTGTTAGGTTAATTCATACATTCATTTTTCATTAACGTTTTGAACAAATTGCACCTTAACCCTTAAGTGTTCTTGGGGATATTTCCAGCCATCCTGTTGTTTCTTTTTTAAGCCATTTTGGCTGTGTTGAATGAATATAGCTCAAATTTGCAAGAAAAAAAAAAATAAAAAAAATTTGAAATCTCAGTACTTTAATTAAGCCTAAAATGGCTATGCTATCAAAATCCAGCCTTAAGTGTTCCTAGCGCCAAAACCTGCCCCATTGAAACCCATTAAAACAACTTTTTTTGATCCCACGTTTAACCTAACATAAATTCATGCATTCCCTGATGTTAAGGTTTCATTTTGGACTACTGGCTATATTTTTGTAATTTTTCTACTTGTCCACCAGATGGCGCCATTTCACGTTCAAAGCATGCAGCACTTCCTACTGTTTTCGGCCAGGGAAGGGTTACATGGGCCACATGTTGAGACTGACTGACAGACTGACGTGTTTAAAGTCGAAAAAAATATTATGTACATACTATTTTTCTAGCAGTTTATGGGAAGAAGCCACGTTTTGGCTTAGTGTGATTTTTTTGTTTTTTCGATAAAATTATTGGCATATAAAGGTTTAATAACCAAAAATAATAATAATTTTTTGATATATATATTTCAGGCTGAAGTAGTTCTAAAAGACTGACATGTTTAAAGTCGAAAAAATATCAATATATACTATTTTTATAGCAGTTTATGGGAAGAAGCCACGTTTTGGCTTTAGGAACACCTACGAACTAAATAAGTTAAGAAAACTTAAGGGTTAAATAATCTGCCTTTCTGTAATCAATACAGCTCTGCTACATACATCAAATTTACCCTCAAGACAATTTGTGAATGAGTTACTGGAAAAAAAAGACCATTGCATTAACTTGTGTCTTTTGATGAAAGAAAGAGAAAACAATATTTGCAACATGATTTTATTATTTTGCCTTTGTGTTAAACAGCAAACACTGACACAGCGACTCAGACACAACTACCCCTCCTAAATATAATGAAGGCATGCTGAAGCAAAGCTTGGTGTAAGATTGTTACATTTAACAATACTTTTGCTCGAGAATGTTGTTGATCCAGGGAAGGTATTTTGATATGTCTGTGTAGACATTGGGGAAGTTTGGGTATTTACAGTTGTCTTCCATTTTCCGATTGAAAGACACAATACCAACAGCCTTCCCGTTGCACACCAGAGGACCACCAGAATCACCCTGTGAAAGGGAAATAGCTTAATATGTTTATTCAAGAGAATTTAAGATGTTTATACGTTTTAGTCTGGAAACCAGTTGACTGATTTTAATTCCATAAACAGACAGAAAACATACCTGACAGGTTCCTTTGGTTGTGTTATATCCACCAGCACAGATAACATTGTCAGGAAGATGACCCCATTTCTGCTTACAGACTTGCATGTTAATGGTAGACACATCCACCACTCTCAGCTCATCAACAGATGTACCATGAGATCTTATCATTCCCCATCCAGCTACCTGGCACTTCTGGTTATCTTTTGTGCCATAACCAGGAAGCCCAATGAGTTGTACTCCGTTGCCCAGGCTAACTTTACGAGACAGCTAAAGAAAAAATCAGAACCTAGAAATTAGAAACAGTTTGTCTGTCTGAACACAGTCCACTCTTTATCAGACTTCAGTTAAACAGGTTAATGCTTATGAATCATTTAAATGAAGCTCATTATTAGCAGTATTGAGCGAAGTGTATTTTTAGAGTTTTAAATTAAATTGTTGCATTTAGAACATTTTTTTATACTGTTTAACCACCACTTTTTACATTTCGCCTCATTAGAAAAAAACATTTAAAAACTGCATGTCATCTGGGACAACTGGGCTGAATGAATATATACTTACTTTGAGGAGCATGATGTCATTCCCTCTTCCGACATTCTCATAAGATGGGTGTTTGCACCAGTTCATAATGAATCTTTCGATGCCACGAGCCTTCAGATTGTGGGTGCCAAGAATGACTTTTTCTAAAGCCAATTCACTAGAAAAGGTTTGAAATGAGAGGTTGTCAGTAGATTTTCTCAAACGCTGCTTTGCCAACAACAAAATAAAGCAACAAATGATACATGTGAAGATGACTTGAACAATTCTTTATTTAATTTCTAATTGCATCAAACTATTTAACTCACTCGTCACAGTGTGCGGCAGTGAGCACAAATTCTTCACTGATGAGGAATCCTCCACATACATGTTGACCTGTGCTGGTCTGCAGCGACACCATGTACTGCATCAAGTTCTCCGGGGCTTTTTTTCCATTTATGATTTTACCTCCAAGTGCTGCAAAGACAATTAAAAATCTAAATTAAGTAACTATCCCATTAAAAGGTTGGAGAGTAATAAAAACTCTCATTTAACTTACCATCTCGTCCGAGACTTGTCAGAAGGTGAAAGAGCAGAAGTTTGTGCAGAGCATGCATGATGCCAGGAGGCCAACTGACTTGTTTTCTTGGGGGTGTCAAGAACGCCCTTTTATACTATAGCTGTGTGATAATCATCTATTTTATATTAACCTCTCACCACATCGTTTTTGAAATGAAAGCTGTGGTATCTTTGCAATATCTTGCATATGATAACTGCAGACCAGCTGCCCAAGAACATTATGCAATCAGTAAGTAATGAGTTTAACACAGTCTGTTAAATGCATTGTTTTACTTTTTTGTATTTAGGAAACTTTCAGTCTCTTCCAACCTAATGGTAGGGGCAATTTTTTGATTCAATAAATGCAGGAAGGTTTATTTTCTTTTCTCTTGTTTGTAGATCAGATTCATTCCTCCGTGTGTCAGTATTATAGTTTTTCTCCTACATTTTTTAGTTATTTTTTATTTTTGACTGTTTTAATCTCCCCTCATTTTGTTTGTTACTGTTTAGGACTTTCTTCTTGACACATCATGATTCAGATTTAATCATTAAATAACACATTTTCATGTACAATGAGTGCATGGATAGAGGGCATGCAGGTAAACAGGTACACAGACAGGTAGAGAGGCAGGTTGGCCTATCATTTCATGTTGCCCAAATATGGCGGACTCCATGGGAATATCAAATCAAATCAAATCAAATTTTATTTGTACAGCCCAAAGTCACAAAATACATTTGCCTCGGAGGGCTTTACAATCTGTATAGGGAGTGACACCCTCTGTCCTTAGACCCTCGGTTCGAGTGAGGAAAAACTTGCCCACAAAAAACCCTTTTAACAGGGAAAAAAGGTGGAAGAAACCTCAGGAAGAGCCACAGAGGAGGGATCCCTCTCCCAGGACGGACAGACGTGCAATAGATGTCATGTGTACAGAACAAATCAACACAAACATATTGTACAATTACAATGAATGATAAAATGATTAAAGTAGCAGTGGAACCTGTGATAGAGATAGAGAGACACAGATGCACAGCAGCAGTAAATCATTAACTAACTATCAACTGTAATGGAGGTATGGTAACATTAATGATAGTAATAATATATGTAGTGGACGTCATGCAGGACCACAGCAGCAGCCACGTTCCACGAGAACCTGCTGGACGAGAGAGCACAGAAACTCTGGGGAAGAAGTTTAGTTGGTAAGATGCCTTAACATGCATTAATGAGACATTAAAGCTTATTATTAGCAGTATTACAATTGAGCGTCCGCTGCCTTGAATGATTATGAAAGTGTATATTTAGAGTTTAAAATTAACTTGTTGCATTTAGGACATTTTTTATACTGTTTAGCCACCACTTTTTACATTTCGCCTCATTAGAAAAAAAACATTTAAAAACTGCATGTCATCTGGGACAACTGGGCTGAATGAATATATACTTACTTTGAGGAGCATGATGTCATTCTCTACTGTTTCGGCATTAAAATATGGGTGTTCGCACCAGTTCACAATGGATCTTTCGATGCCACCAGCCTTCAGATTGTGGGTGCCAAGAACGACCTTCGCTAAACTCCTGTTAGTGGAAAAGGTTTCAAATGAGAGGTTGTCAGTAGATTTTCTCAAACGCTGCTTTGCCAACAACAAAATAAAGCAACAAATGATACATGTGAAGATGACTTGAATAATTCTTTATTTAATTTCTAATTACATCAAACTATTTAACTCACTCGTCACAGTAGGGTGACCAGATCCCAATTCACCAGATGTGGGACAAAGACTACGTTTGTGTGGGACAATGTGGGATACCAATGCATCAAGGTAGTCTAAAAGAACTTTTAAAACAATAAACATTTCTATTCTGCCCCTACAGTATGCTTATAACATTACTATGCTTTGCCATCTGGTTGATTCATTAGCACATAACAGCCTGCAAATAAAAACTTAACAAATATATCTTATTTAAATGCAACTTTCCCAACTTCTCTCACGTGAGAAAACATAGTAAGCATGGAGCTTTCATGCTATTTCACAGTGCCTCTCAAGTTAGCACACCTGACTACGTATGCATAGACTGGGAAGCCTCCTTTTGAGCAACATGTTTTCTGTGAGTCTCGCATTGTCTGTGTCGTTTCACGTCGTATCCACCTCCGTGTGAAACGGAAAAATGACTCTTCACATAAAACTTTACTAGACTCGCCTTGCACTGGTTTCACCCAGGGATAGATAGTTTCCCAGTCTTTATTGTAGCTGCATTTCCTCTTCTTAGCCGTACGGGTTGTGCTTTCCTCCATGTCTCGCGCTGCATGCCGTTCTCACCTGATTTGCATTGTTTGTTGTTGGTGGGCGCGCCCTTAACCTGCGTCCGCGTCCCAGTTTGATTGACATGATCAAACAGCCCGCCCCGCCCCCTGATGACAGCCCTCACTGCTTTCTCCAAACAGCTATTTGATAAATGCCAGATTATAAAACACGCATTTCAAAACTGGGGTCTGACTGTCAATAACAATGCGGGACAACGTCTCAATTTGCGGGACGTGTGAAAAGTAATGGAAATGCGCACAAAGCGGGACATCTGGTCACCCTATAACACAAAGAATACTAAGTTATAAGTATTTCAGCTGAAAGGTCCTCACACACACTCTGTAGTTCAGAATCTGACAAAGTGTGAATTATCTGACGTGAACTGAAACCTTCAACTTATTTACAAGGAGCTACTACTACTAAGAGATACTTACTTTGAGGAGCATGATGTCATTCTCTACTGTTTTGGCATTAAAATATGGGTGATTGCACCAGTTCACAATGGATCTTTCGATGCCACCAGCCTTCAGTTTGTGGGTGCCAAGAACGACCTTCGCTAAACTCCTGCACCTGGAAAAGGTTTCAAATGAGAGGTTGTCAGTAGATTTTCTCAAACGCTACCAACAACAAAATAAAGCAACAAATGATACATGTGAAGATGACTTGAATAATTCTTTATTTAATTTCTAATTACATCAAACTATTTAACTCACTCGTCACAGTGTGCGGCAGTGAGCACAAAGTCTTCACTGATGAGGAATCCTCCACATACATGGTCACCTCTGCTGTTCTGCAGCGACACCATGTACTGCATCAAGTTCTCCGGGGCTTTTTTTCCATTTATGATTTTACCCCCAAGTGCTGCAAACATAAGTAAAAATCTAAATTAAATAACTATGCCATTAAAAGGTTGGAGAGTAATTAAAACATTCAGTTAACTTAGCATCTCGTCCGAGACTTGTCAGAAGGTGAAAGACCAGAAGTTTGTGCAGAGCACGCATGATGCCAGAAAGACAACTGACTTGTCTTCTTCGGGGGGTCAAATAGACTGTTTTATAGTGTAGCTTGTTTTTTTTATAAAATGTGATAATCATCTATTTTAAAATGAACCCCACACGACATCCTTGCGAAATGAAAGCTTACATCTTTGTGTTATCTTTGTAATATCATGTTTATTTCATCTGCTGCATTAGCAGCTAAAAACACATTACGCAATCATTCATACCAGAAATTTCACACCTCAGATCAACAACTTGATCCAGCCTGTCCTCTCTGTCTACTGAGAAAAGAAGTGTTTCTTTTTACATAACGTATTCTTACAAAGTTGTGGTTTATTAAATCTTAGAAATACTGAGGCAAACAATCAATGTTCAAACTGCCATATGTGTTTAAATGTTTACTCATGAACTGAAAGTTGTGCACTTGTTTAGCAAAGATAAATATTTTGGATGAACGGCAGTTAAAGTCCACATACTCTAAAAAACATAAATATATAAGTGATTAATGAAAATTCTCACAAAGTTGTGGTTTATTAAATCTTACAAAGTTTCCCATTTTCAGCAGGTTACATCAGATCTGTGTTAAAAAGATTTCTTAAACTGTGGTTTTGTGTTGTACAACATGCTGCAGATTCTGACTAAATCTGCTCTAACACGTAACTGAGGTTCTCGTTCTTTGATATCAGGTTGGTTTTATTTCGCTCAGTTTTTTTTTTGTTTTTTTGATTAACTTATTACTTTTACAGATCTATATTCTATGTTAATGTTAATCTTGCATGTCTCATGTTGTAGATTTATTCAACAGAGTAATAAAATGACGTTAAGAGGACTATATGAACATACAAGTATAAGCACATTGATACAAGAATATAACACAAAGAATACTAAGTTATAAGTATTTCAGCTGAAAGGTCCTCACACACACTCCGTAGTTCAGAGTCTGACAAAGTGTGAATTATCTGACGTGAACTGAAACCTTCAACTTATTTACAAGGAGCTAAAGTTCAGTTGTTTCTCACCCTTACCAATCTCCCCATAACCCTTATCTTTAGCCCTGAAAGTTACCACAAGTACTCCTCCTACATAGTTTGCTACCCAACTCTCAGCAGACACTTGTAGCAGGTCACAGCTGTGAGATAGAAAAGCTGCAAACTGTAGACACCCGTCAAAATTAAAATACACAGAGCATAGCAAAATACAATACAATCAATACAGATAGAGGTTAACAGTGTAATGGATACATTTGTCACAACATTCTACCTTAAATTATTTCTTTCTTTATATAAAAACATTTGTATCTGTATCTGTTCTGCTTGGAGTTCATAGCTGCTTAACATTGTAATGGGTCCTTCAGTCTAGTTAGCTGAGGTTACATACAATAGCTTTATACTAGGGAGACATGGAGGTAGTACACTGTGCAGCAGTGAGCACAAAGTCTTCACTGATGCATGATACATACACACATACATGATGGCCTCTGTAGTTATGCAATGAGGCCATATACAGCATCGACTTCACCGATTTATGACTATTTATGATTTTACCCCCATTCAGTAAACTTACCATCTCTTCCGAGACTTGTCAGAACATGAAAGAGCAGAGGTTTGTGCAGAGCATGCATGATGCCAGTAAAACAACTGACTTGTCTTCTTGGTGGTGTCCAGTAGACTGTTTTATAATGTAGCTAGCTTTGTTAGAAAATGCGATAACCATCTATTTTATATTGACCTCTCACCACATCCTTTGTGAAATGGAAGCTTGCAAGTTGTGGTGTCTTTGCAGTATCTTGTTTATGTTAATTGCAACACCAGCAGCCTAAAACACATATATTATGCAATCAGTAGGTAATGAGTTTAACACAGTCTCTCTAAAGAAATGTTTTACTTTTTTGTATTTTGGAAACTTAGGCCTACACTATGAAGTGACTATGTTTTGGAGCTCAGATCTGCTTTACATTGTAATGGGCCCTTCACTCTGGTTAGCTGAGGTTACTTTATGTCAAGGGGACATTGATGTAGCAAAAAAAGATTATAATTAAGGTGGAAATGACTGTGCTTAATTTTTCTGTTAGGTTAATTCATACATTCATTTTCCATTAACGTTTTGAACAAATTGCACCTTAACCCTTAAGTGTTCTTGGGGATATTTCCAGCCATCCTGTTGTTTATTTTTTAAGCCATTTTGGCTGTGTTGAATGAATATAGCTCAAATTTGCAAGAAAAAAAAAATTGAAATCTCAATACTTTAATTAAGCCTAAAATGGCTATGCGATCAAAATCCAACCTTAAGTGTTCCTAGCGCCAAAACCTGCCCCATTGAAACCACTTTTTTTGATCCCACGTTTATCCTAACATGAATTCATGCATTCCCTGATGTTAAGGTTTCATTTTGGACTACTGGCTATATTTTTGTAATTTTTCTATTTTTCTAGCAGTTTATGGCAAAAGGCCACGTTTTGGCTCAGTTTGTTTTTTTTGTTTTTTGGATAAAATTATTGGCATGTAAAGGGTTAATGACCAAAAAAAAAAAAAATAATAATTTTTTTTGATATGTATATTTCAGGCTGAAGTACTTCTAAAAGACTGACATGTTTAAAGTCGATAAATATCAATATATACTATTTTTATAGCAGTTTATGGGAAGAAGCCACGTTTTGGCTTTAGAAACAAATAAGGCAGTTTTTTTTTTTTATTCTGACACTGCAAAAAAAAATAACAATGCATCAAAATCGATGTTGCTGCCAATCATTGACCCATCTCAGGGCCTAATAACAATAATTAGCAAATAGTCATTGAAATGTATTTTATTGAAATTCTTATTATTATTATTATTTTTGGATAGAAAACAGCGGAATTATGTAAAATTATTGGCATATAAAGGGTTAATAACCCCCCCCCCCCCCAAAAAAAAAATTATAATAATTTTTTGATATATATATTTCAGGCTGAAGTAGTTCTAAAACACTGACATGTTTAAAGTCGAAAAAATATCAATATATACTATTTTTATAGCAGTTTATGGGAAGAAGCCACGTTTTGGCTTTACGAACACCTACGAACTAAATAAGTTAAGAAAACTTAAGGGTTAAATAATCTGCCTTTCTGTAATCAATACAGCTCTGCTACATACATCAAATTTACCCTCAAGACAATTTGTGAATTAGTTACTGGAAAAAAAAAGACCATTGCATTAACTTGTGTCTTTTGATGAAAGAAAGAGAAAACAATATTTGCAACATGATTTTTTATTTTGCCTTTGTGTTAAACAGCAAACACTGACAGAGCGACTCAGACAGAACTACCCCTCCTCAATATAATGAAGGTATGCTGAAGCAAAGCTTGGTGTAAGATTGTTACATTTAACAATACTTTTGCTCGAGAATGTTGTTGATCCAGGGAAGGTATTTTGATATGTCTGTGTAGACATTGGGGAAGTTTGGGTAGCTACAGTAGCCTCCCATATTGAAGACACAATACCAACAGCCGTCCCGTTGCACACCAGAGGACCACCAGAATCACCCTGTGAAAGGGAAATATCTTAATATGTTTATTCAAGAGAATTTAAGATGTTTATACGTTTTAGTCTGGAAACCAGCTGACTGATTTTAATTCCATAAACAAACAGAAAACATACCTGACAGAATCCTTTGGTTGTGTTATATCCACCAGCACAGATAACATTGTCAGGAAGCTCCTGATCCCATTGCTTCTCACAGACTTGCATGTTAATGGTAGACACATCCACCACTCTCAGCTTATTAACAGTTGGACCATGAGATCTTCTCATTCCCCATCCAGCTACCTGGCACGTCTTGTTTTCTTCTGTGCCATAACCAGGAAGCCCAATGAGTTGTACTCCGTTGCCCAGGCTAACTTTACGAGACAGCTAAAGAAAAAATCAGAACCTAGAAATTAGAAACAGTTTGTCTGTGTGAACACAGTCCACTCTTTATCAGACTTCATTAGTAAAACTGACTTGTCTTCTTAGGGGGATCAAATAGACTGTGTTGTTGTTTTGCAAAATGTGATAATCATCTATTTTAAAATGAACCCCACACGACATCCTTGAAAAATGAAAGCTTACATCTTTGTGTTATCTTTGTAATATCATGTTTATTTCATCTGCTGCATTAGCAGCTAAAAACACATTACGCAATCATTTGTGTGAGTAGTTGAAGTAGTTCACCAGATACTATCTGGTTCATGCAAGAAATTTGCCAATACATCAAAAGAAAGGTCAGGGTATCTTTAATATACCCAAGGGGGAATTTGTTGTGCAGCAGGAGAACATCACAAACTAAAAAACACAACATAAATAATACAATCAAAAGTAACAAACACACAGTAAATGATACAATGAATACATGCTACAAATTTGTTTCACATTTTGCTGTTAAAATGGCAGCTGGAACAAAGGAGTTTTTATATCTATTTGTTCTACATTGTGGTAGGCCAAATCTGTGGCCCGAAGGTAGGACTGACTGGGCCTTCTTCAGGGTCCGAGTCTCACACAAACTGTTTAAGTAGTTATGAGAGTTGTGGGTAATTTTGCCACACACTTTAACTACATTTTGCAGTCTGTTTTCATTTTTAAAATTAAAATCTCAAAATCAATTTTTAAAATTTAATTAATAACTAACCGTTGAGACCGCTTAGTAATATACGGCTAGTTATACACGGCATCCAATGCCATCGGGGCCGGGACTTTTACATTCCACTTCATTCATACCAGAAATTTCACACCTCAGATCAACAACTTGATCCAGCCTGTCCTCTCTGTCTACTGAGAAAAGAAGTGTTTCTTTTTACATAACGTATACTTACAAAGTTGTGGTTTATTAAATCTTAGAAATACTGAGGCAAACAATCAATGTTCAAACTGCCATATGTGTCTAAATGTTTACTCATGAACTGAAAGTTGTGCACTTGTTTAGCAAAGATAAATATTTTGGATGAACGGCAGTTAAAGTCCACGTGCTCTAAAAAACATAAATATATAAGTGATTAATGAAAATTCTCACAAAGTTGTGGTTTATTAAATCTTACAAAGTTCCCCATTTTCAGCAGGTTACATCAGATCTGTGTTAAAAAGATTTCTTAAACTGTGGTTTTGTGTTGTACAACATGCTGCAGATTCTGACTAAATCTGCTCTAACACGTAACTGAGGTTCTCGTTCTTTGATATCAGGTTGGTTTTATTTCGCTCAGTTTTTTTGATTAACTTATTACTTTTACAGATCTATATTCTATGTTAATGTTAATCTTGCATGTCTCTATAAATATACTAACAAACCGCAAATCAAATAAACCAAAATCATACCACAGTTTCAATGTCTTCAAGTGATAAAATTGAACTGTTTACACGGGGTATTAACTTGCATCTTGGGTAAAGAGGTCAGCTCTAAATAATACATTATGCAATCAGTATGTAATGAGTTTAACACAGTCTCTCTAAAGAAATGTTTTACTTTTTTGTATTTTGGAAACTTAGGCCTACACTATGAAGTGATTATGTTTTGGAGCTCATATCTGCTTTACATTGTAATCGGCCCTTCACTCTGGTTAGCTGAGGTTACTGTATGTCAAGGAGACACTGATGTAGCAAAAAAAGATTATAATTAAGGTGGAAATGACTGTGCTTAATTTTTCTGTTAGGTTAATTCATACATTCATTTTTCATTAACGTTTTGAACAAATTGCACCTTAATCCTTAAGTGTTCTTGGGGATATTTCCAGTCATCCTGTTGTTTATTTTTTAAGCCATTTTGGCTGTGTTGAACGAATATAGCTCAAATTTGCAAGAAAAAAAAAATTGAAATCTCAGTACTTTAATTAAGCCTAAAATGGTTATGCTATCAAAATCCAGCCTTAAGTGTTCCTAGCGCCCAAACCTGCCCCATTGAAACCCATTAAAACCACTTTTTTTGATCCCACGTTTATCCTAACATAAATTCATGCATTCCCTGATGTTAAGGTTTCATTTTGGACTACTGGCTATATTTTTGCAATTTTTCTACTTGTCCACCAGATAGCGCCATTTCACGTTCAAAGCATGCAGCACTTCCTACTGTTTTCGGCCAGGGAAGGGTTACATGGGCCACATGTTGAGACTGACTGACAGATTGACGTGTTTAAAGTCGAAAAAAATATTATGTATATACTATTTTTCTAGCAGTTTAAGGGAAAAGGCCACGTTTTAGCTCAGTTTGTTTTTTGTGTTTTTTGGATAAAATTATTGGCATATAAAGGGTTAATAACCAAACATAATTATATTTTTTTCTATATATATATTTCAGTATTTTGATATGTCTGTGTAGACATTGGGGAAGTTTGGGTAGTTACAGTTGCCTCCCAGATTGTAAGACACAATACCAACAGCTGTCCCGTTGCACACCAGAGGACCACCAGAATCACCCTGTGAAAGGGAAATATCTTAATATGTTTAATCAAGAGCATTTAAGATGTTTATACGTTTTAGTCTGGAAACCAGCTGACTGATTTTAATTCCATAAACAAACAGAAAACATACCTGACAGAATCCTTTGGTTGTGTTATATCCACCAGCACAGATAACATTGTCAGGAAGCTCCTGATCCCATTGCTTCTCACAGACTTGCATGTTAATGGTAGACACATCCACCACTCTCAGGTCATCAACAGTTGGACCATGAGATCTTCTCATTCCCCATCCAGCTACCTGGCACTTCTGGTTATATTTTGTGCCATAACGAGGAAGCCCAATGAGTTGTACTCCGTTGCCCAGGCTAATTTTAGGAGACAGCTAAAGAAAAAATCAGAACCTAGAAATTAGAAACAGTTTCAAATCAAATCAAATCAAATTTTATTTGTATAGCCCAAAGTCGCAAAATACATTTTGCCTCGGAGGGCTTCACAATCTGTACAGGGAGTGACACCCTCTGTCCTTAGACCCTCGGTTCGAGTGAGGAAAAACTTGCCCACAAAAAACCCTTTTAACAGGGAAAAAAGTGGAAGAAACCTCAGGAAGAGCCACAGAGGAGGGATCCCTCTCCCAGGACGGACAGACGTGCAATAGATGTCACGTGTACAGTCAACAAGTCAGCAGGGACATTTTGTACAATTACAAAGAAAATTGACAATGGATTACAATGAATGATGAAATGATTACAATAGCAGTAGAACCTGTGATAGAGATAGAGAGACACAGATGCACAGCAGCAGCAAATTATTAACTAAGTTACTATAAACTGTAATGGAGGTATGGTAACATTAATGATAGTAATAATATATGTAGTGGACGTCATGCAGGACCACAGCAGCAGTCACGATCCACGAGAACCTGCTGGACGAGAGAGCACAGAAACTCCGGGGAAGAAGTTTAGTTAGTAAGATGCATTAATGTACATGTATGACAGACATGTATGTTTACAGATGGTGGTGGTGATGGTGAGAGAGAGAGAGAGAGAGAGAGAGAGAGAGAGAGAGAGAGAGAGAGAGGGATAGAGAGAGAGAGGGAGAGAGGGGGAGAGGGAGAGAGGGGGAGAGCGGGAGAGAGAGGGAGAGAGAGGGAGAGAGGGTTTTCAGTAAAGGGAGATGTGACTGCATCTTCAACCAATACCGTGCCTGGCTAGGCATAACCCTGAAAGGGGGAGTCCCCCGGCAGTTTAGTCCTATAGCAGCATAACTAAGGGATGACCTGAGCCAGCCCTAACTATAAGCTCTATCAAAAAGGAAAGTCTTAAGTTTACTCTTAAAAGTGTTGACCGTGTCTGCCTCCCGAACCCAAAATGGTAGTTTATTCCACAGAAGAGGAGCTTGATAGCTGAAAGCTCTGGCTCCCAATCTACTTTTGGAAACTATAGGAACTACAAGGAACCCAGCATTCTGAGAGCGCAGTGTTCTAGAGGGGTAATAAGGTACTATGAGCTCTTTTAGATATGATGGTGCCTGACCATGAAGAGCTTTGTATGTAAGGAGAAGAATTTTAAATTCTATTCTAGATTTAACAGGTAGCCAATGCAAAGACGCCAAAATGGCTAAACACATCTAAACACAGTCCACTCTTTATCAGACTTCAGTTAAACAAGTTAATACTTATGAATCATTTAAATGAAGCTTATTATTAGCAGTATTACAATTGAGCGTCCGCTGCCTTGAATGATTATGAAAGTGTATTTTTAGAGTTTTAAATTAAATTGTTGCATTTAGGACATTTTTTTATACTGTTTAACCACCACTTTTTACATTTCACCTCATTAGAAAAAAACATTTAAAAACTGCCTGTCATCTGGGACAACTGGGCTGAATGAATATATGCTTACTTTGAGGAGCATGATGTCATTCCCTCCTTCGACATTCTCATAAAATGGGTGATTGCACCAGTTCACAATGTATCTTTCGATGCCACCAGCCTTCAGATTGTGGGTGCCAAGAACGACCTTCGCTAAACTCCTGCACCTGGAAAAGGTTTCAAATGAGAGGTTGTCAGTAGATTTTCTCAAACGCTGCTTTGCCAACAACAAAATAAAGCAACAAATGATACATGTGAAGATGACTTGAAAAAATCTTTATTTAATTTCTAATTACATCAAACTATTTAACTCACTCGTCACAGTGTGCGGCAGTGAGCACAAAGTCTTCACTGATGAGGAATCCTCCACATACATGTTCACCTCTGCTGTTCTGCAGCGACACCATGTACTGCATCAAGTTCTCTGGGGCTTTTTTTCCATTTATGATTTTACCTCCAAGTGCTGCAAACATAAGTAAAAATCTAAATTAAGTAACTATGCCATTAAATGGTTGGAGAGTAATAAAACATTCAGTTAACTTACCATCTTGTCTGAGACTTGTCAGAAGGTGAAAGAGCAGAAGTTTGTGCAGAGCATGCATGATGCCAGCAGTAAAACTGACTTGTCTTCTTCGGGGGGTCAAATAGACTGTTTTATAGTGTAGCTTGTTTTTTCTGTAAAATGTGATAATCATCTATTTTAAAATGAACCCCACACGACATCCTTGCCAAATGAAAGCTTACATCTTTGTGTTATCTTTGTAATATCATGTTTACTTCATCTGCTGCATTAGCAGCTAAAAACACATTACGCAATCATTCGTGTGAGTAGATGAACTAGTTCATTAGCACTCACCAGATACTATCCGGTTCATGGAAGAAATTTGCCAATACATCAAAATAAAGGTCAAGGTATCTTTACTATAGAGGGGGAATTTGTTGTGCAGCAGCAGAACATCACAAACTAAAAAACACAAAATAAATAACACAAACAAAAGTAACAAACAAACAGTAAATGATACAATAAATACATGCTACAAATTTGTTTCACATTTTGCTGTTAAAAATGGCAGCTGGAACAAAGGAGTTTTTATATCTATTTGTTCTGCATTGTGGTAGGCCAAATCTGTGGCCCGAAGGTAGGACTGACTGGGCCTTCTTCAGGGTCCTAGTCTCACACAAACTGTTTAAGTAGTTATGAGAGTTGTGGGTAATTTTGCCACACACTTTAACTACATTCTGCAGTCTGTTTTCATTTTTAAAATTAAAATCTCAAAATCAATTTTTAAAATTAAATTAATAACTAACCGTTGAGACAAACATAAATATATAAGTGATTAATGAAAATTCTCACAAAGTTGTGGTTTATTAAATCTTACAAAGTTCCCCATTTTCCGCAGGTTACATCAGATCTGTGTTAAAAAGATTTCTTAAACTGTGGTTTTGCGTTGTACAACATGCTGCAGATTCTGACTAAATCTGCTCCAACACGTAACTGAGGTTCTCGTTCTTTGATATCAGGTTGGTTTTATTTCGCTCAGTTTTTGTTTTGTGTTTTTGATTAAGTTATTACTTTTACAGATCTATATTCTATGTTAATGTTAATCTTGCATGTCTCTATAAATATACTAACAAACCACAAATCGAATAAACCAAAATCATACCACAGTTTCAAGTCTTCAAGTGATAAAATTTAACTGTTTACACCTGGTATTAACTTGCATGTTGGGTAAAGAGGTCAGCTCTAAATAACAAGTGTAAAGGGCCAAGAAGACACATTGTGATCAGATCACTTGAGCCACTTGCAGAAATTGTCTGGGACTCATTTGACTTCATATCTTTTGTATTGCATCATTAAAGGACCGCTCAACCAACGTCCTGTAAGTACACACAAAACATGCTGTTGTGCATACTGTGATGCAAATAATGTGTTTGGGCTCTTTTACCTGTCAGGAGAGGTTTATGAACACACAGTTAATGCAATATCCCAAGACTCAGTGCCTTCTTGTAATTACAATACATTATGTTGGTTCTATCCCTGTAAAAAAAAAACATTCTTTATTCCTGTAAGTTACCGATGTACTGTATACTCTGTATGTCTTACCTACAACATTTAGCAGCTAGGTGTTTGAACACACTGTTTCAACACCAGTTATACTAAATTTATGAAAGAAGACAACATTTTATTGATGGTAAATGTTCAAAGTTTACAAATACAGTAAATGGTACCCAATATAGTCTCCAGACTCCCCTTATAAAATCTTGATATTTTGTGAAACACTGTCTATAACAAATTCTTAGTTATTTGGGCCTTGTTGTAAATTCTGCAAATGTTACACGTGAGGGAAATTCCAGTGAGAGATGAACAAAATAAACCATCTCATTCCTATATTGTCTATGTTGTAGATTTATTCAACAGAGTAATAAAATGACGTTAAGAGGACAATATGAACATACAAGTATAAGCACATCGATACAAGAATATAACACAAAGAGTACTAAGTTATAAGTATTTCAGCTGAAAGGTCCTCACACACACTCTGTAGTTCAGAGTCTGACAACGTGTGAATTATCTGACATGAACTGAAACCTTCAACTTATTTACAAAGAGCTAAAGTTCAGTTGTTTCTCACCCTTACCAATCTACCCATAACCCTTATCTTTAGCCTTACCACAAGTACTCCTCCTACATAGTTTGCTACCTAACTCTCAGCAGACACTTGTAGTAGGTCACAGCTGTGAGATAGAAAAGCTGCAAACTGTAGACACCCGTCAAAATTAAAATACATATAGAAATGCAGAGCATAGCAAAATACAATAAAATCAACACAGATAGAGGTTAACAGTGTAATGGATACATTTGTCACAACATTCTACCTTAAATTATTTCTTTCTTTATATAAAAACATTTGTATCTGTATCTGTTCTGCTTGGAGTTCATAGCTGCTTAACATTGTAATGGGTCCTTCAGTCTAGTTAGCTGAGGTTACATACAATAGCTTTATACTAGGGAGACATGGAGGTAGTACACTGTGCAGCAGTGAGCACAAAGTCTTCACTGATGCATGATACATACATACTTGTCTTCTTGGTGGTGTCCAGTAGACCGTTTTATAATGTAGCTAGCTTTGTTAGAAAATGTGGTAACCATCTATTTTATATTGACCTCTCACCACATCCTTTGTGAAATGGAAGCTTGCAACTTGTGGTATTTTTGCAGTATCTTGTTTATGTTAATTACAACACCAGCAGCCTAAAACACACATTTTGCAATCAGTATGTAATGAGTTTAACACAGTCTCTCTAAAGAAATGTCTTACTTTTTTGTATTTTGGAAACTTAGGCCTACACTATGAAGTGATTATATTTTGGAGCTCATAGCTGCTTTACATTGTAATCGGCCCTTCACTCTGGTTAGCTGAGGTTACTTTATGTCAAGGAGACACTGATGTAGTAAAAAAAGATTATAATTAAGGTGGAAATGACTGTGATTAATGTGTCTGTTTCTAATTCATACATTCATTTTTTATTAACGTTTTGAACAAATTGCACCTTAAATAATCTGCCTTTCTGTAATCAATACAGCTCTGCTACATACATCAAATTTACCCTCAAGACAATTTGTGAATGAGTTACTGGAAAATAAGGACCATTGCATTAACTTGTGTCTTTTGATGAAAGAAAGAGAAAACAATATTTGCAACATGATTTTTTATTTTGCCTTTGTGTTAAACAGCAAACACTGACAGAGCGACTCAGACACAACTACCCCTCCTCAATATAATGAAGGCATGCTGAAGCAAAGCTTGGTGTAAGATTGTTACATTTAACAACACTTTTGCTCGAGAATGTTGTTGATCCAGGGAAGGTATTTTGATATGTCTGTGTAGCCGTTGGGGTAGTCTGGGTAGCTACAGTTGTGATTGCGATTGAAAGACACAATACCAACAGCCTTCCCGTTGCACACCAGAGGACCACCAGAATCACCCTGTGAAAGGGAAATATCTTAATATGTTTATTCAAGACAATTTAAGATGTTTATACGTTTTAGTCTGGAAACCAGTTGACTGATTTTAATTCCATAAACAGACAGAAAACATACCTGACAGAATCCTTTGTCTGTGTTATATCCACCAGCACAGATAACATTGTCAGGAAGAAGTCTCCATTTCTGCTTACAGACTTGCATGTTAATGGTAGACACATCCACCACTCTCAGGTCATCAACAGATCTACCATTAGATCTTCTCATTCCCCATCCAGCTACCTGGCACTTCTGGTTTTCCTTTGTGCCATAACGAGGAAGCCCAATGAGTTGTACTCTGTTGCCCAGGCTAACTTTATGAGACAGCTAAAGAAAAAATCAGAACCTAGAAATTAGAAACAGTTTGTCTGTCTGAACACAGTCCACTCTTTATCAGACTTCAGTTAAAGAAGTTAATGCTTATGAATCATTTAAATGAAGCTTATTATTAGCAGTATTACAATTGAACGTCCGCTGCCTTGAATGATTATGAAAGTGTATTTTTTGAGTTTTAAATTAAATTGTTGCATTTAGGACATTTTTTAATACTGTTTAACCACGACCTTTTTACATTTCGCCTCATTAGAAAAAAACATTTAAAAACTGCATGTCATCTGGGACAACTGGGCTGAATGAATATATACTTACTTTGAGGAGCATGATGTCATTCCCTCTTCCGACATTCTCATAAGATGGGTGTTTGCACCTCTTCACAATGGATCTTTTGATGCCACCAGCCTTCAGATTGTGGGTGCCAAGAACGACCTTCGCTACATTCCTGTTAGTGGAAAAGGTTTCAAATGAGAGGTTGTCAGTAGATTTTCTCATATGCTGCTTTGCCAACAACAAAACAAAGCAACAAATGATACATGTGAAGATGACTTGAACAATTATTTATTTAATTTCTAATTACATCAAACAATTTAACTCACTCGTCACAGTGTGCGGCAGTGAGCACAAAGTCTTCACTGATGAGGAATCCCCCACATTCATGTTCACCTCTGCTCTTCTGCAGCGACACCATGTACTGCATCGAGTTCTCCGGGGCTTTTTCCCCATTTATGATTTTACCTCCAAGTGCTGCAAAGACAATTAAAATTCTAAATTAAGTAACTATCCCATTAAAAGGTTGAAGAGCAATAAAAACTCTCATTTATCTTACCATCTCGTCCGAGACTTGTCAGAAGGTGAAAGAGCAGAAGTTTGTGCAGAACATGCATGATGCCAGCATGCCAACTGACTTGTTTTCTTGGGGGTGGAAAGAAGGCCCTTTTATACTATAGCTTGTGTGATAATCATCTGTTTTATATTAACCTCTCACCACATCTTTTTTGAAATGAAAGCTGTGGTATCTTTGCAATATCTTGCACGGGCGTAATTTGCGGGGGGGACACAGGGGACATGTCCCCTGCACTTTTTCAAAAGGCCGTTTTGGTCCCCTGCAGTTTTTACCGTCCAAAAACAATGTTACGCTATAGTAAACAGAGACACGTCAAGCACCAGGACCAAGCGGAAAACGGCCGCTCAAACTGGGTCCAGTTTCCCTTCGTTTAGACCCGCCCACAAGCTCCTCGATTGGCTCTGCCGTTTCTTGTGTGACTGGCCGTCCCCGCTGTCTGTCACTCCATCAGGTTGTAAACAGCACCAGGACTTGCACACCGGTCAGTTGCCCAGGAGTCCTTGTTAATCTGCCACTGTAAATTGGGCGTTTGTTCTGCCTGGGTCACGTCAGCTAGAAGGATTGTAATATCAGAGCAGGTTTCATTTACATTTACGTTTGAATCGGTGTCCATGTGCGTACGTGTGTGTATGTGTGTTTGGTAATTAGGCGCAGCCAGGGTGTCTAAAAAAAGAAAAGTGGACATAAGAGACTTCTTTAGAAGTCAAAGTGTAAGTTACTCAAAGAAATGCGTTACACCCATCAGGGCCGGTTTTTGCTATGGGCAATGTGGGCGACCGCCCAGGGCGCAATCTATGTGAGGGCGCACGAGCGCCCTTAAAAAAAAGAAAAAAAAATCAAAACAAAACTCATTTCCATGTGAAGTTAGTGGAGTCATTGTCACGTCAACGTGCTGCTGAGAGTCATACAGGTTGTGTGTGTCAGAAGAGGCAAGGGGGGGGGGGGGAGCTACGTGACTCACGTGACTCCGGTTGATTGACGGGCGAACGGACGGTGTTGGCAAAAGGTAATGCAAAAGTTAATGATGTCGAGTCTTCATCTTCATCTTCATCATGGATCAAAGTAAAAGAGCAAAGAAGCCATCAGGTGCCCAGTTCAGAAAAAGAAGAAAAGAAGAAGAGGAGAAACGGGCAGAAGATAAAGGTATGCAGATTTCTATGAGTGACTGAGTGACAGTAGGCTATAGGCTATTTATTAGCCTCTTGCTAATATGTTGCTATTAGCCACAGAAGACGACTGTGTTTGGTTTTTAGTTTTGCTGAACTAGCAACTATTAGAATTGAGGCATCATGTCATGCAACTAATTTCACCCATAGGCAACCTAGTCTAGTTAACACAACAAGTGCAAATTCACACAGACGTCCTGACTGGAATTTTGTATTGCTATACGCTATATGCTAACTTAAATAACTTCTAATATACATTGACACGGCATTTTGTAAGCTACATGTGATATAGCTTTTTAAATAATTTGTAGTGTGTTATGCTTAGTTTATAGGATGTTAACAAATGTTAATAAAATGTGCATTATGGTCATTTTAATTGGGTAACTGATGCATGTGTGATGTAAGTGTGATCTAACTTACATATTGTATCTTAATTGTAAATTCAGGGGCACTTCTGAAATGTTTTGGAGCTAGAGCACCCACTGGCCAAAATGAGGAGTCAGATACTTCCACAGCAGCCACAGACATGGGTGGAGTCTGATGAGGAGCCATCTACCTCCTCAGCCACATGTTCCTTGCAGGATTTCTCAGGTGTGTGTGTGTGTGTGTGTGTGTGTGTGCATGAGTGTATGTGGGGGGTGTTTTTGCATAATTCTTTTACTTTTGTAAACGCTATAAATGCTGTAGTAATTCAACTGTTCAGATGGTATTAGGATGATGCAAAACAAAACTTGTATGTAAAATACGAAATAGTTTACAGCAGGAATCTTTTTTTTATGTAGTTTTTTATTTATTTATTTATTTTTTAGCTTTCTTCAGGGATTTTTCAAACATGGTTATTAGATCCTGTGATGCAGGATTTGTGCAATTTACATTGGTGTTTATATACTGTATTTCATTTATTTATCTTGTTTTTTCTCTTGTTCCTTTTTGTATTTAAGATTATATATAATAAAGTAATACAAATAATATAATATATTGTTGTGTTGGTGGCTGGATTTGGGGGTAAGTATTTTTTTGGGGGGGGGCAAGGGATGGTTCGCCCAGGGCGTAAATCTAGCCAGGACCGCCTCTGACACCCATCCTGCAACACCTTCACTGGCTCCCAATAAAGCAGCATATCCACTTCAAGATCCTCCTCATCAATTACAAAGCTCTCAATAATCTTGTAAAGTGTCTTTGAGTTTTATTGAAAGTGCTGATAAATAAAATGTATTATTATTATTATTATTATTATTATTATAACTGTAGAGCCTCAACAATGCAAAGATTTAAAAAAAAAAGCTTATATTTAATGCCAAAGAGATACACTTATTTCCATGTATTATTTTTATGTTGAAAGGCAGCAACTGTTTAAAAAAAACACCAACAATGAAAGATTTAGGGAAAGATACAATAAAACCTCGGATTACAAATGTGATTTTATACATCCATACTCATGATAATTGTGAAACTAAGTTTTTTCCTCTATAACCGTATCATCAAAATTGATGGTTGTTGCTCCCCAAATTGTCCCACTGTTCATATCATGCATCAATATATTTTTGTCAGGTGACGGATAGTAGAGATGCAGAAGGAGATACAGGAAGAGAGGCTGGAGGAGATGGAGGAGAAGAGGCTTTAGGAGGTAACAAGGTGAAACACAGAATTGGGTGATAATGTTTTGCTACATGCTTTACAACCAGTCAAACCAAAAAAGGGAACAGTGAACTTAAAAGTAGCAATAGAAAACTAGAAGATCTACTAGAAAACACAGTGAACTGAAAGAGTTACAGTTTTATTTATTATTGTGTCCCCCCCACCTCTGAAATCAAAATTTCGTCCTTGATATCTTGTATGTGATAACTGCAGCACCAGCTGCCCAAGAACATTATGCAATCAGTATGTAATGAGTTTAACACAGTCTGTTAAATGTATTGTTTTACTTTTTTGTATTTAGGAAACTTTCAGTCTCTTCCAACCTAATGGTAGGGGCAATTTTTTGATGCAATAAATGCAGGAAGGTTTATTTTCTTTTCTCTTGTTTGTAGATTAGATTCATTCCTCCGGTGTGTCAGTATTATAGTTTTTCTCCTACATTTTTTAGTTATTTTTTATTTTTGACTGTTTTAATCTCCCCTCATTTTGTTTGTTACTGTTTAGGACTTTCTTCTTGACACATCATGATTCAGATTTAATCATTAAAGCTGGGGTAGGTAACATTAGAGAAACTAGCTAACTGAAAAAATCTCACAGGTTTCCCTCCAAAGCCACTCCTCCAAAAACACATTTTCATGTACAATGAGTGCATGGATAGAGGGCATGCAGGTAAACAGGTACACAGACAGGTAGAGAGGCAGGTTGGCCTATCATTTCATGTTGCCCAAATATGGCGGACTCCATGGGAATATCTGTTCCCAGATATAAAGGGCTCATTCTGGTAACACTTTATAATGAGTACACACTATTAAGCATTAGTTAAGCATGAATAAATACTGAATTCATCATTTATAACGCATGAATACTCATTAGTATGTAGTTTATAAACACAGTTACAAATGTTTTACTCATCATTGATAAGCACAGTAGTCATGGATTAGTAAATACTGAATTCATCATTTATAAAGCATGTTTCTGACGTAAAATGAGTGAGTGTGTTAGTAGATGTTTTATAAAAACTCACAAATTCCATTTACAATGGATGACCTATAAACAGTTATTAATGCAAGAATTCATGAATTCAGGCAGTTCCGAAGCACTTACTACTCGTTAATTAAGTATTTTGTGTGAGCTCATCTACACTGGGCACTATCTATGCCTTATACAGCATTTACGAATGAGATTTAAAGGCTGGCAATGCCTCAAGACTCACAAAAGTTTCAGTTATCTTAACAGACCAAGGAGAGACACAACACAAAGGGATATGAACATATTGCATTGATATTTATTGCAACTTCCCAACATATTGTAACTGTACAACTGTTCTGCTGATGTAAAAAGACAAACAAGGGTAAACAAAGATTAATAAAAACTTGCCAACACCAACAGTGGATCACAGAAGTTCAAGTACGACAAATAAAATCTTTGTTTGAAAAAAATAAAATCTTTCTGTATCAAGAAATAAAGTCAAAAAATATTTCAGTGTCACAATTTAACGTAATTCTAAGTCCTGTCTTCAAGAAAAGTCTAAAAATGATTTAAGATAGATAAAATAAATATACTCAACACATGATAAAATAATACAGGAAAAGGAATTTTACGACACTACAAAAACAAAGTGCACTGATTCCTTTGAATTTGTCTCAGCCATCGCCCACAGAAAGACAAATTCTTGCTAACAATGGTTACAATGGTTGCATATGACTATTTGTATTTTTTGGAAATGTCATGAATCAGTCTGCCCTAAATGCACCCTCACAGTGTTTCTTTGCAAGCCATTCATTCCACTCAATCACTGAAAGGTGGTCGGAAAGCAAACTGTCGGTGCGATTTGCCCTAAGCCTCCAGATATGCTCCTTGTAGGATCTCCAGGACCTCTCAAGATGGTGGGTATGGGCACTAGTTTGGGGATCCACCTGCTGTGGTTGACAGTGTGATGGATGTACCCTAGTGCACAGAGTATGCGATAGGCACTCATCACTGATAACTGTAGATCCAAGCCTCACATGACGAGTAAAGAAGGGGACTAGATGTCTTCGAGATCTTCTCTCCACAAGACGTAGAATAGGCTCTCTTCGTCCTTGATGATGCCTCACAGCTAACATCCCAAAGACCCACTTCTTTCTTTTCCACCCACCAGCCATTCTTCCTCTCCCATACTGATGCAGAAACAAAACAACAAACACAGACGTAAACAGATTCACTCTATTAACAATAACTTGTTTGACTGTATTTGACACTTAATGAAAGTCACAATTACTATAACATACCTTTCTTTTGTGCCGAAAAAGGCTCTCATCGATGACAACAAACTCCCTTCTTCCACCAATCTGCTGGCCTGTACGCCTTCTCATCCTTTCAACTGCTGTGACACAGACCTCCCTTATTTTTTTTGCCATTTTAGTGAAAGTGGTTGAACTGGCTGCAATTGTGTCATCCATCATATCAATCTGTCGTAATCGTAGACCATGATTTTATTATTTTGCCTTTGTGTTAAACAGCAAACACTGACAGAGCGACTCAGACACAACTACCCCTCCTAAATATAATGAAGGTATGCTGAAGCAAAGCTTGGTGTAAGATTGTTACATTTAATAATTCTTTTGCTCGAGAATGTTGTTGATCCAGGGAAGGTATTTTGATATGTCTGTGTAGACATCGGGGAAGTTTGGGTAGCTACATTAGCCTCCCAGATTGAAAGACACAATACCAACAGCCGTCCCGTTGCACACCAGAGGACCACCAGAATCACCCTGTGAAAGGGAAATATCTTAATATGTTTATTCAAGAGAATATAAGATGTTTATACGTTTTAGTCTGGAAACCAGCTGACTGATTTTAATTCCATAAACAAACAGAAAACATACCTGACAGAATCCTTTGGTTGTGTTATGTCCACCAGCACAGATAACATTGTCAGGAAGCAGCTGATCCCATTGCTTCTCACAGACTTGCATGTTAATGGTAGACACATCCACCACTCTCAGCTTATCAACAGTTGGACCATGAGATCTTATCATTCCCCATCCAGCTACCTGGCACGTCTGGTTGTAGAAGCACTTCTGAGTTGTACTCTGTTGCCCAGGCTAACTTTATGAGACAGCTAAAGAAAAAATCAGAACCTAGAAATTAGAAACAGTTTGTCTGTCTGAACACAGTCCACTCTTTATCAGACTTCATTAGTAAAACTGACTTGTCTTCTTAGGGGGGTCAAATAGACTGTTTTATAGTGTAGTTTGTTTTTTTGGGAAGTGTGATAATCATTTATTTTAAAATGAACCCCCCACCACATCATTGCGAAATGAAAGCTTACATCTTTGTGTTATCTTTGTAATATCATGTTTATTTCATCTACTGCATTACCAGCTAAAAACACATTACGCAATCATTCGTGTGAGTAGATAAAGTAGTTCACCAGATACTATCTGGTTCATGCAAGACATTTGCCAATACATCAAAATAAAGGTCAAGGCATCTTTACTATACCCAAGGGGGAATTTGTTGTGCAGCAGCAGAACATCACAAACTAAAAAACACAACCTAAATAATACAAACAAAAGTAACAAAAAATTGTAAATGATACAATAAATACATGCTACAAATTTGTTTCACATTTTGCTGTTAAAAATGGCAGCTGGAACAAAGGAGTTTTTATATCTATTTGTTCTGCATTGTGGTGGGCCAAATCTGTGGCCCGAAGGTAGGACTGACTGGGCCTTCTTCAGGGTCCTAGTCTCACACAAACTGTTTAAGTAGTTATGAGAGTTGTGGGTAATTTTGCCACACACTTTAACTACATTCTGCAGTCTGTTTTCATTTTTAAAATTAAAATCTCAAAATAAATTTTTAAAATTAAATTAATAACTAACCGTTGAGACCGCTTAGTTATATACGGCATCCAATGCCATCGGGGCCGGGACTTTTACATTCCACTTCATTCATACCAGAAATTTCACACCTCAGATCAACAACTTGATCCAGCCTGTCCTCTCTGTCTACTGAGAAAAGAAGTGTTTCTTTTTACATAACGTATTCTTACAAAGTTGTGGTTTATTAAATCTTAGAAATACTGAGGCAAACAATCAATGTTCAAACTGCAATATGTGTCTAAATGTTTACTCATGAACTGAAAGTTGTGCACTTGTTTAGCAAAGATAAATATTTTGGATGAATGGCAGTTGAAGTCCACATACTCTAAAAAACAAAAATATATAAGTGATTAATGAAAATTCTCACAAAGTTGTGGTTTATTAAATCTTACAAAGTTTCCCATTTTCAGCAGGTTACATCAGATCTGTGTTAAAAAGATTTCTTAAACTGTGGTTTTGTGTTGTACAACATGCTGCAGATTCTGACTAAATCTGCTCTAACACGTAACTGAGGTTCTCGTTCTTTGATATCAGGTTGGTTTTGTTTCGCTCAGTTTTTTTGATTAACTTATTACTTTTACAGATCTATATTCTATGTTAATGTTAATCTTGCATGTCTCATGTTGTAGATTTATTCTACAGAGTAATAAAATGACGTTAAGAGGACAATATGAACATACAAGTATAAGCACATCGATACAAGAATATAACACAAAGAGTACTAAGTTATAAGTATTACAGCTGAAAGGTCCTCACACACACTCTGTAGTTCAGAGTATGACAAAGTGTGAATTATCTGACGTCAACTGAAACCTTATTTACAAGGAGCTAAAGTTCAGTTGTTTCTCACCCTTACCAATCTACCCATAACCCTTATCTTTAGCCTTACCACAAGTACTCCTCCTACATAGTTTGCTACCCAACTCTCAGCAGACACTTGTAGCAGGTCACAGCTGTGAGATAGAAAAGCTGAAAACTGTAGACACCCGTCAAAATTAAAATACACAGAGCATAGCAAAATACAATAAAATCAATACAGATAGAGGTTAACAGTGTAATGGATACATTTGTCACAACATTCTACCTTAAATTATTTCTTTCTTTATATAAAAACATTTGTATCTGTATCTGTTCTGCTTGGAGTTCATAGCTGCTTAACATTGTAATGGGTCCTTCAGTCTAGTTAGCTGAGGTTACATACAATAGCTTTATACTAGGGAGACATGGAGGTAGTACACTGTGCAGCAGTGAGCACAAAGTCTTCACTGATGCCTGATACATACACACATACATGATGGCCTCTGTAGTCATGCAATGAGGCCATATACAGCATCGACTTCACCGATTTATGTTAGCTGAGGTTACTTTATGTCAAGGAGACATTGATGTAGTAAAAAAATATTATAATTAAGGTGGAAATGACTGTGCTTAATTTTTCTGTTAGGTTAATTCATACATTCATTTCTTATTAACGTCTTGAACAAATTGCACCTTAAATAATCTGCCTTTCTGTAATCAATACAGCTCTGCTACATACATCAAATTTACCCTCAAGACAATTTGTGAATGAGTTACTGGAAAAAAAAGACCATTGCATTAACTTGTGTCCTTTGATGAAAGAAAGAGAAAACAATATTTGCAACATGATTTTTTATTTTGCCTTTGTGTTAAACAGCAAACACTGACAGAGCGACTCAGACAGAACTACCCCTCCTCAATATAATGAAGGCATGCTGAAGCAAAGCTTGGTGTAAGATTGTTACATTTAACAATTCTTTTGCTCGAGAATGTTGTTGATCCAGGGAAGGTATTTTGATATGTCTGTGTAGACATTGGGGAAGTTTGGGTAGTTACAGTTGCCTCCCAAATTGAAAGACACAATACCAACAGCTGTCCCATTGCACACCAGAGGACCACCAGAATCACCCTGTGAAAGGGAAATATCTTAATATGTTTATTCAAGAGTATTTAAGATGTTTATACGTTTTAGTCTGGAAACCAGTTGACTGATTTTAATTCCATAAACAGACAGAAAACATACCTGACAGAATCCTTTGTCTGTGTTATATCCACCAGCACAGATAACATTGTCAGGAAGCAGCTGATCCCATTGCTTCTCACAGACTTGCATGTTAATGGTAGACACATCCACCACTCTCAGCTTATCAACAGCTGGACCATGAGATCTTCTCATTCCCCATCCAGCTACCTGGCACTTCTGGTTTTCTTCTGTGCCATAACGAGGAAGCCCAATGAGTTGTACTCCGTTGCCCAGGCTAACTTTATGAGACAGCTAAAGAAAAATCAGAACCTAGAACTTAGAAACAGTTTGTCTGTCTGAACACAGTCCACTCTTTATCAGACTTCAGTTAAACAAGTTAATACTTATGAATCATTTAAATTAAGCTTATTATTAGCAGTATTCAAATTGAGCGTCTTCTGCCTTGAATGATTATGAAAGTGTATTTTTAGAGTTTTAAATTAAATTGTTGCATTTAGGACATTTTTTTATACTGTTTAACCACCACTTTTTACATTTCGCCTCATTAGAAAAAAACATTTAAAAACTGCATGTCATCTGGGACAACTGGGCTGAATGAATATATACTTACTTTGAGGAGCATGATGTCATTCCCTCCATCGACATTCTCATAAAATGGGTGATTGCACCATTTCATAATGGATGTTTCGATGCCACCAGCCTTCAGATTGTGGGTGCCAAGAACAACCTTCGCTAAACTCCTGCACCTGGAAAAGGTTTCAAATGAGAGGCTGTCAGTAGATTTTCTCATATGCTGCTTTGCCAACAACAAAATAAAGCAACAAATGATAGATGTGAAGATGACTTGAAAAAATCTTTATTTAATTTCTAATTACATCAAACTATTTAACTCACATGTCACAGTGTGCGGCAGTGAGCACAAAGTCTTCACTGATGAGGAATCCTCCACATACATGTTCACCTCTGCTGTTCTGCAGCGACACCATGTACTGCATCGAGTTCTCCGGGGCTTTTTTTCCATTTATGATTTTACCTCCAAGGGCTGCAAACATAAGTAAAAATCTAAATTAAGTAACTATGCCATTAAAAGGTTGGAGAGTAATAAAACATTCAGTTAACTTACCATCTCGTCTGAGACTTGTCAGAAGGTGAAAGAGCAGAAGTTTGTGCAGAGCATGCATGATGCCAGCAGTAAAACTGACTTGTCTTCTTCGGGGGGGTCAAATAGACTGTTTTATAGTGTAGTTTGTTTTTTCTGTAAAATGTGATAATCATCTATTTTAAAATGAACCCCACACGACATCCTTGCCAAATGAAAGCTTACATCTTTGTGTTATCTTTGTAATATCATGTTTATTTCATCTGCTGCATTAGCAGCTAAAAACACATTACGCAATCATTCGTGTGAGTAGATGAACTAGTTCATTAGCACTCACCAGATACTATCTGGTTCATGGAAGAAATTTGCCAATACATCAAAATAAAGGTCAAGGTATCTTTACTATACCCAAGGGGGAATTTGTTGTGCAGCAGCAGAACATCACAAACTAAAAAACACAACCTAAATAATACAAACAAAAGTAACAAACAAACAGTAAATGATACAATAAATACATGCTACAAATTTGTTTCACATTTTGCTGTTAAAAATGGCAAATGGAACAAAGGAGTTTTTATATCTATTTGTTCTGCATTGTGGTAGGCCAAATCTGTGGCCCGAAGGTAGGACTGACTGGGCCTTCTTCAGGTCCTAGTCTCACACAAACTGTTTAAGTAGTTAAGAGAGTTGTGGGTAATTTTGCCACACACTTTAACTACATTCTGCAGTCTGTTTAAATTTTTAAAATTAAAATCTGAAAATCAATTTTTAAAATTAAATTAATAACTAACCGTTGAGACCGCTTAGTTATAAACGGTTAGTTATACACGGCATCCAATGCCATCGGCTTTTACATTCCACTTCATTCATACCAGAAATTTCACACCTCAGATCAACAACTTGATCCAGCTTGTCCTCTCTGTCTACTGAGAAAAGAAGTGTTTCTTTTTACATAACGTATTCTTACAAAGTTGTGGTTTATTAAATCTTAGAAATACTGAGGCAAACAATCAATGTTCAAACTGCAATATGTGTCTAAATGTTTACTCATGAACTGAAAATTGTGCACTTGTTTAGCAAAGATAAATATTTTGGATGAACGGCAGTTAAAGTCCACATACTCTAAAAAACACAAATATATAAGTGATTAATGAAAATTCTCACAAAGTTATGGTTTATTAAATCTTACAAAGTTCCCCATTTTCAGCAGGTTACATCAGATCTGTGTTAAAAAGATTTCTTAAACTGTGGTTTTGTGTTGTACAACATGCTGCAGATTCTGACTAGATCTGCTCTAACACGTAACTGAGGTTCTCGTTCTTTGATATCAGGTTGGTTTCATTTCGCTCAGTTTTTGTTTTGTTTTTTTGATTAATTTATTACTTTTACAGATCTATATTCTATGTTAACGTCAATCTTGCATGTCTCTATAAATATACTAACAAACCACAAATCAAATAAACCAAAATCATACCACAGTTTCAATGTCTTCAAGTGATAAAATTGAACTGTTTACACCTGTTATTAACTTGCATCTTGGGTAAAGAGGTCAGCTCTAAATAATAAGTGTAAAGGGCCAAGAATTGTGATCAGATCACTTGAGCCACTTGCAGAAATTGTCTGGGACTCATTTGACTTCATATCTTTTGTATTGCATCATTAAAGGACCGCTCAACCAACGTCCTGTAAGTACACACAAAACATGCTGTTGTGCATACTGTGATGCAAATAATGTGTTTGGGCTCTTTTACCTGTCAGGAGAGGTTTATGAACACACAGTTAATGCAATATCCCAAGACTCAGTGCCTTCTTGTAATTACAATACATTATGTTGGTTCTATCCCTGTAAAAAAAAAAACATTCTTTATTCCTGTAAGTTACCGATGTACTGTATACTCTGTATGTCTTACCTACAACATTTAGCAGCTAGGTGTTTGAACACACACTAAATTTATGAAAGAAGACAACATTTTATTGATGGTAAATGTTCAAAGTTTACAAATACAGTAAATGGTACCCAATATAGTCTCCAGACTCCCCTTATAAAATCTTGATATTTTGTGAAACACTGTCTATAACAAATTCTTAGTTATTTGGGCCTTGTTGTAAATTCTGCAAATGTTACACATGAGGGAAATTCCAGTGAGAGATGAACAAATAAACAAACTCATTCCTATATTGTCTATGTTGTAGATTTATTCAACAGAGTAATAAAATGACGTTAAGAGGACAATATGAACATACAAGTATAAGCACATTGATACAAGAATATAACACAAAGAATACTAAGTTATAAGTATTTCAGCTGAAAGGTCCTCACACACACTCTGTAGTTCAGAGTCTGACAAAGTGTGAATTATCTGACGTGAACTAAAACCTTCAACTTATTTACAAAGAGCTAAAGTTCAGTTGTTTCTCACCCTTACCAATCTACCCATAACCCTTATCTTTAGCCTTACCACAAGTACTCCTCCTACATAGTTTGCTACCCAACTCTCAGCAGACACTTGTAGCAGGTCACAGCTGTGAGATAGAAAAGCTGCAAACTGTAGACACCCGTCAAAATTAAAATACACAGAGCATAGCAAAATACAATAAAATCAATACAGATAGAGGTTAACAGTGTAATGGATACATTTGTCACAACATTCTACCTTAAATTATTTCTTTCTTTATATAAAAACATTTGTATCTGTATCTGTTCTGCTTGGAGTTCATAGCTGCTTAACATTGTAATGGGTCCTTCAGTCTAGTTAGCTGAGGTTACATACAATAGCTTTATACTTGGGAGACATGGAGGTAGTACACTGTGCAGCAGTGAGCACAAAATCTTCACTGATGCATGATACATACACACATACATGATGGCCTCTGTAGTTATGCAATGAGGCCATATACAGCATCGACTTCACCAATTTATGACTATTTATGATTTTACCCCCATTCAGTAAACTTACCATCTCTTCCGAGACTTGTCAGAACATGAAAGAGCAGAAGTTTGTGCAGAGCATGCGTGATGCCAGTAAAACAACGGACTTGTCTTCTTGGTGGTGTCCAGTAGACTGTTTTATAATGTAGCTAGCTTTGTTAGAAAATGCGATAACCATCTATTTTTTTTATTGACCTCTCACCACATCCTTTGTGAAATGGAAGCTTGCAACTTGTGGTGTCTTTGCAGTATCTTGTTTATGTTAATTGCAACACCAGCAGCCTAAAACACATATATTATGCAATCAGTATGTAATGAGTTTAACACCGTCTCTCTAAAGAAATGTTTTACTTTTTTTTGTATTTTAGAAACTTAGGCCTACACTATGAAGTGACTATATTTTGGAGCTCATAGCTGCTTTACATTGTAATCGGCCCTTCACTCTGGTTAGCTGAGGTTACTTTATGTCAAGGAGACACTGATGTAGTAAAAAAAGATTTTAATTAAGGTGGAAATGACTGTGCTTAATTTTTCTGTTAGGTTAATTCATACATTCATTTTTTATTAACGTTTTGAACAAATTGCACCTTAAATAATCTGCCTTTCTGTAATCAATACAGCTCTGCTACATACATCAAATTTACCCTCAAGACAATTTGTGAATGAGTTACTGGAAAAAAAAGACCATTGCATTAATTTGTGTCTTTTGATGAAAGAAAGAGAAAACAATATTTGCAAAATGATTTTTTATTTTGCCTTTGTGTTAAACAGCAAACACTGACAGAGCGACTCAGACACAACTACCCCTCCTCAATATAATGAAGGTATGCTGAAGCAAAGCTTGGTGTAAGATTGTTACATTTAACAATACTTTTGCTCGAGAATGTTGTTGATCCAGGGAAGGTATTTTGATATGTCTGTGTAGACATTGGGGATGTCTGGGTAGTTACAGTTGTCTGTCATTTTCCGATTGAAAGACACAATACCAACAGCCTTCCCGTCGCACACCAGAGGACCACCAGAATCACCCTGCGAAAGGGAAATATCTTAATATGTTTATTCAAGAGCATTTAAGATGTTTATACGTTTTAGTCTGGAAACCAGTTGACTGATTTTAATTCCATAAACAAACAGAAAACATACCTGACAGAATCCTTTGGTTGTGTTATACCCACCAGCACAGATAACATTGTCAGGAAGCTTCTGACCCCATTGCTGCTTACAGACTTGCATGTTAATGGTAGACACATCCACCACTCTCAGGTCATCAACAGATGTACCATGAGATCTTATCATTCCCCATCCAGCTCCCTGGCACTTCTGGTTTTCTTCTGTGCCATAACGAGGAAGCCCAATGAGTTTTACTCCGTTGCCCAGGCTAACTTTATGAGACAGCTAAAGAAAAAATCAGAACCTAGAAATTAGAAACAGTTTGTCTGTCTGAACACAGTCCACTTTTTATCAGACTTCAGTTAAACAGGTTAACACTTATGAATCATTTAAATGAAGCTTATTATTAGCAGTATTGAGTTGAAGTGTATTTTTAGAGTTTTAAATTAAATTGTTGCATTTAGGACATTTTTTTATGCTGTTTAACCACGACCTTTTTACATTTCGCCTCATTAGAAAAAAACATTTAAAAACTGCATGTCATCTGGGACAACTGGGCTGAATGAATATATACTTACTTTGAGGAGCATGATGTCATTCTCTAATTCGACTTTGTCATAAGATGGGTGTTTGCACCAGTTTATAATGAATCTTTCGATGCCACGAGCCTTCAGATTGTGGGTGCCAAGAATGACTTTTTCTAAAGCCAATTCACTAGAAAGGGTTTCAAATGAGAGGTTGTCAGTAGATTTTCTCAAACGCTGCTTTGCCAACAACAAAACAAAGCAACAAATGATACATGTGAAGATGACTTGAACAATTCTTTATTTAATTTCTAATTACATCAAACTATTTAACTCACTCGTCACAGTGTGCGGCAGTGAGCACAAATTCTTCACTGATGAGGAATCCTCCACATACATGTTGACCTCTGCTGGTCTGCAGCGACACCATGTACTGCATTGAGTTCTCCGGGGCTTTTTTCCCATTTATGATTTTACCTCCAAGTGCTGCAAAGACAATTAACAATCTAAATTAAGTAACTATCCCATTAAATAGTTGGAGAGTAATAAAAACTCTCATTTAACTTACCATCTCGTCCGAGACTTGTCAGAAGGTGAAAGAGCAGAAGTTTGTGCAGAGCATGCATGATGCCAGCAAGACAACTGACTTGTGTCCTTGGGGGTGTCAAGAAGGCCCTTTTATATTATAGCTTGTGTGATAATCATCTATTTTTTATTAACCTCTCACCACATCTTTTTTGAAATGAAAGCTGTGGTATCTTTGCAATATCTTGCATATGATAACTGCAGCACCAGCTGCCCAAGAACATTATGCAATCAGTAAGTAATGAGTTTAACACAGTCTGTTAAATGCATTGTTTTACTTTTTTGTATTTAGGAAACTTTCAGTCTCTCCCAACCTAATGGTAGGGGCAATTTTTTGATGCAATAAATGCAGGAAGGTTTATTTTCTTTACTCTTGTTTGTAGATCAGATTCATTCCTCCGGTGTGTCAGTATTATAGTTTTTCTCCTACATTTTTTAGTTATTTTCTATTTTTGGCCGTTTTAATCTCCCCTCATTTTGTTTGTTACTGTTTAGGACTTTCTTCTTAACACGTCATGATTCAGATTTAATCATTAAAGCTGGGTTAGGTAACATTAGAGAAACTAGCTAACTGAAAAAATCTCACAGGCTTCCCTCCAAAGCCACTCCTCCAAAAACACATTTTCATGTACAATGAGTGCATGGATAGAGGGCATGCAGGTAAACAGGTACACAGACAGGTAGACAGGCTGTCCTATCATTTCATGTTGCCCAAATATGGCGGACTCCATGGGAATATCTGTTCCCAGATATAAAGGGCTCATTCTGGTAACACTTTATAATGAGTACACACTATTAAGCATTAGTTAAGCATGAATGAATACTGAATTCATCATTTATAAAGCATATTTCTGACGCAAAATACTCATTAGTATATGGTTTATAAACACAGTTATAAATGTTTTACTCTTCATTAATAAGCTAATCTATATAAATGATGGAGTCAGCATTTCTAAATGAAGTATTACATCACTTACAAACCAGTTATTTAGTATTTGTCAGTGGTTCATAAGATCATTTAGAAAGAAAATGTAAATGATGAACAAACTATTTAGATGTACATGTCTGTATGCACTTACACATCCACTATTCAGACTTGTACTAATGGTTAGTGAGTGTGTTAGTAGATGTTTTATGAAAACTCACAAATTCCAATTACATTGACACAAGTCCTGTCTTCAAGAAAAGTCTAAAAATGATTTAAGATAGATAAAATGAATATACTCAACACATGATAAAATAATACAGGAAAAGGAATTTTACGACACTACAAAAACAAAGTGCACTGATTCCTTCGAATTTGTCTCAGCCATCTCCCACAGAAAGACAAATTCTTGCTACCAATGGTTGCAGTGGTTGCATATGACTACTTGTATTTTTTGGAAATGTCATGAATCAGTCTGCCCCAAGTGCACCCTCACAGTGTTTCTTTGCAAGCCATTCATTCCACTCAATCACTGAAAGGTGGTCAGAAAGCAACCTGTCGGTGAGATTTCCCCTAAGCCTCCAGATCTGCTCCTTGTAGGATCTCCAGGACCTCTCAAGATGGTGGGTATGGGCACTAGTTTGGGGATCCACCTGCTGTGGTTGACAGTGTGATGGATGTACCCTAGTGCAGAGAGTATGCGATAGGCACGCCACTCATCACTGATAACTGTAGATCCAAGCCTCACATGACGAGTAAAGAAGGGGACTAGATGTCTTCGAGATCTTCTCTCCACAAGACGTAGAATAGGCTTTCTTCGTCCTTGATGATGCCTCACAGCTAACATCCCAAAGACCCACTTCTTTCTTTTCCACCCACCAGCCATTCTTCCTCTCCCATACTGATGCAGAAACAAAACAACAAACACAGACGTAAACAGATTCACTGTATTAACAATAACTTGTTTGTCTTTATTTGACACTTAATGAAAGTCACAATTACTATAACATACCTTTCTTTTGTGCCGAAAAAGGCTCTCATCGATGACAACAAACTCCCTTCTTCCACCAATCTGCTGGCCTGTACGCCTTCTCATCCTTTCAACTGCTGTGACACAGACCTCCCTTGTTTTTTTTTGCCATTTTAGTGAAAGTGGTTGAACTGGCTGCAGTTGTGTCATCCATCATATCAATCTGTCGTAATCGTAGACCATGATTTTATTATTTTGCCTTTGTGTTAAACAGCAAACACTGACAGAGCGACTCAGACACAACTACCCCTCCTAAATATAATGAAGGTATGCTGAAGCAAAGCTTGGTGTAAGATTGTTACATTTAATAATTCTTTTGCTCGAGAATGTTGTTGATCCAGGGAAGGTATTTTGATATGTCTGTGTAGACATCGGGGAAGTTTGGGTAGCTACATTAGCCTCCCAGATTGAAAGACACAATACCAACAGCCGTCCCGTTGCACACCAGAGGACCACCAGAATCACCCTGTGAAAGGGAAATATCTTAATATGTTTATTCAAGAGAATATAAGATGTTTATACGTTTTAGTCTGGAAACCAGCTGACTGATTTTAATTCCATAAACAAACAGAAAACATACCTGACAGAATCCTTTGGTTGTGTTATATCCACCAGCACAGATAACATTGTCAGGAAGCAGCTGATCCCATTGCTTCTCACAGACTTGCATGTTAATGGTAGACACATCCACCACTCTCAGCTTATCAACAGTTGGACCATTAGATCTTATCATTCCCCATCCAGCTACCTGGCACGTCTGGTTGTAGAAGCACTTCTGAGTTGTACTCTGTTGCCCAGGCTAACTTTATGAGACAGCTAAAGAAAAAATCAGAACCTAGAAATTAGAAACAGTTTGTCTGTCTGAACACAGTCCACTCTTTATCAGACTTCATTAGTAAAGCTGACTTGTCTTCTTAGGGGGGGTCAAATAGACTGTTTTATAGTGTAGTTTGTTTTTTTGGGAAGTGTGATAATCATTTATTTTAAAATGAACCCCACACCACATCATTGCGAAATGAAAGCTTACATCTTTGTGTTATCTTTGTAATATCATGTTTATTTCATCTGCTGCATTACCAGCTAAAAACACATTACGCAATCATTCGTGTGAGTATGAACTAGTTCACCAGATACTATCTGGTTCATGCAAGACATTTGCCAATACATCAAAATAAAGGTCAAGGCATCTTTACTATACCCAAGGGGGAATTTGTTGTGCAGCAGCAGAACATCACAAACTAAAAAACACAACCTAAATAATACAAACAAAAGTAACAAAAAATTGTAAATGATACAATAAATACATGCTACAAATTTGTTTCACATTTTGCTGTTAAAAATGGCAGCTGGAACAAAGGAGTTTTTATATCTATTTGTTCTGCATTGTGGTAGGCCAAATCTGTGGCCCGAAGGTAGGACTGACTGGGCCTTCTTCAGGGTCCTAGTCTCACACAAACTGTTTAAATAGTTATGAGAGTTGTGGGTAATTTTGCCACACACTTTAACTACATTCTGCAGTCTGTTTTCATTTTTAAAATTAAAATCTCAAAATAAATTTTTAAAATTAAATTAATAACTAACCGTTGAGACCGCTTAGTTATACACGGCATCCAATGCCATCGGGGCCGGGACTTTTACATTCCACTTCATTCATACCAGAAATTTCACACCTCAGATCAACAACTTGATCCAGCCTGTCCTCTCTGTCTACTGAGAAAAGAAGTGTTTCTTTTTACATAACGTATTCTTACAAAGTTGTGGTTTATTAAATCTTAGAAATACTGAGGCAAACAATCAATGTTCAAACTGCCATATGTGTCTAAATGTTTACTCATGAACTGAAAGTTGTGCACTTGTTTAGCAAAGATAAATATTTTGGATGAACGGCAGTTGAAGTCCACATACTCTAAAAAACATAAATATATAAGTGATTAATGAAAATTCTCACAAAGTTATGGTTTATTAAATCTTACAAAGTTTCCCATTTTCAGCAGGTTACATCAGATCTGTGTTAAAAAGATTTCTTAAACTGTGGTTTTGTGTTGTACAACATGCTGCAGATTGTGACTAAATCTGCTCCAACACGTAACTGAGGTTCTCGTTCTTTGATATCAGGTTGGTTTTGTTTCGCTCAGTTTTTTTGATTAACTTATTACTTTTACAGATCTATATTCTATGTTAATGTTAATCTTGCATGTCTCATGTTGTAGATTTATTCTACAGAGTAATAAAATGACGTTAAGAGGACAATATGAACATACAAGTATAAGCACATCGATACAAGAATATAACACAAAGAGTACTAAGTTATAAGTATTTCAGCTGAAAGGTCCTCACACACACTCTGTCGTTCAGAGTCTGACAAAGTGTGAATTATCTGACGTCAACTGAAAGCTTCAACTTATTTACAAAGAGCTAAAGTTCAGTTGTTTCTCACCCTTACCAATCTACCCATAACCCTTATCTTTAGCCTTACCACAAGTACTCCTCCTACATAGTTTGCTACCCAACTCTCAGCAGACACTTGTAGCAGGTCACAGCTGTGAGATAGAAAAGCTGAAAACTGTAGACACCCGTCAAAATTAAAATACACAGAGCATAGCAAAATACAATAAAATCAATACAGATAGAGGTTAACAGTGTAATGGATACATTTGTCACAACATTCTACCTTAAATTATTTCTTTCTTTATATAAAAACATTTGTATCTGTATCTGTTCTGCTTGGAGTTCATAGCTGCTTAACATTGTAATGGGTCCTTCAGTCTAGTTAGCTGAGGTTACATACAATAACTTTATACTAGGGAGACATGGAGGTAGTACACTGTGCAGCAGTGAGCACAAAGTCTTCACTGATGCATGATACATACATACATACATGATGGCCTCTGTAGTTATGCAATGAGGCCATATACAGCATCGACTTCACCAATTTATGACTATTTATGATTTTACCCCCATTCAGTAAACTTACCATCTCTTCCGAGACTTGTCAGAACATGAAAGAGCAGAAGTTTGTGCAGAGCATGCGTGATGCCAGTAAAACAACGGACTTGTCTTCTTGGTGGTGTCCAGTAGACTGTTTTATAATGTAGCTAGCTTTGTTAGAAAATGCGATAACCATCTATTTTTTTTATTGACCTCTCACCACATCCTTTGTGAAATGGAAGCTTGCAACTTGTGGTATCTTTGCAGTATCTTGTTTATGTTAATTGCAACACCAGCAGCCTAAAACACATATATTATGCAATCAGTATGTAATAAGTTTAACACAGTCTCTCTAAAGAAATGTTTTACTTTTTTTTGTATTTTAGAAACTTAGGCCTACACTATGAAGTGACTATATTTTGGAGCTCATAGCTGCTTTACATTGTAATCGGCCCTTCACTCTGGTTAGCTGAGGTTACTTTATGTCAAGGAGACACTGATGTAGTAAAAAAAGATTTTAATTAAGGTGGAAATGACTGCTTAATTTTTCTGTTAGGTTAATTCATACATTCATTTTTTATTAACGTTTTGAACAAATTGCACCTTAAATAATCTGCCTTTCTGTAATCAATACAGCTCTGCTACATACATCAAATTTACCCTCAAGACAATTTGTGAATGAGTTACTGGAAAAAAAGGACCATTGCATTAACTTGTGTCTTTTGATGAAAGAAAGAGAAAACAATATTTGCAAAATGATTTTTTATTTTGCCTTTGTGTTAAACAGCAAACACTGACAGAGCGACTCAGACACAACTACCCCTCCTCAATATAATGAAGGTATGCTGAAGCAAAGCTTGGTGTAAGACTGTTACATTTAACAATACTTTTGCTCGAGAATGTTGTTGATCCAGGGAAGGTATTTTGATATGTCTGTGTAGACATTGGGGAAGTTTGGGTAGTTACAGTTGTCTGTCATTTTCCGATTGAAAGACACAATACCAACAGCCTTCCCGTCGCACACCAGAGGACCACCAGAATCACCCTGCGAAAGGGAAATATCTTAATATGTTTATTCAAGAGCATTTAAGATGTTTATACGTTTTAGTCTGGAAACCAGTTGACTGATTTTAATTCCATAAACAAACAGAAAACATACCTGACAGAATCCTTTGGTTGTGTTATATCCACCAGCACAGATAACATTATCAGGAAGCTTCTGACCCCATTGCTGCTTACAGACTTGCATGTTAATGGTAGACACATCCACCACTCTCAGGTCATCAACAGATGTACCATGAGATCTTATCATTCCCCATCCAGCTCCCTGGCACTTCTGGTTTTCTTCTGTGCCATAACGAGGAAGCCCAATGAGTTTTACTCCGTTGCCCAGGCTAACTTTATGAGACAGCTAAAGAAAAAATCAGAACCTAGAAATTAGAAACAGTTTGTCTGTCTGAACACAGTCCACTCTTTATCAGACTTCAGTTAAACAGGTTAACACTTATGAATCATTTAAATGAAGCTTATTATTAGCAGTATTGAGTTGAAGTGTATTTTTAGAGTTTTAAATTAAATTGTTGCATTTAGGACATTTTTTTATACTGTTTAACCACGACCTTTTTACATTTCGCCTCATTAGAAAAAAACATTTAAAAACTGCATGTCATCTGGGACAACTGGGCTGAATGAATATATACTTACTTTGAGGAGCATGATGTCATTCTCTAATTCGACTTTGTCATAAGATGGGTGTTTGCACCAGTTTATAATGAATCTTTCGATGCCACGAGCCTTCAGATTGTGGGTGCCAAGAATGACTTTTTCTAAAGCCAATTCACTAGAAAGGGTTTCAAATGAGAGGTTGTCAGTAGATTTTCTCAAACGCTGCTTTGCCAACAACAAAACAAAGCAACAAATGATACATGTGAAGATGACTTGAACAATTCTTTATTTAATTTCTAATTACATCAAACTATTTAACTCACTCGTCACAGTGTGCGGCAGTGAGCACAAATTCTTCACTGATGAGGAATCCTCCACATACATGTTGACCCCTGCTGGTCTGCAGCGACACCATGTACTGCATTGAGTTCTCCGGGGCTTTTTTCCCATTTATGATTTTACCTCCAAGTGCTGCAAAGACAATTAACAATCTAAATTAAGTAACTATCCCATTAAATAGTTGGAGAGTAATAAAAACTCTCATTTAACTTACCATCTCGTCCGAGACTTGTCAGAAGGTGAAAGAGCAGAAGTTTGTGCAGAGCATGCATGATGCCAGCAAGACAACTGACTTGTGTCCTTGGGGGGTGTCAAGAAGGCCCTTTTATATTATAGCTTGTGTGATAATCATCTATTTTTTATGAACCTCTCACCACATCTTTTTTGAAATGAAAGCTGTGGTATCTTTGCAATATCTTGCATATGATAACTGCAGCACCAGCTGCCCAAGAACATTATGCAATCAGTAAGTAATGAGTTTAACACAGTCTGTTAAATGCATTGTTTTACTTTTTTGTATTTAGGAAACTTTCAGTCTCTCCCAACCTAATGGTAGGGGCAATTTTTTGATGCAATAAATGCAGGAAGGTTTATTTTCTTTACTCTTGTTTGTAGATCAGATTCATTCCTCCGGTGTGTCAGTATTATAGTTTTTCTCCTACATTTTTTAGTTATTTTCTATTTTTGGCCGTTTTAATCTCCCCTCATTTTGTTTGTTACTGTTTAGGACTTTCTTCTTAACACGTCATGATTCAGATTTAATCATTAAAGCTGGGTTAGGTAACATTAGAGAAACTAGCTAACTGAAAAAATCTCACAGGCTTCCCTCCAAAGCCACTCCTCCAAAAACACATTTTCATGTACAATGAGTGCATGGATAGAGGGCATGCAGGTAAACAGGTACACAGACAGGTAGACAGGCTGTCCTATCATTTCATGTTGCCCAAATATGGCGGACTCCATGGGAATATCTGTTCCCAGATATAAAGGGCTCATTCTGGTAACACTTTATAATGAGTACACACTATTAAGCATTAGTTAAGCATGAATGAATACTGAATTCATCATTTATAAAGCATATTTCTGACGCAAAATACTCATTAGTATATGGTTTATAAACACAGTTATAAATGTTTTACTCTTCATTAATAAGCTAATCTATATAAATGATGGAGTCAGCATTTCTAAATGAAGTATTACATCACTTACAAACCAGTTATTTAGTATTTGTCAGTGGTTCATAAGATCATTTAGAAAGAAAATGTAAATGATGAACAAACTATTTAGATGTACATGTCTGTATGCACTTACACATCCACTATTCAGACTTGTACTAATGGTTAGTGAGTGTGTTAGTAGATGTTTTATGAAAACTCACAAATTCCAATTACATTGACACAAGTCCTGTCTTCAAGAAAAGTCTAAAAATGATTTAAGATAGATAAAATGAATATACTCAACACATGATAAAATAATACAGGAAAAGGAATTTTACGACACTACAAAAACAAAGTGCACTGATTCCTTCGAATTTGTCTCAGCCATCTCCCACAGAAAGACAAATTCTTGCTACCAATGGTTGCAGTGGTTGCATATGACTACTTGTATTTTTTGGAAATGTCATGAATCAGTCTGCCCCAAGTGCACCCTCACAGTGTTTCTTTGCAAGCCATTCATTCCACTCAATCACTGAAAGGTGGTCAGAAAGCAACCTGTCGGTGAGATTTCCCCTAAGCCTCCAGATATGCTCCTTGTAGGATCTCCAGGACCTCTCAAGATGGTGGGTATGGGCACTAGTTTGGGGATCCACCTGCTGTGGTTGACAGTGTGATGGATGTACCCTAGTGCAGAGAGTATGCGATAGGCACGCCACTCATCACTGATAACTGTAGATCCAAGCCTCACATGACGAGTAAAGAAGGGGACTAGATGTCTTCGAGATCTTCTCTCCACAAGACGTAGAATAGGCTTTCTTCGTCCTTGATGATGCCTCACAGCTAACATCCCAAAGACCCACTTCTTTCTTTTCCACCCACCAGCCATTCTTCCTCTCCCATACTGATGCAGAAACAAAACAACAAACACAGACGTAAACAGATTCACTGTATTAACAATAACTTGTTTGTCTTTATTTGACACTTAATGAAAGTCACAATTACTATAACATACCTTTCTTTTGTGCCGAAAAAGGCTCTCATCGATGACAACAAACTCCCTTCTTCCACCAATCTGCTGGCCTGTACGCCTTCTCATCCTTTCAACTGCTGTGACACAGACCTCCCTTGTTTTTTTTTGCCATTTTAGTGAAAGTGGTTGAACTGGCTGCAGTTGTGTCATCCATCATATCAATCTGTCGTAATCGTAGACCATGATTTTATTATTTTGCCTTTGTGTTAAACAGCAAACACTGACAGAGCGACTCAGACACAACTACCCCTCCTAAATATAATGAAGGTATGCTGAAGCAAAGCTTGGTGTAAGATTGTTACATTTAATAATTCTTTTGCTCGAGAATGTTGTTGATCCAGGGAAGGTATTTTGATATGTCTGTGTAGACATCGGGGAAGTTTGGGTAGCTACATTAGCCTCCCAGATTGAAAGACACAATACCAACAGCCGTCCCGTTGCACACCAGAGGACCACCAGAATCACCCTGTGAAAGGGAAATATCTTAATATGTTTATTCAAGAGAATATAAGATGTTTATACGTTTTAGTCTGGAAACCAGCTGACTGATTTTAATTCCATAAACAAACAGAAAACATACCTGACAGAATCCTTTGGTTGTGTTATATCCACCAGCACAGATAACATTGTCAGGAAGCAGCTGATCCCATTGCTTCTCACAGACTTGCATGTTAATGGTAGACACATCCACCACTCTCAGCTTATCAACAGTTGGACCATTAGATCTTATCATTCCCCATCCAGCTACCTGGCACGTCTGGTTGTAGAAGCACTTCTGAGTTGTACTCTGTTGCCCAGGCTAACTTTATGAGACAGCTAAAGAAAAAATCAGAACCTAGAAATTAGAAACAGTTTGTCTGTCTGAACACAGTCCACTCTTTATCAGACTTCATTAGTAAAGCTGACTTGTCTTCTTAGGGGGGTCAAATAGACTGTTTTATAGTGTAGTTTGTTTTTTTGGGAAGTATGATAATCATTTATTTTAAAATGAACCCCACACCACATCATTGCGAAATGAAAGCTTACATCTTTGTGTTATCTTTGTAATATCATGTTTATTTCATCTGCTGCATTACCAGCTAAAAACACATTACGCAATCATTCGTGTGAGTATGAACTAGTTCACCAGATACTATCTGGTTCATGCAAGACATTTGCCAATACATCAAAATAAAGGTCAAGGCATCTTTACTATACCCAAGGGGGAATTTGTTGTGCAGCAGCAGAACATCACAAACTAAAAAACACAACCTAAATAATACAAACAAAAGTAACAAAAAATTGTAAATGATACAATAAATACATGCTACAAATTTGTTTCACATTTTGCTGTTAAAAATGGCAGCTGGAACAAAGGAGTTTTTATATCTATTTGTTCTGCATTGTGGTAGGCCAAATCTGTGGCCCGAAGGTAGGACTGACTGGGCCTTCTTCAGGGTCCTAGTCTCACACAAACTGTTTAAGTAGTTATGAGAGTTGTGGGTAATTTTGCCACACACTTTAACTACATTCTGCAGTCTGTTTTTATTTTTAAAATTAAAATCTCAAAATACATTTTTAAAATTAAATTAATAACTAACCGTTGAGACCGCTTAGTTATATACGGCATCCAATGCCATCGGGGCCGGGACTTTTACATTCCACTTCATTCATACCAGAAATTTCACACCTCAGATCAACAACTTGATCCAGCCTGTCCTCTCTGTCTACTGAGAAAAGAAGTGTTTCTTTTTACATAACGTATTCTTACAAAGTTGTGGTTTATTAAATCTTAGAAATACTGAGGCAAACAATCAATGTTCAAACTGCCATATGTGTCTAAATGTTTACTCATGAACTGAAAGTTGTGCACTTGTTTAGCAAAGATAAATATTTTGGATGAACGGCAGTTGAAGTCCACATACTCTAAAAAACACAAATATATAAGTGATTAATGAAAATTCTCACAAAGTTATGGTTTATTAAATCTTACAAAGTTTCCCATTTTCAGCAGGTTACATCAGATCTGTGTTAAAAAGATTTCTTAAACTGTGGTTTTGTGTTGTACAACATGCTGCAGATTGTGACTAAATCTGCTCCAACACGTAACTGAGGTTCTCGTTCTTTGATATCAGGTTGGTTTTGTTTCGCTCAGTTTTTTTGATTAACTTATTACTTTTACAGATCTATATTCTATGTTAATGTTAATCTTGCATGTCTCATGTTGTAGATTTATTCTACAGAGTAATAAAATGACGTTAAGAGGACAATATGAACATACAAGTATAAGCACATCGATACAAGAATATAACACAAAGAGTACTAAGTTATAAGTATTTCAGCTGAAAGGTCCTCACACACACTCTGTCGTTCAGAGTCTGACAAAGTGTGAATTATCTGACGTGAACTAAAACCTTCAACTTATTTACAAAGAGCTAAAGTTCAGTTGTTTCTCACCCTTACCAATCTACCCATAACCCTTATCTTTAGCCTTACCACAAGTACTCCTCCTACATAGTTTGCTACCCAACTCTCAGCAGACACTTGTAGCAGGTCACAGCTGTGAGATAGAAAAGCTGAAAACTGTAGACACCCGTCAAAATTAAAATACACAGAGCATAGCAAAATACAATAAAATCAATACAGATAGAGGTTAACAGTGTAATGGATACATTTGTCACAACATTCTACCTTAAATTATTTCTTTCTTTATATAAAAACATTTGTATCTGTATCTGTTCTGCTTGGAGTTCATAGCTGCTTAACATTGTAATGGGTCCTTCAGTCTAGTTAGCTGAGGTTACATACAATAACTTTATACTAGGGAGACATGGAGGTAGTACACTGTGCAGCAGTGAGCACAAAGTCTTCACTGATGCATGATACATACATACATACATGATGGCCTCTGTAGTTATGCAATGAGGCCATATACAGCATCGACTTCACCAATTTATGACTATTTATGATTTTACCCCCATTCAGTAAACTTACCATCTCTTCCGAGACTTGTCAGAACATGAAAGAGCAGAAGTTTGTGCAGAGCATGCGTGATGCCAGTAAAACAACGGACTTGTCTTCTTGGTGGTGTCCAGTAGACTGTTTTATAATGTAGCTAGCTTTGTTAGAAAATGCGATAACCATCTATTTTTTTTATTGACCTCTCACCACATCCTTTGTGAAATGGAAGCTTGCAACTTGTGGTATCTTTGCAGTATCTTGTTTATGTTAATTGCAACACCAGCAGCCTAAAACACATATATTATGCAATCAGTATGTAATGAGTTTAACACAGTCTCTCTAAAGAAATGTTTTACTTTTTTTTGTATTTTAGAAACTTAGGCCTACACTATGAAGTGACTATATTTTGGAGCTCATAGCTGCTTTACATTGTAATCGGCCCTTCACTCTGGTTAGCTGAGGTTACTTTATGTCAAGGAGACACTGATGTAGTAAAAAAAGATTTTAATTAAGGTGGAAATGACTGCTTAATTTTTCTGTTAGGTTAATTCATACATTCATTTTTTATTAACGTTTTGAACAAATTGCACCTTAAATAATCTGCCTTTCTGTAATCAATACAGCTCTGCTACATACATCAAATTTACCCTCAAGACAATTTGTGAATGAGTTACTGGAAAAAAAGGACCATTGCATTAACTTGTGTCTTTTGATGAAAGAAAGAGAAAACAATATTTGCAAAATGATTTTTTATTTTGCCTTTGTGTTAAACAGCAAACACTGACAGAGCGACTCAGACACAACTACCCCTCCTCAATATAATGAAGGTATGCTGAAGCAAAGCTTGGTGTAAGACTGTTACATTTAACAATACTTTTGCTCGAGAATGTTGTTGATCCAGGGAAGGTATTTTGATATGTCTGTGTAGACATTGGGGAAGTTTGGGTAGTTACAGTTGTCTGTCATTTTCCGATTGAAAGACACAATACCAACAGCCTTCCCGTCGCACACCAGAGGACCACCAGAATCACCCTGCGAAAGGGAAATATCTTAATATGTTTATTCAAGAGTATTTAAGATGTTTATACGTTTTAGTCTGGAAACCAGTTGACTGATTTTAATTCCATAAACAAACAGAAAACATACCTGACAGAATCCTTTGGTTGTGTTATATCCACCAGCACAGATAACATTGTCAGGAAGCTTCTGACCCCATTGCTGCTTACAGACTTGCATGTTAATGGTAGACACATCCACCACTCTCAGGTCATCAACAGATGTACCATGAGATCTTATCATTCCCCATCCAGCTCCCTGGCACTTCTGGTTTTCTTCTGTGCCATAACGAGGAAGCCCAATGAGTTTTACTCCGTTGCCCAGGCTAACTTTATGAGACAGCTAAAGAAAAAATCAGAACCTAGAAATTAGAAACAGTTTGTCTGTCTGAACACAGTCCACTCTTTATCAGACTTCAGTTAAACAGGTTAACACTTATGAATCATTTAAATGAAGCTTATTATTAGCAGTATTGAGTTGAAGTGTATTTTTAGAGTTTTAAATTAAATTGTTGCATTTAGGACATTTTTTTATACTGTTTAACCACGACCTTTTTACATTTCGCCTCATTAGAAAAAAACATTTAAAAACTGCATGTCATCTGGGACAACTGGGCTGAATGAATATATACTTACTTTGAGGAGCATGATGTCATTCTCTAATTCGACTTTGTCATAAGATGGGTGTTTGCACCAGTTTATAATGAATCTTTCGATGCCACGAGCCTTCAGATTGTGGGTGCCAAGAATGACTTTTTCTAAAGCCAATTCACTAGAAAGGGTTTCAAATGAGAGGTTGTCAGTAGATTTTCTCAAACGCTGCTTTGCCAACAACAAAACAAAGCAACAAATGATACATGTGAAGATGACTTGAACAATTCTTTATTTAATTTCTAATTACATCAAACTATTTAACTCACTCGTCACAGTGTGCGGCAGTGAGCACAAATTCTTCACTGATGAGGAATCCTCCACATACATGTTGACCCCTGCTGGTCTGCAGCGACACCATGTACTGCATTGAGTTCTCCGGGGCTTTTTTCCCATTTATGATTTTACCTCCAAGTGCTGCAAAGACAATTAACAATCTAAATTAAGTAACTATCCCATTAAATAGTTGGAGAGTAATAAAAACTCTCATTTAACTTACCATCTCGTCCGAGACTTGTCAGAAGGTGAAAGAGCAGAAGTTTGTGCAGAGCATGCATGATGCCAGCAAGACAACTGACTTGTGTCCTTGGGGGTGTCAAGAAGGCCCTTTTATATTATAGCTTGTGTGATAATCATCTATTTTTTATGAACCTCTCACCACATCTTTTTTGAAATGAAAGCTGTGGTATCTTTGCAATATCTTGCATATGATAACTGCAGCACCAGCTGCCCAAGAACATTATGCAATCAGTATGTAATGAGTTTAACACAGTCTGTTAAATGCATTGTTTTACTTTTTTGTATTTAGGAAACTTTCAGTCTCTCCCAACCTAATGGTAGGGGCAATTTTTTGATGCAATAAATGCAGGAAGGTTTATTTTCTTTACTCTTGTTTGTAGATCAGATTCATTCCTCCGGTGTGTCAGTATTCTAGTTTTTCTCCTACATTTTTTAGTTATTTTTTATTTTTGACTGTTTTAATCTCCCCTCATTTTGTTTGTTACTGTTTAGGACTTTCTTCTTAACACGTCATGATTCAGATTTAATCATTAAAGCTGGGGTAGGTAACATTAGAGAAACTAGCTAACTGAAAAAATCTCACAGGCTTCCCTCCAAAGCCACTCCTCCAAAAACACATTTTCATGTACAATGAGTGCATGGATAGAGGGCATGCAGGTAAACAGGTACACAGACAGGTAGACAGGCTGTCCTATCATTTCATGTTGCCCAAATATGGCGGACTCCATGGGAATATCTGTTCCCAGATATAAAGGGCTCATTCTGGTAACACTTTATAATGAGTACACACTATTAAGCATTAGTTAAGCATGAATGAATACTGAATTCATCATTTATAAAGCATGTTTCTGACGCAAAATACTCATTAGTATATGGTTTATAAACACAGTTATAAATGTTTTACTCTTCATTAATAAGCTAATCTATATAAATGATGGAGTCAGCATTTCTAAATGAAGTATTACATCACTTACAAACCAGTTATTTAGTATTTGTCAGTGGTTCATAAGATCATTTAGAAAGAAAATGTAAATGATGAACAAACTATTTAGATGTACATGTCTGTATGCACTTACACATCCACTATTCAGACTTGTACTAATGGTTAGTGAGTGTGTTAGTAGATGTTTTATGAAAACTCACAAATTCCAATTACATTGACACAAGTCCTGTCTTCAAGAAAAGTCTAAAAATGATTTAAGATAGATAAAATGAATATACTCAACACATGATAAAATAATACAGGAAAAGGAATTTTACGACACTACAAAAACAAAGTGCACTGATTCCTTCGAATTTGTCTCAGCCATCTCCCACAGAAAGACAAATTCTTGCTACCAATGGTTGCAGTGGTTGCATATGACTACTTGTCTTTTTTGGAAATGTCATGAATCAGTCTGCCCCAAGTGCACCCTCACAGTGTTTCTTTGCAAGCCATTCATTCCACTCAATCACTGAAAGGTGGTCAGAAAGCAAACTGTCGGTGAGATTTCCCCTAAGCCTCCAGATCTGCTCCTTGTAGGATCTCCAGGACCTCTCAAGATGGTGGGTATGGGCACTAGTTTGGGGATCCACCTGCTGTGGTTGACAGTGTGATGGATGTACCCTAGTGCAGAGAGTATGCGATAGGCACGCCACTCATCACTGATAACTGTAGATCCAAGCCTCACATGACGAGTAAAGAAGGGGACTAGATGTCTTCGAGATCTTCTCTCCACAAGACGTAGAATAGGCTTTCTTCGTCCTTGATGATGCCTCACAGCTAACATCCCAAAGACCCACTTCTTTCTTTTCCACCCACCAGCCATTCTTCCTCTCCCATACTGATGCAGAAACAAAACAACAAACACAGACGTAAACAGATTCACTGTATTAACAATAACTTGTTTGTCTTTATTTGACACTTAATGAAAGTCACAATTACTATAACATACCTTTCTTTTGTGCCGAAAAAGGCTCTCATCGATGACAACAAACTCCCTTCTTCCACCAATCTGCTGGCCTGTACGCCTTCTCATCCTTTCAACTGCTGTGACACAGACCTCCCTTGTTTTTTTTTGCCATTTTAGTGAAAGTGGTTGAACTGGCTGCAGTTGTGTCATCCATCATATCAATCTGTCGTAATCGTAGACCATGATTTTATTATTTTGCCTTTGTGTTAAACAGCAAACACTGACAGAGCGACTCAGACACAACTACCCCTCCTAAATATAATGAAGGTATGCTGAAGCAAAGCTTGGTGTAAGATTGTTACATTTAATAATTCTTTTGCTCGAGAATGTTGTTGATCCAGGGAAGGTATTTTGATATGTCTGTGTAGACATCGGGGAAGTTTGGGTAGCTACATTAGCCTCCCAGATTGAAAGACACAATACCAACAGCCGTCCCGTTGCACACCAGAGGACCACCAGAATCACCCTGTGAAAGGGAAATATCTTAATATGTTTATTCAAGAGAATATAAGATGTTTATACGTTTTAGTCTGGAAACCAGCTGACTGATTTTAATTCCATAAACAAACAGAAAACATACCTGACAGAATCCTTTGGTTGTGTTATATCCACCAGCACAGATAACATTGTCAGGAAGCAGCTGATCCCATTGCTTCTCACAGACTTGCATGTTAATGGTAGACACATCCACCACTCTCAGCTTATCAACAGTTGGACCATTAGATCTTATCATTCCCCATCCAGCTACCTGGCACGTCTGGTTGTAGAAGCACTTCTGAGTTGTACTCTGTTGCCCAGGCTAACTTTATGAGACAGCTAAAGAAAAAATCAGAACCTAGAAATTAGAAACAGTTTGTCTGTCTGAACACAGTCCACTCTTTATCAGACTTCATTAGTAAAACTGACTTGTCTTCTTAGGGGGATCAAATAGACTGTTTTATAGTGTAGTTTGTTTTTTTGAGAAGTGTGATAATCATTTATTTTAAAATGAACCCCACACCACATCATTGCGAAATGAAAGCTTACATCTTTGTGTTATCTTTGTAATATCATGTTTATTTCATCTGCTGCATTACCAGCTAAAAACACATTACGCAATCATTCGTGTGAGTAGATAAAGTAGTTCACCAGATACTATCTGGTTCATGCAAGACATTTGCCAATACATCAAAATAAAGGTCAAGGCATCTTTACTATACCCAAGGGGGAATTTGTTGTGCAGCAGCAGAACATCACAAACTAAAAAACACAACCTAAATAATACAAACAAAAGTAACAAAAAATTGTAAATGATACAATAAATACATGCTACAAATTTGTTTCACATTTTGCTGTTAAAAATGGCAGCTGGAACAAAGGAGTTTTTATATCTATTTGTTCTGCATTGTGGTAGTCCAAATCTGTGGCCCGAAGGTAGGACTGACTGGGCCTTCTTCAGGTCCTAGTCTCACACAAACTGTTTAAATAGTTATGAGAGTTGTGGGTAATTTTGCCACACACTTTAACTACATTCTGCAGTCTGTTTTCATTTTTAAAATTAAAATCTCAAAATAAATTTTTAAAATTAAATTAATAACTAACCGTTGAGACCGCTTAGTTATACACGGCATCCAATGCCATCGGGGCCGGGACTTTTACATTCCACTTCATTCATACCAGAAATTTCACACCTCAGATCAACAACTTGATCCAGCCTGTCCTCTCTGTCTACTGAGAAAAGAAGTGTTTCTTTTTACATAACGTATTCTTACAAAGTTGTGGTTTATTAAATCTTAGAAATACTGAGGCAAACAATCAATGTTCAAACTGCCATATGTGTCTAAATGTTTACTCATGAACTGAAAGTTGTGCACTTGTTTAGCAAAGATAAATATTTTGGATGAACGGCAGTTGAAGTCCACATACTCTAAAAAACACAAATATATAAGTGATTAATGAAAATTCTCACAAAGTTATGGTTTATTAAATCTTACAAAGTTTCCCATTTTCAGCAGGTTACATCAGATCTGTGTTAAAAAGATTTCTTAAACTGTGGTTTTGTGTTGTACAACATGCTGCAGATTCTGACTAAATCTGCTCTAACACGTAACTGAGGTTCTCGTTCTTTGATATCAGGTTGGTTTTGTTTCGCTCAGTTTTTTTGATTCACTTATTACTTTTACAGATCTATATTCTATGTTAATGTTAATCTTGCATGTCTCATGTTGTAGATTTATTCTACAGAGTAATAAAATGACGTTAAGAGGACAATATGAACATACAAGTATAAGCACATCGATACAAGAATATAACACAAAGAGTACTAAGTTATAAGTATTTCAGCTGAAAGGTCCTCACACACACTCTGTAGTTCAGAGTATGACAAAGTGTGAATTATCTGCTGTCAACTGAAACCTTCAACTTATTTACAAGGAGCTAAAGTTCAGTTGTTTCTCACCCTTACCAATCTACCCATAACCCTTATCTTTAGCCTTACCACAAGTACGCCTCCTACATAGTTTCCTACCCAACCCTCAGCAGACACTTGTAGCAGGTCACAGCTGTGACATAGAAAAGCTGCAAACTGTAGACACCCGTCAAAATTAAAATACACAGAGCATAGCAAAATACAATAAAATCAATACAGATAGAGGTTAACAGTGTAATCGATACATTTGTCACAACATTCTACCTTAAATTATTTCTTTCTTTATATAAAAACATTTGTATCTGTATCTGTTCTGCTTGGAGTTCATAGCTGCTTAACATTGTAATGGGTCCTTCAGTCTAGTTAGCTGAGGTTACATACAATAGCTTTATACTAGGGAGACATGGAGGTAGTACACTGTGCAGCAGTGAGCACAAAGTCTTCACTGATGCATGATACATACACACATACATGATGGCCTCTGTAGTTATGCAATGAGGCCACATACAGCATCGACTTCACCGATTTATGTTAGCTGAGGTTACTTTATGTCAAGGAGACATTGGTGTAGTAAAAAAATATTATAATTAAGGTGGAAATGACTGTGCTTAATTTTTCTGTTAGGTTAATTCATACATTCATTTCTTATTAACGTCTTGAACAAATTGCACCTTAAATAATCTGCCTTTCTGTAATCAATACAGCTCTGCTACATACATCAAATTTACCCTCAAGACAATTTGTGAATGAGTTACTGGAAAAAAAAGACCATTGCATTAACTTATGTCTTTTGATGAAAGAAAGAGAAAACAATATTTGCAACATGATTTTTTATTTTGCCTTTGTGTTAAACAGCAAACACTGACAGAGCGACTCAGACACAACTACCCCTCCTCAATATAATGAAGGCATGCTGAAGCAAAGCTTGGTGTAAGATTGTTACATTTAACAATTCTTTTGCTTGAGAATGTTGTTGATCCAGGGAAGGTATTTTGATATGTCTGTGTAGACATTCGGGAATTTTGGGTAGCTACAGTAGCCTCCCGAATTAAAAGACACAATACCAACAGCCTTCCGGTCGCACACCAGAGGACCACCAGAATCACCCTGTGAAAGGGAAATATCTTAATATGTTTAATCAAGAGAATTTAAGATGTTTATACGTTTTAGTCTGGAAACCATCTGACTGATTTTAATTCCATAAACAAACAGAAAACATACCTGACAGAATCCTTTGTCTGTGTTATATCCACCAGCACAGATAACATTGTCAGGAAGAGTCTGACCCCATTGCTGCTTACAGACTTGCATGTTAATGGTAGACACATCCACCACTCTCAGCTTATCAACAGCTGGACCATGAGATCTTATCATTCCCCATCCAGCTCCCTGGCACTTCTGGTTTTCTTCTGTGCCATAACGAGGAAGCCCGATGAGTTGTACTCCGTTGCCCAGGCTAACTTTACGAGACAGCTAAAGAAAAAAACAGAACCTAGAAATTAGAAACAGTTTGTCTGTCTGAACACAGTCCACTCTTTATCAGACTTCAGTTAAACAAGTCAATGCTTATGAATCATTTAAATGAAGCTTATTATTAGCAGTATTACAATTGAGCGTCCGCTGCCTTGAATGATTATGAAAGTGTATTTTTAGAGTTTTAAATTAAATTGTTGCATTTAGGACATTTTTTTATACTGTTTAACCACCAATTTTTACATTTCGCCTCATTAGAAAAAAACATTTAAAAACTGCATGTCATCTGGGACAACTGGGCTGAATGAATATATACTTACTTTGAGGAGCATGATGTCGTTCTCTAATTTGACATTGTCATAAGATTGGTGTTTGCACCAGTTCACAATGGATCTTTCGATGCCACGAACCTTCAGATTGTGGGTGCCAAGAACGACCTTCGCTACACTCCTGCACCTGGAAAAGGTTTCAAATGAGAGGTTGTCAGTAGATTTTCTCAAACGCTGCTTTGCCAACAACAAAATAAAGCAACAAATGATACATGTGAAGATGACTTGAACAATTCTTTATTTAATTTCTAATTACATCAAACAATTTAACTCACTCGTCACAGTGTGCGGCAGTGAGCACATTCATGTTCACCTCTGCTGTTCTGCAGCGACACCATGCATCATGTTCTCCGGGGCTTTTTTTCCATTTATGATTTTACCCCCAAGTGCTGCAAATATAAGTAAAAATCTAAATTAAGTAACTATGCCATTAAAAGGTTGGAGAGTAATTAAGACATTCAGTTAACTTACCATCTCGTCCAAGACTTCAGAAGGTGAAAGAGCAGAAGTTTGTGCAGAGCATGCATGATGCCAGCAGTAAAACTGACTTATCTTCTTCGGGGGGTCAAATAGACTGTTTTATGGTGTAGTTTGTTTTTTTTGCAAAATGTCATAATCATCTATTTTAAAATGAACCCCCCACCACATCCTTGCGAAATGAAAGCTTACATCTTTGTGTTATCTTTGTAATATCATTTTTATTTCATTCTTGTGAGTAGATAAACTAGTTCATTAGCACTCACCAGATACTATCTGGTTCATGCAAGAAATTTGCCAATACATCAAAAAAAAGGTCAAGGTATCTTTATACCCAAGGGGGAATTTGTTGTGCAGCAGCAGAACATCACAAACTAAAAAACACAACATAAATAATACAAACAAAAGTAACAAACACACAGTAAATGATACAATAAATACATGCTACAAATTTGTTTCACATTTTGCTGTTAAAAATGGCAGCTGGAACAAAGGAGTTTTTATATCTATTTGTTCTGCATTGTGGTAGGCCAAATCTGTGGCCTGAAGGTAGGACTGACTGGGCCTTCTTCAGGGTCCTACCCACACGGAACCTATATAAACATATAAATTTTAATATAGGTTTTGATATAGGTTTCGAATATATGCGACATATATAAAATTGGCCGTTTTCATATATTATATGTACATATAAGCACATATATGTGCGTTCATGTACATATAATATATGCGGCATATATATTCTCATAAATGCGCATATATGATGTATATATGCAGCATATATGTGGCATATATATGCATATATGCTATATATATATATGCTATATATATATTATCATATATGCGTATATATGATGTATATATGCAGCATATATGTGGCATATATACGCATATATGCTATAAATATGCAGCATATATATTCTCATATATGTGCATATATGATGTATATATGCGGCATATATGCACATATATTCTGCATATAGGTTTCATATATGCGCACATATCCTCATATAGGTTCTTTCCGTGTGGGCTAGGGCTTATCTGTTGCGGGGAAAGAAGTCAGCAGTGCGAATTTGAAAGATGTGCAAGCCTCCTTTCCGACGAAACAGGGGTAACGGGATCTGACAGTCACATTCCAAGCCATCAGGATGCGTTCCCCCTGGCTTAAACGGTCAAATTTAATGATATCAGCCTGAAAATCACAGGGCTTATCTGTTGCAGGGAAAGAAATCAGCACTGCGAATTTAAAAGATGTGCAAGCCTCCTTTCCGACGAAACAGGGGTAACGGTATCTGACAGTCACATTCGAAGCCATCAGGATGCGTTCCCCCTGTCTTAAACGGTCAAATTTAATCGTATCAGCCTGAAAATCACAGGGCTTATCTGTTGCGGGGAAAGAAGTCGGCAGTGCGAATTTGAAAGATGTGCGAGCCTCCTTTCCCGCGAAACAGGGGGAACGGGATCTGACAGTCACATTCCAAGCCATCAGGATGTGTTCCCCCTGTCTTAAACCGTCAAATTTAATCATATCAGCCTGAAAATCACAGGGCTTATCTGTTGCAGGGAAAGAAGACAGCACTACGAATTTCAAAGATGTGCAAGCCTCCTTTCCCACGAAACAGGGGGAACGGGATCTGACAGTCACATTCGAAGCCATCAGGATGCGTTCCCCCTGTGTTAAACGGTCAAATTTAATCGTATCAGCCTGAAAATCACAGGGCTTATCTGTTGCGGGAAAAGAAGTTGGCAGTGCGAATTTGAAAGATGTGCGAGCCTCCTTTCCCGCGAAACAGGGGGAACGGGATCTGACAGTCACGTTCCAAGCCATCAGGATGCGTTCCCCCTGTGTTAAACGGTCAAATTTAATGATATCAGCCTGCAAATCACAGGGCTTATCTGTTCCAGGAAAAGAAATCAGCACTGCGAATTTAAAAGATGTGCAAGCCTCCTTTCCGACGAAACAGGGGGAACGGGATCTGACAGTCACATTTGAAGCCATCAGGATGCGTTCCCCCTGTGTTAAACGGTCAAATTTAATGATATCAGCCTGAAAATCACAGGGCTTATCTGTTGCGGGGAAAGAAGTCAGCAGTCCAAACTTGAAAGATGTGCGAGCCTCCTTTCCTGTGAAACAGGGGGAACGGGATCTGACAGTCACATTCGAAGCCATCAGGATGCGTTCCCCCTGTGTTAAACGGTCAAATTTAATGATATCAGCCTGAAAATCACAGGGCTTATCTGTTGCGGGGAAAGAAGTCAGCAGTGCGAATTTGAAAGATGTGCAAGCCTCCTTTCCGACGAAACAGGGGTAACGGGATCTGACAGTCACATGTCTTAAACCGTCCGTAGCGCCACATTATGTAATAACGCCCCATTATGTAATAATGTAATAAATTTTCACTTCATTATGTATTAACGCCGTATTTTGTAATAATCTGCCACATTTTGTAATAAAATTCTTGAACGCAATATGTAATTAACTTTGCCGCATTTTGTAATTAGTTGTTACATATTGCATCAGTAATTACAAAATGCGGGTGTTGCACTTTTTTTTATCAAGAAAATGTAATAATTTGGTGTATTATGTAATAAACCACCAAAATGGATGTCTTAATTAGAAAACAAACATTATACCATCAGAACGACATTGACTTGAAGCATACCAGCATGAGTCGTAAATAAGAATTAATTTTAAAAACTAGTAGGATGTTTCATTGGTCAAATCTAAATCATCATCTATACAGTATGTGCTGAATGTAACCATCAGAATATAACTTTTTATTCATCTGATTAACCGGCTTTATCGAGGCTGGTGTTGTGGAATTTTCCGACTCCCCCTCAGAATCTGACTCCCCTCCTTTTTTCCTCTCTGTTACCACTAGTTACAAATAACTTCATACATAAGTAGCAGAGGTCACAATATGCCAGCAGAGTGAAAATGGTTGGTGTTACATCTTGCAATTTTGATACAAGAGGGGAGTCAGATTGTGACAGATGTAAATTGTGACCCGAAAAAATGTGACTCCCCTCCTTTTTTCCTCTCTGTTACCACTAGCTACAAATACCTTTACACAGTAGTATCAGAGGTCACAATATGCCAGCAGAGTGTAAAATGGTTGGTGTTACATCTTGCATTTTTGATATAAGAGGGGAGTCAGATTGTGACAGATGTAAATTGTGACCCGAAAAAATCTGACTCCCCTCCTTTTTTCCTCTGTTACCACTAGTTACAAATAACTTTATACATAAGTAGCAGAGGTCACAATATGCCAGCAGATTGAAAATGGTTGGTGTTACTTATTGTACAGACAGACAGATAGACAGACCATCTTTATTGTCCCGCATGGAATTTGTTTTCAAAAGCCAGTGCATATACAATAACCACACCAGGCTACACAGAATATACATAAACCCATAACATTTCATTCCCCGCCTGTCATAGCACACGTAGGCTATCACTTGTGCAGTGCATGTATTTTATTATTATTATTATTTTTCTTTTTTATTGTTATATATTTTTTTTTGATCAAGGTTTTTTATTTAGTTTTACAAGTTATAGTTTACCATTTAACATAAATCCCCCCCCAAATACCAGACATATAGAGTTCACAGTGTGAAATACATAGTTCAATATACAGAACTCACATAGCCAGATAACAAAAAAAGTAAAAATAATATCAGTCTTCTAGCTAGGAGAGAGCAGAAAGCCACCATTATTCTTTCCCACATCTCTAGATGGGAGTCTATCTGAGTTACCCCAAAAAGCGCAATGAATGGAGACGGTGCAAGCCTTTTCGCAAAGACCTTAGAAAAGGTCTCAAAGATGGGCTGCCAGAAAGCGCAAAGCTTTGGACATGTCCAGAACATGTGTAGGAGAGTGGCTGGATCTCGCCCGCATCTATCACAAGTGGGGTCTATATCAGCATTGATCTTAGATAGTTTAACTTTAGATCAGTGCAGACGATGTACAATTTTAAACTGAATGACAGCATGTCTAAGACAGATGGAAGATGAAAAAATTCCCTGCATTATTTTGTGCCAGGTGTCGTCTGTGATTTGCTCATTTAAATCTGTCTCCCATTTATTTTTGAGGAGGTCCAAAGGCATCAAGTTATGAGAATATAGTGTTTCGTATATTGTGCTAATAGTTCGTTTTCTGACTAGTTTACAATCAAAAATTGAATCCAAGAGGCCAGTTGGAGGACGCAAGGGAGAACATTTAAAGTTTGAGAATACAAAATTCCGAAGTTGCAGGTATCGAAAAAAATGTGATTTGGGAATGTGATATTTTTGTACCAACTGTTCAAAGGAGGCAAAGCTGCCGTCAATATACAGATCAGACAGTGATACCATACCTCTTCTGGACCACATATCGAAGACTCCATCCATTAATGATGGGACAAACATATGATTCAGTGCAATTGGGGCAGCCTGAGAAAGATCTGTAAGTGCAAAGGATCTTCTAAATTGGTTCCAGATCTTGATTGAGTGCAAAACAACAGGGTTAGAGGTAAAGTTAGACATGGGCTGTGTAAAAGGCAACTTAGAACACAGTAAGGCTTTTAAAGAAGTGGAATTTACAGATGCCCCCTCCAGATTTAGCCATTCAGTGTCAGTGTTATCGTTATCGTTATCCATCCAATATAACAGTACTCGAATGTTAACCGCCCAATAGTAATACAAGAAATTAGGGAGTGCCCTTCCTCCCATTGAACGGGGTCTCTGAAGTACACTTCTTTTTATCCAGGGCGGTTTTTTTGTTCCAAATGAAACTTGATATCTGATTATTTAATTTCGTAAAAAAGGACTTAGTTAAAAAGATGGGAAGGCACTGAAAAATATATAAAAACTTGGGCAGTATATTTATTTTTACTGTATTAATTCTTCCACCCAGAGAGAGAGGCAGGGGATCCCATCGTTCGATATCCTGATTTAAGTTTGATAACAGGGGCTGATAGTTAACAGCATAAAGATCTTTATGTTTATCTGTAATCCATATGCCAAGGTATTTGAATTGTTTATTGTTATTTTTTAAAACTAATTCATATTTAAGACTCATGCTGGTATGCTTCAAGTCAATGTCGTTCTGATGGTATAATGTTTTTTTCTAATTAAGACATCCATTTTGGTGGTTTATTACATAATGCACCAAATTATTACATTTTCTTGATTAAAACAAGTGCAACACTCGCATTTTGTAATTACTGATGCAATATGTAACAACTTATTACAAAATGCGGCAAAGTTTATTACATATTGTGTTCAAGAATCTTATTACAAAATGTGGCAGATTATTACAAAATGCGGCGTTATTACATAATGAAGTGAAAATTTATTACATTATTACATAATGTGGCGCTACATCCCCTCTTTTACCATGTCTGTTCACTCGTCGCTGTTTCCAGAGCGCTGTGTCAGAGCTTCATTATTGAATCCGTTCCGCTTGTTTATTGATATAAAACCTGAATCAACGAAACTCCAGTCCATGTTTTCACTGATACGGGCACCTTTTTGCATACCGCGTGAATGCACACACACACAGTGCTGCTGATGCGCCACCGACAGCGGGAGGCGATTGACCTGTTGTTTACAGTGGTACAGCAGTCACTGACGATGTGAGTTATGGTCATAGTCATATGAAATGAATGTGTACATGTGACTTACCTTTTCTGATAGTAATGTGTAGCTCCCGGTGTTTATTTACACTCGTTAAAGGTCCGTTCTCACCCGTTAGCATGATCGCGAATTAGCATCTATAAGCTAACTGAGTTTGAATGAGTTTAGTATGACTGTTAGTCTTCATATTTACTTTTGGTTTACATGTGTGTGTTACATAATTAAAGTTAAAGCTAAATTCATGAATATTAATTGACTGACATTGAGATAAACGTATTTCATTTACAGTGAAGTGGTTGTTTAGCCTACTGTATTCAGTTGCATATGTCTAAGGTAGTACACAGTGATAATTCAGTCCTTTATTTCTTTTGTGTATTTGCAGAAACTGCATTGTATTGTACCAGAACGAATTGCTGCACAGTTCTACAGTAAACATCATAGACTCCATTGATGTCTCATGTGCTTTCTGACCGAAGTGCTGCAGTGGTCAATTAGGTTGAAATCAGCATCAGAGGTCGCACTCCTCAACACTGTCACAACATAATGTTAAGGTCATTGTTAACTTACTGAAACTAAATGTCTATTTTTTAACCTTAATGTTTTTGTGACAAAGTCACAGAAACTTAAAATGTCAGTGATAAAATCGTTCAGTTAACTAACTGTTAAGACGCACTAATGCTACGTTTTACAAATAGTTATCAGTTTTACAAATTCCAGTGTAGATTGATGGTGAAATGTAGGCTAAATAAGTTACCAATATGTGAATTTATGGAGATATAAATAAGTAGGTTATAAAATGATAAAATATGTATTAAACCTATGTTGCAAGGTAAATACAAATGTTTTGAGAGATATTGATCACTGTGAGTGAAGAAGGGCTCCCCCTCCTTACAAAAGCCAATTTAACCACTGGTTGTGGGTAATTTTGCCACACACTTTAACTACATTCTGCAGTCTGTTGTTTTCATTTTTAAAATTAAAATCTCAAAATCAATTTTTAAAATTAAATTAATAACTAACCGTTGAGACCGCTTAGTTATATACGGTTAGTTATACACGGCATCCAATGCCATCGGGGCCGGGACTTTTACATTCCACTTCATTCATACCAGAAATTTCACACCTCAGATCAACAACTTGATCCAGCCTGTCCTCTCTGTCTACTGAGAAAAGAAGTGTTTCTTTTTACATAACGTATTCTTACAAAGTTGTGGTTTATTAAATCTTAGAAATACTGAGGCAAACAATCAATGTTCAAACTGCCATATGTGTCTAAATGTTTACTCATGAACTGAAAGTTGTGCACTTGTTTAGCAAAGATAAATATTTTGGATGAAGGCAGTTAAAGTCCACATACTCTAAAAAACACAAATATATAAGTGATTAATGAAAATTCTCACAAAGTTATGGTTTATTAAATCTTACAAAGTTTCCCATTTTCAGCAGGTTACATCAGTTCTGTGTTAAAAAGATTTCTTAAACTGTGGTTTTGTGTTGTACAACATGCTGCAGATTCTGACTAAATCTGCTCTAACACGTAACTGAGGTTCTCGTTCTTTGATATCAGGTTGGTTTTATTTCGCTCAGTTTTTTTGATTAACTTATTACTTTTACAGATCTATATTCTATGTTAATTTTAATCTTGCATGTCTCTACAAACATACTAACAAACCACAAATCAAATAAACCAAAATCATACCACAGTTTCAATGTCTTCAAGTGATAAAAATGAACTGTTTACACCTGGTATTAACTTGCATCTTGGGTAAAGAGGTCAGCTCTAAATAATACATTATGCAATCAGTATGTAATGAGTTTAACACAGTCTCTCTAAAGAAATGTTTTACTTTTTTGTATTTTGGAAACTTAGGCCTACACTATGAAGTGATTATATTTTGGAGCTCAGATCTGCTTTACATTGTAATGGGCCCTTCACTCTGGTTAGCTGAGGTTACTTTATGTCAAGGAGACATTGATGTAGCAAAAAAAGATTTTAATTAAGGTGGAAATGACTGTGCTTAATTTTTCTGTCAGGTTAATTCATACATTCATTTTTTATTAACGTTTTGAACAAATTGCACCTTAACCCTTAAGTGTTCTTGGGGATATTTCCAGCCATCCTGTTGTATATTTTTTAAGCCATTTTGGGTGTGTTGAATGAATATAGTTCAAATTTGCAAGAAAAAAAAAAAATTGAAATCTCAATACTTTAATTAAGCCTAAAATGGCTATGCGATCAAAATCCAACCTTAAGTGTTCCTAGCGCCAAAACCTGCCCCATTGAAACCCATTAAAACCACTTTTTTTGATCCCACGTTTATCCTAACATAAATTCATGCATTCCCTGATGTTAAGGTTTCATTTTGGACTACTGGCTATATTTTTGTAATTTTCCTACTTGTCCACCAGATGGCGCCATTTCCCCCCCGTTCAAAGCATGCAGCACTTCCTACTGTTTTCGGCCAGGGAAGGGTTACATGGGCCACATGTGGAGACTGACTGCCAGACTGACGTGTTTAAAGTCGAAAAAAACATTATGTATATACTATTTTACTAGCAGTTTATGGCAAAAGGCCACGTTTTAGCTTAGTATGTTTTTTTTGTTTTTTGGATAAAATTATTGGCATATGAAGGGTTAATAACCAAAAATAATAATAATAATTTTTTGATATGTATATTTCAGGCTGAAGTACTTCTAAAAGACTGACGTGTTTAAAGTCGATAAATATCAATACATACTATTTTTATAGCAGTTTATGGGAAAAGGCAACGTTTTGTTTTTAGGAACAAATAAGGCAGTTTTTTTTTTTTAAATCTGACACTGCAAAAAAAATAACAATGCATTAAAATCAATGTTGCTGTCAATCATTGACCCATCTCAGGGCCTAATAACAATAATTAGCAAATAGTCATTGAAATGTATTTTATGGAAATTATTTTATCTTTTTTATTTTTTGGATAGAAAACAGCGGAATTATGTAAAATTATTGGCATATAAAGGGTTAATACCCCCCCCCCCCCAAAAAGAAGATTTTTTTTTATATATATATTTCAGGCTGAAGTAGTTCTAAAAGACTGACATGTTTAAAGTTGAAAAAAATATTAATATATACTATTTTTATAGCAGTTTAAGGGAAGAAATCACGTTTTGGCTTTACGAACACCTACGAACTAAATAAGTTAAGAAAACTTAAGGGTTAAATAATCTGCCTTTCTGTAATCAATACAGCTCTGCTACATACATCAAATTTACCCTCAAGACAATTTGTGAATGAGTTACTGGAAAAAATATACCATTGCATTAACTTGTGTCTTTTGATGAAAGAAAGAGAAAACAATATTTGCAACATGATTTTTTATTTTGCCTTTGTGTTAAACAGCAAACACTGACAGAGCGACTCAGACACAACTACCCCTCCTCAATATAATGAAGGCATGCTGAAGCAAAGCTTGGTGTAAGATTGTTACATTTAACAATTCTTTTGCTCGAGAATGTTGTTGATCCAGGGAAGGTATTTTGATATGTCTGTGTAGACATTGGGGAAGTTTAGGTAGTTACAGTTGCCTCCCAAATTGAAAGACACAATACCAACAGCCGTCCCGTCGCACACCAGAGGACCACCAGAATCACCCTGTGAAAGGGAAATATCTTAATATGTTTATTCAAGAGCATTTAAGATGTTTATACGTTTTAGTCTGGAAACCAGTTGACTGATTTTACTTCCATAAACAAACAGAAAACATACCTGACAGAATCCTTTGTCTGTGTTATATCCACCAGCACAGATAACATTGTCAGGAAGCAGCTGATCCCATTGCTTCTCACAGACTTGCATGTTAATGGTAGACACATCCACCACTCTCAGCTTATCAACAGTTGGACCATGAGATCTTCTCATTCCCCATCCAGCTCCCTGGCACTTCTGGTTTTCTTCTGTGCCATAACGAGGAAGCCCAATGAGTTGTACTCCGTTGCCCAGGCTAACTTTATGAGACAGCTAAAGAAAAATCAGAACCTAGAAATTAGAAACAGTTTGTCTGACTGAACACAGTCCACTCTTTATCAGACTTCAGTTAAACAAGTTAATGCTTATGAATCATTTAAATGAAGCTTATTATTAGCAGTATTACAATTGAGCGTCTGCTGCCTTGAATGATTATGAAAGTGTATTTTTAGAGTTTTAAATTAACTTGTTGCATTTAGGACATTTTTTTATACTGTTTAACCACCACTTTTTACATTTCACCTCATTAGAAAAAAACATTTAAAAACTGCATGTCATCTGGGACAACTGGGCTGAATGAATATATACTTACTTTGAGGAGCATGATGTCATTCCCTCCATCGACATTCTCATAAAATGGGTGATTGCACCAGTTCACAATGGATGTTTCGATGCCACCAGCCTTCAGATTGTGGGTGCCAAGAACGACCTTCGCTAAACTCCTGCACCTGGAAAAGGTTTCAAATGAGAGGTTGTCAGTAGATTTTCTCAAACGCTGCTTTGCCAACAACAAAATAAAGCAACAAATGATACATGTGAAGATGACTTGAACAATTCTTTATTTAATTTCTAATTACATCAAACTATTTAACTCACATGTCACAGTGTGCGGCAGTGAGCACAAAGTCTTCACTGATGAGGAATCCTCCACATTCATGTTCACCTCTGCTGTTCTGCAGCGACACCATGTACTGCATCGAGTTCTCCAGGGCTTTTTTTCCATTTATGATTTTACCTCCAAGTGCTGCAAACATAAGTAAAAATCTAAATTAAGTAACTATGCCATTAAAAGGTTGGAGAGTAATAAAACATTCAGTTAACTTACCATCTCGTCTGAGACTTGTCAGAAGGTGAAAGAGCAGAAGTTTGTGCAGAGCATGCATGATGCCAGCAGTAAAACTGACTTGTCTTCTTCGGGGGGTCAAATAGACTGTTTTATAATGTAGTTTGTTTTTTCTGTAAAATGTGATAATCATCTATTTTAAAATGAACCCCACACGACATCCTTGCCAAATGAAAGCTTACATCTTTGTGTTATCTTTGTAATATCATGTTTATTTCATCTGCTGCATTAGCAGCTAAAAACACATTACGCAATCATTCGTGTGAGTAGATGAACTAGTTCATTAGCACTCACCAGATACTATCTGGTTCATGGAAGAAATTTGCCAATACATCAAAATAAAGGTCAAGGTATCTTTACTATACCCAAGGGGGAATTTGTTGTGCAGCAGCAGAACATCACAAACTAAAAAACACAACCTAAATTAAAGCTGCAAGCAGCGTTGAGGCGGACCGAGCCCCCACGCAACTCGGGCCGTGTTGCAACCGCGTCCCGGGCTGTCGTAACATGTGTCGTCGTGACACGTGCCGTCGTGATATGTGCTGTCGTGACATGTGTGGGGTAACTAAAGTGTGACGTCACTGCCTACCTAAGGACTCGTCAGTGAAGTCCTAAGCTGTCATGTAGAGAAGGTGTGTGATAGCAGTGTATGTTGTGAAATGTGTCAGATACTGCAAAAGACTGAGTTTTCAGCCAGATGCTGAATTGTTATGCAATGGCGCCATCTGCTGGGCTGTAATGAGAGTAGCGTGTGATTGGCAGCAGTGGGGGAGCATATGGAAGCAGTCCAAAAATGGGCAGAGTTTGGCAGCATATGGAACCAGTATAAAATTCGGTTAAATCGGTGAACTTTGAGGCGACGGTATGGCAACGCCCTTCGACGTACAGTTACACAGAGCACAATTTAGATTGAGCACCTGCTCATGAGTGTACTGACCAAGTTTGAAGGCGATCCGAGAAATCCTCCAAGAGGAGTTAAAGCTCAAAAGTGCAAAAAATCCAAAATTGAAATGAAAATATCTGACTTCCTGTGGGATTTGGGACATGGGTCCAAGAGGCTTTTTGGTGCGTCTTGGCACGTATTATGGGCCCACCAAGTTTCGTCAAAATCGGTGAAACGTTGTTCCGGGGTTGTTCTTTAAAGTTCCTGTAGGGGGCGCTATATGCGGTAGAAACGCGAGTCTTGGTACGTGAGCTCCAGGCAGCAGTGTACACGTGTCCTGTGAATTTCATATTCCTAAGTATTACGGTGTGTCCAGAATCAGTTTTTGAGTACCAGAGCGCCACCTAGCGGTGGAATTTTTTCCCCCTTTTTAGGGGAGGATCAGGGCGCCATGGGCAAACATCGTGACAAGTTACGTTTGAATCGCACTTCCCGATGCTGAGATATAAGCCGTTAACTTTGAAAGAGCGCCACCGTGTGGCGGTTGGTTGAAATTGTGCAAAATTGTGCAGGATGTGCAATGAAGACATGATAAACTATTGGTCCGAATTTGGTGCGAATTGGGCATACTATTGTGACGAAACAAGCCACTTCCTGTTTTCATGCGAAATCGGCAGGAAGTGCTAACTTCATAACGCGGCCACCTTTGAAAATTTCGACAGACTGTACATTAGTGACTTTGTCAGCACGGTCTCCAGAGTGTGCGTGCAAAGTTTCGTGCAAATCGGACAAACGTGCATGGGTGAGTGGGCAAACGGTGTGTTTTGCATATATCGCCCCCTAGCGAAAAAAAAGTTTAGGCGAAAGTGGGCGTGGCCTACCTAGGGAGACTCAGCTACATCCCCCGAACGCGTGGATATGTGTTTTATGAATGTGCGACAAACGGGACGGGAGTTATTCGGCCCTGAAAATTTAACCACATATAGCGCCACCTAGGGGTGTTGGCAGTTAGTGACTTGAACGTAACGCCTAGAATATGAAATTTTTCAACACGCATGTCGAATGTGCCAAGTCAAAATCACATAATGTCCCTGCTGAGGCAGTCGAAATGTGACGCAAAGAGTCTATGAAAAATAATAATAATATATAAACCAACGGACCAATTTCAATAAGGACCTTGCAGGTTCCTGCTCGGTCCTTAATAACGGACCAATTTCAATAAGGACCTTGCAGGTTCCTGCTCGGTCCTTAATAATACAAAAAAAAGTAACAAACAAACAGTAAATGATACAATGAATAAATGCTACAAATTTGTTTCACATTTTGCTGTTAAAAATGGCAGCTGGAACAAAGGAGTTTTTATATCTATTTGTTTTGCATTGTGGTAGGCCAAATCTGTGGCCCGAAGGTAGGACTGACTGGGCCTTCTTCAGGTCCTAGTCTCACACAAACTGTTTAAGTAGTTATGAGAGTTGTGGGTAATTTTGCCACACACTTTAACTACATTCTGCAGTCTGTTTTCATTTTTAAAATTAAAAATCTCAAAATCAATTTTTAAAATTAAATTAATAACTAACCGTTGAGACAAACATAAACCAAAAACATAAATATATAAGTGATTAATGAAAATTCTCACAAAGTTTTGGTTTATTAAATCTTACAAAGTTCCCCATTTTCAGCAGGTTACATCAGATCTGTGTTAAAAAGATTTCTTAAACTGTGGTTTTGTGTTGTACAACATGCTGCAGATTCTGACTAAATCTGCTCTAACACGTAACTGAGGTTCTCGTTCTTTGATATCAGGTTGGTTTTATTTCGCTCAGTTTTTGTTTTGTGTTTTTGATTAAGTTATTACTTTAACAGATCTATATTCTATGTTAATGTTAATCTTGCATGTCTCTATAAATATACTAATAAACCACAAATCGAATAAACCAAAATCATACCACAGTTTCAAGTCTTCAAGTGATAAAATTGAACTGTTTACACCTGGTATTAACTTGCATCGTGGGTAAAGAGGTCAGCTCTAAATAACAAGTGTAAAGGGCCTAGAAGACACATTGCGATCAGATCACTTGAGCCACTTGCAGAAATTGTCTGGGACTCATTTGACTTCATATCTTTTGTATTGCATCATTAAAGGACCGCTCAACCAACGTCCTGTAAGTACACACAAAACATGCTGTTGTGCATACTGTGATGCAAATAATGTGTTTGGGCTCTTTTACCTGTCAGGAGAGGTTTATGAACACACAGTTAATGCAATATCCCAAGACTCAGTGCCTTCTTGTAATTACAATACATTATGTTGGTTCTATCCCTGCAAAAAAAAAAAAATTCTTTTTCCTGTAAGTTACCGATGTACTGTATACTCTGTATGTCTTACCTACAACATTTAGCAGCTAGGTGTTTGAACACACTGTTTCAACACCAGTTATACTAAATTTACGAAAGAAGACAACATTTTATTGATGGTAAATGTTCAAAGTTTACAAATACAGTAAATGGTAGCCAATATAGTCTCCAGACTCCCCTTATAAAATCTTGATATTTTGTGAAACACTGTCTATAACAAATTCTTAGTTATTTGGGCCTTGTTGTAAATTCTGCAAATGTTACACGTGAGGGAAATTCCAGTGAGAGATGAACAAATAAACAAACTCGTTCCTATATTGTCTATGTTGTAGATTTATTCAACAGAGTAATAAAATGACGTTAAGAGGACAATATGAACATACAAGTATAAGCACATCAATACAAGAATATAACACAAAGAATACTAAGTTATAAGTATTTCAGCTGAAAGGTCCTCACACACACTCTGTAGTTCAGAGTCTGACAAAGTGTGAATTATGTGACATGAACTGAAACCTTCAACTTATTTACAAGGAGCTAAAGTTCAGTTGTTTCTCACCCTTACCAATCTACCCATAACCCTTATCTTTAGCCTTACCACAAGTACTCCTCCTACATAGTTTGCTACCCAACTCTCAGCAGACACTTGTAGCAGGTCACAGCTGTGAGATAGAAAAGCTGCAAACTGTAGACACCCGTCAAAATTAAAATACACAGAGCATAGCACAATACAATACAATCAATACAGATAGAGGTTAACAGTGTAATGGATACATTTGTCAAAACATTCTACCTTAAATTATTTCTTTCTTTATATAAAAACATTTGTATCTGTATCTGTTCTGCTTGGAGTTCATAGCTGCTTAACATTGTAATGGGTCCTTCAGTCTAGTTAGCTGAGGTTACATACAATAGCTTTATACTTGGGAGACATGGAGGTAGTACACTGTGCAGCAGTGAGTACAAAGTCTTCAATGATGCCTGATACATACACACATACGTGATGGCCTCTGTAGTTATGCAATGAGGCCATATACAGCATCGACTTCACCGATTTATGACTATTTTTGATTTTACCCCCATTCAGTAAACTTACCATCTCTTCCGAGACTTGTCAGAACATGAAAGAGCAGAAGTTTGTGCAGAGCATGCATGATGCCAGTAAAACAACAGACTTGTCTTCTTGGTGGTGTCCAGTAGACCGTTTTATAATGTAGCTAGCTTTGTTAGAAAATGCGATAACCATCTATTTTTTTTATTGACCTCTCACCACATCCTTTGTGAAATGGAAGCTTGCAACGTGTGGTGTCTTTGCAGTATCTTGTTTATGTTAATTGCAACACCAGCAGCCTAAAACACATACATTATGCAATCAGTAGGTAATGAGTTTAACACCGTCTCTCTAAAGAAATGTTTTACTTTTTTGTATTTTGGAAACTTAGGCCTACACTATGAAGTGATTTTGTTTTGGAGCTCATCAAATCAAACTTTATTTATATGGCACCTTTCATACATGAAGTAGCACAAGGTGCCTCACAGAGATTAAGAACAACAATTACAAGAGAAAACAACATAGATTAAAATCAAGGAAAATTAAGAAAACCCAACCCACCCACCCCCACATACACTCAAACAACAATAGATATACACTCATACAGACACTACCACACATATGCACATACACACACACCGACCCACACATACGAACACTGGCTGTCACTAAGAGACATGGCCTGGCACTGTGACCTGAGGCGAGGAAAAAAGCCACCATTGGGGGCCCGCCTCACAGAGAGGTCACGGTCCAAGACCACCGGGAGAACCACAGAGGCCACCCCTACCTGGGTAGACAGGAGGCCATGCACAAAGGTGCAGGGCCCCCTAGCCACCCAGGCCGGAGCAGCCCGCGAGGCAGCGCCCCCGATGGAGGACCAGAGACAGATCCCAGTGAGGCAGGCCCCCATGAGGAAACACTGGAGCTAAAAACTATGCAATTAAAACAGTAAAACAGGGTAAAGAACATAAAAGCTTAAAAACAGACAAACAGATAGATAAATAATTAAGTAGATAGATAAATAAATAAATAAAATAGATTAAAGGTTATAAGCACTAAGAACTAGAAGGCTAAAACAGCAGAATAAGATAGGAGATATATGAACTTAAAACTGAGGGTTTAAGATAGTAACTTCAAATAAAACGTATAAAATTAGAGTAAAAGGAATTAAAAAGGGAGTTAAAGGATCAATTAAAAAGATTAATTAAAAGCCTGACTAAAAAGATGGGTCTTGAGCCTCTTTTTAAAAACCTCAATACTCTCTGCGCCCCTGAGGCCCTCTGGCAGGCTGTTCCACAGACGGGGGCCATAGTAACTGAAAGCCGCCTCCCCGTGTCTTTTTGAATTAACTTGAGGTATGGTTAAAAGGCCAGCGCCGGAGGACCTCAGGGTCCGCGAGGGCTGATAGGGTAAAAGCAAGTCAGATAAGTAAGAAGGCCCAAGACCATTAAGACACTTAAAAACCAGTAAAAGAACCTTAAAATCAATCCTGAAACGCACGGGGAGCCAATGAAGCGATTTTAAAACTGGTGTAATGTGCTCCCGCCCTCTGGTCCTCGTCAGCACTCGTGCGGCTGAGTTCTGTAAATTGTAAAGTTGTAGATTGTGCATGTTCTTTTTGGGAAGACCAGAGAACAGGGCATTACAATAATCTAAACGACAAGAGATAAAAGCATGCATCAGAACCTCCGTGCTGGCCTGAGAGAGAAACGGGCGGACTCTGGCTATATTCTTTAGATGATAAAAACCAATCTTTGTTATGTTTTTGATGTGCGGGATAAAACTAAGCTCAGAGTCAAAAATCACACCCAGATTTGTTACGGATTGAGATGTTTTAAAAACCTGCAACTTTGGTAAAAGTTTCTCTTTCTGGCCTTCAGGACCGATGACTAAAACCTCAGTTTTGTCCTGGTTGAGCTGTAGGAAATTTGCTGCCATCCATGACTTTATATCTAAAATGCAGTTAAAAAGGGCATTAATAGGCCCTGTGTCATCAGGAGACACGGCGATGTACAGTTGCGTATCATCAGCATAACTATGAAAGCTGATGCCGTGACCCCTGATGACGTCCCCAAGGGGAAGCATGTATAAATTAAAGAGACTTGGGCCTAAAATTGACCCTTGGGGAACCCCACACTTTATCTCATGGATTCCCGAGGAACATGTATCCATACTTACAAAGAAGTGTCGATCTGTGAGGTAGGATTCAAACCAGTTAAGAACAGTACCAGAGAGGCCAACCAGGTTCCTCAGTCTATTTAATAAAATGTGATGGTCTACTGTATCGAAGGCGGCAGTAAGATCCAGTAGTACCAAGACAGTAAGTTTATGGTTATCTAAGTTGAACCTGATGTCATTTAAAATTTTTACAAGGGCTGTCTCTGTACTGTGATTCATCCTAAAACCAGACTGACATCTCTCTAAAATGTTGTTTGTGATTAAAAAGTCATTTACTTGGTTAAACACAAGTTTTTCCATTTTACTTAAAAATGGTAAGTTGGATACGGGCCGATAATTATTAAAAATGTTGGGATCTAAGTTGCTCTTCTTCAGAAGGGGCTTCACCACCACCGTTTTAAAGGAAGTGGGGAAGACACCCGTCTGAAGAGAGCAATTCCCCATGTATAATAATTGTTCCTCAAAGAATCCATAAAATGTTTTAAAAGACAGAGTGGGAATTGGGTATAAGAGGCAGGTTGTGGGCTCATAGCTGCTTTACATTGTAATGGGCCCTTCACTCTGGTTAGCTGAGGTTACTTTATGTCAAGGAGACATTGATGTAGTAAAAAAAGATTATAATTAAGGTGGAAATGACTGTGCTTAATTTTTCTGTTAGGTTAATTCATACATTCATTTTTTATTAACGTTTTGAACAAATTGCACCTTAAATAATCTGCCTTTCTGTAATCAATACAGCTCTGCTACATACATCAAATTTACCTTCAAGACAATTTGTGAATGAGTTACTGGAAAAAAAGACCATTGCATTAACTTGTGTCTTTTGATGAAAGAAAGAGAAAACAATATTTGCAACATGATTTTTTATTTTGCCTTTGTGTTAAACAGCAAACACTGACAGAGCGACTCAGACACAACTACCCCTCCTCAATATAATGAAGGCATGCTGAAGCAAAGCTTGGTGTAAGATTGTTACATTTAACAATACTTTTGCTTGAGAATGTTGTTGATCCAGGGAAGGTATTTTGATATGTCTGTGTAGCCGTTGGGGTAGTCTGGGTAGCTACAGTTGTGATTGCGATTGAAAGACACAATGCCAACAGCCTTCCCGTTGCACACCAGAGGACCACCAGAATCACCCTGTGAAAGGGAAATATCTTAATATGTTTATTCAAGAGAATTTAAGATGTTTATATGTTTTAGTCTGGAAACCAGTTGACTGATTTTAATTCCATAAACAAACAGAAAACATACCTGACAGATTCCTTTGTTTGTGTTATATCCACCAGCACAGATAACATTGTCAGGAAGACTGGGCCATTTCTGCTTACAGACTTGCATGTTAATGGTAGACACATCCACCACTCTCAGCTCATCAACAGCTGGACCATGAGATCTTATCATTCCCCATCCAGCTACCTGGCACTTCTGGTTTTCTTCTGTGCCATAACAAGGAAGCCCAATGAGTTTTACTCCGTTGCCCAGGCTAACTTTATGAGACAGCTAAAGAAAAAATCAGAACCTAGAAATTAGAAACAGTTTGTCTGTCTGAACACAGTCCACTCTTTATCAGACTTCAGTTAAACAGGTTAATGCTTATGAATCATTTAAATGAAGCTTATTATTAGCAGTATTACAATTCAGCGAAGTGTATTTTTAGAGTTTTAAATTAAATTGTTGTATTTAGGACATTTTTTATACTGTTTAACCACAACCTTTTTACATTTCGCCTCATTAGAAAAAAACATTTGAAAACTGCATGTCATCTGGGACAACTGGGCTGAATGAATATATACTTACTTTGAGGAGCATGATGTCATTCCCTCTTCCGACATTCTCATAAGATGGGTGTTTGCACCTGTTCACAATGGATGTTTTGATGCCACGAGCCTTCAGATTGTGGGTGCCAAGAACGACCTTTACTAAATTCCTGTTAGTGGAAAAGGTTTCAAATGAGAGGTTGTCAGTAGACTTTCTCAAACGCTGCTTTGCCAACAACAAAATAAAGCAACAAATGATACATATGAACATGACTTGAACAATTCTTTATTTAATTTCTAATTACATCAAATAATTTAACTCACTCGTCACAGTGTGCAGCAGTGAGCACAAAGTCTTCACTGATGAGGAATCCTCCACATACATGTTGACCCCAGCTGTTCTGCAGCGACACCATGTACTGCATCGAGTTCTCCGGGGCTTTTTCCCCATTTATGATTTTACCTCCAAGTGCTGCAAAGACAATTAAAAATCTAAATTAAGTAACTATCCCATTAAATAGTTGGAGAGTAATAAAAACTCTCATTTAACTTACCATCTCGTCCGAGACTTGTCAGAAGGTGAAAGAGCAGAAGTTTGTGCAGAGCATGCATGATGCCAGCAAGACAACTGACTTGCTTTCTTTGGGGTGTCAAGAAGGCCCTTTTATACTATAGCTGTGTGATAATCATCTATTTTTTATTAACCTCTCACCACATCCTTTTTGAAATGAAAGCTGTGGTATCTTTGCAATGTCTTGTATGTGATAACTGCAGCACCAGCTGCCCAAGAACATTATGCAATCAGTATGTAATGAGTTTAACACAGTCTGTTAAATGCATTGTTTTACTTTTTTGTATTTAGGAAACTTTCAGTATCTTCCAACCTAATGGTAGGGGCAATTTTTTGATGCAATAAATGTAGGAAGGTTTATTTTCTTTTCTCTTGTTTGTAGATCAGATTCATTCCTCCGTGTGTCAGTATTATAGTTTTTCTCCTACATTTTTTAGTTATTTTTAATTTTTGACTGTTTTAATCTCCCCTCATTTTGTTTGTTACTGTTTAGGACTTTCTTCTTGACACATCATGATTCATATTTAATCATTAAATAACACATTTTCATGTACAATGAGTGCATGGATAGAGGGCATGCAGGTAAACAGGTACACAGACAGGTAGAGAGGCAGGTTGGCCTATCATTTCATGTTGCCCAAATATGGCGGACTCCATGGGAATATCAAATCAAATCAAATCAAATTTTATTTGTACAGCCCAAAGTCACAAAATACATTTGCCTCGGAGGGCTTTACAATCTGTATAGGAAGTGACACCCTCTGTCCTTAGACCCTCGGTTCGAGTGAGGAAAAACTTGCCCACAAAAAACCCTTTTAACAGGGAAAAAAGGTGGAAGAAACCTCAGGAAGAGCCACAGAGGAGGGATCCCTCTCCCAGGACGGACAGACGTGCAATAGATGTCACGTGTACAGAACAAATCAAGACAAACATATTGTACAATTACAATGAATGATAAAATGATTAAAGTAGCAGTGGAACCTGTGATAGAGATAGAGAGACACAGATGCACAGCAGCAGTAAATCATTAACTAACTATCAACTGTAATGGAGATATGGTAGCAATAATGAGAGTAATAATATATGTAGTGGACGTCATGCAGGACCACAGCAGCAGCCACGTTCCACGAGAACCTGCTGGACGAGAGAGCACAGAAACTCTGGGGAAGAAGTTTAGTTGGTAAGATGCCTTAACATGCATTAATGAGACATTAAAGCTTATTATTAGCAGTATTACAATTGAGCGTCCGCTGCCTTGAATGATTATGAAAGTGTATTTTTAGAGTTTAAAATTAACTTGTTGCATTTAGGACATTTTTTATACTGTTTAACCACCACTTTTTACATTTCGCCTCATTAGAAAAAAACATTTAAAAACTGCATGTCATCTGGGACAACTGGGCTGAATGAATATATACTTACTTTGAGGAGCATGATGTCATTCTCTACTGTTTCGGCATTAAAATATGGGTGTTTGCACCAGTTCACAATGGATCTTTCGATGCCACCAGCCTTCAGATTGTGGGTGCCAAGAACGACCTTCGCTAAACTCCTGTTAGTGGAAAAGGTTTCAAACGAGAGGTTGTCAGTAGATTTTCTCAAACGCTGCTTTGCCAACAACAAAATAAAGCAACAAATGATACATGTGAAGATGACTTGAATAATTCAATTTCTAATTACATCAAACTATTTAACTCACTCGTCACAGTCGGGTGACCAGATCCCAATTCACCAGATGTGGGACAAAGACTACGTTTGTGTGGGACAATGTGGGATACCAATGCATCAAGGTAGTCTAAAAGAACTTTTAAAACAATAAACATTTCTATTCTGCCCCTACAGTATGCTTATAACATTACTATGCTTTGCCATCTGGTTGATTCATTAGCACATAACAGCCTGCAAATAAAAACTTAACAAATATATCTTATTTAAATGCAACTTTCCCAACTTCTCTCACGTGAGAAAACATAGTAAGCATGGAGCTTTCATGCTATTTCACAGTGCCTCTCAAGTTAGCACACCTGACTACGTATGCATAGACTGGGAAGCCTCCTTTTGAGCAACATGTTTTCTGTGAGTCTCGCATTGTCTGTGTCGTTTCACGTCGTATTCACCTCCGTGTGAAACGGAAAAATGACTCTTCACACAAAACTTTACTAGACTCGCCTTGCACTGGTTTCGCCCAGGGATAGATAGTTTCCCAGTCTTTATTGTAGCTGCATTTCCTCTTCTTAGCCGTACGGGTTGTGCTTTCCTCCATGTCTCGCGCTGCATGCCGTTCTCACCTGATTTGCATTGTTTGTTGTTGGTGGGCGCGCCCTTAACCTGCGTCCGCGTCCCAGTTTGATTGACATGATCAAACAGCCCGCCCCGCCCCCTGATGACAGCCCTCACTGCTTTCTCCAAACAGCTATTTGATAAATGCCAGATTATAAAACACGCATTTCAAAACTGGGGTCTGACTGTCAATAACAATGCGGGACAACGTCTCAATTTGCGGGACGTGTGAAAAGTAATGGAAATGCGCACAAAGCGGGACATCTGGTCACCCTATAACACAAAGAATACTAAGTTATAAGTATTTCAGCTGAAAGGTCCTCACACACACTCTGTAGTTCAGAATCTGACAAAGTGTGAATTATCTGACGTGAACTGAAACCTTCAACTTATTTACAAGGAGCGAAAGTTCAGTTGTTTCTCACCCTTACCAATCTCCCCATAACCCTTATGTTTAGCCTTACCACAAGTACTCCTCCAAAATAGTTTGCTACCCAACTCTCAGCAGACACTTGTAGCAGGTCACAGCTGTGAGATAGAAAAGCTGCAAACTGTAGACACCCGTCAAAATTAAAATACACAGAGCATAGCAAAATATAATAAAATCAATACAGATAGAGGTTAACAGTGTAATGGATACATTTGTCAAAACATTCTACCTTAAATTATTTCTTTCTTTATATAAAAACATTTGTATCTGTATCTGTTCTGCTTGGAGTTCATAGCTGCTTAACATTGTAATGGGTCCTTCAGTCTAGTTAGCTGAGGTTACATACAATAGCTTTATACTAGGGAGACATGGAGGTAGTACACTGTGCAGCAGTGAGCACAAAGTCTTCACTGATGCATGATACATGCACACATACGTGATGGCCTCTGTAGTTATGCAATGAGGCCATATACAGCATCGACTTCACCGATTTATGACTATTTATGATTTTACCCCCATTCAGTAAACTTACCATCTCTTCCGAGACTTGTCAGAACATGAAAGAGCAGAAGTTTGTGCAGAGCATGCATGATGCCAGTAAAACAACAGACTTGTCTTCTTGGTGGTGTCCAGTAGACCGTTTTATAATGTAGCTAGCTTTGTTAGAAAATGCGATAACCATCTATTTTTTTTATTGACCTCTCACCACATCCTTTGTGAAATGGAAGCTTGCAAGTTGTGGTGTCTTTGCAGTATCTTGTTTATGTTAATTGCAACACTAGCAGCCTAAAACACATATATTATGCAATCAGTATGTAATGAGTTTAACACCGTCTCTCTAAAGAAATGTTTTACTTTTTTGTATTTTGGAAACTTAGGCCTACACTATGAAGTGATTATGTTTTGGAGCTCAGATCTGCTTTACATTGTAATGGGCCCTTCACTCTGGTTAGCTGAGGTTACTTTATGTCAAGGGGACATTGATGTAGTAAAAAAAGATTATAATTAAGGTGGAAATGACTGTGCTTAATTTTTCTGTTAGGTTAATTCATACATTCATTCAACGTTTTGAACAAATTGCACCTTAACCCTTAAGTGTTTTTGGGGAGATTTCCAGCCATCCTGTTGTTTATTTTTTAAGCCATTTTGGCTGTGTTGAATGAATATAGTTCAAATTTGCAAGAAAAAAAATAAATAAATAAAAATAAATAATTTTTTTTTTGAAATCTCAGTACTTTAATTAAGCCTAAAATGGCTATGCTATCAAAATCCAGCCTTAAGTGTTCCTAGCGCCCAAACCTGCCCCATTGAAACCCATTAAAACCACTTTTTTTGATCCCACGTTTATCCTAACATAAATTCATGCATTCCCTGATGTTAAGGTTTCATTTTGGACTACTGGCTATATTTTTGTAATTTTTCTACTTGTCCACCAGATGGCGCCATAAAAACTGCATGTCGTCTGGGAATATATACTTACTTTGAGGAGCATGATGTCATTCTCTACTGTTTTGGCATTAAAATATGGGTGATTGCACCAGTTCACAATGGATCTTTTGATGCCACCAGCCTTCAGATTGTGGGTGCCAAGAACGACCTTCGCTAAACTCCTGCACCTGGAAAAGGTTTCATATTCAAATATTTTTATTGGGTTTTGAATTTTGAATTGAAACACTTACAAAACAATTAACAAGTCCCCAAACAGCAACCCCAACAACAACATATACAACAATAAAGTGACAATAACACAAAAAAACAAAAAAAACAACAAAAAAAACAAAACAAAACAAAAAATGTTACACAGTTACAGAGCCTGTGAGTCAATTATGTCCCAGTGTTTCCAGCAGGGAATTGTAGGTTAAAATAATTCAGAAAGGGCTGCCAGATCTTATAAAATCTCTGGGTTGATCCCCTGATCGTGTGTTTCAACTTCTCAAGTTTCAAGTGTGCCATTACATCCTCAACCCAGCGCCTATGTGTGGGAGGCATCGCTGACTTCCAATTACACAAAACAAGACGTCTGGCCAATAATGATGAAAAAGCAATGGCGTCTGATTGTGCACCAGACAACGCCATCCCAGCAGGGGCCAAACCAAATATTGCGATTTCAGGAGCAGGGCTTATCTCTCTGTCACAGATGTATGAAAAAGTATCAAAAATTAAAGACCAAAATTGTATCAACTTTGGGCAAGCCCAGAACATATGATAGAGGGTAGCCGGAGCCTGACAGCATCGGGAGCAAGTCGGATCGACATCCGGATATATCCTGGCAAGCCTACTCCTAGATAGATGAAGCCTGTGGAGCACCTTAAACTGGAGCAAACCATGTCTGATACAAATCGAAGTTGAATGTATTCTCTTAATTGCGCTTTGCCAGGAGACGTCTGACACCTCAAATCCCAGTTCCTCCTCCCACCCTGCCCTAATACGACTAAGTGATGGTGAGGCGATCATCTGGATATCCTCATATAATCTACTCACTCCTCCTCTTTGATTTAGATCCCCCTCCAACCACTCATCCATCCAGTCATTTGGCGAGAGTAACGGAAAGGAAAGAAAATGTTTCCGAACAAAGACACGCACCTGCTGATACCTGAAATAATGCGAACTGGGGATATTATACTCATTTACCAGCTGCTCGAATGACATGAACACACCATCTTACTGGTTTTAACAGACGACAGCACATTACACCGATTTTAGCTTCTCTTCATTGGCTCCCTGTTCGTTTTAGAATTGACTTTAAGATTTTACTGATCACTTTTAAGGCACGTCAGGGGCTGGCTCCAAGTTACATATCAGAGATATTGACACCTTACGAGCCGGCCCGCAGCCTCAGGTCCTCGGGTGGTTTCCTTCTGGCTGTTCCAAAGTCGAGGCTCAAAACTAAAGGTGACCGGGCGTTTGCTGTCAGGGCCCCTCGACTCTGGAACGCCCTGCCTGAGGACTTGAGGCTTGCAGAATCAGTGAATTCTTTTAAGTCACTTCTTAAAACACATTTTTATAGACTTGCTTTTATGTGATGTTTGTCTTTTTAACCTTGTTGTTTATGTAATTTATGCATTTCTTGTTGGTTCTTCTTTGCCTGAGTATTTCATTTTATTTTTATTTTGTTTATGCTTGTCTGTCAAAGCACTTTGTAAACGCTGTTTTTAAAGGTGCTATATAAATAAAGGTATTATTATTATTATTATTATCCTTAAAAAGATCCTTCACCCGTTTCAGACCACTCCTGAACCATAACTTAAATGCTGTATCCATAAGTGAGGGTGGAAAGAGTGCGTTGGCCAAGATTGGGAGAGAGGGCATAGCCTGTCTATGCTTGAGGCGGGTCCTGAATTGGGACCATATTCGAAGTGAGCCACTCACAATAGGATTATTTGTGAGATGCTGCTTACTGAGTGGCAATGGCGCACATACTAATGAAGGTAGGGACACAGGATAAGCGGAATGTTGTTCCATTTCAACCCATACAGGTCCACCCCCCTCATAAGAAGCAGAGACCCAGTATATTAGTTTATAAATATTAGCTGCCCAGTAATATTGTAAAAAATTTGGTAGTGCTAAGCCTCCAGCCTCTTTCTGTTTCTCAAGATGTGCCTTTCTTATTCGTGGGATGGTCTTATTCCAGATAAAGGTGGATATAGATTTATCTAGCTCTCTGAAAAAGGACTTTGGGATAAAAACAGGAATTGTATGAAACAAGTATAAGAACCTGGGCATGATTATCATCTTGACAGAATTAACCCTGCCATCGAGCAATATCGGCAGCACTGACCAACGGATAAGGTCCTGTTTGGCCTTCTCCAGGGCTGGTTTAAAGTTATGCTTGAATAAATCACTATATTTACAGGTTACTGATACGCCAAGATAGGTGAAAGTGTCACGAGTGTCCTTTAGTGGAAATGCCTCAAAAGACATCTGTCGAGCCTGGTCATTAATAGGGAAGAGCACACTCTTAGTAAGGTTGATTCTGTAGCCTGAAATCTCTCCAAAGCTAGAGATAATTTCTAATGCCTTAGGAATAGAGGTGTGAGGATCAGACAGGTAAAGTACCAGGTCATCCGCATATAGAGACAGTTTGTGAGTTTGGCCCCCCCTAACAACACCCATGAGCTCCTCAGCACTCCTAAGTGCAACCGCTAGTGGTTCAATAGCGAGGTCAAACACAAGTGGGCTCAATGGACAGCCCTGTCTTGTCCCCCCTGCATATAGGAAAATAGTTGGAGATTATTTTATTAGTACGGACAGAGGCCTGTGGTGTAGCATACAGGATCCTTATCCACGAACAAAAAGCTGGTCCAAAACCGAACCTCTCCAAAGTTGCAAAAAGATACTCATACTCAATCCGGTCAAATGCTTTGTGAGCATCGAGGGAGAGCAAAACCTCTGCTGTAGGTGGAGTTTCCGGGGAATAAAGAATATTAAAAAGCCTCCGTATATTGCCATAAATCTGCCGCCCTGTAATAAAAACAGTCTGATCTGGATGTATCACTGTATGCATAACAGACTCCAATCTACTAGCCAGAACCTTGGTCAGGATTTTGTAGTCACAGCAGAGTAGACTCACAGGCCGGAATGACTCACATTTCAGAGGGTCCTTTCCTTTCTTAAGAAGGACTGAAATGGTAGCCTGGGTCATTGTAGGAGGGAGAGTCTTGCGCTCCAATGCTTCAGTATATATGTTTTTTAAAAGAGGGCTTAGTTTGAATGAAAATTTCTTGAAGAATTCAATAGGGAAGCCGTCCGGCCCTGGAGCCTTACCGCTCTTCATCTTTTTGATTGCCCGATCAATTTCAGCTGCTGAAATGTTGCTATCAAGGTCTGCCCTGTCTTGTTGGTCTACGGTTGGAATCTCAAGACTATCGAAAAACTGAGCTAACTTAGTGATATCACAATTTTCAGTGGCATAGAGGTCCTCATAAAACTTTCTGAATTGTTTATTTATGTTTTTTTGATCTGTGGTAATCCCTTCTGGAGTGTTAATCTCTGCTATAAATGCAGCCTCTGCAGATTGTTTTAGCTGATGGCTTAGTAATTTGCCGGCTCGCTCCCCATGCTCGTAGAATTCTTGGCGAGATTTAAGATGAAGCTCCTCAGCTACTCCAGATGAGAGGGTATCGAATTCTGTTAGCAAACCTATTCTCTCTTTACAGAGATCTGCAGATGGAGATTCAGAATTTTTATGATCAACATCCTTTATCAAAGAAATCAACTCATTAAGGCGCGCTGACCGTCTTCGGTTCATGCTTACATTATAAGATATTATCTGACCACGTAAATATGCTTTCATTGCTTCCCACAGGATGGAGTGGCTCGTGTCTGGTGATTGATTTGTTTCTAGAAAGAAGTCAATTTGGGCGGATAGGAAGTTGACAAAATCTTCATCAGACAAAAGACGTGAGTTAAGTCTCCAGGTACGTTGTGGAGGCTCGTTATCTGGAAAGCAAAGCACCATTGTTACTGGGCTATGGTCAGAGATAACGATGCTCTCATATTCACTAGACCTCAGCAGGGGGAGGAGTTTCTTGTCCAGCAAAAAATAGTCTATCCTGGAATATGAATTATGCGCTGGAGAGAAAAAAGAATACTGTCTAGAAAGCGGATTTCTATATCTCCATGCATCAATCACCCCATACGCTTGGAGAAAAGCGTTAATAGTCTCTGCTGATTTACTAAGTGTTCCCGGTAGAGCTCTAGAACGGTCCATAGTGGGATCTAGAACACAGTTTAAATCTCCCCCGAGGACCAACTGATGACTGTTTAATTCTGGGAGGAGTGAGAAAAAGTCGGTGAAAAATTTAGCATTATCCCAGTTTGGAGCATAAACGCAGGCCAGTACCACTGGTAAATTAAATAAATGTCCTTGAACAATAATAAACCGACCGTCTTTATCTTGAATCATATTGGTTTGTACAAATTGCACTTCCCTATGGATGAGAATGGCCGCACCACGGCATTTAGCGTTAAATTTGGAATGGAAAATCTGGGAAAAGCCCCCTCTCTTAAGCCTGGAGTGGTCCTTATTAAACAGGTGTGTTTCAGTCAAGAATGCTATGTCTGTTTGCAGCTTTGATAAATGAGAAAACACCTTACTACGCTTTACTGGGTGGTTAAGCCCTTTGGTGTTCCAGTTTGTAAATTTAACGTTTATCCGCCCTGCACCACTAATACTAGGGGTCGCCATATTCTGGTGTCTGAAATGACCTGACAGCAGCCTGCCTGGAAACAGCCTGATCATAAAGCCTTTTCACAAGTGACAGATCTCCGTTTAGACATCGGTAATAGAAAACACGAAAACAACAAAAAATACAGAACACAGATTCAAACACATTCAAAAAACCCCATTGCTGGCCTCCCCCCAAACGAAAGGCTGCATACCCCCCCAGTCATACACTATCGCACAACATAACAAAGCTTACCTCGTGAGACCGAGTTTCACCAAAACTATATGAATAACAGAATAATATGTTGCAGCTTATCTTAACTGTAATCAAATACAATGCACAATCAATACATTTCCAATCTAGCACCTTATTTATATCCCACTTTATGTGAGTAGCCTTAACAAACATAGACCAAGTCTCTGAACCAACCAGTCATGCGCTGTCAGGGCCCTAACAGTTCAGAACCAAAATTAAATAAAATTAAATTTCTGCTACTGGACCCAATAGAACATTACATTTCAGCGGCGTTTCCAAACCGTCCAGTTATGTTAGCCAGGCCTTATGGCCCAAAAATGAACAGTGAAGAGATTTAAGGACCTTGTTAGATTTAAATGTACATTTTAAACCAAACAGTACTGTGTTATCGAGGCCATATCAGCCCAAAACAGAAAGTTTAATGTAAATTTGTGCTTTTGCTGACTGTCTTTTGTCGGTGCTTGGAGATATTAAAATCCCCTTTGCTTAAACAAAGTCCTTATCGGGATGACAGTCCGGATACCGTTAGTCAGACATACCTCTGTATACGTGGGAAACCACGAAAAGCACGCCACTCCGCGCTGTCACATCTTCAGGCTGCGCGCTTCAGGTTTTTCGTTATGAAATCCTTGGCCTGTTTTGGATCCTTAAAGCTCGTGCGCACGCCGTCCGGCGTCGTTATCCTCAGCTCCGCTGGGTACCACAGGCCATAGCGTATTCCCTCACAGCTCCTTAATAGGCCCCGCACTTCGTTGAACTCTGCCCGCTGCTTGGCTACCGCCTGCGTGTAGTCTGGTTCATAGGCGGCGCCAGGGTAGGGCTTGGTTGGGCTATAGCCCCATCAAGAATTGTGTTAGCCCTACCGTTAGCCCTACCATAAAACCAAGAAGAGAAGTGCAGAGTCCAACAGCGCCTCCACGTCGTAACGGCATTCAGGCAGCTCATATGAGCGCGCTTTGAGTGTATGTTCGTCATTACAGTCATTACGTTATTAAATTAACGTAAGCTCAGGTCAAAATTTATCATGGATAAATTTGTTTTTAAACGTCGTCGGACAGAACAACAGATGGTGGTGGCGGGCGTATTGGATAAAACTACGGACACAACTTTGACACTTGCAGGGGAAGACGACCACTCCGGTCCCGCGTCTTCCATGTGCCAGGCTCGGCCGGACAAAGATGAGCAAAAAGAAGAGGAGATGGAGCAGCAGCAGGAACAGGAGGAAGAGGAGGAAGAGGACGAGGACGAGGACGAGGAAAGGGGCTGGCATGGCCAGCCACAGCCAACCACTGCGGGCATGGACTCTGGCCATGATGCTAATGCTACCACTGACATTAGCCAACGACCTGGGGATGGACCGTGGCGCCCCATCAGGAAAATTTACCCTTCAAGGCTAATAGGTAACCAGCAGAGATCTTTCAATGCTGCCTGGTTTGACACATACAGCTGGCTTGAATATTCGGTTGAGATGGACGCAACTTTCTGCTTCGCCTGCCGACATTTTTTGGGTGGTGGTGGGCACCGGTTCCATTCAGAGCCGGCCTTTTCTAATGGATATAAGAACTGGAAACACGCAACAGCAGCCTTTAAAAAACACAACGCAAGTGCGTCACACAAGTTCGCCATGGAGGCATGGGCTGAATTTAAACTGGCAACGACAGATGGCTCAAGATTGGGAAACATGATAGATGCGGGTCATTCAAAAATTGTACAAGAAAACAGAGAGTACATGAGGGCTGTGGTTTTGTCCCTGCGTTATACTGCATGCCAAGGCATCGCTCAGCGAGGTCACAGAGAGGATGAGGGGTCAGAAAATAAGGGCAACTTTGTGGAGCTGCTGAACGTAATTGGTGAGTTTGACGAGACAGTAGCCAAATGCCAAATACACACATAAAGACATTCAAAACGAGATTTTTGAAATTATGGCTGACATGGTCAGAAATGAAATAAGTGCAGAAACCCGAGAAGCAGAACATTTCGCCCTAATGGTTGACGAAAGCAAAGATATCCGTAAAAGTGAACAGATTTCCATTGTTGTGCGGTATTTAAAAGGAGACGAGGTGCGTGAGGAGTTCCTGCACTTCACGCATGCAGATGGCCTGGACGCCGACTCGCTCCTGAGAAGCATACAACAGACTCTATCACAGTGCAATATTGACAAAAACATGTGTGTCGGACAGTGTTATGATGGCGCTGCAGTTATGCCTGGCTCCAAAAGTGGCGTTCAGCAGAAATTCAAAAAGGATGTGCCACAAGCACTGTACATTCACTGTCATGCGCACAGGTTAAACCTCGTTTTGGTTGATGTGGTCCGCAACGTTGAAGCAGCAGCAGAGTTTTTTGAAACCGTACAAATGTTGTACAACTTTTTCTCCAACTCTGTCGCCCATGATATGTTCATCAAGAAACAGAGAGAGATTGAATCAGCGACACAGCCCGTTGAACTTAAGAGCCTATCTGACACACGCTGGGCATGTCAATATGCAGCGTTGGTTGCAATCCGAAAATCACTGCCTGCAATACGGGCGACACTGCTAGTTATCATGTCTCAGCCTAATGCGCGGAGGAAAACTGAGGCCAGGGCTGTGAATGGACTTGTTGATGAACAGTTTGTCCTGCTTCTCACACTTTTCGAGGAGCTATTCTGGGTCACAAAATTCATGTCTGACCAGCTCCAATCTCCCACTCTTGAGCTTTCGTCCACAATAGACTTATCAGAGTCAGTCATAGCGACATTGTCAGACAAACGCGCAGAAGAGTCGTGGGTTGACATTCGGGACAGAGCAGCGGACCTGTGCACCAAAGCCGGTGTGAGCCAGGACGGGACACGCGAAAAGAGACAGACACAGCCTCCTCGAATTCTTCAGGAGTTTGTTGTCGAGGCCTCAGTTGAGCGCACACCTGTTACAACCTCAGATGCGCTGCGCACACATTGTTATTACCCAGTAATTGACAGACTTGTGGGTGAAATGAGAAGACGTTTCTCAACAGAGGCCGGAGGTGTTTTAATGGGAGTCTCAGCACTCAGCCCCAAACATGCGTCTTTCCTAGACAAAAAATGTCTGCAGCCCATGGCGCAGTTCTATGGAGTGACTGAGGAAAACCTGACAGCAGAGCTACACCAAGTTCAGCGTCTGCTGGAAAGAAAGAAAGCACAGGGACATGTAGTGAATGACACTGTGGGATTTCTCGCTTTAATGCGACCTTATCGGGATGCTTTTTTGGATTTATACAGACTCATCTGTATTTCACTGACCCTGCCCGTGACCTCTGCTTCGTGCGAACGCAGTTTCTCCTGCCTCCGTCGGATTAAGAACTATCTACGGAACAGCAGCGGTGATACCTGAAACAGCAACTTGGCGCTGTTGTCCATCAATAAACAAAGGACAAAGACTTTGGATGTTCAGCGCATCATCGACATCTTTGCCTCCAATCACAAAAACTGGCGGATTGTACTCATTTGAAAATCTCAACCTGGTGAGTTTTAATATTGTTTTTATTGTTTTTGGAAACTTTGCTGACTTTGTTATTGCGTTTTGCGTGTTGCCTGTTTCATGCTCTTCCTTGCTGCGGTCTTGTTGCCTAATTAGCATACTTAATTTGTTGGAGATGTGTTTTGACTCTTGGCTGTGTGGTAGACTATACTGGCTTTAGGACAACGTAACTGTTAATCTCTCTCTCTCTCTCTCTCTCTCTCTCTCTCTCTGTGTGTGTGTGTGTGTGTATGTCTGTGTCTGTGTGTGTTTCTAGTTGTGGGAGGGTGTTGTTTTATTGAATATATATTCACATTGAAATTATGGTATTGATTTGAGCCCCACCGCTGTATGGGTTAGCCCCATCGTAGTTGAACCAGAAAAAATACTCTGGCGCCGCCGCTGGTCTGGTTGGATGCGGATCTTATCACCGTCCTCCGTAGTCAGTTGTTTCATCTGCCCAGCTTTCCTTAGCATTTCCTCCTTCTCCTGGTAATAATGGCATCTGATGACGACGGCTCTTGGCGGGTCATTATTACCCGGTCTCACGCGCAGCGTACGTTGTGCCCGGTCCAATAACGGGGGCTTATCAAGACCAAGCGTCTCCTTCAGGCACTGAGATACAAAATCCGTCATGCGCTTCCCGTCCTCTCGTCTTTCCTTTATCCCGGTAATACGCAGATTATTACGGCGCGACCGTGCCTCCAAATCCTCATTTCGTGCTTTCTGGGTAGCGAGCTCCCTCCGCACGTTAGCCATGTCTCGCTTCAGAGCAGCAATCAGGTCGGAGAGGCTGTCGGCTGCAGACTCGAGGGCGACCACCCGTTTATCTAGGGCTTCACTCTTGGCGTTAGCATTGTCGTTGGCTAGTTTAATTTCTGCTCTTAGCTGGTCCACCTGGTTACGAATTTCAGCGGATTGTGCCTCCGCTTTGGTGAGCAATTCAGTCCTCAATTCGGCGATTGCCAAGAGGATGGCCTCATGTCCGGGTCCCCGGTCGGGTGCAGCGTTAGGTACAGCATCAGGTGCAGCATCAGCCACTGGGCTAGCCCTAGAGCTAACCCTTGTGTCGGGCGCTTTTCGGGGGATTTTAGACATTTTCCGCAGGTGTTAAGTCAAAATTTCAAGCCTGGTGCGACGTCTGGACTTCGATTATGAGTGTGACTCAAGGTCTTCCCATTAAATAGCTGCTTCTATATTTATTAATAGTGTTGGCGAAGAGCTCAGTAAAAACGCGTCCTCACATGGCGCCGCTCAGACCGGAAGCCCCATCAGGTTGGTTTTATTTCGCTCAGTTTTTGTTTTGTTTTTTTGATTAACTTATTATTTTTTACAGATCTATATTCTATGTTAATGTTAATCTTGCATGTCTCTATAAATATACTAACAAACCACAAATCAAATAAACCAAAATCATACCACAGTTTCAAGTCTTCAAGTGATAAAATTGAACTGTTTACACCTGGTATTAACTTGCATCTTGGGTAAAGAGGTCAGCTCTAAATAATAAGTGTAAAGGGCCAAGAATTGTGATCAGATCACTTGAGCCACTTGCAGAAATTGTCTGGGACTCATTTGTGTTATGGAATTTTCTATCCTTAGGTTACACGAGGTCACGTGTGGGCCTTGAGGTCCTCGGCAGTACTAATTGTTTGGCTTTGACTGGGAACAGTAGGTGCCAGTCTATCTCAACACTGTGGTGGCCAGGGTCAAAGAGACTCTTGCTGCCTGCTTAGACATAATAGAAAGCTTGCCGTTGACGTAAACAGACATCTGTGTCTCCAGACTAGAATATGTTGACAATAACACCGTCCTTGGTAGAAACATTCTCTTTGTCTCATTTGGGGCGTATAGTGTTGGTGTTATCTCGAGGTTTAAAGTCTATCCACCAGCACGAGTTGGGCAGAATGTGAGACCGACTCAGACACTTCTGATGTACTTTGAGAGTGTCTCTAATTCTCCTTGGCCAAGCGTCAATAAATATTACAGCATAAGACATCAGAGGCTCCTGAACACTTTCTTCCCTCCTGACCTCACCATTGACCTTTGACTTCAGCAATTTCTCCACAACAATTTGACTTCATATCTTTTGTATTGCATCATTAAAGGACCGCTCAACCAACGTCCTGTAAGTACACACAAAACATGCTGTTGTGCATACTGTGATGCAAATAATGTGTTTGGGCTCTTTTACCTGTCAGGAGAGGTTTATGAACACACAGTTAATGCAATATCCCAAGACTCAGTGCCTTCTTGTAATTACAATACATTATGTTGGTTCTATCCCTGTAAAAACAAACATTCTTTATTCCTGTAAGTTACCGATGTACTGTATACTCTGTGTGTCTTACCTACAACATTTAGCAGCTAGGTGTTTGAACACACTGTTTCAACACCAGTTATACTAAATTTATGAAAGAAGACAACATTTTATTGATGGTAAATGTTCATAGTTTACAAATACAGTAAATGGTACCCAATATAGTCTCCAGACTCCCCTTATAAAATCTTGATATTTTGTGAAACACTGTCTATAACAAATTCTTAGTTATTTGGGCCTTGTTGTAAATTCTGCAAATGTTACACGTGAGGGAAATTCCAGTGAGAGATGAGCAAATAAACAAACTCATTCCTATATTGTCTATGTTGTAGATTTATTCAACAGAGTAATAAAATGACGTTAAGAGGACAATATGAACATACAAGTATAAGCACATCAATACAAGAATATAACACAAAGAGTACTAAGTTATAAGTATTTCAGCTGAAAGGTCCTCACACACACTCTGTAGTTCAGAATCTGACAACGTGTGAATTATCTGACGTGAACTGAAACCTTCAACTTATTTACAAGGAGCTAAAGTTCAGTTGTTTCTCACCCTTACCAATCTACCCATAACCCTTATCTTTAGCCCTGAAAGTTACCACAAGTAAACCTCCTACATAGTTTGCTACCCAACTCTCAGCAGACATTCTGCAAACTGTAGACACCCGTCAAAATTAAAATACACAGAGCATAGCAAAATACAATAAAATCAATACAGATAAAGGTTGTGTAATGGATACATTTGTCACAACATTCTACCTTAAATTATTTCTTTCTTTATATAAAAACATTTGTATCTGTATCTGTTCTGCTTGGAGTTCATAGCTGCTTACACTGTGCAGCAGTGAGCACAAAGTCTTCACTGATGCATGATACATACACACATACATGATGACCTCTGTAGTTATGCAATGACGCCATATACAGCATCGACTTCACCGATTTATGACTATTTATGATTTTACCCCCATTCAGTTAACTTACCATCTCTTCCGAGACTTGTCAGAACATGAAAGAGCAGAAGAATCCTTTGTGAAATGGAAGCTTGCAACTTGTGGTGTCTTTGCAGTATCTTGTTTATGTTAATTGCAACACCAGCAGCTTAAAACACATATATTATGCAATCAGTATGTAATGAGTTTAACACATTCTCTCTAAAGAAATGTTTTACTTTTTTGTATTTTGGAAACTTAGGCCTACACTATGAAGTGATTATATTTTGGAGCTCATAGCTGCTTTACGTTGTAATCGGCCCTTCACTCTGGTTAGCTGAGGTTACTTTATGTCAAGGAGACATTGATGTAGTAAAAAAAGATTATAATTAAGGTGGAAATGACTGCTTAATTTTTCTGTTAGGTTAATTCATACATTCATTTTTTATTAACGTCTTGAACAAATTGCACCTTAAATAATCTGCCTTTCTGTAATCAATACAGCTCTGCTACATACATCAAATTTACCCTCAAGACAATTTGTGAATGAGTTACTGGAAAAAAAAGACCATTGCATCAACTTATGTCTTTTGATGAAAGAAAGAGAAAACAATATTTGCAACATGATTTTTTATTTTGCCTTTGTGTTAAACAGCAAACACTGACAGAGCGACTAAGTCACAACTACCCCTCCTCAATATAATGAAGGTATGCTGAAGCAAAGCTTGGTGTAAGATTGTTACATTTAACAATACTTTTGCTCGAGAATGTTGTTGATCCAGGGAAGGTATTTTGATATGTCTGTGTAGACATTGGGGAAGTTTGGGTAGTTACAGTTGTCTTCCATTTTCCGATTGTAAGACACAATACCAACAGCCTTCCCGTCGCACACCAGAGGACCACCAGAATCACCCTGTGGAAGGGAAATATCTTAATATGTTTTAACCAGTTGACTGATTTTAATTCCATAAACAAACAGAAAACATACCTGACAGGTTCCTTTGGTTGTGTTATATCCACCAGCACAGATAACATTGTCAGGGAGATGACCCCATTTCTGCTTACAGACTTGCATGTTAATGGTAGACACATCCACCACTCTCAGCTTATCAACAGTTGGACCATGAGATCTTATCATTCCCCATCCAGCTACCTGGCACTTCTGGTTTTCTTCTGTGCCATAATGAGGAAGCCCAATGAGTTGTACTCCTTTGCCCAGGCTAACTTTACGAGACAGCTAAAGAAAAAATCAGAACCTAGAAATTAGAAACAGTTTGTCTGTCTGAACACGGTCCACTTTTTATCAGACTTCAGTTAAACAAGTTAATGCTCATGAATAATTTAAATGAAGCTTATTATTAGCAGTATTGAGCGAAGTGTATTTTTAGAGTTTTAAATTAAATTGTTGCATTTAGGACATTTTTTTATACTGTTTAACCACCACTTTTTACATTTCGCCTCATCAGAAAAAAACATTTAAAAACTGCATGTCATCTGGGACAACTGGGCTGAATGAATATATACTTACTTTGAGGAGCATGATGTCATTCCCTAGTCCGACACGCTGAAAGGATGGGTGTTTGCATCTGTTCACAATGGATCTTTCGATGCCACGAGCCTTCAGACTGTGGGTGCCAAGAACGACCTTCGCTAAACTCCTGTTAGTCGAAAAGGTTTCAAATGAGAGGTTGTCAGTAGATTTTCTCAAACGCTGCTTTGCCAACAACAAAACAAAGCAACAAATGATAGATGTGAAGATGACTTGAAAAATTCTTTATTTAATTTCTAATTACATCAAACAATTGAACTCACCCGTCACAGTGTGCGGCAGTGAGCACAAAGTCTTCACTGATGAGGAATCCTCCACATACATGTTGACCCCAGCTGGTCTGCAGCGACACCATGTACTGCATCGAGTTCTCCGGGGCTTTTTTCCCATTTATGATTTTACCTCCAAGTGCTGCAAAGACAATTAAAAATCTAAATTAAGTAACTATCCCATTAAATAGTTGGAGAGTAATAAAAACTCTCATTTAACTTACCATCTCGTCCGAGACTTGTCAGAAGGTGAAAGAGCAGAAGTTTGTGCAGAGCATGCATGATGCCAGCAAGACAACTGACTTGTTTTCTTGGGGGTGCCAAGAAGGCCCTTTTATACTATAGCTGTGTGATAATCATCTATTTTTTAATAACCTCTCACCACATCCTTTTTGAAATGAAAGCTGCTTTGCAATATCTTGCATATGATAACTGCAGCACCAGTTGCCCAAGAACATTATGCAATCAGTATGTAATGAGTTTAACACAGTCTGTTAAATGCATTGTTTTACTTTTTTGTATTTAGGAAACTTTCAGTCTCTTCCAACCTAATGGTAGGGGCAATTTTTTGATGCAATAAATGCAGGAAGGTTTATTTTCTTTTCTCTTGTTTGTAGATCAGATTCATTCCTCCGTGTGTCAGTATTATAGTTTTTCTCCTACATTTTTTAGTTACTTTTAATTTTTGACTGTTTTAATCTCCCCTCATTTTGTTTGTTACTGTTTAGGACTTTCTTCTTGACACATCATGATTCATATTTAATCATTAAACCTGGGCTAGGTAACATTAGAGAAACTAGCTAACTGAAAAAATCTCACAGGTTTCCCTCCAAAGCCACTCCTCCAAAAACACATTTTCATGTACAATGAGTGCATGGATAGAGGGCATGCAGGTAAACAGGTACACAGACAGGTAGACAGGCTGGCCTATCATTTCATGTTGCCCAAATATGGCGGATTCCATGGGAATATCTGTTCCCAGATATAAAGGGCTCATTCTGGTAACACTTTATAATGAGTACACACTATTAAGCATTAGTTAAGCATGAATAAATACTGAATTCATCATTTATAACGCATGAATACTCATTAGTATGTAGTTCATAAACACAGTTACAAATGTTTTACTCATCATTGATAAGCACAGTAGTCATGGATTAGTAAATACTGAATTCATCATTTATAAAGCATGTTTCTGACGTAAAATACTCATTAGTATATGGTTTATAATCACAGTTATAAATGTTTTACTCTTCATTAATAAGCTCATCTATATAAATGATGGATTCAGCATTTCTAAATTAAGTATTACATCACTTACAAACCAGTTATTTAGTATTTGTCAGTGGTTCATAAGATCATTTAGAAAGAAAATGTAAATGATGAACAAACTATTTAGATGTACATGTCTGTATGCACTTACACATCCACTATTCAGACTTGTCCTAATGGTTAGTGAGTGTGTTAGTAGATGTTTTATAAAAACTCAAAAATTCCATTTACAATGGATGACCTATAAACAGTTATTAATGCAGGAATTCATGAATTCAGGCAGTTCCGAAGCACTTACTACTTGTTAATTATTAAGTATTTTGTGTGAGCTCATCTAGGGTGGGTACTAGCTATGCCTTATAAAGCATTTACGAATGAAATTTAAAGGCTGGCAATGCCTCAAGACTCACAAAAGTTTCAGTCATCTTAACAGACCAAGGAGAGACACAACACAAAGGGATATGAACATATTGCATTGATATTTATTGCAACTTCCCAACATATTGTAACTGTACAACTGTTCTGCTGATGTAAAAAGACAAACAAGGGTAAACAAAGATGAATAAAAACTTGCCAACACCAACAGTGGATCATAAAAGTTTAAGTACGACAAATAAAATCTTTGTTTGAAAAAAATAAAATCTTTCTGTACCAAAAAATTAAGTCAAAAAATATTTCAGTGTCACAATTTAACGTAATTCTAAGTCCTGTCTTCAAGAAAAGTCTAAAAATTGAGATAGATAAAATAAATATACTCAACACATGATAAAATAATACAGGCAAAGGAATTTTACGACACTACAAAAACAAAGTGCACTGATTCCTTTGAATTTGTCTCAGCCATCGCCCACAGAAAGACAAATTCTTGCTAACAATGGTTACAGTGGTTGCATATGACTACTTGTATTTTTTGGAAATGTCATGAATCAGTCTGCCCCAAGTGCACCCTCACAGTGTTTCTTTGCAAGCCATTCATTCCACTCAATCACTGAAAGGTGGTCGGATAGCAAACTGTCGTGCGATTTGCCCTAAGCCTCCAGATCTGCTCCTTGTAGGATCTCCAGGACCTCTCAAGATGCTGGGTATGGGCACTAGTTTGGGGATCCACCTGCTGTGGTTGACAGTGTGATGGATGTACCCTAGTGCAGAGAGTATGCGATAGGCACGCCACTCATCACTCACTGATAACTGTAGATCCAAGCCTCACATGACGAGCAATCAAGGGAACTAGATGTCTTCGAGATCTTCTCTCCACAAGACGTAGAATAGGCTTTCTTCGTCCTTGATGATGCCTCACAGCTAACATCCCAAAGACCCACTTCTTTCTTTTCCACCCACCAGCCATTCTTCCTCTCCCATACTGATGCAGAAACAAAACAACAAACACAGACGTAAACAGATTCACTCTATTAACAATAACTTGTTTGACTGTATTTGACACTTAATGAAAGTTACTATTACTATAACATACCTTTCTTTTGTGCCGAAAAAGGCTCTCATCAATGACAACAAACTCCCTTCTTCCACCAATCTGCTGGCCTGTACGCCTTCTCATCCTTTCAACTTTCTTCTGTGCCATAACGAGGAAGCCCAATGAGTTGTACTCCGTTGCCCAGGTTAACTTTATGAGACAGCTAAAGAAAAAATCAGAACCTCGAAACTGGAAACAGTTTGTCTGTCTGAACACAGTCCACTCTTTATCAGACTTCATTAGTAAAACTGACTTGTCTTCTTCGGGGGGTCAAATAGACTGTTTTATGGTGTAGTTTGTTTTTTTTGCAAAATGTGATATTCATCTATTTTAAAATGACCCCCCACCACATCCGTGCGAAATGAAAGCTTACATCTTTGTGTTATCTTTGTAATATCATGTTTACTTAATCTGCTGGATTAGCAGCTAAAAACACATTACCCAATCGTTCGTGTGAACTAGTTCACCAGATACTATCTGGTTCATGCAAGAAATTTGCCAATACATCAAAATAAAGGTCAAGGTATCTTTACTATACCCAAGGGGGAATTTGTTGTGCAGCAGCAGAACATCACAAACTAAAAAACACAACCTAAATAATACAAACAAAAGTAACAAAAAATTGTAAATGATACAATAAATACATGCTACAAATTTGTTTCACATTTTGCTGTTAAAAATGGCAGCTGGAACAAAGGAGTTTTTATATCTATTTGTTCTGCATTGTGGTAGGCCAAATCTGTGGCCCGAAGGTAGGACTGACTGGGGCTTCTTCAGGTCCTAGTCTCACACAAACTGTTTAAGTAGTTATGAGAGTTGTGGGTAATTTTGCCACACACTTTAACTACATTCTGCAGTCTGTTTTCATTTTTAAAATCAAAATCTCAAAATCAATTTTTAAAATTAAATTAATAACTAACCGTTGAGACCGCTTAGTTATATACGGTTAGTTATACACGGCATCCAATGCCATCGGGGCCGGGACTTTTACATTCCACTTCATTCATACCAGAAATTTCACACCTCAGATCAACAACTTGATCCAGCCTGTCCTCTCTGTCTACTGAGAAAAGAAGTGTTTCTTTTTACATAACGTATTCTTACAAAGTTGTGGTTTATTAAATCTTAGAAATACTGAGGCAAACAATCAATGTTCAAACTGCCATATGTGTCTAAATGTTTACTCATGAACTGAAAGTTGTGCACTTGTTTAGCAAAGATAAATATTTTGGATGAACGGCAGTTGAAGTCCACATACTCTAAAAAACATAAATATATAAGTGATTAATGAAAATTCTCACAAAGTTATGGTTTATTAAATCTTACAAAGTTCCCCATTTTCAGCAGGTTACATCAGATCTGTGTTAAAAAGATTTCTTAAACTGTGGTTTTGTGTTGTACAACATGCTGCAGATTCTGACTAAATCTGCTCTGACACGTAACTGAGGTTCTCGTTCTTTGATATCAGGTTGGTTTTGTTTCACTCAGTTTTTTTGATTAACTTATTACTTTTACAGATCTATATTCTATGTTAATGTTAATCTTGCATGTCTCTATAAATATACTAAGAAACCACAAATCAAATAAACCAAAATCATACCACAGTTTCAATGTCTTCAAGTGATAAAATTGAACTGTTTACACCTGGTATTAACTTGCATCTTGGGTAAAGAGGTCAGCTCTAAATAATACATTATGCAATCAGTATGTAATGAGTTTAACACAGTCTCTCTAAAGAAATGTTTTACTTTTTTTGTATTTTGGAAACTTAGGCCTACACTATGAAGTGATTATATTTTGGAGCTCATAGCTGCTTTACATTGTAATGGGCCCTTCACTCTGGTTAGCTGAGGTTACTTTATGTCAAGGAGACACTGATGTAGCAAAAAAAGATTATAATTAAGGTGGAAATGACTGTGCTTAATTTTTCTGTTAGGTTAATTCATACATTCATTTTTTATTAACGTTTTGAACAAATTGCGCCTTAACCCTTAAGTGTTCTTGGGGATATTTCCAGCCATCCTGTTGTTTATTTTTAAAGACATTTTGGCTGTGTTGAATGAATATAGCTCAAATTTGCAAGAAAAAAAAAAAATTGAAATCTCAATACTTTAATTATCCTAGCGCCATTGAAACCCATTAAAACCACTTTTTTGATCCCATGTTTATCCTAACATAAATTCATGCATTCCCTGATGTCAAGGTTTCATTTTGGACTACTGGCTATATTTTTGTAATTTTTCATTTTGTCCACCAGATGGCGCCACCCCCCCCCCCCCCCCCCACACACACACACACACACACACACACACACTTCTAAAAGACTGACGTGTTTAAAGTCGATAAATATCAATACATACTATTTTTATAGCAGTTTATGGGAAAAGGCCACGTCTTGCCTTTAGGAACAAATAAGGCAGTTTTTTTTTTTAAAAATCTGACACTGCAAAAAATATAACAATGCATCAAAATCAATGCTGCTGCCAATCATTGACCTATCTCAGGGCCTAATAACAATAATTAGCAAATAGTCATTGAAATGTATTTTGTGGAAATTATTTTATTTTTTTTATTTTTTGGATAGAAAACAGCGGAATTATGTAAAATTATTGGCATATAAAGGGTTAATAACCAAAAATAATAATAATTTTTTGATATATATATATTTCAGGCTGAAGTAGTTCTAAAAGACTGACATGTTTAAAGTCGAAAAAATATCAATATATACTATTTTTATAACAGTTTATGGGAAGAAGCCACGTTTTGGCTTTACGAACACCTACGAACTAAATAAGTTAAGAAAACTTAAGGGTTAAATAATCGGCCTTTCTGTAATCAATACAGCTCTGCTACATACATCAAATTTACCCTCAAGACAATTTGTGAATGAGTTACTAGAAAAAAAAAGACCATTGCATTAACTTGTGTCTTTTGATGAAAGAAAGAGAAAACAATATTTGCAACATGATTTTTTATTTTGCCTTTGTGTTAAACAGCAAACACTGACAGAGCGACTCAGACACAACTACCCCTCCTCAATATAATGAAGGTTTGCTGAAGCAAAGCTTGGTGTAAGATTGTTACATTTAACAATACTTTTGTTTGAGAATGTCGTTGATCCAGGGAAGGTATTTTGATATGTCTGTGTAGACATTGGGGATGTCTGGGTAGTTACAGTAGTCTTCCTTGTCCTGAATGAAAGACGCAATACCAACAGCCGTCCCGTTGCACACCAGAGGACCACCAGAATCACCCTGTGAAAGGGAAATATCTTAATATGTTTATTCAAGAGAATTTAAGATGTTTATACGTTTCAGTCTGGAAACCAGCTGACTGATTTTAATTCCATAAACAGACAGAAAACATACCTCACAGACTCCTTTGTCTGTGTTATATCCACCAGCACAGATAACATTGTCAGGAAGATCCTGTTCCCATTTCTGCTTACAGACTTGCATGTTAATGGTAGACACATCCACCACTCTCAGCTTATCAACAGCTGGACCATGAGATCTTATCATTCCCCATCCAGCTACCTCGCACTTCTGGTTTTCTTCTGTGCCATAACGAGGAAGCCCAAGGAGTTGTACTCCGTTGCCCAGGCTAACTTTACGAGACAGCTAAAGAAAAAATCAGAACCTAGAAATTAGAAACAGTTTGTCTGTCTGAACACAGTCCACTCTTTATCTGACTTCAGTTAAACAAGTTAATGCTTATGAATCATTTAAATGAAGCTTATTATTAGCAGTATTAAAATTGAGCGTCCGCTGACTTGAATGATTATGACAGTGTATTTTTAGAGTTTTAAATTAAATTGTTGCATTTAGGACATTTTTTTATACTGTTTAACCACCACTTTTTACATTTCACCTCATTAGAAAAAAACATTTAAAAACTGCATGTCATCTGGGACAACTGGGCTGAATGAATATATACTTACTTTGAGGAGCATGATGTCATTCCCTCCATCGACATTCTCATAAGATGGGTGTTTGCACCAGTTCACAATGTATCTTTCGATGCCACGAGCCTTCAGATTGTGGGTGCCAAGAATGACTTTTTCTAAATCCAATTCACTAGAAAAGGTTTCAAATGAGAGGTTGTCAGTAGATTTTCTCAAACGCTGCTTTGCCAACAACAAAATAAAGCAACAAATGATACATGTGAAGATGACTTGAACAATTCTTTATTTAATTTCTAATTACATCAAACAATTTAACTCACTCGTCACAGTGTGCGGCAGTGAGCACAAAGTCTTCACTGACTAGGAATCCTCCACATACATGTTGACCCCAGCTGTTCTGCAGCGACACCATGTACTGCATCGAGTTCTCCGGGGCTTTCTTCCCATTTATGATTTTACCTCCAAGTGCTGCAAAGACAATTAACAATTTAAATTAAGTAACTATCCCACTAAATGGTTGGAGAGTAATAAAAGCTCTCATTTAACTTACCATCTCGTCTGAGACTTGTCAGAAGGTGAAAGAGCAGAAGTTTGTGCAGAGCATGCATGATGCCAGCAGGCCAACTGACTTGTCTTCTTAGGGGGGTCAAATAGACTGTTTTATAGTGTAGCTTGGTTTTTTTTGCAAAATGTGATAATCATCTATTTTAAAATGACCCCCCACCACATCCTTGTGAAATGAAAGCTTACATCTTTGTGTTATCTTTGTAATATCATGTTTACTTCATCTGCTGCATTAGGAGCTAAAAACACATTACGCAATCATTCGTGTGAGTAGATAAACTAGTTCATTAGCACTCACCAGATACTATCTGGTTCATGGAAGAAATTTGCCAATACATCAAAATAAAGGTCAAGGTATTTTTACTATACCCAAGGGGGAATTTGTTGTGCAGCAGCAGAACATCACAAACTAAAAAACACAAAATAAATAATACAAAAAAAAGAAACAGAGGTTCTCGTTCTTTGATCTAACTGTTGAGACCGCTTAGTTATACACGGTTAGTTATACACGGCATCCAATGCCATCGGGGCCGGGACTTTTACATTCCACTTCATTCATGCCAGAAATTTCACACCTCAGATCAACAACTTGATCCAGCCTGTCCTCTCTGTCTACTGAGAAAAGAAGTGTTTCTTTTTACATAACGTATTCTTACAAAGTTGTGGTTTATTAAATCTTAGAAATACTGAGGCAAACAGTCAATGTTCAAACTGCAATATGTGTCTAAATGTTTACTCATGAACTGAAAGTTGTGCACTTGTTTAGCAAGAATAAATATTTTGGATGAACAGCAGTTAAAGTCCACATACTCTAAAAAACAAAGATATATAAGTGATTAATGAAAATTCTCACAAAGTTATGGTTTATTAAATCTTACAAAGTTCCCCATTTTCAGCAGGTTACATCAGATCTGTGTTAAAAAGATTTCTTAAACTGTGGTTTTGTGTTGTACAACATGCTGCAGATTCTGACTAAATCTGCTCTGACACGTAACTGAGGTTCTCGTTCTTTGATATCAGGTTGGTTTTATTTTGCTCAGTTTTTGTTTTGTGTTTTTGATTAAGTTATTACTTTTACAGATCTATATTCTATGTTAACGTTAATCTTGCATGTCTCTATAAATATACTAACAAACCACAAATCTAATAAACCAAAATTATACCACAGTTTCAATGTCTTCAAGTGATAAAATTGAACTGTTTACACCTGGTATTAACTTGCATCTTGGGTAAAGAGGTCAGCTCTAAATAATAAGTGTAAAGGGCCAAGAAGACACATTGTGATCAGATCACTTGAGCCACTTGCAGAAATTGTCTGGGACTCATTTGACTTCATATCTTTTGTATTGCATCATTAAAGGACCGCTCAACCAACGTCCTGTAAGTACACACAAAACATGCTGTTGTGCATACTGTGATGCAAATAATGTGTTTGGGCTCTTTTACCTGTCAGGAGAGGTTTATGAACACACAGTTAATGCAAATCCCAAGACTCAGTGCCTTCTTGTAATTACAATACATTATGTTGGTTCTATCCCTGTAAAAACAAACATTCTTTATTCCTGTAAGTTACCGATGTACTGTATACTCTGTGTGTCTTACCTACAACATTTAGCAGCTAGGTGTTTGAACACACTGTTTCAACACCAGTTATACTAAATTTACGAAAGAAGACAACATTTTATTGATGGTAAATGTTCAAAGTTTACAAATACAGTAAATGGTACCCAATATAGTCTCCAGACTCCCCTTATAAAATCTTGATATTTTGTGAAACACTGTCTATAACAAATTCTTAGTTATTTGGGCCTTGTTGTAAATTCTGCAAATGTTACACGTGAGGGAAATTCCAGTGAGAGATGAACAAATAAACAAACTCATTCCTATATTGTCTATGTTGTAGATTTATTCAACAGAGTAATAAAATGACGTTAAGAGGACAATATGAACATACAAGTATAAGCACATTGATACAAGAATATAACACAAAGAGTACTAAGTTATAAGTATTTCAGCTGAAAGGTCCTCACACACACTCTGTAGTTCAGAATCTGACAAAGTGTGAATTATCTGACGTGAACTAAAACCTTCAACTTATTTACAAAGAGCTAAAGTTCAGTTGTTTCTCACCCTTACCAATCTACCCATAACCCTTATCTTTAGCCTTGACACAAGTACTCCTCCTACATAGTTTGCTACCCAACTCTCAGCAGACACTTGTAGCAGGTCACAGCTGTGAGATAGAAAAGCTGCAAACTGTAGACACCCGTCAAAATTAAAATACACAGAGCATAGCAAAATACAATAAAATCAATACAGATAGAGGTTAACAGTGTAATGGATACATTTGTCACAACATTCTACCTTAAATTATTTCTTTCTTTATATAAAAACATTTGTATCTGTATCTGTTCTGCTTGGAGTTCATAGCTGCTTAACATTGTAATGGGTCCTTCAGTCTAGTTAGCTGAGGTTACATACAATAGCTTTATACTAGGGAGACATGGAGGTAGTACACTGTGCAGCAGTGAGCAGAAAATCTTCACTGATGCATGATACATACACACATACATGATGGCCTCTGTAGTTATGCAATGAGGCCATATACAGCATCGACTTCACCGATTTATGACTATTTATGATTTTACCCCCATTCAGTAAACTTACCATTTCTTCCGAGACTTGTCAGAACATGAAAGAGCAGAGGTTTGTGCAGAGCATGCATGATGCCAGTAAAACAACTGACTTGTCTTCTTGGTGGTGTCCAGTAGACTGTTTTATAATGTAGCTAGCTTTGTTAGAAAATGCGATAACCATCTATTTTTTTATTGACCTCTCACCACATCCTTTGTGAAATGGAAGCTTGCAATTTGTGGTGTCTTTGCAGATGTTAATTGCAACACCAGCAGCCTAAAACACATATATTATGCAATCAGTATGTAATGAGTTTAACACAGTCTCTCTAAAGAAATGTTTTACTTTTTTGTATTTTGGAAACTTAGGCCTACACTATGAAGTGATTATATTTTGGAGCTCATAGCTGCTTTACATTGTAATCGGCCCTTCACTCTGGTTAGCTGAGGTTACTTCATGTTAAGGAGACATTGATGTAGTAAAAAAAGATTATAATTAAGGTGGAAATGACTGTGCTTAATTTTTCTGTTGAACAAATTGCACCTTAACCCTTAAGTGTTTTTGGGGATATTTCCAGCCATCCTGTTGTTTATTTTTTAAGCCATTTTGGCTGTGTTGAATGAATATAGCTCAAATTTGCAAGAAAAAAAAAAAAATTGAAATCTCAGTACTTTAATTAAGCCTAAAATGGCTATGCTATCAAAATCCAGCCTTAAGTGTTCCTAGCGCCCAAACCTGCCCCACTGAAACCCATTAAAACCACTTTTTTTGATCCCACGTTTATCCTAACATAAATTCATGCATTCCCTGATGTTAAGGTTTCATTTTGGACTACTGGCTATATTTTTGTAATTTTTCTACTTGTCCACCAGATGGCGCCACCCTCTTAAAACAACTCTGGAAGCTGTGACCAAGCCCACCATAATGACAGAAAAGGTTCTTTTTGATATATTCGGTATTTGCGATCTGTCCCCTAATAAACATACAGCAGGAGTCAGGGGAATCACTGAGCCTGACCAGTTACTCAAGAAGTCCACAACTTTAACACAAAATTGACTCACTAATGCACATTCCCATACACAGTGAAGAAAGGTTCCTACCACTGTTTTACACTTCCAACACATATTATCATTCATCAGTTTCATTCTATATAATCTCACAGGGGTATGATAGTATCTATGTACAATCTTATATTGTGTGAACTTCCCTCTTGCCTCCCTTATATACTTTCCACAGTCTGCTAGTATACCCAGCCATTTCTGCTGTGTCAAGTTTATTCTCAGGTCTCTCTGCCATAACAATTTCACATTAGAGGACTCACCACTTACTGAATAGTTTGTTAGTTTATAAAATTGTGAAGCCGTGCGGCGTTCCTGTGGTGCATTCAGATATTCCAGAATATCATTTTCTGAACAATTACCAATTCGAGATTTTACACAGTCCCTAATTTGTATGTATTTCTGTGTACCTTGGCCCACACTTCCTTAGAGTGAACAAGAATTGGATTTGTTGTATTACTTCATTGAGACAGTTGCTCCTTTGGACTAAATGGTAAACATAACTCATTCTCAATCTCCATCCAGTCTAGCTTGTTGTCTGTCATTTTTCAATATTTGGCTAGTTTTGCCATTTCAAAAGATATCCCATATAACCTTGGATCTGGTAAACCTAATCCCCCTTTCTCCATGGGGGCACAGAGTTTACTTAGTTTCATCCTTGCTCTTTTCCCATCCCATAAAAACTGTTTAACTATATCATCATACTTCTTAAAAATGGCAGGCGGTATCGTGATTGGCAGCATCATTACTAAGTACTTAAATTGAGGAGCTACTATCATTATATTAATATTGACTTTTCCCCACAGAGTAAGTTTTATCTTTTGCCACTTCTCCAAATTTGTTTTAATTTTTTGCAACACTGGGTTAAAGTTTAACGAAGGCATCTCTTCTAGGTCTTGACTGAGTTTAATTCCAAGGTACTTCATGCCTTGAGGTACCCACTTAAATTTAAGTTTTTCCACCATGTAATGGTGACATGTGGAAGTCAAAGGCATAGCCTCGGATTTATTCCAATTAATTATGTAACCTGACAGTTTAGAGTAGGACTGAATAGTATCCATCAAATGTGGTAAAGATGCCTCAGGGTCTGTCACTACAGCTAAAATATCATCAGCATATAGCAACAATTTATGTTCCTGTCCACCGCCCTCTACTCCCTTAATTCTCCTATTGTTCCTGATACTAAGCCAGTGTTTCTAGACAAATTATAAACAATAGAGGGCTCAAAGAGCAGCCCTGGCGAGTGCCTCTAGACAGGCTGAAAAAGGGTGATATAACTCCATTGGTCTAGTCTTTACCCATTGAGAAAAATAGGGACCAAACCCAAAATGTGACAAAGCAGAAAAGGGAAAACTCCATTCCACTTCGTCAAAAGCCTTTTCAGCATCTAGGGAAATAGCAGCTATTGGCACATTTTTGGATTGCGCAAGCCACATTAGATGTATTAATTTCCTCATGTTGTCCGATGAGGATCTGTTCTTCATAAAGCCTGCTTGGTTGGGATGTATAATATTGGGTAAAACTTGTTGAAGTCGTAGAGCCAGCATGTTCTGACTCCTGTGTAATTGTAATTTTTCTGTCATGTTTATGTTGCTATGGTGACACCTGGTGCTAGAATTTGGTACTACATCTACATGTATTCCTAGCCGTTGCCTGTCAGTTACTCGTCAGTTTGATAAGATGCGTGCAAGAGCTGTTTCTTCGCTTTGATCCTTGGAGTAAATACGTCCGTAAGTGTTCAATGAATGAGATACGTTATGAAACAGTAAGCGTAATGTTTCTAAAGATAATAAGTAAACAAAATGTTTGTTTTAATGTACGAATTTGTGCGTTAGCATGACATGCCTCGCCACTCTGTGTATCGCTAACAAGTTGCCTAGCAACCAAGTACCGTTATGTATGAGATCGTTAAATCTGATAACAGTCGTTTACATCTATGTGAATATGTCTGACAGCTTAAAGAGGCGTCACTTAGTGACTTTCTGTATTTTTATGTCTTTTGTAGTTTTACGGATCTGAATGGAATGAAAGTGAGAGATGGAAAAGAAGTGAAATTAGTTCAAGTAAAGTTTCATGGAAGAAAAGTCCCGCTCTTCATTTTATTCTCGTTAGCTATCTGTCAGTGCTTTGTAACGGACACAACTGCCAGGACAGAATACAGCACTTTTGTCAGTATCTTAAAGTCCAGATTAAGCAGGCTAATAGGTCTAAAATTAGATGGGTCTGTTATGTCTCTGTCTTTTTTTGGAATCAGAGATATTAAAGCTTCATTAAATGTTGGTGGCAAGTGGCCTTTTTCAAAAGCCTCCTGATACACCTTCACCAAGACTGGGGCAAGGATGTCTAGGTATTCTTTATAATATTCCACAGGAAATCCATCATAACCTGGTGATTTCCCAGTGTTCATTAATGACACAGCTTTCTTTATTTCTGCTACAGTTATAGGTGACTCTAACTTCCTTGCATGATCAGGGTTAAGCTTAGGCATATTAATGTTGATTGTCATCGCAGGATACTGTTGATGTATATAGTTTCTTGTAATACTGTTGGAATGTCTCATTTATATCTTTTGTTGAGGTTACTAATTTATCTCCCTGTTTGATAGCTGAGATTATATTTGAGGAGTCTTTTTCTTTCACTTGTCTAGCTAATATTTTCCCAGTTTTTCCCCACCTTCATAAAAATTTGTTTTTAATCTGTATAAGGAATATTCTACTTTTTTGTTAAAGATTTCATGCAGCTGAAACTTAAGCTTACAGAGTTCCTGATATTGTGGTTCTGAAAAGTGTTCCGCTAAATTATTTTCCTTTAATTTAATTTCACCTTCTAATTCTTTAATTCTGTTTAGGCTCTCTTTTTTCTTTTGAGCCGAGCGAGCTATTAGTTTCCTCTTATATATGCTTTAGAGGCATCCCAAACTGTTGCAATTTCCTTAGTACTGCCAATGCTTAATTCAAAAAAAGATTTCAAATCCTCTTCCAACAATGTCCTAAAGCCTTTGTCCTGTAGTAATGATGTATTCATTCTCCATCTAGTCCTCTTACCCATGTCCAATTCTGTGTTTATACATAATTCCACCACTGCATGATCTGTGATAGCAATAGTTCTTATACTGCAGCTAACTACACTGTTTACTAAGGAGCTTGCAATTAAGAAGAAGTCAATTCTGGAGTGTGACTTATGACAATGGGAAAAAAACGTGTACTCCCTCTCCCGAGGGTTAGTAAGCCTCCAGATATCCACAATCGCCATGTCATCTTTTAACATATGAATTGCTTCCCTATCTTCAGTCATCAGTGGACCTTTAAACTGACTTTTGTCTAAAATAGGGTCCAAAATCTCCTGCGAGTATCATTTGCCCATCCATCTCCCCTAAAACCCTATTCACTTCGTGAAAGAAGTGTGGGTCTCCCTTATTAGGTGCATAAATATTACATAATATAACCTGCATACCTTCTATTAATGCCTGGACACATATCATTCTTCCCTCTGTATCTTTAACCTCTTTAAGAAACACAAAATGTATCCTCCTGTTAACCAAAATCATAACTCCGTTTCGTGACCTTGAGTGTGAGCTGTGAAAAACATGCCTCACCCAGCCTGTTTTGAATTTAGCTGCCTCACCCTCAACAAGATGGGTTTCCTGTATGAAAACTATATATGACAATACCTTGCGTCTTTCGACTGGATTTCCACTTCCATTAATATTCCATGACATGTATTTAATACATTTCTTAATCATCTTTGTTCAAATGACCCTCCATACTCATGTCTACTTCACTGTTCCTGTTTGAAGCACTGTTCATCTGCATGTCTATGCCTTCTGTGTTCTCATGCTTTAAAACCCTGTACTCTGACTGAATATGAACACTAACATTTAACCTGGAAAAAGAACATTTCCAGTACAGAATACAGAATAGAAAAACCATAACCAAAATCAAAAACATAAATTCAAGCCAGAAAAAGTCTGACAGTCCTGTAGCTGACATGTGCAGCTTTAAAATGAAAAACTAAAATAAAACCTTGTCTGGTCCGTAGGTTACTGCTCCTCCCGCCTGTAATCCTCCGTCCATGGCAATTGCCAGAAGGATCCCTCTCCTCCGACACCCGTCCTCTCAACATGTATGTGGCTCTTCCATACAAACATATCCACTCGTCTCCCTTGTCGGGTGTTTGCCCTGGTCGTTGTCGTTGATAAATTTATCCGCCGCCGTTGCCGTAGTGAAACTCACATTCTTCCCCCGCCACTTAAACCTCAGTGTGGCCGGGAAGGCCAGCGTGTACTTCACCTCCCGCTCCTGCAGTTTGCGCTTCACCGAGGTGAAGGTGTTCCTCTTCTCTGCCATCTCTTTTGTCATATCGGGGAATACAGACAGTCGACATCCTTCCCATACGAAGCCCCGTTTTTCCTTAGCTGCCGTTGTCACCTTGTCCCTCGCTGACTGTCTTAGGAACCGTATCAGCACCGGTCGCGGAGGCCGCTCCGGGTCCGGCATCGGTGCGAGCAACCGATGTGCTCTCTCAATCTCAAACTCGGCATCAGCCCAGACCCCCAGCCCCTCCGTCAAAATTTTCTGAACACAGCTCAGTAATGTCCCATTGGTCCCAAAAGTCTCTTTCAGGCCTAAGAGCCTCACGTTGTTCCTTTTGCTGTGGTTTTCCAGGGCTTGAATGCGGTCCCACATTACATCCATTAGCTTCTTTCTCTTGTCTCCATCAGCGTGTAGCCGCTCTGAGGTCTCCTCTAGGCGCCAAACTCTCTTGCATAGCCGTCACTGGCGCTTTCAACTCCGTTGTCGTTTCTTTAATAGTTGAGACATCTGTAGCAACGCTCTGCAGTGTGCTGCTCATTTTAGTAATTTCTGTAAACAGACAGTTGAGACTGGGAGGTGGGTCACCTGTTGGGCCTTCTTCTTCATGTGGAGGGCTCTTTCGAGTAGCCATGCGGCCTGTGCCTTCGAAATATTTCGACGTGGCCATTTCGCTTAATTTCGGTTATTTCAGTTTTCCAGAACTGCGCCAGCTGTTTACTCTTCAAAATGAGGGTAATTTTTTAATATGATTTGAGCCTATACTTTGGTATCATCACGAATTTACATGTTGGAGAGCGGAGGATCCCTAATCGGCACTTCTGATGCACTATGAGAGTGTCTCTAATTCTCCTTGATCAAACGACAATATATAATACAGCATACGACATCAAAGGCTTCTGAACACTTCTTCACTCCTGACCTCACCATTGACCATTGATTCCAGCAATTTCTCCACAACAACTCTGGTTAGCTGAGGTTACTTTATGTCAAGGAGACACTGATGTAGTAAAAAAAGATTTTAATTAAGGTGGAAATGACTGCTTAATTTTTCTGTTAGGTTAATTCATACATTCATTTTTTATTAACGTTTTGAACACATTGCACCTTAAATAATCTGCCTTTCTGTAATCAATACAGCTCTGCTACATACATCAAATTTACCCTCAAGACAATTTGTGAATGAGTTACTGGAAAAAAAAAGACCATTGCATTAACTTATGTCTTTTGATGAAAGAAAGAGAAAACAATGTTTGCAACATGATTTTTTATTTTGCCTTTGTGTTAAACAGCAAACAAACATCCTCAATATAATGAAGGTATGCTGAAGCAAAGCTTGGTGTAAGATTGTTACATTTAACAATACTTTTGCTTGAGAATGTTGTTGATCCAGGGAAGGTATTTTGATATGTCTGTGTAGACATTGGGATAGTCTGGGTAGTTACAGTTGTATGTCTTATTCCGATTGTAAGACACAATACCAACAGCCTTCCCGTTGCACACCAGAGGACCACCAGAATCACCCTGTGAAAGGGAAATATCTTAATATGTTTATTCAAGAGAATTTAAGATGTTTATACGTTTTAGTCTGGAAACCAGTTGACTGATTTTAATTCCATAAACAAACAGAAAACATACCTGACAGGCTCCTTTGGTTGTGTTATATCCACCAGCACAGATAACATTGTCAGGAAGATGACCCCATTGCTGCTTACAGACTTGCATGTTAATGGTAGACACATCCACCACTCTCAGGTCATCAACAGTTGGACCATGAGATCTTATCATTCCCCATCCAGCTACCTGGCACTTCTGGTTTTCTTTTGTGCCATAACGAGGAAGCCCAATGAGTTGTACTCCGTTGCCCAGGCTAACTTTACGAGACAGCTAAAGAAAAAATCAGAACCTAGAAATTAGAAACAGTTTGTCTGTCTGAACACAGTCCACTTTTTATCAGACTTCAGTTAAACAGGTTAATGCTTATGAATCATTTAAATGAATCTTATTATTAGCAATATTACAATTGAGCAAAGTGTATTTTTAGAGTTTTAAATTAAATTGTTGCATTTAGGACATTTTTTATACTGTTTAACCACCACTTTTTACATTTCGCCTCATTAGAAAAAAACATTTAAAAACTGCATGTCATCTGGGACAACTGGGCTGAATGAATATATACTTACTTTGAGGAGCATGATGTCATTCCCTCCTTCGACATTCTCATAAGATGGGTGTTTGCACCTGTTCACAATGTATCTTTCGATGCCACGAGCCTTCAGATTGTGGGTGCCAAGAACGACCTTCACTAAATACCTGTTAGTGGAAAAGGTTTCAAATGAGAGGTTGTCAGTAGACTTTCTCAGACGCTGCTTTGCCAACGAACAAAACAAAGCAACAAATGATACATGTGAAGATGACTTGAAAAAATCTTTATTTAATTTCTAATTACATCAAACAATTGAACTCACCCGTCACAGTGTGCGGCAGTGAGCACAAAGTCTTCACTGATGAGGAATCCTCCACATTCATGTTGACCCATGCTGGTCTGCAGCGACACCATGTACTGCATCGAGTTCTCCGGGGCTTTCTTCCCATTTATGATTTTACCTCCAAGTGCTGCAAAGACAATTAAAAATCTAAATTAAATAACTATCCCATTAAATAGTTGGAGAGTAATAAAAACTCTCATTTAACTTACCATCTCGTCCGAGACTTGTCAGAAGGTGAAAGAGCAGAAGTTTGTGCAGAGCATGCATGATGCCAGGAGGCCAACTGACTTGTCTTCTTGGGGAGTGTCAAGAAGGCCCTTTTATACTATAGCTGTGTGATAATCATCTATTTTATATTAACCTCTCACCACATCCTTTTTGAAATGAAAGCTGTGGTATCTTTGCAATATCTTGCATATGATAACTGCAGACCAGCTGCCCAAGAACATTATGCAATCAGTATGTAATGAGTTTAACACAGTCTGTTAAATGCATTGTTTTACTTTTTTGTATTTAGGAAACTTTCAGTCTCTTCCAACCTAATGGTAGGGGCAATTTTTTTGATGCAATAAATGCAGGAAGGTTTTTTTTTTTTCTCTTGTTTGTAGATCAGATTCATTCCTCCGTGTGTCAGTATTATAGTTTTTCTCCTACATTTTTTAGTTATTTTTTATTTTTGACTGTTTTAATCTCCCCTCATTTTGTTTGTTACTGTTTTGGACTTTCTTCTTGACACATCATGATTCAGATTTAATCATTAAAGCTGGGGTAGGTAACATTAGAGAAACTAGCTAACAAAAAAAAAATCTCACAGGTTTCCCTCCAAAGCCACTCCTCCAAAAACACATTTTCATGTACAATGAGTGCATGGATAGAGGGCATGCAGGGAAACAGGTACACAGACAGGTAGAGAGGCAGGCTGGCCTATCATTTCATGTTGCCCAAATATGGCGGACTCCATGGGAATATCTGTTCCCAGATATAAAGGGCTCATTCTGGTAACACTTTATAATGAGTACACACTATTGAGCATTAGTTAAGCATGAATAAATACTGAATTCATCATTTATAACGCATGAATACTCATTAGTATGTCGTTTATAAACACAGTTACAAATGTTTTACTCATCATTGATAAGCACAGTAGTCATGGATTAGTAAATACTGAATTCATCATTTATAAAGCATGTTTCTGACGTAAAATACTCATTAGTATATGGTTTATAATCACAGTCATAAATGTTTTACTCTTCATTAATAAGCTCATCTATATATAATGATGCATTCAGCATTTCTAAATTAAGTATTACATCACTTACAAACCAGTTATTTAGTATTTGTCAGTGGTTCATAAGATCATTTAGAAAGAAAATGTAAATGATGAACAAACTATTTAGATGTACATGTCTGTATGCACTTAGACATCCACTATTCAGACTTGTAGTAATGGTTAGTGAGTGTGTTAGTAGATGTTTTATAAAAACTCACAAATTCCATTTACAATGGATGATTCAGGCAGTTCCGAAGCACTTACTACTTGTTAATTAAGTATTTTGTGTGAGCTCATCTAGGGTGGGTACTATCTATGCCTTATAAAGCATTTACGAATGAGATTTAAAGGCTGGCAATGCCTCAAGACTCACAAAAGTTTCAGTCATCTTAACAGACCAAGGAGAGACACAACACAAAGGGATATGAACATATTGCATTGATATTTATTGCAACTTCCCAACATATTGTAACTGTACAACTGTTCTGCTGATGTAAAAAGACAAACAAGGGTAAACAAAGCTGAAAAAAACTTGCCAACACCAACAGTGGATCACAGAAGTTTAAGTACGACAAATAAAATCTTTGTTTGAAAAAAATAAAATCTTTCTGTATCAAAAAATAAAGTCAAAAATATTTCAGTGTCACAATTTAACGTAATTCTAAGTCCTGTCTTCAAGAAAAGTCTAAAAATGGAGATAGATAAAATAAATATACTCAACACATAATAAAATGAATTGGACACTTTTTACTACTTTTCATTGCACTTGGGTCTCTCCGGATCACTGGGAGCCATGCCTGCAACACTGCCGGCATTGTTTACACCCGCGACCAGCTGATGGCCCTGAGGCACACAACCCTCTTGGCCGGAGAGAGGCCCACCGTACTGGAGGAGCTAAAGAGGAGATGGCGAGGCTGCAGAGCAGGGGTGAAACGGAGGATGGAGAAAAGGAAGTTTAAGCCCTACATCCCTGCAGTCATCACTGGAAACGTGAGGTCGTTGGCGAATAAAGTGGATGAACTGGAAGCGCTCACCAGGGAACAGAGGGAGTACAGAGAGTCCAGTATCATGTGTTTCACGGAAACGTGGCTGCACGAGCAGATACCAGACTCCAACATCACCATTCCCGGCTTCTAGACGGTCCGAGCCTTGTGGTGCCCCCCCCCGGGCACGTCTCTGTTAAAGAGCGCGTCTGCAGCCCGGACATCGAACTCGTCGCCGTCTGACTTCATCCATATTATTTGCAGAGGGAGTTTACCAGTGTTATCGCCATCACTGTTTACATTCCTCCATCTGGAAAAGCAGAAGCAGTGTGTGACGCCATCCACACTGTGACTGCAGGATTACAAACAAAACACCCTGGGGCCTTCATCGTCATCACAGGTGACTTTAACCATGTCTCCATTTCATCCACACTCCCAACCTTCTACCAGTTTGTAACATGCACCACCCGAGAAAATAAGACTTTGGACTTGCTGTACGCAAATGTTAAGGATGCTCCACTGCCTTGCCACCACTGGGCAGGTCAGACCACAACCTAGTCCTGCTCTCGCCATCATACAGTACAAGCCTGTGGTTCAGCAGCACCCAGTCACAGTGAGGACAGTGAGGAAATGGTCTCCTGAGGCCATGGATACACCGGTGGAGCGCTGGAGGCCACAGACTCTGTATGAGCCCCATGGTGAGGACATTGATGTGACTGATGCCTGACTGACTGTGTCTCTGAGTACATTGGGTTCTGCAGTGATAACACCATCCCCACTAAAGAGGTCCGCTGCTACCCTAACAACAAACCGTGGGTAACCAGCGACCTGAAGGCCCTTCTCAACGAGAAGAAGAGGGCCTTCAGATCAGGGGACAGAGCAGAACTCACATGAGTACAAAGGGTGCTCAAACGCAGCATCAAGGAGTGCAAGGACAACTTCAGAAGAAAACTGGAGCACAAACTGGAGAACAACAACACCAGAGACGTCTGGAGTGGGATGAAAGAGATTACCGGCTTCCAGAGGAGGGGTGGGGGAGCAGCTGAGGGGAATGTACGATGTGCGAACGAGCTGAACCTGTTCTTCAATAGGTTCAACTCCAATCTCTGCAATCATCTACCTGCTGCAGAAGGCTTACTCCTCCCTGGACAGACCCAACACCTCGGTCCGGATCATGTTCTTCGACTTCTCCAGCACCTTCAACACCATCCAGCCAGGGTGCTCCCCTCGTCACTTGGGTCGATGACTATCTGACGGGCAGACCACAGTTTGTTAGATTACAGAACTGTGTATCTGATCGCCTGATCAGTAACATCGGGGCCCCCCAGGGAACTGTACTGTCCCCCTTCCTCTTCACCACATACACTACTGACTTTCAGCACTGCACTGAGTCGTGTCATCTGCAGAAATTCTCTGATGACACGGCCATTGTGGGGTGTGTTGAGGGCGGGAGGGAGGCCTGCAGCTGAACGTGGCGAAGACGAAGGAGATGGTGGTGGACTTCAGGAGGACCAAGCCCCTGCCCTCTCCTGTCTGCATCAGTGGGACGGATGTGGAGATGGTACCTGCATACAAGTACCTGGGTGTCACACTGGACAATAAACTGGACTGGTCCACCAACACAGAGGCCATCTACAAAAAGGGCCTGAGCCGGCTTTACTTCCTGAGGAGGCTCAGGTCCTTTTATGTCTGCAACAAGATGCTGCAGTGTGTCAGTCTGTTGTGGCGAGCACCATCTTCTTTGCTGCGGTGTCCTGGGGTGCAGGCATCAAGGCAAAGTACGCCAACAGACTGAATAAACTCATCAGGAAAGCTGAGTCTGTTGTTGGCTCTAAGCTTGTCACCCTGGAGGAGGTGGTGGAGGACAGGATGCTGGCAAAACTGCTGGCTATCATGGACAATCCCTGTCACCCCCTCCACAAAACACTGGACAAGCTAAAAAGCAGCTTCAGCAACAGACTCATTCAACCCCGCTGCTCTAAGGAACGATACAGGAAATCGTTCCTCCCAACTGCAATAAGACTTTACAACTCATCTGCCTCTGTCAGAGCCACTATCACAAAACTGGACTAAATCTACCCGTCACCTTTTGCTACCTGTCACCTTTGCACTGTGTACCCTGTGCAACACTCCACTCCAAATACTGGAACACTTACCTCATATCATATGTGATATGTGCTAATATTAACCGTATTGATATTATATATCATATTTATACAATATTCTTGTCTTTTGCACATTCTATCTACATATTCTTATACTCATAGTATATTATCTATTGTATGTTTATCTTGTATAGTCTATTATAAGTATTTATATGCATATGTTATTATACTGGGATTTTTAGAAATATATATATATAATATTATATTATATTATATTATATATATATTATTGTTTATTATTATATATTATATTTATATTATATACTATATATACTATCTATCTATCTATCTATGGCAAGGAAACAAGACATTCTTATGTCTACAAATCTAGCAACAACAACAACCGGCCAGGATATATTTATGGCTGTGGACTCATATCTCTCGTCCAACAATCTGCCCTATGAAAACCTGGTCGCATGTTGCACTGACGGGGCCAGGGCAATGATGGGCAAAAACAAGGGGTTTAACAGCCGCCTTAAAGAAAAAGCCCCAGGGTGCGTGATTTTCCACTGCATGCTACATCGGCAAGCACTGGCAAGTAAAAAACTTTCAGAAGACCTTAGTAACACCCTGTCAACTGTTGTTAAAGTTGTAAACTTTATTAAAGCTTGGCCATCAAACAAGAGACTTTTTGCCCAGCTGTGTGAGAATGAAGCGACCTTCGAGCTGATTCTGTGTCAAAAAAATATTTCCAGGAGAACAGATACAAAAAGTTTTGGATTGTCAAAGGACAAACTGTTGCTCCCAGACTGGTCAAACACGCAGTAACCAGGGTTATTCTCCCATTCAGCACTACATAGTTGTCTGAGACAGCATTCAGTGCCCTTGTGACAATAAAAACAAAAGCCAGAAACAGACTTGATGTCCACCAGGACTTTAGACTGGCTGTCACAACCATCACACCTGACATTGCCTCCCTGGTCAAAGGTATGTAAGCCCAAGGTGGCCATTTGTATTCCTTATGTAAGAAGGTGTGTGTGTGTGTGTGTGTGTGTCCACTCTGTTCAGTTGTTAAAGGAAAACTGTTCAAGTTTAATGTTTAGCTCTCATGGCATGAGACATAGTTAAATGTCCTTGCAGTTATTATTATCTGTTCATATTTTATACACCTGGTGACAAACAGAAGGAAAGAAAACTGTACAGATACTGATATATCTTAACAATGAATCATTATCTTTCTGTTGTAATGAGGTAGGCCTATTCTGGTCACAAATTAAACTGTGTGTGTGTGTGTGTGTGTGTGTGTGATATACCTGATGACATAAAAAAAGGAAGAAATTTATCTATATACAGTGTAAAACAAGGATAATAAGAGCAAAAACCTACAACTGTTGTTTATTTTTGCAAATAAAAGTTTATAATTAATCACTTTATTCTTTTAGTGCGTGTATGCAGGTAGGGGATGGGGTTGGGGGGGCCTGGGTTGTCTTGGACACAGGCAAGGGGGGCTTAAAGGAAAAAAGGTTGGGAACCACTGACCTAGTGAACCATCTACATATGTATAAGTCTCTTAGTCGCAACTGCTCTGATCTAAAGTCTCATACTGTAGAAACTGAATGTGTGTTTGTGTGTTTGAAAGTGTGTAAATATCTTTTCTTTTTTTTACTGCGGGGGGTGCAACAATACATGTATCTGTATTGAATCGGTTCAGTACGCACTATACCAATACGCAATTTTATATTTATTTCATCAACTTCTGACAATGTGCTCTGTGCTGAAAGCTCAGTGGAAAATTCACGTTTCGGTTCGGTTCGATACTTTAGTGTCAGAGTTTGATATTTTTTCGATACAAAAAAGAAAAAGAAAAAGAAAGAAATTTCCATGTCTTTTTTAACTTGTAGTTTATTGAAATTACCAACATTTGTTTCAACTCAAAAGCACAGTTTTTAAATTAAGTTAAATGTATCTGGTGCAGCTATACCTGCCTCATTTTCTGCTGTGCATACTTAGAAGTTAGCACCATATAAAACAAAAACAGCACCTTGTTCTCTTTGAATTATGTGCAAATGGCTGTCTAAATGACCCGGGTAAAGTTTGTAGCATGTGTGCTTCTTGTTTAAGCAGCTTGGTCTGAATGAATGTGGGAGGTGCAGCTTAGTGGATCTGCGCTCGACAATGCAGCCTAAGGCAGAGTAGTCGAGTGCAGATCCACTGAGCTTTCAGCACACAGCACATCGTCAGAAGTTGATAAAATAAATATAAAATTGCGTATTGTTCGATTCATAGTGCATACCGAACCGAGACCACTGTATCGAACGGTTCAATACAGATACATGTATTGTTGCACCCCTACTATCACTTGTAAGTGATGTAATACTTAATTTAGAAATGCTGAATCTATCATTTATATAGATGAGCTTATTAATGAAGAGTAAAACATTTATAACTGTGATTATAAACTACATACTAATAAGATTATTTAGGTCAGAAACATGCTTTATAAATGATGAATTCAGTATTTACTAATCCATGACTACTGTGCTTATCAATAATGAGTAAAACATTTTTAACTGTGTTTATAAACTACATACTAATGAGTATTCATGCTTTATAAATGATGAATTCAGTATTTATTCATGCTTAACTAATGCTTAATAGTGTGTACTCATTGTAAAGTCTTATTTTCAGGTAATTACACACTAATGAAAACATTCTAATGAATATCATAATCTATTTCTGCAAATAGATCCTCCTAAATCAAAACACTGGCCCGGTAAGTCTTTCAACCACACCTATCTGATCATAACTCTGAATACTGAACCGCTGCCAGCAGAGTGAGGCACGGACAAGCTTGTAGGTAATGCACAGTGTTGTGACTAGCTGTTGGGTGGGGCTGTTCCTCTGGTCAGTCTGTTAGATTAAAGAAATTTGTGGTGGCAGTTGGAGTGGACTATCAGTTATCAGACACGGGACTGGCACTGAAATAAAAGTAATTGCTAAAATGATTTGCAAAATGTGGAGTGTAGAATTGCTATATTACTATTATGTTTTTTTTTTCATTAACTTAAACACTATAAATAATACAACTGCAATAACAGTAAAATACAAACATTTGATATGGTTGTTAAGGAAGAATATTAAGCATGGTATTTGAAATACATTTTTTTATTTGAATTTTGGTCACACTGAAAACATTTTTCAATTGCAATGAACACATACTGAAGCAACCTTTGGTGCAGGATTTTTACTCATTACTTATTATGCGCCATTGAGGATGTATCTGATCCAGGGAAGGTATTTTGATATATCTGTATACACATTAGGTATGTCTGGGTAGTCACAGTTTTGTGCCCTGTTGAAAGACACAATACCAACAGCCATCCCGTTGCACACCAGAGGACCACCAGAATCGCCCTGTGAGGAGGAAAAAGATGTTTGTAGCATTTCTGTACAAGAAACCAGTTGACTGTTTCTTTGAACAAACAGAAAACATACCTGACAGAATCCTTTGGTTGTGTTATATCCACCAGCACAGATAACATTTTCAGGAAGATCATCATCCCATTGCTTCTCACAGACTTGCATGTTAATGGTACACACATCCACCACATGCAGCTCATCAGCAGTTGTACCATGAGATCCTGTCTTTCCCCATCCAGCTACTTGGCATATTTCATTTTCTCTTATGTTCATTTCAGAAGTTGGAAGTTGAATTGTTTGCACGCTGTTGTCCAGTTGAGCTTTCTGAGACAGCTGGAGGCACAAAGAATCATAAAGTAAAACTTAAACACTGGCTAAAGTAAGAAATGTATAATTTCACAACAGGTTTTATACATCACACTTCAATCTAATGATCAAAACAATATGGAGCTAATAATAAAAATAAATATTATGACCACAAAAATACATGATGTCACCAGAGGATATGTACTTACCTTGAGGAGCATGATGTCTTTACCAAGTCCTAGTTTCACATAAGATGGGTGTGTGTATATGCTTTCAATTAATCTTTTGTTCCCATTATCAACTCTCCTGAGATCATGCGTGCCAAGAACTACATGTGTAATTTGACTGAATGAGGAAACATTGAGAGGTTATCAGTACATTTTCTAAAATTGTGCCAACAACAATAGAAATCAATGAATAATACATTTCTTTAAAAAGTTTATGTCTTAAAGGAACAAGATGTAAATTTATGGGTTAAAACAGGTACTGCAGGCCAAATATTTCAGAGTCATCTCCCCCCACCCTCTCCTCCCCAGACTTTAAGGTCAGGCGGGTTGCCAGATTGAAGACACTGAACCTTCAGGAGCACAAAAACGGCTCCAAACTGAGCTGTGCTTTGATCTTTTCTTTTTATTGGCCAGTCTGAAATTTGGCTTTTTCTTCGCCACTCTACCTAGAAGGCCAGTATCCCTGAGTCGCCTCTTCACTGTTGATGTTGACACTGGTGTTTTGCAGGTACTATTTAATGAAGCTACAGTACCAGTTAGGGACCTGTGAGGCGTATGTTTCTCAGACTAGATACTCTAATGTACTTGTCCTCTTGTTCAGTTAGGCACCAGGGTCTCCCACTCCTCTTTCTATCCTGGTTAGAGCCAGTTTACGCTGCTCTGTGACGTGAATAGTATACAGCATTGTACGAGATCTTCAGTTTCTTGGCAATTTCTCACATGGAATTTCCTTAATTTCTCAGAACAAGAATAGACTGAAACGTTTCAGAAGAAAGTTCTTTGTTTCTGGCCATTTTGAGCCTGTAATGGAACCCACAATTGCTGATGCTCCAGACTCTCGCCTAGTCTAAAGAAGGCCAGTTTTATTGCTTCTTTAATCAGCACAACAGTTTTCAGCTATGCTACCATGATTTCAAAAAGATGTTTCTAATGACCAGTTAGCCATTTAAAATGATGAACTTGGATTTGCAAACACAACATGCAATTGGAATACAGGAGTGATGGTTGCTGATAATGGGCCTCTGTACACCTATGTAGATCTTCCATTACAAATCAGCTGTTTCCAGCTACAATAGTCATTTACACTATTTACAATGCCTAAAAAGTATTTCTGATCAATCTGATGTTGTTTTTATGGACAAAAAAATGCTTTTCTTGTGAAAACATGGAGTTTTCTAAGCAGCCCCAAACTTTTGAATGGTACTGTATATATGAGAGGGAGAGAGAGAGAGAGAGAGAGAGAGAGAGAGAGAGAGATGAATCATAGATTGTAACTTACCGATTACAGTGTGCAGCAGTGAGCACAAAGTCTTCACTGATGAGGAATCCTCCACATACATGATGACCTCTGCTGTTCTGCAGCGACACCATGTACTGCATCGAGTTCTCAGGGGCTTTTTCCCCATGTATGATTTTACCTCCAAGTGCTGCAAAGACATTTAAAATCTAAATTAAGTAAGTATCCCATTAAATGGCTGGAGAGTAATAAAAACATTCAGCAAACGTACCATCTCGTCTGAGACTTGTCAGAAGGTGAAAGAGCAGAAGTTTGTGCAGAGCATGCATGATGCCAGCAAGACAACTGACTTGTCTTCTTGGGGGGTGTCATGTACTGTAATGTAGACCCTTTTATACTGTAGCTTGCTTTGTTGGAAGGTGTGATAATCATCTTAACCTCTCACCACATCCTTTGTGAAATGTAACTGTTCAACTTTGTGTTATCTTTGCAATATCTTGTTTCAGTTCCAGCAGAGAAACATGAAGGAAGTTACTGATCTATAACTGAAAAAAAATGAATATAAATATAATATGATAAAAATAGGTGATATGCTGCACAGTAGGAATGTTTCAATCTTAACTGATTCTTATTCATCTTTTAATTAGTGCACTTATATCTTGGAGTTCATAGCAGATTAACATTGTAATAGGCCCGATAGTCTGGTTAGCTGAGGTTACATACAGTAGCTTTATGACATTGAGGTAGTAAACTAAATAATATTAGGATAAGTATAATTATAATTAAGGTGGAAATCACTGTGTTTTTTTTTTCCTGTTTGTTCATAAATTAATATTTTTTATTAATGTTTTCAACAGACTGCTTCTGTATCAATCTGCCATCCTGTAACAAAGACTCTTATCCTGTGTTAATGAATGTCTTTAATGACCTGCTTCTCTGAAGTAACATAGTTTATTATTTGCTAACATAAGCCAGTTAATGCAGCTCTACTACATCATACATCAAATTTACCCATAAGACACTTTGTAAATGTCTTAATGAGAAAAAAAGACCATTGCATTAACTTGTGTCTTTTGATGAAAGAAAGAGAAAACAATATTTGCAACATGATTTTTTATTTTGCCTTTGTGTTAAACAGCAAACACTGACAGAGCGACTCAGACACAACTACCCCTCCTCAATATAATGAAGGTATGCTGAAGCAAAGCTTGGTGTAAGATTGTTACATTTAGCGATTGTTTTGCTTGAGAATGTTGTTGATCCAGGGAAGGTATTTTGATATGTCTGTGTAGACATTGGGGAAGTTTGGGTAGTTACAGTTGCCTCCATGATTGAAAGACACAATACCAACAGTTGCACACCAGAGGACCACCAGAATCGCCCTGTGAGGAGGAAAAAGATGTTTATAGCATTTCTGTACAAGAAACCAGTTGACTGTTTCTTTGAACAAACAGAAAACATACCTGACAGAATCCTTTGTTTGTGTTATATCCACCAGCACAGATAACATTGTCAGGAAGATGTCTCCATTGCTGCTTACAGACTTGCATGTTAACGGGAGACACATTCACCACATGCAGCTCATCAACAGTTGTACCATTAGAGCTTGTCTTTCCGCGTTATTAACGCGTTAACGCAAAACAATTTTAACGGCGTTAATTTTTTTATCGCGAGATTAACGCTCTTTGTGACCTAGTGAACTTGTAGTTTTTTCATAAGCTGTGGCCACTGCTAGTAACATTAGAAAAACTACAGGATCCAGCTGTAAACCGGAAGCAAAACAATAAGCGCGCCGCACGCTACCATATTGTGGATGTGGAGCACGAGATGCTGAAATAGACGCTGCTAACAAAATTATGAATGGAAAGTTCCGTTTTAAAACGTTGCAATATGGGTCGTTAGATAAAACCAAAGTTATCTGTGTGTATTGTCGGTGTGAACTGAGTTATCATCGTAGCACATCCAGTCTGAAATAACACTTGATGGCCAAACACACCGGCAATTCAAATTCTCCGCCTCCTCCGTGTCATAACCAGGCGACAATGGATGGATTTATTTTGTATCACCCTGTTTTGAAGGTTGTTGAGGGGGCTGTTTTTGTGACTAGGTATTTATTTTTTTGTCATCTGTTTATTGATAGTGTTGCTTTGTTTGAGATTTTGCTTCAGACGTGAATGGCTGTAACACTACATGTTGTTGTTGTGGTTTGCAATAAAAAACATTTGCACAAAGCAAGCTTATCCACTTTTCCATGTTGATAAGAGTATTAAAATGATAATTCAAGGGACATTTAGAATAGATAAAAATGTGCGATTAATTTGCGATTAATCGCAAGTTAACTATGACATTCATGAGATTAATCGCGATTAAATATTTTAATCGATTGACAGCACTAGTATATATATATATATATATATATATATATATATATATATATATATATATATGTGTGTGTGTGTGTGTGTATATAATTTGGCTTTCTCCAATTTCTAATCATTACTCTCAAATAAAAGCTCAAGTTAAATAAGTCTTATATGGTGCACCTTGACTGAAATGTTTCATATTTCATATTCAAATTGAGTTCCATAAAATTCCAAGACTGTCTGCCTCACAAATGACTCTATTCTGTGAAATCCTTTAGACTCACCTTTCCAGTAGAGGTCTCTCCCTTCTCACTCACTGTGCTCCTCTGCCCTGACTCCTACAGGCCAATAGGGGTGGTGGACTGATTATTATTAGTGTAATTATTATTATTATTATTATTATCCACTGATGATAATCATACGTGAATGAGCTCAGCTCCTGTTTCACGGTGTGCATCCATGCGTATCAGTACAGCTGATGCTCCCCACACAGGAGCACAGTCTGGGGTTGCTTTTTTTCCCCTCCCCTCTCCCTATGTTATGCTGCTGTATTTCTTCTCAACATAATTTCACCTTTGGGGATTAATAAAGTATTTCTGATTCTGAAGAGTGCACACTGAACTCTCTGAACAACCAGGACCTTCACAGTGCATGAACACTAACTAGCTAGCTAAGCAGCAGCGTTCTTTTACAGCTGGAATGTAACTTTTGACCCAAAACAACAAAGGTAAGACGTGCAGAGATTGTCTGTAGTGTGTAAGCCAGGTTTTTATTTGTCAAACATGGAGCATTTCATGAATTACATGGACTTTCTGCTGTTAGCTGGGGCTGGAGCTAACTAACTGTTACTACCAGCAGTGATGAATACTTACTGTCCTGAAAAACTCTCTTATATCCATTCTCAGAGCCAGTCCAAGCCTCCATGGGGTCCTAAGCAAAATTTGATTTTGGGACCCTCTATTTCTGCCAATAATATTGATTGTTGATCATTCACACACCTACTACAGTGTAGTAAAATTTGTAAATTTTTGTAAAATTTACTACAGAAATGTGGAAATAATATGTGTTTGTCTAAAAAGTCCTTCATCATATGATTATATCTTAAATTAAATCTTATTGAGATAATTTGACAATTACATGAAAGGAGTTTTGCTGTTAAATTACCAGGTAAATCAGCTGTGGTCGCAGACACGGAGCATGAGGGGACAGTGGGCACAGAGGATGGGGGTGTGAGGCAAGGCTCTGTAGAGGATGGAGATGGACCTAAGATGAAATACATATACACACATATTAATGAGATACTTTCACTAAATTAATTTCCCTTCAGGTGTAATTCTTATACTTAGAAATTAAATGTACTGTGTAGTGCCAGTCTTTCCCTGACCTGATGTATTTCCCACAGTTGAGCCTGAGGATGTGGACTGGCACTGGGCTGATTCTGTGCCTCCGAAGTACTTTAACAGTGCTCCTGGGGAAGTTTCACTACTACACAAATACAAACACGTTACTGTAGTATGAATATTAAGCTATAACAGGCCAGTTGAAAGATAAATCTCTTTCGTTTTTAACTAGCTAGCTAATATGTTATTAACGGCTTCACAAATCTCTTTGATTAACATTCCATGACATGCAAACATACCTTTATCTTGGCGTTTTTTCTCTTCTTCCTCTTTCTTCCTCTTTCTTTTCTCTGCTCCTGAAGGATTTGTCCTTTTTGCGACATTGTTTTGCCCCACAACTACCTGCGCTTTGGATGCTCAGTGCACATTGCACAGCAGGAGGCACATAACGGTAGCGGAGCTTTGACATAGAACGGCAGTAAGAATCATAGGCCTACATCAGCAGCAGCACTAAAAAATACTTTATTTTATTTTTTTGTTTGCTTTTGGGGGGCCCCTACTGGCCGCGGGGCCCTAAGCAAGGTGCTTAGTTTGCTTATGCCTTGGGCCGGCTCTGTCCATTCTTCATCCATCCATTCATGTTCTTCTCCTAACGGTGTTCTGTTCGGCTCTGTGTGCAAAGGTAGAAGTACCAACGGTTGCGGGTACCGAGCCGCAAGCAAGGTCGCAGGGAAAACGTGGACAGGATTTTCAGTAATGTGGTTCTGCGTTCTGAACAAGTGGAATGGATTGGATAACAACGCACCAAAGGGGCTCTCTCTACCGTACACTACGAAGTGAAGGGACACTGACAGATTTATGATCACATTTAAGTCCTTAATTACGGAAGCGTATTGCATTCACTTGAAAAAAAAAAAAAAAAATTTCTGAGTAATTTTTTTTGGTTTGTTTTTTGGAGTAATTTTTTCTGTTTTTCGTGGTAATTTTTTCCTCCCTGTTTTTCTTGGTATTTTTTCTGAATTATTGAGATACTTCGAAATCCTGCAAGAACATCCAACCTGCAAGTGACTCCTGTGGATCTATGGTGACTCCTGTCCCGCACATACATGCCCCATCTTCAACTTTCTACCGTACCGGGTCAATAAAGGTACGGCATGTAATTAGTTACACACAGGGTATGATACTCTTGTTATGTTTTAGACTTTATCCTTCTATTGTAAGCCTATTGCTCAATGTAGCAGGTAAGGAATAGACGAACATGTCAGCCATGGGCAGTGGTTAAATTGGCTTTTGTAAGGAGAGGGAGCCCTTCTTCACTCACAGCGGTCAATATCTCTCAAAACATTTGTATTTACCTTGCACCATCAGTTTAATACATATTTTATCAATTTATAACCTACTTATTTATATCTCACATCAATTCACATATTGGTAACTTATTTAGCCTACATTTCACCATCAATCTACACTGCAATTTGTAAAACTGATAACTAGGCTACTTGTAAAACTTAGCATTAGCGCTTCTTAACAGTTAGTTAACTGAACGATTTTATAACAGACATTATATGTTTCTGTGACTTTGTCACAAAAACATTAAGGTGAAAAAATAGACATTTAGTTTCAGTAAGTTAACAATGACCTGAACATTTTGTTGTGACAATACTCACCTTAAGCTTCCCGCTGTAGGTGGCGCATCAGCAGCACTGTGTGTGAGTGTGTGCGTGCGTGCATGCGTGTTTGTACGCGAGGTATGCGAGAAGGTGCCCATATCAGTGAAAACATGGACTGGAGTTTCATTGAATCAGGTTTTATATCAATTAAGCGGAACGGATTCAATAATGAAGCTCTGACAGCACTGGAACTGGCAACTGGAAGCCTAAGCTTTCTTCATACTGCAAGGGACTAGAGAATATCAGAAGAATCTGGCCTTAAATGTATGTCCAACACAGCGATGAGTGAACAGACTGATGTAGCCTACTGATTTTTGACATGGTAAAAGATGGGAGGTCCAAACTAATGATTTTAAAAAGTCGTATAATGGTAGCTACGCCCATTTATAAACACCGAAGCAGAGGGAGCTCAGCTCCTGCTGGCTGTACTGCCAAGGTGAGGAGGCGGAGCTGAGCTCCGGAGGGCTCTGGCCCAATTTAATCTCTGTCTATGGGCATGATTTCAGTTGTCAGGTAAGATAACAGTTTCCTCATGTCAGATGTTAATACTGACAGTGTTTGAAAATCTGCTCGTTACATTAAAAGGTACTTTGAGGTGTTTTTTTTACAAATAGAATCACAGCTTGCTGTCTTGTTTTGTACAAATGTCTTCAAACAGATTGTGTCTTTACTGTTGAGTCATGTAGTTCAGGAGTCCTGCTCTGTGAGACATGATATGTTTCCATCCACAATCATAAAATTGGACATGTTCCTTTTGTTATGAGGTGTTTGTATTGTGAAATGTTAAAGTTATCAAATGTGTAAACTCAAGGAAAGATGCATGCCCTAATAAAAGATAATCATATGCTTCATTTGCTGAAAGTTTATTGATAACTGCATTTCAACATAAATCTATAGAGTGACATTTCATTCAAATACATAAGAATAGTTGATCTGATCTGTTTATATGTTTAAGAAATGACATGATAATCACCAACTAATTTTAGATACACACATATTCACCAAATATTGTTACATGTAATTGTTTGGCTGCAAATGACATACAGTAACTTAATGAGATAAACAAAAAACAGGAAGGTATATTTCCTAAATGCTACAATAAACAATAACTAAATATCAAAAGAGAAAAAGATTTCAGCATACACACCATTAAGGACAAGATGTTTGATTTATAATTGATAATGACTCCTTTTTGTAGGCTGCTGTTTTTACAATTCACCCAAGATTTTCCATTTTTTCACAACATGTAACATGTGATGCGATATTTCATATGCAGCTATTGAACTGCCAGCACTTATTATGATGTGTAATTTTATCCATAATGAATAGAAAGAGGATATACAAAGCACAAATGGGAGATGTCCATTAGTAAAGAGTTCACAGTTAGAAATTCATGGTCCATAAGATTTTCTACCCTCATGTGGAGGCTTACATCCAGTCATTTGATCCAGTAGAGCAGGTTGTGATCGTTAAATTTGAGCTCGTATGTAAGCACGTATGAACATGTAAAGCTCAATGGCTTCATCTGGAGAGGTGGGTGGATGAAGTCTGTTTTCTGCCATGGCAAGGCAGCAAATGTCAAACACTGTATCGTCACAGGGATACTGTCCTCTCTGCAGGCTTCTATCTTTTGTTGGGATACCTCTTTCAGGTACTCTCTGGCACCAAAAAGTTGGGGTAGGGTGTAGATCATCACTGGGCGCCCACCTGGAGACACAGCATTTCTGCATGGGCGAACTCTGTGAGTGTTCCAGAGGTGAACAACTTCCTGCAGTTCTCTCTAAAGATAAATAAAAATAGAAAGTGAGAAAATCAGTTCACACATGATCATTAAACTAGCCAGTAATGTAGTTCAAATCAGCTCCAACTTAAACATCTGCAATAATAAACTGTATTATACAATTAAAAACATCAAAACTTTGTACTTTGTACTTGTACTTTTCATACTTTAAGTACTTTGAATATATACTGCTGATAATACTGTCCTTTTACTTTACTAAGGTTTTGAATATAGCCTACATGGAGTGAGCTCTTTTTCACTAATATCAGTAGGCCTATGATATTAGTACCACACTAAAGCTAACCCACTACACAGGGTGGTACTACTGCTTTTTGTGAAGTGAAACATCTGAATACTTTAACCACTAAACTAAGCAGGTATCACAGTATTATTCTGACATAATATAGCACTATGGGAAAAAAACAACATAAACGTATTGCAGTTCTTACCTCTATTATTTCAAGACATGTGAACTGAATGAGACTTTTGTCCAGGAAGTCACCAGAAAAGGACTCTGAGTCTTTTAAATCTTGGAACAGGTTCATCCAGAACTCCTCCTTAAAAAGCCCCACCAGTTCTCTATTCTTTGATTGTTATTGCTCGATCCATACAGATAACATCTGTGCGAAAAGTTGTCCAGTTGATCGTGCCTCAAGAACATCTGCATTTGTTCAATGTAACAGTTCTCGGTTCCGAGGTCCGAACGAATTCGGGCAGCAGTTCAGCCTGAATGCATTTCAAATGCATCATCTTGTATCCATGGAGCATGCCATATGTGTCCAGCTGATCCTGGAGAAACATTGCTATATAATTCAGAAAAAATATTAACCCGAAAAACAGGAAAATAATTACTCAGAAGAACAGGAAAATAATTACTCAGAAAAACAGGAAGAAAAAAATTACTCAGAAAAACTGAAATAATTACCCCGAAAAACTCAGAAAAACCAGATTTTTTTTTTTTCAAGTGAATGCAATATGCTTCCGTACTGACAGGTTATATGATCATTTATTTAAACTGATATGCTGGCCACTTTATATTGAATTTGTCGGCATTTTTTTGGTAAAAAAAAAAAAAAAAAAAGAAATTTATAAAACAACACCAAACTATTTAGGGGGGCTTAAGAATATTTTAGCCTAACAACGCCACTGATTTAATTTGTGTTATCTTTGCAATATCTTGTTTATGCTGCATCAGCAGACTGTAGTTTAACACAGTCTGTTACATGAAATCCTCTTCTTAATTTTCATGTCATTCACCATTCCCTTTTTTTTTTTTTTACTTTTTTATATTTTTGGAAACTTTCAGCCTCTTTATTTAGTCCTTTCTGGGCCTTTTCTCATCAGTTATTAATATTACTTAATTATAATTAAGGTGGAAATCACTGTGTTTTCTTTTCCTGTCTGTTCATAAATTCTTTTTTTTTTTATTAATGTTTTCAACAGACTGCTTCTGTATCAATCTGCCATCCTGTAACAAAGACTCTTATCCTGTGTTAATGAGTGTCTTCAATGACCTGCTTCTCTGAAGTAACATAGTTTATTATTTGCTAACACAAGCCACTTAATGCAGCTCTACTACATCCTACATCAAATTTACCCATAAGACACTTTGTAAATGTCTTAATGAGAAAAAAAGACCATTGCATTCATTTGTGTCTTTTGATGAAAAAAAGAGAAAACAATATTTGCAACATGATTTTTTATTTTGCCTTTGTGTTAAACAGCAAACACTGACAGAGCGACTCAGACACAACTACCCCTCCTCAATATAATGAAGGTATGCTGAAACAAAGCTTGGTGTAAGATTGTTACATTTAGCGATTGTTTTGCTTGAGAATGTTGTTGATCCAGGGAAGGTATTTTGATATGTCTGTGTAGACATTGGGGAAGTTTGGGTAGCTACAGTTGCCTCCATCATTGTAAGACACAATACCAACAGCCTTCCCGTTGCACACCAGAGGACCACCAGAATCGCCCTGTAAGGGGGAAAAAGATTTTTGTAGCATTTCTGTACAAGAAACCAGTTGACTGTTTCTTTGAACAAACAGAAAACATACCTGACAGAATCCTTTGTTTGTGTTATATCCACCAGCACAGATAACATTGTCAGGAAGATGTCTCCATTGCTGCTTACAGACTTCCATGTTAACGGGAGACACATCCACCACTTGCAACTCATCAGCAGTTGTACCATTAGATCCTGTCTTTCCCCATCCAGCTACTTGGCATATTTCATTTTCTCTTATGTTCATTACAGAAGTGGGAAGTTGAATTGTTTGCACGCTGTTGTCCAGTTGAGCTTTCTGAGACAGCTGGAGGCACAAAGAATCATAAAGTAAAACTTAAACACTGGCTAAAGTAAGAAATGTATAATTTCATAACAGGTTTTATACATCACACTTCAATCTAATGATCAAAACAATATGGAGCTAATAATAAAAATAAATATTATGACCACAAAAATATATAATGTCACCTGGGGATGTGTACTTACTTTGAGGAGCATGATGTCTTTACCATGTCCTACTTTCTCAAAAAATAGGTGTGGGTATCTCTCTTCAATTAATCTTTTGTTTCCATCATCAACACTGCTGAGATCATGCGTGCCAAGAACTACATGTGTAATTCCACTGTATGAGGAAATATTGAGAGGTTATCAGTACATTTTCTAAAATTGTGCCAACAACAATAGAAATCAATGAATAACATATTTCTTTAAAAAGTTAGTTCATGTGTCTTAAAGCAACAAGATGTCACTTAATGGGTTAAAACACATACTGCAGTCCAATTTCAAAATATTTCTGAGTCGTCTCCTCCACAGACTCTAAGGTCAGACAGGTTGCCAGATTGAAGACACTGAACCTTCAGGAGCGCAAAAACAAGCGCAACATGATTTATTTCATCTAGCAGCTGCTACGTCTGAGTCTGATTTCAGTCTGGTTGTTTGTGTTTATTTGTTTGAAAGAGGGAGAGAGAGAGAGCTTTCAAGACGGGCAGAATCGTTAAGTCTGTTGATTTTTTTTTTTAACTTTGTTTGCCTGCTTCCATGCTGTAGCATGCTGAGTTTGCATCAAATTTGTTTCATATCTGGCAACCCAGAGTGTCGACATGTGCAGGACAAACAGGAGAAAACACAAACAGACCTTCCAGGCCAGAATGCAATTTACAAAAGGACAACATACTGGCTTCAGTGTTGTTGTCAAGAAGGCGATATTTCTACAGGCATGTTTCCTTAATCTCTGATGACATAGCATGGTAATTTGAAATTTTAATACAGCAAATATGTGACATATTGTTACTTTAAAGTCTTTCTGAATTGACTTCTAATTATATGAATCATAGATTGTAACTTACTGACTACAGTGTGCAGCAGTGAGCACAAAGTCTTCACTGATGAGGAATCCTCCACATTCATGTTCACCCCCGCTGGTCTGCAGCGACACCATGTACTGCATCGAGTTCATCGGGGCTTTTTTTCCATTTATGATTTTACCTCCAAGTGCTGCAAAGACAATTAAAAATCTAAATTAAGTAACTATCCCATTAAATGGTTGGAGAGTAATAAAAACATTCAGTAAACTTACCATCTCGTCCGAGACTTGTCAGAACATGAAAGAGCAGAAGTTTGTGCAGAGTATGCATGATGCCAGCAAGACAACTGTCATGTCTTCTTCAGGGTGTTGAGAAGATTGCTTTATAGTGTAACTTGCTTTGTTGGCAAATGTGATAATCATCTATTTTATCTGAATTTCTCGCCACATCCTTTATAAAAAGATTTAATTTGTGTTATCTTTGCAATATCTTGTTTATGCTGCATCAGCAGCCTGTGGTTTAACACAGTCTGTTACATTAAATCCTCTTCTTAATTTTCATGTCATTCACCTATTTTTTTTTTACTTTTTTATATTTTTGGAAACTTTCAGCCTCTTTATTTAGTCCTTTCTGGGCCTTTTCTCATCCTTTATTAATATTACTTAATTATAATTAAGGTGGAAATCACTGTGTGCGACTGCTTCTGTATCAATCTGCCATCCTGTAACAAAGAATCCTTTGCATGATGCCAGCAGGAAAACTGTCATGTCTTATTCAGGGTGTTGAGTAGACTGTTTTATTGTGTAGCTAGCTTTGTTTGCAAATGTGATAATCGTCTATTTCAGTAGATGCATGTAGCAGCCCCTAGAATCAACCTGAAGTGCAGGATGACTCATCAACTTTTTATTGTTTATCAAGAAATGACAAACTGACAAAATACTATTAATAATAACTAAAGATAACAAAAAATTACATTTCTTTCATTGTTGGGCCAGATACTGGTGTACTGATGACATAAAGCACTGGACGTATGTGATAAAACACTTCATTGGGACTTGAAACAACTGCTTGTGTGTCTGTTGGTGCAGCAGATACTGTATCATCAGATATGCTGTATGATAAGTATGAGACAGGTTGTTACATGAATCTTTTTGGGGGGTTTTTTGGGTTTGTTTTTTTTTGCATTGCCCTCATATTTTTTATTTTAATCTCTTTATTTTGTCTGCTCCGGGCTTCTTGGCACCATTCTTATGTGGTGTAGAAATACTTGACACAACATTCTGAGACATTTCTTTGAAATGCGCAACCCAGATTCAAGAACCACAGAAACCACAGTTTCCACTTTCAGATATGAGCACTGATGTTCTCACAGTTACAAAATGAATGCTCTAGTTAGTCCATGCAGGAGAGCACAAACAGACACAGACTGCAAAATCATTACTTTGCATTATATATATATATATATATATATATATATATATATATATATATAATATACAGCATAATATGTGGTAAAAATACACTCTTCCCATCATGTGTGATTTTTTTTTTTGGCAACTTGACTTTGGTGAAATGATTTGTCATGCAATGTCACACATTCACATTTGTTGTGTTTACATGTATTTAGTGTGTGCATTATACAAATGCAGCATTTTACAAATCTGACTATCTACTGTACTGTACCAACAAATGTAGTATTTGATGTACATAAATGCAAGATGTTGCTGTTCTGTGAGTAAAATCAGTAGTTTATATCTTGGAGCTTAAAGCGTAATTTCAGGAGCCAGACCACACCTCAACCGCGCCACTTCTGACAATCCTATAAATACCCTCCTAACCCTCTGGTTCCCTTCGCGTTCGTATTCCGCTCCGTATTCCGTATTGCGCTTGTGTTGATGGTGTGGTCCGTGCTAGTGAAAGGGCGTTTTAGTCTGACATCGTGGGCTGCCCCTCAGACAAAACTGAGAGAAATGATTTTTATTTTCATATTAATGAAACTAGTTGAGCTTAACAACTTCAACACAATCTAAAATGCAAGAAGTCCCCTGCATAATTAGGTACATGCATATATATCAACACTCCTAAGATTGTGGGTGTCAAGAACAACACCGTAAAGTTCCCTAAGAGCCAGTAGATTAGCTCAAGTTGTGCCAGCAACACAAACAAATAAACAGTGATATGTATTTTTTGTAAATAGTAGGTTAATAACTTAGATGGTTTTGGATTTGCTCTGTAATAACATGAACAAAGAGGAGAAGATTATTCACACATCGCAGCTGTCAAAGGCGAATCCTCCATATACATGACCTCTTTGATCAGCCTCAGGTTCTTTGGGGCTTTTGTACCATTTATGGTTTCAGTCCAAGTGCTGAAATGATGATGATGATGATGATGAAAATGACCAAATGTCCCACTTAGACTGAAAAGATGTAATCACAGTTGCGTTCTTACTGTTTAATTTGTCATGAAATGAAAAACATATGTATGGTGATTTAATCTCAACCTCTACCCACATCCTTGCTGCAATGCAACTTCTTCTGCAACATCTTTGCATTATCTAACACACCACCCATTTGTGCTCAGAGCTCACAGTCTAAGCCAGGGGTGTCCAAACTTCTTTTAAAGAGGGCCAGATGTGACAATGTGAAGATGCCCGGGGGCCAATGCTAACATTTTAAAAATGAAAAACAATAAAAGTTACAAAGAGGACAGTATTTGAAATTTCACACTGAAGTTTTATTTTGCATTTCAGATAAAGAACAATAGAATGACAGAATGACTTGACCTCCACAAAAATAACACTAATAATGATAATAATAATGTTTTTATTGAGCTGTTTTTAAAGAAAAAACATATTCAAAGTAAAGGGTAAACTCTCAATGAAACAAATAAAACATGCAGAACTTGAGATTGTAACAAAAAAAACTGTTTGTGATGAGAGAAAGCATGTTAGCTGTTAAGAAAGGCGGTTCTATAAAAGTGAGTTTTAAGATTAGATTTCTGTTCAGCAGAGGGGGCTGCAGTATTAACATCCTCTTTCCTGCTTGCAGATCTGATGAATCAGATCATCAAATGAAGCATAATGATCAGAGACTGATTGCAGCTTTCTGTCCTTTTATCTCTCACCACTATATTTTCCATTTAGCATGTTTGACACGTTTTTTGTGAGCGTGTTTTCATGCATACACAAAATGAAAAAGTGAAAGTTTAAAAACTGTGTTGAGGTTCGGTACAGAGGATGAAAGTTTGAATACTGCTCACCCACATCAAGTGAAGCTTATTCGAGTTTTAAAAGTGACAAACACCAGTTTTCTTTGGTGTAGATCTACTTGACACAGCCCACTGAAACATACATTTGAATTCTCTGATTCTCAGTGTTCTCACAGCAGCACAACAGTTACTAAAATCACTCAGTCTGTTAATGATTAATGGTGTGAATACTAGCTTCATGCTAACATAACCAATTAACTAAATGTTTGATTTGGTATTTGTATTGTTTTTATGTTATTGTAAATTTGACTTGTACATATGCTGCACAGCTATAGAAAAGAAACCAGGAAATAGTTGCCTCTTAGGCAGCTGGCCTTTTCATTGCTACTAGAACTTTATATGTTACATCAAATTTGTCCTGAAACGTTTTCTGAATAGCTTTTGGAAAGAAAACATTTAAAATACTGTATATTTTTAAAATACAAATACCATTGCTGATGAAGAATGTAACCACAGGAAATAGAAGACAGTATTTGAAATTTCATACTGAAGTGTGTTCCACTGAATGTGAAAGTTCTACAGTTGAAACAATGCACCAAGAGAGAGGGCTGTCTGATGGCATATTAAAGCAGTTAAAATATACTATCTATAGCCTACACTTAGATAATTATTGACTTTTTTGGCACACCTATTTTTACATGGCTGAAATATACATATACACATGTATAAAATACATAAATGTTTTCCTGCTGACCCTATTCACCGCAGTGCTTTGCTTTTCTTCCATGCCAGGACCTCATACAACTTCATTTCAAAAACCCTATGAACACTTGAATAAATTGATATAATTAGTAGACCAGATACCAATAACCAGATCTGGTAATCTTACCGTTAAGTCCAAGACATGTCAGAAGGCTGAAAAGCAGAAACCCATGCAGAGTATGCATCATATCAGTAGCAAACTTAACCTGTTGTCTTTGTTAAGTCAGTCCTTTTACACTGCAGTTTGCGTAGCAAACGACCCTGTGGTTTTCACTTGCTTCGCTTTGACCTTTTTAACTGCATCCTCTGTGCGTTGATGCAACCTTAAATTGTCTTATAATAAGTGCATGTGGTCAGTAAAGAAATGAAACATCATGCAGTATTTCCATTGTTACAGTGAATGTAAGGCCTGTGGTTCTGCTGCCTGAGCAGCCACTGTCTGTGCATCACTGAACCACTCATGCTTAAGTCAACCTTAGTTAGATGAATTAAAGTAAAAAACTTATTTATTATAGATTCATTCTTTTCACTGTGACCTTTATGCTGTTGACTTTTGTCACTGCAGTGTAGCAGCAAAAACTAAATGAGTAATGGAAACCACAGTGTTCGGCTTCAGGTCTGAGTGTCTGCATACTCACAATTATGATACCAATGCTCTAAAGTCATGTGATTATTGACTGCCAGCCAGAAATCTAAAAAAGAATCATAACTCAGCTGTCAGAGTTTCACTTGGCCATGTTGGAACATTTGTTCCAAGTGACGTAGGCTGGCCGGAACAAGTATATATTTATTAAATGGAAAAAGAATATGTGTTAGAGGATGTAACACTGAATTAAATATATGAATCAGATTTGGGAGTAATAAATCCAATATGACAAAAACATACCAGAAAGGTTTAGTGTGTTTGGTCTGGTGTTGCATGGTGCTTTCTGTCTTTCGGCTAAGTAAGTTATACAGTAACATGCATTCACAGTCTCTTAAGAGGGTTACATATCTTACACATTGCTTGTCAGGCTCAATAAGTTTATACTCACACAGTATGTTTTATTGCCAAAAAGTGAATTTTGAATAACGCTATTCACAATATTCTCTTGGTTTTATTCATTTTGGATGATGCTGTTCACCTCCTAACACTTGTTGTGCTGAATTTATGATGCAACATTATATAAGCTTCTGCCTGATAAACGTATCCGGTAAAAACACAGACGCATTATCAGTACTCTTTCTGGTTAGTCTATATGACACAACCCACAACCCAAAACTGGTTCCTCGAATTGTGAGACCGCCTTAACCAACCACAAGAACCACGGCTTCAAGCTGCAAATTTGAGCAATGATGTTCCCACAGTCACAATTATGAAACTAAAGCTAATGAGTTTATTTTTTATTATTATGTAACATATCTTAATGATGTCTGTTGATGTTACAATTGATAAGAATTGAAGATGTTTTTAAGTGCCATTTGGACTGTGGGTACTGTGGGCTTTACTCAAACATATGCCATAAACACTAAAGGGATTTGTGCTGCAGACAGAGGTCAGAGTCTTTCCACTTCCACCAGTGATAGCAGAGCAATAAGAGGCAATATAACAGTTCTAGTAGAGTTAGTTGCATTTGTGTTGATTAGTGATGAAAGGTGTCACTGTAGGAAACACAAAGTTCACTTGATCTGCACATTGACTAACAAAGTGACTCAGAAATGCATCAGTACAATAACATTTTATTCAAACACAATTCAAAACCAATTTGTAACATTGTTCTGTTTAACAGGTCTTTTTCTGGAGGATCCCTTTTATCCAGGGGACAAATTTTGATCTGTCTGTATAGATGTTGGGCACATCTGGGTAGTCACAGTCAAAGTCGCTGTTAAAGGAAGCAACACCAACTGCAATCTTCTCCTTGAACACCAGAGGGCCACCAGAATCACCCTGCAAGGAGGAAGAAGCTTCATTTGTTTATTCATTATTTAAATGTTTGTATCATTTTTAAATCACAAACCAGCAATTTTTAAAAACATACCTGACAGAATCCTTTTTTTGTGTCATATCCACCTGCACATATAACATTGGCAGGAAGTTTATTACCCCATGCCTCCTGGCACTTTTCCAGGTTAATGATAGGAACGTCCACCTCTTGCAGATCGTTAACAATTTCACCATTGGTTCTTGTGAAGCCCCATCCAGCTACTATGCACTTTTTGCCTTCTTTAAGTTTTACGTCCTGACTTGGAAGTTGAAGTGGCTTAATTGTTTTTTTTCCCAGGTGAGCTTTCCTAGACAGCTGGAGACATAAAATAAGAAAGCAAAATTTAAAAAAACAAACTCATGTTATAACATTGTCAAGTTGACAAATAATTGTTGGAAGATGGAGCTAATAGAGATAGTGATAGCGCTGTGATGTTTGATCAGGATATCTGGGTATCAAGTGAAGGTACAGCAACTTAAGCTTCATCATCCTCCCAAAATATTAAGCTCTAGACTACATAAAGCTGATAACTCTATGAAGTGTTTAATTTATTTACTTAGATAATTGTGTTGATGTGATTATAGGAAATGATATGCATATTCAATCAATATGTAAAACAATATAAACACTGAGTAAAAGTTGTCTTACTATCTACTGATCATACATGGTATGTGCATGAATGAAAATTATGAGCCCTGATACCCCCATGTGGTCTCTTCTGTATTCTTCAGCATGTGGGCGTCAGCTCGGCATGTACAGGAAGTGTCAAAGGCAGTAAGTACTGTATGTACCATGAACAGTGGTGAAAAAATAGGAGAAAATCAGACACTTATGGTGAAACACTTCCAAAACCTTTTCTAGCATATAGGGCACCATGTGGCAATGTATAATTTCAAGAGGGCACAGTTGTTCTTTGGAATATTAGGGGCATAATGGGGGCATGCAATTGTAATACAAGTGAATGGGGACAATGTCAGTCACCATCTGCAATGCTTAAACAAAGTTAAACTTTGTAATATTTTACTTAAGTGAGTTTTTTAACAGTATTTAAGGTGTTTTGATTAGTGGATCTTATTATGAGACTTAGTCTAAGATAAAAAGGCCTAGTGGGCAGGAGAAAGTGAGAGACTATGAGCTTATCAGCACTTTCTGGGGGAAGTATGTACCAGTGTAGACCCTATATGTGTCGAACTATTGAAAGTAACAAAGAATGGTGAATTATTATTGTTATTATAGCTTTGTGATTGGCAGTGGTTGTTGCCCTAATAATCTGTCCTTGAAGACGCATCATATCACTGACACTATGAGGCTGAATAGGTATCTACTTACTTTGAGGAGCATGATGTCTTTCCCAGATTTAGTATTCTTGTAAGATGGGTGTTTGCACCTCTTCACATCGTATCTCATTCTTTCATCATCAACCTTCTTCAGATTGTGGGTACCAAGAACAACACTTGTAGGGCTCCTGTATGAATAATGATTTCAAAATTGACAGAATTGTTTCATCATATTTAAGTGAATCAAAGATTGAAGAGTTAAGGTAACTCACCTGTCGTCACAGTGCGCGGCAGTGACTACAAAGTCTTCACTGATAAGGAATCCTCCACATACATGTCTGCGTTCCTTGTTCTGCACTGAGGCCATATACATCATCGACCTCTGCTTGGTCTTTTTACCATTTATGATTTCACTCCTAAGTGCTAAAAAGATAAGGAGAACACTTTAATTAAGTAATGCCTTATTTGTGAGTTGAATAATAATAATTAATTCAAGATAATCTTACCATTTCCTTCGAAATATGTCAGAACGTGAAAAAGCAACAACATGTGCAGAGCATGCATCTTGGCGACTGTCAGCCGTGGGTTGCTAAAGACCCCTTCATGCAGAAGTTTGCACACTAAAAGATCCTGTGGTTGTCACCTTAATGTGACAAAAGTCACATCCTGTCATTATTTGTGCATTTTCAACTGTCTCGATGTGATGAAGACGTGTGCACTATTGCCATTGTTCTGACCCTTCCTCCTTTATTTCATGCAACACTTTGTATTTTGTTTTGCATCTCACACTTTCAGGGTCTTGCAGTCTCTGTATTTTGTTCAGGGCCTCCTTACACATGCTCTCCCTGTTTAGATACTAGAAAGAAAAGAAAAACTAGATTTATAGTTAAGGTTCTTTGCTGTACAGCTACTTTCTGGTTGTAAGCTTTGCGGGTTGGCTTTTGAAAACAGTAACAGAGTAACAGAGACTTCAGATTCTAGCACTGGTTGTGAGACTTATGTTTTTGATTATAATTAGACACCAGTCTTTAAAAGCATATTGCTCATATTACTAGTCTGTTAAAGTTTAATTGACCAGAATTAAACATGTCAAGTTGCTTCATCACATTCCCACCAAGAAGGCCCAGACTCAGACCAAAGACTTTTATAGTTTCTTTACTTTTTGACCATAGGAGGGTGCCACTCCAACAGTCTAAGTTACAGAAACAACCTCAGCTCTACCTTATGCCTTTCTGTAGTACATTAAACAATATGTCATGGTTATTCTTGTTTTGCCGTTTGGTTATGTCTCTGTGCAGTGTGTATGGCTATGCGGGTCTTAGCAACAAGGGACACCTGTCTCTCATCCAGCAATCACTCCTGCTAATAATATAACAGTGTTACTCTTGTGTTTTTAACTGTAAGTTTTGCAGTACCTTTATTTTGTTTGTGATGTTGACACTCTTCAAGTGTTTCCCCATGTGCAGTTCTCCAGTGTGTCTTGTGTGCTTTTTTCAGCCAGTTTTCTCCACTGAATCCTCTGATCTGCTTTCCTTACTTCACCTGCAAACATATGCACATATATGCACATATATGCACATAATATTATACTTCGACTGTGTTGTTCTGGCCGGCAGGGGGGGCTGCAGTCTTAACATCCTCTTTCCTGCTTGCAGATCTGATCAATCAGATCATCAAATGAAGCATAATGATCAGAGACTGATTGCAGCTTTCTGTCCTTTTATCTCTCACGACTATATTTTCCATTTTTTTGTGAGTGTGTTTTCATCCATACACAAAATGAAAAAGTGAAAGTTTAAAAACTGTGTTGAGGTTCAGTACAGAGGATGAAAGTCTGAATACTGCTCACCCACATCAAGTGAAGCTTATTCAAGTTTTAAAAGTGACAAACACCAGTTTTCTTTGGTGTGGATCTATTTGACACAGCCCACTGAAACATACATTTGAATTCTCTGATAGACTTGATGAACCGCAGAAACCAAAAGTGTCTGTATTCCGGCTTCCACATCAGTGTTCTCATAGCAGCACAACAGTTACTAAAATCACTCAGTCTGTTAATGATTAATGGTGGGAATACTAGCTTCATGCTAACATAACCAATTAACTAAATGTTTGATTTGGTATTTGTATTGTTTTTATGTTATTGTAAATTTGACTTGTACATATGCTGCACAGCTATAGAAAAGAAACCAGGAAATAGTTGCCTCTTAGGCAGCTGGCCTTTTCATTGCTACTAGAGCTTTATATGTTACATCAAATTTGTCCTAAAAAGTTTTCTGAATAGCTTTTGGTAAGAAAACATTTAAAATACTGTATATTTTTAAAATACAAATACCATTTATGTCTGCTGATGAGCAATGTAACCAGAGGAAATAGAGGACAGTATTTGAAATTTCACACTGAAGTTTTATTTTGCATTTCAGAGAAAGAACAATAGAATGACAGAATGACTTGACCTCCACAAAAATAACACTAATAATGATAATAATAATGGTTTTTATAGAGCTGTTTTTAAAGAAAAAACATAAACAAAGTAAAGCGTAAACTCTCAATGAAACAAATAAAACATGCAGAAATCGAGATTATAAAATTATTTTAAAAAAAAGAAGTGAGTTTTAAGATTAGATTTAAAGGCAGCGACAGTGTCAGCCAACATAATGTTAAGTGGAAGTCTGAGGACTGAGGGCCAAGTACAATACAAGTCCCTTAACAAGTCTTTTTATTACAAACATCTTTGATCAATTGAAGGTATTTTGAAATGTCCGTATAGATGCTGCTCTAAGGAACGATACAGGAAATCGTTCTCAACTCATCTACCTCTGTCAGAGCCACTATCACAAAACTGGACTAAATCTACCCGTCGCCTTTTGCTACCTGTCACCTTTGCACTGTGTACCCTGTACAACACTCGACTCCAAATACTGGAACACTTACCTCATATCATATGTGATATGTGCTAATATTAACCGTATTGATATTATATATCATATTTATACAATATTCTTGTCTTTTGCACGTTCTATCTACATATTCTTATACTCATAGTATATTATTTATTGTATATTTATCTTGTATAGTCTATTGTATATAAGTATTTATATGCATATATTATACCTATACTATATATCATATTATATCATATCTTGTGTATCTTGTGTATATATATATATACATATATTTATACATGTGTACATATTATATATTGCAGTTATGTACGTATGCACACCTTGCACATATGACACATTCCTATGTGTATATTATTATTATTATTATATATACTGTTATTATACTGGTATTATATATATATAATTATATTATTATTATTATTATTTATATATATTATATTTATATTATATACTATATATACTGTATCGGCAAGCACTGGCAAGTAAAAAACTTTCAGAAGACTGTCAACTGTTGTTAAAGTTGTAAACTTTATTAAAGCTCGGCCATCAAACAAGAGACTTTTTGCCCAGCTGTGTTAGAATGAAGCGCATCAAACACTGCTGCTACACATGGAGGTGCGGTGGTTGTCGCATGGACAAGTGCTAGTGTGTTTTATGGAACTGCAAGAAAAAATCAAGGAATTCTTGCAAGATCACAATCGACCACTGTTTGAACAACTGACTGATGCGTTTTGGATCAAAACGGCATACCTGGCGGACACGTTCACACTCTACAATGAGACGAACAAGCAGATGCAGGGACCTGAATCCAATGTCATCCAGAGCAAAGACGCCCTGGACGCTCTTTACGGACTCTTTAAACGGCACCTGAACCTGCTCCGTGAGGAGATTAAGAGCCGCTTTGCTGACATCGGTGAGTACTTATCAAAGGAAGCGTGGGTGCTGGACCCCTACATTTCCACCCTCAAGGACGTGGAATACCTCGGCTGTGAAGATGAGCTTTATGACCTTCGAGCTGATTCTGTGTCAAAAAAATATTTCCAGGAGAACAGATACAAAAAGTTTTGGATTGTCAAAGGACAAACTGTTGCTCCCAGACTGGCCAAACACGCAGTAACCAGGTTTATTCTCCCATTCAGCACTACATAGTTGTCTGAGACAGCATTCAGTGCCCTTGTGACAATAAAAACAAAAGCCAGAAACAGACTTGATGTCCACCAGGACTTTAGACTGGCTGTCACAACCATCACACCTGACATTGCATCTCTGGTCAAAGTAAGCCCAAGGTGGCCATCTTTATTCCTTATGTAAGAAGGTGTGTGTGTGTGTGTGTGTGTGTGTGTGTGTGTGTGTCCACTTTGTTCAGTTGTTAAAGGAAAACTGTTAAAGTTTAATGTTTAGCTCTCATGGAAAGAGACATAGTTAAATGTCCTTGCAGTTATTATTTCTGTTCATATTTTATACACCTGGTGACAAAAGAAGGAAAGTGTACAGATACTGATATATCTTAACAATGAATCATTATCTTTCTGTTGTAATGAGGTAGGCCTATTCTGGTCACAAATTAAACTGTGTGTGTGTGTGTGTGTGTGTGTGTGTGTGTGTGTGTGTGTGTGATACACCTGATGACATAAAAAAAGGAAGAAATGTATCTATATACAGTGTAAAACAAGGAGAATAAGAGCAAAAACCTACAACTGTTGTTTATTTTTGCAAATAAAAGTTTATAATTAATCACTTTGTTCTTTTAGTGCGTGTATGCGGGTAGGGGTTGGGGCACATCGTCAGAAGTTGATAAAATAAATATAACATTGAGTATTGTTCGATTCATAGTGCATACCGAACCGAGACCACTGTATCGAACGGTTCAATACAGATACATGTATTGTTGCACCCCTACTATCATTTGTAAGTGATGTAATACTTAATTTAGAAATGCTGAATCTATCATTTGTATAGATGAGCTTATTAATGAAGAGTAAAACATTTATAACTGTGATTATAAACCATATACTAATGAGTATTTAGGTCAGAAACATGCTTTATAAATGATGAATTCAGTATTTACTAATCCATGACTACTGTGCTTATCAATGATGAGTAAAACATTTAACTGTGTTTATAAACTACTACATACTAATGAGTATTCATGCTTTATAAATGATGAATTCAGTATTTATTCATGCTTAACTAATGCTTAATAGTGTGTACTCTTTGTAAAGTCTTATTTTCAGGTACTTACACACTAATGAAAACATTCTAATGAACATCATAATCTATTTCTATACTTAGATCCTCCTAAATCAAAACACTGTCCCGATAAGTCTTTCAATCACACCTATCTGATCATAACTCTAAATACTGAACCGCTGCCAGCAGAGTGAGGCACGGACAAGCTTGTAGGTAATGCACAGTGTTGTGACTAGCTGTTGGGTGGGGCTGTTCTTCTGGTCAGTCTGTTAGATTAAAGAAATTTGTGGTGGCAGTTGGAGTGGACTATCAGTTATCAGACACGGGACGGGCACTGAAATAAAAGCAATTGCTAAAATGATTTGCAAAATGTGGAGTGTAGAATTGCTACATTACTATTATGTTTTTTTTTTTCATTAACTTAAACACTATAAATAATACAACTGCAATAACAGTAAAATACAAACATTTGATATGGTTGTTAAGGAAGAATATTAAGCATGGTATTTGAAGTACATTTTTTTATTTGACTTTTGGTCGCACTGAAAACATTTTTCAATTGCAATGAACGCATACTGAAGCAAACTTTTGTGCAGGATTTTTACTCATTGCTTATTATGCACCATTGAGGACGTATCTGATCCAGGGAAGGTATTTTGATATATCTGTATACACATTAGGTATGTCTGGGTAGTCACAGTTTTGTGCCCTGTTGAAAGACACAATACCAACAGCCTTCCCGTTGCACACCAGAGGACCACCAGCATCGCCCTGTGAGGAGGAAAAAGATGTTTGTAGCATTTCTGTACAAGAAACCAGTTGACTGTTTCTTTGAACAAACAGAAAACATACCTGACAGAATCCTTTGGTTGTGTTATATCCACCAGCACAGATAACATTTTCAGGAAGATCCTGATCCCATTGGTTCTCACAGACTTGCATGTTAATGGTAGACACATTCACCACATGCAGCTCATCAACAGTTGTACCATTAGAGCTTGTCTTTCCCCATCCAGCGAATTGGCAATTTTCATTTTCTCTTATGTTCATTTCAGAAGTGGGAAGTTGAATTGTTTGCACGCTGTTGTCCAGTTGAGCTTTCTGAGACAGCTGGAGGCACAAAGAATCATAAAGTAAAACTTAAACACTGGCTAAAGTAAGAAATGTATAATTTCATAACAGGTTTTATACATCACACTTCAATCTAATGATCAAAACAATATGGAGCTAATAATAAAAATAAATATTATGACCACAAAAATACATGATGTCACCTGAGGATGTGTACTTACTTTGAGGAGCATGATGTCTTTACCATGTCCTAGTTTCACATAAGATGGGTGTGTGTATGTCTTTTCAATGCATATTATTTGACCAATATTAACTCTCCTGAGATCATGCGTGCCAAGAACTACACTTGTAATTTGACTGTATGAGGAAACATTGAGAGGTTATCAGTACATTTTCTAAAATTGTGCCAACAACAATAGAAATCAATGAATAATACATTTCTTTAAAAAGTTAGTTTATGTGTCTTAAAGCAGCAATATGTCACTTAATGGGTTAAAACAGGTACTGCAGTTCAATTTCAAAATATTTCTGAGTTGTCTCCTCCACAGACTCTAAGGTCAGACGGGTTGCCAGATTGAAGACACTGAACCTTCAGGAGCGCAAAAACAAGCGCAACATGATTTATTTCATGTAGCAGCTTCTACGTCTGAGTCTGATTTCAGTCTGGTTGTTTGTGTTTATTTGTTTGAAAGAGGGAGAGAGAGAGAGCTTTCAAGACGAGCAGAATCGTTAAGTCTCTTGATTTTTTTTTTTTACTTTGTTTGCCTGCTTCCATGCTGTAGCATGCTGAGTTTGCATCAAATTTGTTTCATATCTGGCAACCCAGAGTGTCGACATGTGCAGGACAAACACAGGACAAAACACAAACAGACCTTCCAGGCCAGAATGCAATTTACAAAAGGACAACATACTGGCTTCAGTGTTGTTGGCAAGAAGGCGATATTTCTGGGCTGTCGTTTAGCTCAGTTGGTAGAGCATCCACCCCATGTACGAAGGCTTAGTCCTTGCCGCAGTAGTCCAGGGTTTGAATGACCCCAGCTCTCTCTCCCCACATTCCTGTCACTCTTCAGCTGTCTCTATCAAATAAAGCTCAAAAAGGCCACAAAAAAAAGAAGGCAATATTTCTACAGGCATGTTTCCTTAATCTCTGATGACATAGCATGGTAATTTGAAATTTAATACAGTAAATATGTGACATATTGTTACTTTAAAGCCTTTCTGAATTGATTAACTTACCCTTTACAGTGTGCAGCAGTGAGCACAAAGTCTTCACTGATGAGGAATCCTCCACATACATGTTGACATCTGTTGTTCTGCAGCGAGGCCATGTACGGCATTGAGTTCACAGGGGCTTTTGTTCCATTTATGATTTTACCCCCAAGTCGGGCAAAGATAAGGAGAAATCTAAATTAAGTAACTATGCCATTAAATGGTTGGAGAGTAATAAAAACATTCAGTAAACTTACCATCTCGTCCGAGACTTGCCAGAACATGAAAGAGCAGAAGTTTGTGCAGAGCATGCATGATGCCAGCAAGACAACTGTCATGTCTTCTTCAGGGTGTTGAGAAGATTGCTTTGTAGTGTAACTTGCTTTGTTGGCAAATGTGATAATCATCTATTTTATCTGAATTTCTCACCACATCCTTTATAAAATCTAAGATTTAATTCAGAGGCGTCACTAGGTTTTAAGGACAGGGGGGGCTTAGCCCCAAGGAGATGCACAGGATGCGAGCAAACGTAGCGCGCAAGCACAAAATTTCACAAACACCTAGCAAAGACTGAGAAATTATTTATTAGTTATTAGTAGTTATTTATTAGTATTTATATATATATATATATATATATATATATATATATATGTGTGTGTGTGTGTGTGTATATAACTTGGCTTTCTCCAATTTCTAATCATTACTCTCAAATAAAAGCTCAAGTTAAATAAGTCTTATATGGTGCACCTTGACTGAAATGTTTCATATTTCATATTCAAATTGAGTTCCATAAAATTCCAAGACTGTCTGCCTCACGAATGAGTCTATTCTGTGAAATCCTTTAGACTCACCTTTCCAGTAGAGGTCTCTCCCTTCTCACTCACTGTGCTCCTCTGCCCTGACTCCTACAGGCCAATAGGGGTGGTGGACTGATTATTATTAGTGTAATTATTATTATTATTATTATCCACTAATGATAATCATACGTGAATGAGCTCAGCTCCTGTTTCACGGTGTGCATCCATGCGTAAAGCGAGAAACACAGCTGATGCTCCCCACACAGGAGCACAGTCTGGGGTTGCTTTTTTCCCTCCCCTCTCCCTATGTTATGCTACTGTATTTCTTCTCAACATAATTTCCCCTTTGGGGATTAATAAAGTATTTCTGATTCTGAAGAGTGCACACTGACCTCTCTGAAAAACCAGGACCTTCACAGTGCATGAACACTAACTAGCTAGCTAAGCAGCAGCGTTCTTTTACAGCTGGAATGTAACTTTTGACCCAAAACAACAAAGGTAAGACGTGCAGAGATTGTCTGTAGTGTGTAAGCCAGGTTTTTATTTGTCAAACATGGAGCATTTCATGAATTACATGGACTTTCTGCTGTTAGCTGGGGCTGGAGCTAACTAACTGTTACTACCAGCAGTGATGAATACTTACTGTCCTGAAAAACTTTCTTATATCCATTCTCAGAGCCGGCCCAAGCCTCCATGGGGTCCTAAGCAAAATTTGATTTTGGGACCCTCTATTTCTGCCAATAATATTGATTGTTGATCATTCACACACCTACTACAGTATACATTGAATGCGCCTGACATGTCTTTACACATTTAAGGGGGTGGCCTAGGTAATAGCATAAATAATACCAATGCAACCATACAAATAATACCAATGAATGACTGATGAATGATGTTCAGGGTGCCACATATGACCCCCTTTATGTTCCAAGGTTGTGAAAAATATAATAATGACTTTTTCCATCCTTAATGCAACCAGAAATGAGAATCAATCAAAACATTTTTTTTATCAAAACTCTTTAATTGTTATTTTTTTTGTCCATTTCAATAGACATCAGGTCCAAACAGTTGTTAAAATACCAACATCATACCTATTTTTTGACATAACGTTGACATCACATGGAACATGAACTTGAACAGTTCAAATTATGTTTTTTATGTAAGGTCCAAACAGTTTTAAAATATAACATCATAGATTTTTTTTTGTTTGTTTGTTTGTTTGTTTGGTTGGTTGGTTACAATTTACCAACAATCGATCAATCGATCAGTTCAAGGACTTCAAGGGCTGTATATTCTGCATATGGAATATTTTCAACTGATTATCAACTCATTCTCTTGTTCTGATTTACTGTTTTTATAGTAATAAGGTCATTCATCAATACTGGCGAATTGAGTTCAATAACGTGGTTTCAGACCCACTGTCCATTCTAATGTACAGCGATATTTGAAAAAATCCTGTGTAAGAACTTGCATTGAAACATGTGATATTACACTTCTATTCATACATTCCATCTTTCAATATTATATCAAAACTATGAAATCGTGGCACAAATATCTATAAATGTGAATAAAACTGTTGAAAATGATCCTTACTTCGACGTGTGGGGTGAAGCCCTGCCATGCCTCTCTTCCGTGTGGTGGATTTTTTTCAAACGTCAACAAGCAAAGCTATACTGCCATTTGACTGGTTGTTAAACGTCCAATAGAATGGACTTGAGGGTTCATGTGGTGTTAAATGTTGCAAAAAGTAAAAAAAAAGCCCCTGTCATGTGACATCCATTGTAATAGACACAGGGTCTGAAGGTAGCACACTCAGCTACAAGAGCGGCCTGGGGTTGATTTTCACAATATTCCAAGTGATAAAGCATTGTGTTTACTGTAAAAGTGTCATCTGGTTTCAAAAAACTGCAACAGCAATGTGCAAAAAATTGTAGTGCAAGAACAACAATAAAGTGCAACAACAAATAAAATCACTTAAATATATAAAAATAATAAATTCAATTCAGTACAAAAACAGACCGAATTAAAATGTCAAGCAGATACTTCAATAATGATGTAAATGAACAGAGTTAACTGTCTGTAGGTATAGTGATAATGGAAACTTCGGCCATCATGCCTTTTGGGGAAAGAAAAGTTCTCCTTAATAGGCGGTGGCCCTCTGATTACCTGCTCAGTCCTGTCTAAATCTGAGAGGAAAGAAGGCCACTCAGCTGGATCAACTGGCGGAGCTGATGATGATCCATGGTGCGAAGGGGACGTTGTGGTGGAAGTTGCTGAGGAAGTGACCAAAGAAATACAATTATTAAAAAAGAAAGACTGATAAGGACATTAAATTACAGTTTTGGACATAATTATTCATTTCTGAATGTTCTGCAGTACAATGAGCAATTGTAGGATGGGGGTGTGAGACAGAGATCTGTAGAGGATGGAGATGGACCTAAGATGAAAACAACAACAACAACAAAAGCTAACCATGTTAGATGTCATATTGCACTTGAAATTGATGTTGCTTACTTTTATTTAAATAAAAGTTGAAAATTTTATATCAGTATGACTTTGCTTGTAATAAGAAAAACTCTGCCAGGGAAACAACTAAAATTTACTACAGAAATGTGGAAATAATATGCGTTTGTCTAAAAAGTCCTTCATCATATGATTATATCTTAAATTAAATCTTATTGAGATAATTTGACAATTACATGAAAGGAGTTTTGCTGTTAAATTAACAGGTAAATCAGCTGTGGTCGCAGAACCGGAGCATGAGGGGACAGTGGGCACAGAGGATGGGGGTGTGAGGCAAGGCTCTGTAGAGGATGGAGATGGACCTAAGATGAAATACATATACACACATATTAATGAGATACTTTCACTAAATTAATTTCCCTTCAGGTGGAATTCTTATACTTAGAAATTAAATGTACTGTGTAGTGCCAGTCTTTCCCTGACCTGATGTATTTCCCACAGTTGAGCCTGAGGATGTGGACTGGCACTGGGCTGATTCTGTGCCTCCGAAGTACTTTAACAGTGCTCCTGGGGAAGTTTCACTACTACACAAATACAAACACGTTACTGTAGTATGAATATTAAGCTATAACAGGCCAGTTGAAAGATAAATCTCCTTCGTTTTTAACTAGCTAGCTAATATGTTATTAACGGCTTCACAAATCTCTTTGATTAACATTCCATGACATGCAAACATACCTTTATCTTGGCGTTTTTTCTCTTCTTCCTCTTTCTTCCTCTTTCTTTTCTCTGCTCCTGAAGGATTTGTCCTTTTTTGCGACATTGTTTTGCCCCACAACTACCTGCGCTTTGGATGCTCAGTGCACATTGCACAGCAGGAGGCACATAACGGTAGCGGAGCTTTGACATAGAACGGCAGTAAGAATCATAGGCCTACATCAGCAGCAGCACTAAAAAATACTTTATTTTATTTTATTTTATTTTTTTGTTTGCTTTTGGGGGCCCCCTACTGGCCGCGGGGCCCTAAGCAAGGTGCTTAGTTCGCTTATGCCTTGGGCCGGCTCTGTCCATTCTTCATCCATCCATTCATGTTCTTCTCCTAACGGTGTTCTGTTCGGCTCTGTGTGCAAAGGTAGAAGTACCAACGGTTGCGGGTACCGAGCCGCAAGCAAGGTCGCAGGGAAAACGTGGACTGGATTTTCAGTAATGTGGTTCTGCGTTCTGAACAAGTGGAATGGATTGGATAACAACGCACCAAAGGGGCTCTCTCTACCGTACACTACGAAGTGAAGGGACACTGACAGATTTATGATCACATTTAAGTCCTTAATTACGGAAGCGTATTGCATTCACTTGAAGAAAAAAAGAAAAAATAATTTTTTTCTGAGTAATTTTTTTGGGTTTGTTTTTCGTGGTAATTTTTTCCTCCCTGTTTTTCTTGGTATTTTTTTTCTGAATTATCGAGATACTTCGAAATCCTGCAAGAACATCCAAGCTGCAAGTGACTCCTGTGGATCTATGGTGACTCCTGCCCCGCACATACATGCCCCATCTTCAACTTTCTACCGTACCGGGTCAATAAAGGTACGGCATGTAATTAGTTACACACAGGGTATGATACTCTTGTTATGTTTTAGACTTTATCCTTCTATTGTAAGCCTATTGCTCAATGTAGCAGGTAAGGAATAGACGAACATGTCAGCCATGGGCAGTGGTTAAATTGGCTTTTGTAAGGAGAGGGAGCCCTTCTTCACTCACAGCGGTCAATATCTCTCAAAACATTTGTATTTACCTTGCACCATCAGTTTAATACATATTTTATCAATTTATAACCTACTTATTTATATCTCACATCAATTCACATATTGGTAACTTATTTAGCCTACATTTCACCATCAATCTACACTGCAATTTGTAAAACTGATAACTAGGCTACTTGTAAAACTTAGCATTAGCGCTTCTTAACAGTTAGTTAACTGAACGATTTTATAACAGACATTTTTTGTTTCTGTGACTTTGTCACAAAAACATTAAGGTGAAAAAATAGACATTTAGTTTCAGTAAGTTAACAATGACCTGAACATTTTGTTGTGACAATACTCACCTTAAGCTTCCCGCTGTAGGTGGCGCATCAGCAGCACTGTGTGTGTGTGTGTGTGCGTGCGTGCATGCGTGTTTGTACGCGAGGTATGCGAGAAGGTGCCCATATCAGTGAAAACATGGACTGGAGTTTCATTGATTCAGGTTTTATATCAATTAAGCGGAACGGATTCAATAATGAAGCTCTGACAGCACTGGAACTGGCAACTGGAAGCCTAAGCTTTCTTCATACTGCAAGGGACTAGGGAATATCAGAAGAATCTGGCCTTAAATGTATGTCCAACACAGCGATGAGTGAACAGACTGATGTAGCCTACTGATTTTTGACATGGTAAAAGATGGGAGGTCCAAACTAATGATTTTAAAAAGTCGTATAATGGTAGCTACGCCCATTTATAAACACCGAAGCAGAGGGAGCTCAGCTCCTGCTGGCTGTACTGCCAAGGTGAGGAGGCGGAGCTGAGCTCCGGAGGGCTCTGGCCCAATTTAATCTCTGTCTATGGGCATGATTTCAGTCAGGTAAGCTAACAGTTTTGTTTCCATCATGCTGGACATTGTTGCTCATCAAAAATTAATCGCCTTTCTTTCATTATATTAGCTTGGCACAAATAGAACGAGCCATTCGTCATCACATTAGGTTATATGCTAATAGTATACACTAACACTGTAGAGACATAACATGAGAATACTAACATAGAAGTTGTTGGGGCACGTAAACATGTAAACAAACAGAACGTTGCCAGTAGACTAGTCAGTATATTGACACCATTGATGGACCATGACGAGTGTTTTGAGTTGCTGAGGTTGCTGTGGTTTGCTCATGGGCTCCCTCCCCTTTGCTATTTCCTATGTATTTAATACATGCATGCATACCTGAAACACACTGAGGAAGGATCCTGCATGAAATATGCAATGGACATTGCATAAGTGACTTATGAACACATACACATTTTTGTCTTCCCCATCAGTGCCAGTGATGTAGGTTTAGACTGTGTGAATATGGGATAGAGCATGTAAGGAGAAAATGTGATTACAGTAGCTCAGGTGCTGTGTGATTAGTGCAAAATGATTTTTATTACATTTCAAGATTTTGGTTTTATTACATCAAGAAACAATAGCTTACTTTGTTTTAAGACACTTTTTGTTATCAGAGCATGTAAGGAGAATGTGACTAGCTCAGGGGCTGTGTGATAAGCACAGATTGATTTTTTTATTTTGGATATTTTCTATCATACCAAGAAACAGTTAACAATTTACTTTGATTTAAGACACTTGTGTTATCAGTCTAGGATAAGAATGTTTGGACATTAAAAATACTTTTGTTATATTTTCACTGTTAAATCATAATAGAATTTGAATCTCTACCTCATGTCAGATGTTAATGCTGACAGTGTTTGAAAATCTGCTCGTTACATTAAAAGGTACTTTGAGGTGTTTTTTTTACAAATAGAATCACAGCTTGCTGTCTTGTTTTGTACAAATGTCTTCAAACAGCTTGTGTCTTTACTGTTGAGTCATGTAGTTCAGGAGTCCTGCTCTGTGAGACATGATATGTTTCCATCCACAATCATAAAATTGGACATGTTCCTTTTGTTATGAGGTGTTTGTATTGTGAAATGTTAAAGTTATCAAATGTGTAAACTCAAGGAAAGATGCATGCCCTAATAAAAGATAATCATATGCTTCATTTGCTGAAAGTTTATTGATAACTGCATTTCAACATAAATCTATAGAGTGACATTTCATTCAAATACATAAGAATAGTTGATCTGATCTGTTTATATGTTTAAGAAATGACATGATAATCACCAACTAATTTTAGATACACACATATTCACCAAATATTGTTACATGTAATTGTTTGGCTGCAAATGACATACAGTAACTTAATGAGATAAACAAAAAACAGGAAGGTATATTTCCTAAATGCTACAATAAACAATAACTAAATATCAAAAGAGAAAAAGATTTCAGCATACACACCATTAAGGACAAGATGTTTGATTTATAATTGATAATGACTCCTTTTTGTAGGCTGCTGTTTTTACAATTCACCCAAGATTTTCCATTTTTTCACAACATGTAACATGTGATGCGATATTTCATATGCAGCTATTGAACTGCCAGCACTTATTATGATGTGTAATTTTTTCCATAATGAATAGAAAGAGGATATACAAAGCACAAATGGGAGATGTCCATTAGTAAAGAGTTCACAGTTAGAAATTCATGGTCCATAAGATTTTCTACCCTTATGTGGAGGCTTACATCCAGTCATTTGATCCAGTAGAGCAGGTTGTGATCATTAAATTTGAGCTCGTATGTAAGCACGTATGAACATGTAAAGCTCAATGGCTTCATCTGGAGAGGTGGGTGGATGAAGTCTGTTTTCTGCCATGGCAAGGCAGCAAATGTCAAACACTGTATCGTCACAGGGATACTGTCCTCTCTGCAGGCTTCTATCTTTTGTTGGGATACCTCTTTCAGGTACTCTCTGGCACCAAAAAGTTGGGGTAGGGTGTAGATCATCACTGGGCGCCCACCTGGAGACACAGCATTTCTGCATGGGCGAACTCTGTGAGTGTTCCAGAGGTGAACAACTTCCTGCAGTTCTCTCTAAAGATAAATAAAAATAGAAAGTGAGAAAATCAGTTCACACATGATCATTAAACTAGCCAGTAATGTAGTTCAAATCAGCTCCAACTTAAACATCTGCAATAATAAACTGTATTATGCAATTAAAAACATCAAAACACTGACAGGAACATTTTATTGCATTTTGTACTTTTCATACTTTAAGTACTTTGAATATATACTGCTGATAATACTGTCCTTTTACTTTACTAAGATTTTGAATATAGCCTACATGGAGTGAGCTCTTTTTCACTAATATCAGTAGGCCTATGATATTAGTACCACACTAAAGCTAACCCACTACACAGGGTGGTACTACTGCTTTTTGTGAAGTGAAACATCTGAATACTTTAACCACTAAACTAAGCAGGTATCACAGTATTATTCTGACATAATATAGCACTATGGGAAAAAAACAACATAAACGTATTGCAGTTCTTACCTCTATTATTTCAAGACATGTGAACTGAATTAGACTTTTGTCCAGGAAGTCACCAGAAAGGGACTCTGAGTCTTTTCTGGTGACTCATCCAGAACTGTGCGTGTTGCCTCCTTAAAAAGCCCCACCAGTTCTCTATTCTTTGATTGTTACTGCTCGATCCATACAGATAACATCTGTGCGAAAAGTTGTCCAGTTGATCGTGCCTCAAGAACATCTGCATTTGTTCAATGTAACAGTTCTCGGTTCCGAGGTCCGAACGAATTCGGGTAGCAGTTCCATTCCTTGATGACACCTCATCAATGAAGTATTGCGCGATTATCCTGGGATCACTGTTTGTAGAGTAGGCATGTAGCCATATCACCATTCGTGAAAACCCATCTATTGCACCATTGATGCAGATCCCGTACAGTTTGAGTTTATCATATGAGTCTACATGCCACAAAAAGTTTGGGCCTGGATTCTGGTACATACGCCGCCGAAGGCGATTCCGGCGCCTCAGCTGCACACCGTGTGGATCCAATCAGTCAGAAAAACCGGATTTATTTTTTTTTTCAAGTGAATGCAATACGCTTCCGTACTGACAGGTTATATGATTATTTATTTAAACTGGTATGCTGGCCACTTTATAATGAATTTGTCGGCATTTTTTTTGTAAAAAAAAAAATAAATAAATAAATAATAAAACAACACCAAACTATTTCGGTGGGCTTAAGAATATTTTAGCCTAACGACCCCACTGATTTAATTTCTGTTATCTTTGCAATATCCTGTTTATGCTGCGTCTGCTGATGATGTTACATGAAATCCTCTTCTTAATTTTCATGTCATTCACCATTCTCTTTTTTTTTTTTAACTTTTTTATGTTTTTGGAAACTTTCAGCCTCTTTATTTAGTCCTTTCTGGGCCTTTTCTCATCAGTTATTAATATTACTTAATTATAAGTTTTTTCCTGTCTGTTCATAAATTCTTTTTTTTTTATTAATGTTTTCAACAGACTGCTTCTGTATCAATCTGCCATCCTGTAACAAAGACTCTTATCCTGTGTTAATGAGGGTCTTCAATGACCTGCTTCTCTGAAGTAACATAGTTTATTATTTGCTAACACAAGCCAGTTAATGCAGCTCTACTACATCCTACATCATATTTACCCATAAGACAATTTGTAAATGTGTTACTGGAAAAAAAAGACCATTGCATTCATTTCTGTCTTTTGATGAAAGAAAGAGAAAACAATATTTGTAACATGATTTTTTATTTTGCCTTTGTGTTAAACAGCAAACACTGACAGAGCGACTCAGACACAGCTACCCCTCCTCAATATAATGAAGGTATGCTGAAACAAAGCTTGGTGTAAGATTGTTATATTTAGCGCTTGTTTTGTTTGAGAATGTTGTTGATCCAGGGAAGGTATTTTGATATGTCTGTGTAGACATTGGGGAAGTTTGGGTAGTTACAGTTGGCTCCATAATTGTAAGACACAATACCAACAGCCTTCCCGTTGCACACCAGAGGACCACCAGAATCACCCTGTGAGGAGGAAAAGGATGTTTGTAGCATTTCTGTACAAGAAACCAGTTGACTGTTTCTTTGAACAAACAGAAAACATACCTGACAGAATCCTTTGGTTGTGTTATATCCACCAGCACAGATAACATTGCCAGGAAGACTGGGCCATTGCTGCTTACAGACTTGCATCTTAACAGGAGACACATCCACCACTTGCAGCTCATCAACAGTTGTACCATGAGAGCTTGTCATTCCCCATCCAGCTACATGGCATATTTCATTTTCTCTTATGTTCATTACAGAAGTGGGAAGTTGAATTGTTTGCACGCTGTTGTCCAGTTGAGCTTTCTGGGACAGCTGGAGGCACAAAGAATCATAAAGTAAAACTTAAACACTGGCTAAAGTAAGAAATGTATAATTTCATAACAGGTTTTATACATCACACTTCAATCTAATGATCAAAACAATATGGAGCTAATAATAAAAATAAATATTATGACCACAAAAATACATGATGTTACCTGAGGATGTGTACTTACTTTGAGGAGCATGATGTCTTTACCATGTCCTAGTTTCACATAAGATGGGTGTGTGTATGTCTTTTCAATGAATCTTTTGTTTCCATCATCAACACTGCTGAGATCATGCGTGCCAAGAACTACATGTGTAATTTGACTGTATGAGGAAACATTGAGTGGTTATCAGTACATTTTCTAAAATTGTGCCAACAACAATAGAAATCAATGAATAACATATTTCTTTAAAAAGTTAGTTCATGTGTCTTAAAGGAACAAGATGTCACTTAATGGGTTAAAACAGGTACTGCAGTCCAATTTCAAAATATTTCTGAGTCGTCTCCTCCACAGACTCTAAGGTCAGACGGGTTGCCAGATTGAAGACACTTCAGGAGCGCAAAAACAAGCGCAACATGATTCATTTCATCTAGCAGCTTCTACGTCTGAGTCTGATTTCAGTCTGGTTGTTTGTGTTTATTTGTTTGAAAGAGGGAGAGAGAGAGAGCTTTCAAGATGGGCAGAATCGTTAAGTCTGTTGATTTTTCTTTTTTACTTTGTTTGCCTGCTTCCATGCTGTAGCATGCTGAGTTTGCATCAAATTTGTTTCATATCTGGCAACCCAGAGTGTCGACATGTGCAGGACAAACACAGGACAAACCACAAACAGACCTTCCAGGCCAGAATGCAATTTACAAAAGGACAACATACTGGCTTCAGTGTTGTTGTCAAGAAGGCGATATTTCTACAGGCATGTTTCCTTAATCTCTGATGACATAGCATGGTAATTTGAAATTTTAATACAGTAAATATGTGACATATTGTTACTTTAAAGTCTTTCTGAATTGACTTCTAATTATATGAATCATAGATTGTAACTTACCGACTACAGTGTGCAGCAGTGAGCACAAAGTCTTCACTGATGAGGAATCCTCCACATTCATGTTCACCCCCGCTGGTCTGCAGCGACACCATGTACTGCATCGAGTTCATCGGGGCTTTTTTTCCATTTATGATTTTACCTCCAAGTGCTGCAAAGACAATTAAAAATCTAAATTAAGTAACTATCCCATTAAATGGTTGGAGAGTAATAAAAACATTCAGTAAACTTACCATCTCGTCCGAGACTTGTCAGAAGGTGAAAGAGCAGAAGTTTGTGCAGAGCATGCATGATGCCAGCAAGACAACTGTCATGTCTTCTTCAGGGTGTTGAGAAGATTGCTTTATAGTGTAACTTGCTTTGTTGGCAAATGTGATAATCATCTATTTTATCTGAATTTCTCGCCACATCCTTTATAAAAAGATTTAATTTGTGTTATCTTTGCAATATCTTGTTTATGCTGCATCAGCAGCCTGTGGTTTAACACAGTCTGTTACATTAAATCCTCTTCTTAATTTTCATGTCATTCACCTATTTTTTTTTTACTTTTTTATATTTTTGGAAACTTTCAGCTTCTTTATTTAGTCCTTTCTGGGCCTTTTCTCATCCGTTATTAATATTACTTAATTATAATTAAGGTGGAAATCACTGTGTGCGACTGCTTCTGTATCAATCTGCCATCCTGTAACAAAGAATCCTTTGCATGATGCCAGCAGGAAAACTGTCATGTCTTATTCAGGGTGTTGAGTAGACTGTTTTATTGTGTAGCTAGCTTTGTTTGCAAATGTGATAATCGTCTATTTCAGTAGATGCATGTAGCAGCCCCTAGAATCAACCTGAAGTGCAGGATGACTCATCAACTTTTTATTGTTTATCAAGAAATGACAAACTGACAAAATACTATTAATAATAACTAAAGATAACAAAAAATTACATTTCTTTCATTGTTGGGCCAGATACTGGTGTACTGATGACATAAAGCACTGGACGTATGTGATAAAACACTTCATTGGGACTTGAAACAACTGCTTGTGTGTCTGTTGTTGCAGCAGATACTGTATCATCAGTTATGCTGTATGATAAGTATGAGACAGGTTGTTACATGAATCTTTTTTTTTTTCATTGCCCTCATATTTTTTATTTTAATCTCTTTATTTTGTCTGCTCCGGGCTTCTTGGCACCATTCTTATGTGGTGTAGAAATACTTGACACAACATTCTGAGACATTTCTTTGAAATGCGCAACCCAGATTCAAGAACCACAGAAACCACAGTTTCCACTTTCAGATATGAGCACTGATGTTCTCACAGTTACAAAATGAATGCTCTAGTTAGTCCATGCAGGAGAGCACAAACAGACACAGACTGCAAAATCATTACTTTGCATTATATATATATATATATATAAATATATATATAATATACAGCATAATATGTGCTAAAAATACACTCTTCCCAACATGTGTGTGTTCTTTTTTTTTTTTGCAACTTGACTTTGGTGAAATGATTTGTCATGCAATGTCACACATTCATATTTGTTGTATTTACATTTATTCAGTGTGTGCATTATACAAATGCAGCATTTTACAAATCTGACTGTCTACTGTACTGTACCAACAAATGTAGTATTTGATGCACATAAATGCAAGATGTTGCTGTCCTGTGAGTAAAATCAGTAGTTTATATCAGGGCATTTTAGTCTGACATCGTGGGCTGCCCCTCAGACAAAACTGAGACAAATGATTTTTATTTTCATATTAATGAAACTAGTAGAGCTTAACAACTTCAACACAATCTAAAATGTAAGACGTCCCCTGCATAATTAGGTTAAATAAATATACATGCATATATACTCCTAAGACACTCCTAAGATTGTGGGTGTCAAGAACAACACCGTAAAGTTCCCTGAGAGCCAGTAGATTATCTCAAGTTGTGCCAGCAACACAAACAAATAAACAGTGATATGTGTTTTTTGTAAATAGTATGTTAATAACTTAGATGTTTTTGGATTTGCTCTGTAATAACATGAACAAAGAGGAGAAGATTATTCACACATCGCAGCTGTCAAAGGCGAATCCTCCATATACATGACCTCTTTGATCAGCCTCAGGTTCTTTGGGGCTTTTGTACCATTTATGGTTTCAGTCCAAGTGCTGAAATGATGATGATAATGAAAATGACCAAATGTCCCACTTAGACTGAGAAGATGTAATCACAGTTGCGTTCTTACTGTTTAATTTCATACGTCATGAAATGAAAAACATACGTATGGTGATTTAATCTCAACCTCTACCCACATCCTTGCTGCAATGCAACTTCTTCTGCAACATCTTTGCATTATCTAACACACCACCCATTTGTGCTCAGAGCTCACAGTCTAAGCCAGGGGTGTCCAAACTTCTTTTAAAGAGGGCCACATTTGACAATGTGAAGAAGCTAACATTTTAAAAATGAAAAACAATAAAAGTTAGTTTTATTTTGCATTTCAGATAAAGAACAATAGAATGACAGAATGACTTGACCTCCACAAAAATAACACTAATAATGATAATAATAATGTTTTTATAGAGCTTTTTTTAAAGAAAAACCATAAACAAAGTAAAGCGTAAACTCTCAATGAAACAAATAAAACATGCAGAAATTGAGATTATAAAAAAAAACTGTTTGTGATGAGAGGAAGCATGTTAGCTGTTAAGAAAGGCGGTTCTATAAAAGTGAGTTTTAAGATTAGATTTCTGTTCAGCAGAGGGGGCTGCAGTCTTAACATCCTCTTTCCTGCTTGCAGATCTGATGGTACATCAAATGAAGCATAATGATCAGAGACTGATTGCAGCTTTCTGTCCTTTTATCTCTCACCACCATATTTTCCATTTAGCATGTTTGACACGTTTTTTGTGAGTGTGTTTTCATCCATACACAAAATGAAAAAGTGAAAGTTTAAAAACTGTGTTGAGGTTCGGTACAGAGGATGAAAGTCTGAATACTGCTCACCCACATCAAGTGAAGCTTATTCGAGTTTTAAAAGTGACAAACACCAGTTTTCTTTGGTGTGGATCTACTTGACACAGCCCACTGAAACATACATTTGAATTCTCTGATTCTCAGTGTTCTCACAGCAGCACAACAGTTACTAAAATCACTCAGTCTGTTAATGATTAATGGTGGGAATACTAGCTTCATGCTAACATAACCAATTAACTAAATGTTTGATTTGGTATTTGTATTGTTTTTATGTTATTGTAAATTTGACTTGTACATATGCTGCACAGCTATAGAAAAGAAACCAGGAAATAGTTGCCTTTTAGGCAGCTGGCCTTTTCATTGCTACTAGAACTTTATATGTTACATCAAATTTGTCCTAAAACGTTTTCTGAATAGCTTTTGGAAAGAAAACATTTAAAATACTGTATATTATATATTAGAAATACAAATACCATTGCTGATGAAGAATGTAACCACAGGGAATAGAGGACAGTATTTGAAATTTCACACTGAAGTTTTATTTTGCATTTCAGATAAAGAACAACAGAATGACAGAATGACTTGACCTCCACAAAAATAACACTAATAATGATAATAATAATGTTTTTATAGAGCTGTTTTTAAAGAAAAAACATAAACAAAGTAAAGCGTAAACTCTCAATGAAACAAATAAAACATGCAGAAATCGAGATTATACAATTATAAAAAAAAAGAAGTGAGTTTTAAGATTAGATTTAAAGGCAGCGACAGTGTGAGCCAACATAATGCTAAGTGGAAGTCTGAGGACTGAGGGCCAAGTACAATACAAGTCCCTTAACAAGTCTTTTTAATACAAACATCTTTGATCAATTGAAGTTTTTTGATAAGTCCGTATAGATGCTGCTCTAAGGAACGATACAGGAAATCGTTCCTCCCAACTGCAATAAGACTTTACAACTCATCTGCCTCTGTCAGAGCCACTATCACAAAACTGGACTAAACCTACCCGTCACCTTTTGCTACCTGTCACCTTTGCACTGTGTACCCTGTACAACACTCCACTCCAAATACTGGAACACTTACCTCATATCATATGTGATATGTGCTAATATTAACCGTATTGAAATTATATATCATATTTATACAATATTCTTGTCTTTTGCACGTTCTATCTACATATTCTTATACTCATAGTATATTATCTATTGTATGTTTATCTTGTATAGTCTATTGTATATAAGTATTTATATGCATATATTATACCTATACTATATATCATATTATATCATATCTTGTGTATCTTGTGTATATATATATATACATATATTTATACATGTGTACATATTATATATTGCAGTTATGTACGTATGCACACCTTGCACATATGACACATTCCTATGTGTATATTATTATTATTATTGTTATTATTATTATTATATATACTGTTATATACTGTTATTATATATATATATATATATATATATATATATATATATATATATATATATATGTATATATATTATTTATTATATATATTACATTTATACTATATATACTGTATCGGCAAGCACTGGCAAGTAAAAAACTTTCAGAAGACTGTCAACTGTTGTTAAAGTTGTAAACTTTATTAAAGCTCGGCCATCAAACAAGAGACTTTTTGCCCAGCTGTGTTAGAATGAAGCGCATCAAACACTGCTGCTACACATGGAGGTGCGGTGGTTGTCGCATGGACAAGTGCTTGTGTGTTTTATGGAACTGCAAGAAAAAATCAAGGAATTCTTGCAAGATCACAATCGACCACTGTCTGATCGATTGTTCACACTCTACAATGAGACGAACAAGCAGATGCAGGGACCTGAATCCAATGTCATCCAGTGCAAAGACGCCCCGGACGCTCTTTACGCGCTCTTTGAACGGCACCTGAACCTGCTCCGTGAGGAGATTAAAAGCCGCTTTGCTGACATCGGTGAGTACTTATCAAAGGAAGCGTGGGTGCTGGACCCCTACATTTCCACCCTCAAGTACGTGGAATACCTCGGCTGTGAAGATGAGCTTTGTGACCTTCGAGCTGATTCTGTGTCAAAGAAATATTTCCAGGAGAACAGATACAAAAAGTTTTGGATTGTCAAAGGACAAGCTGTTGCTCCCAGACTGGCCAAACACGCAGTAATCAGGGTTATTCTCCCATTCAGCACTACATAGTTGTCTGAGACAACATTCAGTGCCCTTGTGACAATAAAAACAAAAGCCAGAAACAGACTTGATGTCCACCAGGACTTTAGACTGGCTGTCACAACCATCACACCTGACATTGCATCTCTGGTCAAAGGTATGTAAGCCCAAGGTGGCCATCTTTATTCCTTATGTAAGAAGGTGTGTGTGTGTGTGTCTGTGTGTGTGTGTGTGTGTGTGTGTCCACTTCGTTCAGTTGTTAAAGGAAAACTGTTAAAGTTTAATATTTAGCTCTCATGGAAAGAGACATAGTTAAATGTCCATGCAGTTATTATTATCTGTTCATATTTTATACACCTGGTGACAAACAGAAGGAAAGTAAACTGTACAGATACTGATATATCTTAACAATGAATCATTATCTTTCTGTTGTAATGAGGTAGGCCTATTCTGGTCACAAATTCAACTGTGTGTGTGTGTGTGTGTGATACACCTGATGACATAAAAAAAGGAAGAAATATTTCTTCTAAGGAGAATAAGAATTTTGTTCTTATTCTCCTTGTTTTACACCGTATATAGATACATTTCTTCCTTTTAAGTGTTGTTTATTTTTGCAAATAAAAGTTTATAATTAATCACTTTATTCTTTTGGTGCGGGTAGGGGTTGGGGCACATTGTCAGAAGTTGATAAAATAAATATAAAATTGCGTATTGTTCGATTCATAGTGCATACCGAACCGAGACCACTGTATCGAACGGTTCAATACAGATACATGTATTGTTGCACCCCTACTATCACTTGTAAGTGATGTAATACTTAATTTAGAAATGCTGAATCCATCATTTGTATAGATGAGCTTATTAATGAAGAGTAAAACATTTATAACTGTGATTATAAACCATATACTAATGAGTATTTAGGTCAGAAACATGCTTTATAAATGATGAATTCAGTATTTACTAATCCATGACTACTGTGCTTATCAATGATGAGTAAAACATTTTTAACTGTGTTTATAAACTACTACATACTAATGAGTATTCATGCTTTATAAATGATGAATTCAGTATTCACTCTAAATACTGAACCGCTGCCAGCAGAGTGAGGCACAGACAAGCTTGTAGGTAATGCACAGTGTTGTGACTAGCTGTTGGGTGGGGCTGTTCTTCTGGTCAGTCTGTTAGATTAAAGAAATTTGTGGTGGCAGTTGGAGTGGACTATCAGTTATCAGACACGGGACTGGCACTGAAATAAAAGTAATTGCTAAAATGATTTGCAAAATGTGGAGTGTAGAATTGCTACATTACTATTATGGTTTTTTTTTTTTCATTAACTTACACTAAACACTATAAATAATACAACTGCAATAACAGTAAAATACAAACATTTGATATGGTTGTTAAGGAAGAATATTAAGCATGGTATTTGAAATACATTTTTTTATTTGAATTTTGGTTGCACTGAAAACATTTTTCAATTGCAATGAACACATACTGAAGCAAACTTTGGTGCAGGATTTTTACTCATTACTTATTATGCGCCATTGAGGACGTATCTGATCCAGGGAAGGTATTTTGATATATCTGTATACACATTAGGTTTGTCTGGGTAGTCACAGTTTTGTGCCCTGTTGAAAGACACAATACCAACAGCCTTCCCGTTGCACACCAGAGGACCACCACCATCGCCCTGTGAGGAGGAAAAAGATGTTTGTAGCATTTCTGTACAAGAAACCAGTTGACTGTTTCTTTGAACAAACAGAAAACATACCTGACAGAATCCTTTGTTTGTGTTATATCCACCAGCACAGATAACATTGTCAGGAAGATCATCATCCCATTGCTTCTCACAGACTTGCATGTTAATGGTAGACACATCCACCACATGCAGCTCATCAACAGTTGTACCATGAGATCCTGTCTTTCCCCATCCAGCAAATTGGCATATTTCATTTTCTCTTATGTTCATTTCAGAAGTTGGAAGTTGAATTGTTTGCACGCTGTTGTCCAGGTGAGCTTTCTGAGACAGCTGGAGGCACAAAGAATCATAAAGTAAAACTTAAACACTGGCTAAAGTAAGAAATGTATAATTTCACAACAGGTTTTATACATCACACTTCAATCTAATGATCAAAACAATATGGAGCTAATAATAAAAATAAATATTATGACCACAAAAATACATAATGTCACCTAAGGATGTGAACTTACCTTGAGGAGCATGATGTCTTTACCATGTTCTAGTTTCACATAAGATGGGTGTGTGTATATGCTTTCAATTAATCTTTTGTTTCCATCATCAACTCTCCTGAGATCATGCGTGCCAAGAACTACATGTGTAATTCCACTGTATGAGGAAACATTAAGAGGTTATCAGTACATTTTCTAAAATTGTGCCAACAACAATAGAAATCAATGAATAATACATTTCTTTAAAAAGTTTATGTGTCTTAAAGGAACAAGATGTAAATTTATGGGTTAAAACAGGTACTGCAGGCCAAATATTTCAGAGTCATCTCCCCCCACCCTCTCCTCCCCAGACTTTAAGGTCAGGCGGGTTGCCAGATTGAAGACACTGAACCTTCAGGAGCACAAAAACAGCTCCAAATTGAGCTGTACTTTAATCTTTTCTTTTAATTGGCCAGTCTGAAATTTGGCTTTTTCTTTGCCACTCTGCCTAGAAGGCCAGTATCCCTGAGTCGCCTCTTCACTGTTGATGTTGACACTGGTGTTTTGCAGGTACTATTTAATGAAGCTACAGTACCAGTTAGGGACCTGTGAGGCGTATGTTTCTCAGACTAGATACTCTAATGTACTTGTCCTCTTGTTCAGTTAGGCACCGGGGTCTCCCACTCCTCTTTCTATCCTGGTTAGAGCCAGTTTACGCTGCTCTGTGACGTGAATAGTATACAGCATTGTACGAGATCTTCAGTTTCGTGGCAATTTCTCACATGGAATTTCCTTAATTTTTCAGAACAAGAATAGACTGACACGTTTCAGAAAAAAGTTCTTTGTTTCTGGCCATTTTGAGCCTGTAATGGAACCCACAATTGCTGATGCTCCAGACTCTCACCTAGTCTAAAGAAGGCCAGTTTTATTGCTTCTTTAATCAGCACAACAGTTTTCAGCTATGCTACCATGATTTCAAAAAGATGTTTCCAATGACCAGTTAGCCATTTAAAATGACGAACTTGGATTTGCAAACACAACATGCAATTGGAATACAGGAGTGATGGTTGCTGATAATGGGCCTCTGTACACCTATGTAGATCTTCCATTACAAATCAGCTGTTTACAGCTGCAATAGCCATTTACACTATTTACAATGCCTAAAATGTATTTCTGATCAATTTGATGTTGTTTTTATGGACAAAAAAATTGCTTTTCTTATGAAAACATGGAATTTTCTAAGCAGCCCCAAACTTTTGAACGGTACTGTATATATGAGAGAGAGAGAGAGAGAGAGAGAGAGAGAGAGAGAGATGAATCATAGATTGTAACTTACCCTTTACAGTGTGCAGCAGTGAGCACAAAGTCTTCACTGATGAGGAATCCTCCACATACATGATGACCTCTGCTGTTCTGCAGCGACACCATGTACTGCATCGAGTTCTCAGGGGATTTTTCCCCATGTATGATTTTACCTCCAAGTGCTGCAAAGACAATTAAAAATCTAAATTAAGTAACTATCCCATTAAATGGCTGGAGAGTAATAAAAACATTCAGCAAACGTACCATCTCATCCGAGACTTGTCAGAAGGTGAAAGAGCAGAAGTTTGTGCAGAGCATGCATGATGCCAGCAAGACAACTGACTTGTCTTCTTGGGGGGTGTCATGTACTGTAATGTAGACCCTTTTATACTGTAGCTTGCCTTGTTGGAAGGTGTGATAATCATCTTAACCTCTCACCACATCCTTTGTGAAATGTAACTGTTCAACTTTGTGTTATCTTTGCAATATCTTGTTTCAGTTCCAGCAGAGAAACATGAAGTAAGTTACTGATCTACAACTGAAAAAAAATAATATATAAATATAATATCATAAAAAAAATAGGTGATATACTGCACAGTAGGACTGTTTCAGTCTTAACTGATTCTTATTCATCTTTTAATTAGTGCACTTAAATCTTGGAGTTCATGGCAGATTAACATTGTAATAGGCCCGAGTCTGGTTAGCTGAGGTTACATACAGTAGCTTTATGACATTGAGGTAGTAAACTAAATAATATTAGGATAAGTATAATTATAATTAAGGTGGAAATCACTGTGTTTTCTTTTCCTGTCTGTTCATGAATTCATTTTTATTATTAATGTTTTCAACAGACTGCTTCTGTATCAACCTGCCATCCTGTAACAAAGAGTCTTATCCTGTGTTAATGAGTGTCTTCAGTGACCTGCTTCTATGAAGTAACATAGTCATCCTTTATAAATTCTAAGATTTAATTTGTGTTATCTTTGCAAGATCTTGTTTATGCTGCATCAGCAGCCTGTGGTTTAACACAGTCTGTTACATGAAATCCTCTTCTTAATTTTCATGTCATTCACCATTCCCTTTTTTTAAAAAACTTTTTTATATTTTTGGAAACTTTCAGCCTCTTTATTTAGTCCTTTCTGAGCCTTTTCTCATCCGTTATTAATATTACTTAATTATAATTAAGGTGTAAATCACTGTGTGTGACTGCTTCTGTATCAATCTGCCATCCTGTAACAAAGACTCTTATCCTGTGTTAATGAGTGTCTTCAATGACCTGCTTCTCTGAAGTAACATAGTTTCTTATTTGCTAACACAAGCCTGTTAATGCAGCTACATCAAATTTACCCATAAGACAGTTTGTGAATGTCTTAATGAGAAAAAAAAGACCATTGCATTAACTTATTATGTCGTTGATCCAGGGAAGGTATTTTGATATGTCTGTGTAGACATTGGGGAGGTTTGGGTAGTTACAGTTGCCTCCATCATTGTAAGACACAATACCAACAGCCTTCCCGTTGCACACCAGAGGACCACCGGAATCACCCTGTGAGGAGGAAAAAGATGTTTGTAGCATTTCTGTACAAGAAACCAGTTGACTGTTTCTTTGAACAAACAGAAAACATACCTGACAGAATCCTTTGGTTGTGTTATATCCACCAGCACAGATAACATTGACAGGAAGACGTCTCCATTGCTGCTTACAGACTTGCATGTTAATGGTAGACACATCCACCACTTGCAGCTCATCAACAGTTGTACCATGAGATCTTGTCATTCCCCATCCAGCGAATTGGCATATTTCATTTTCTCTTATGTTCATTTCAGAAGTTGGAAGTTGAATTGTTTGCACGCTGTTGTCCAGTTGAGCTTTCTGAGACAGCTGGAGGCACAAAGAAGCATAAAGTAAAACTTAAACACTGGCTAAAGTAAGAAATGTATAATTTCATAACAGGTTTTATACATCACACTTCAATCTAATGATCAAAACAATATGGAGCTAATAATAAAAATAAATATTATGACCACAAAAATACATGATGTCACCTGAGGATGTGTACTTACTTTGAGGAGCATGATGTCTTTACCATGTCCTACTTCCACATAAGATGGGTGTGTGTATGTCTTTTCAATGCATATTATTTGTCCAATATTAACACTGCTGAGATCATGCCTGCCAAGAACTACACGTGTAATTCGACTGTATGAGGAAGCATTGAGAGGTTATCAGTACATTTTCTAAAATTGTGCCAACAACAATAGAAATCAATGAATAATATATTTCTTTAAAAAGTTAGTTCATGTGTCTTAAAGCAGCAATATGTCACTTAATGGGTTAAAACACGTACTGCAGTCCAATTTCAAAATATTTCTGAGTCGTCTCCTCCACAGACTCTAAGGTCAGACGGGTTGCCAGTTTGAAGACACTGAACCTTCAGGAGCGCAAAAACAAGCGCAACATGATTTATTTTATCTAGCAGCTTCTACGTCTGAGTCTGATTTCAGTCTGGTTGTTTGTGTTTATTTGTTTGATAGAGGGAGAGAGAGAGAGAGAGCTTTCAACGGGCAGGGGCAGAATCGCTAAGTCTGTTGATTTTTTTTTTTTACTTTGTTTGCCTGCTTCCATGCTGTAGCATGCTGAGTTTGCATCAAATTTGTTTCATATCTGGCAACCCAGAGTGTCGACATGTGCAGGACAAACAGGAGAAAACACAAACAGACCTTCCAGGCCAGAATGCAATTTACAAAAGGACAACATACTGGCTTCAGTGTTGTTGTCAAGAAGGCGATGTTTCTGGGCTGTCGTTTAGCTCAGTTGGTAGAGCATCCACCCCATGTACGAAGGCTTAGTCCTTGTCGCAGTGGTCCACGGTTTGAATGACCCCAGCTCTCTCTCCCCACATTCCTGTCACTCTTCAGCTGTCTCTATCAAATAAAGCTCAAAAAGGCCACAAAAAAAAGAAGGCAATATTTCTACAGGCATGTTTCCTTAATCTCTGATGACTTTCTTTCTGAATGAAAACATTAAAATATTAAAGTACTAAAGTGCGAGTGAATAAGCAAATACTAAAGTGCAAGTAAATATGTGGCATACTGTTACTTTAAAGTCTTTCTGAATTGATTAACTTACTCTTTACACTGTGCAGCAGTGAGCACAAAGTCTTCACTGATGAGGAATCCTCCACATACATGTTGACATCTGTTGTTCTGCAGCGAGGCCATGTACGGCATTGAGTTCACAGGGGCTTTTGTTCCATTTATGATTTTACCCCCAAGTCGGGCAAAGATAAGGAGAAATCTAAATTAAGTAACTATCCCATTAAATGGTTGGAGAGTAACAAAAATATTCAGTTAACTTACCATCTCGTCCGAGACTTGCCAGAACATGAAAGAGCAGAAGTTTGTGCAGAGCGTGCATGACGCCAGCAAGACAACTGTCATGTCTTCTTCAGGGTGTTGAGAAGATTGCTTTGTAGTGTAACTTGCTTTGTTGGCAAATGTGATAATCATCTATTTTATCTGAATTTCTTACCACATCCTTTATAAAATCTAAGATTTAATTCAGAGGCGTCACTAGGTTTTAAGGACAGGGGGGGGCTTAGCCCCAAGGAGATGCACAGGATGCGAGCAAACGTAGCGCGCGAGCACAAAATTTCACAAACAGCTAGCAAAGACTGAGAAATTATTTATTAGTAGTTATTTATTATATATATATATATATGTGTGTGTGTGTGTGTGTATATAACTTGGCTTTCTCCAATTTCTAATCATTACTCTCAAATAAAAGCTCAAGTTAAATAAGTCTTATATGGTGCACCTTGACTGAAATGTTTCATATTTCATATTCAAATTGAGTTCCATAAAACTCCAAGACTGTCTGCCTCACAAATGAGTCTATTCTGTGAAATCCTTTAGACTCACCTTTCCAGTAGAGGTCTCTCCCTTCTCACTCACTGTGCTCCTCTGCCCTGACTCCTACAGGCCAATAGGGGTGGTGGACTGATTATTATTAGTGTAATTATTATTATTATTATTATCCACTGATGATAATCATACGTGAATGAGCTCAGCTCCTGTTTCACGGTGTGCATCCATGCGTATCAGTACAGCTGATGCTCCCCACACAGGAGCACAGTCTGGGGTTGCTTTTTTTCCCCTCCCCTCTCCCTATGTTATGCTGCTGTATTTCTTCTCAACATAATTTCCCCTTTGGGGATTAATAAAGTATTTCTGATTCTGAAGAGTGCACACTGACCTCTCTGAAAAACCAGGACCTTCACAGTGCATGAACACTAACTAGCTAGCTAAGCAGCAGCGTTCTTTTACAGCTGGAATGTAACTTTTGACCCAAAACAACAAAGGTAAGACGTGCAGAGATTGTCTGTAGTGTGTAAGCCAGGTTTTTATTTGTCAAACATGGAGCATTTCATGAATTACATGGACTTTCTGCTGTTAGCTGGGGCTGGAGCTAACTAACTGTTACTACCAGCAGTGATGAATACTTACTGTCCTGAAAAACTTTCTTATATCCATTCTCAGAGCCGGCCCAAGCCTCCATGGGGTCCTAAGCAAAATTTGATTTTGGGACCCTCTATTTCTGCCAATAATATTGATTGTTGATCATTCACACACCTACTACAGTATACACTGAATGCGCCTGACATGTCTTTACACATTTAAGGGGGTGGCCTAGGTAATAGCATAAATAATACCAATGCAACCATACAAATAATACCAATGAATGACTGATGAATGATGTTCAGGGTGCCACATATGACCCCCTTTATGTTCCAAGGTTGTGAAAAATATAATAATGACTTTTTCCATCCTTAATGCAACCAGAAATGAGAATCAATCAAAACATTTTTTTTATCAAAACTCTTTAATTGTTATTTTTTTTGTCCATTTCAATAGACATCAGGTCCAAACAGTTGTTAAAATACCAACATCATACCTATTTTTTGACATAACGTTGACATCACATGGAACATGAACTTGAACAGTTCAAATTATGTTTTTTATGTAAGGTCCAAACAGTTTTAAAATATAACATCATAGATTTTTTTTTGTTTGTTTGTTTGTTTGGTTGGTTGGTTACAATTTACCAACAATCGATCAATCGATCAGTTCAAGGACTTCAAGGGCTGTATATTCTGCATATGGAATATTTTCAACTGATTATCAACTCATTCTCTTGTTCTGATTTACTGTTTTTATAGTAATAAGGTCATTCATCAATACTGGCGAATTGAGTTCAATAACGTGGTTTCAGACCCACTGTCCATTCTAATGGACAGCGATATTTGAAAAAATCCTGTGTAAGAACTTGCATTGAAACATGTGATATTACACTTCTATTCATACATTCCATCTTTCAATATTATATCAAAACTATGAAATCGTGGCACAAATATCTATAAATGTGAATAAAACTGTTGAAAATGATCCTTACTTCGACGTGTGGGGTGAAGCCCTGCCATGCCTCTCTTCCGTGTGGTGGATTTTTTTCAAACGTCAACAAGCAAAGCTATACTGCCATTTGACTGGTTGTTAAACGTCCAATAGAATGGACTTGAGGGTTCATGTGGTGTTAAATGTTGCAAAAAGTAAAAAAAAAAGCCCCTGTCATGTGACATCCATTGTAATAGACACAGGGTCTGAAGGTAGCACACTCAGCTACAAGAGCGGCCTAGGGTTGATTTTCACAACATTCCAAGTGATAAAGCATTGTGTTTACTGTAAAAGTGTCATCTGGTTTCAAAAAACTGCAACAGCAATGTGCAAAAAATTGTAGTGCAAGAACAACAATAAAGTGCAACAACAAATAAAATCACTTAAATATATAAAAATAATAAATTCAATTCAGTACAAAAACAGACCGAATTAAAATGTCAAGCAGATACTTCAATAATGATGTAAATGAACAGAGTTAACTGTTTGTAGGTATAGTGATAATGGAAACTTCGGCCATCATGCCTTTTGGGGAATGAAAAGTTCTCCTTAATAGGCGGTGGCCCTCTGATTACCTGCTCTGTCCTGTCTAAATCTGAAAGGAAAGAAGGCCACTCAGCTGGATCAACTGGCGGAGCTGATGATGATCCATGGTGCGAAGGGGACGTTGTGGTGGAAGTTGCTGAGGAAGTGACCAAAGAAATACAATTATTAAAAAAGAAAGACTGATAAGGACATTAAATTACAGTTTTGGACATAATTATTCATTTCTGAATGCTCTGCAGTACAATGAGCAATTGTAGGATGGGGGTGTGAGACAGAGATCTGTAGAGGATGGAGATGGACCTAAGATGAAAAAAAACAACAACAACAAAAGCTAACCATGTTAGATGTCATATTGCACTTGAAATTGACGTTGCTTACTTTTATTCAAATAAAAGTTGAAAATCTTATATCAGTATGACTTTGCTTGTAATAAGAAAAACTCTGCCAGGGAAACAACTGAAATTTACTACAGAAATTTGGAAATAATATGCGTTTGTCTAAAAAGTCCTTCATCATATATATATATCTTAAATTAAATCTTAAGGGGACAGTGGGCACAGAGGATGGGGGTGTGAGGCAAGGCTCTGTAGAGGATGGAGATGGACCTAAGATGAAATACATATACACACATATTAATGAGATACTTTCACTAAATTAATTTCCCTTCAGGTGTAATTCTTATACGTAGTGCCAGTCTTTCCCTGACCTGATGTTTTTCCCACAGTTGAGCCTGAGGATATGGACTGGCACTGGGCTGATTCTGTGCCTCCAAAGTACTTTAACAGTGCTCCTGGGGAAGTTTCACATTATGAGTTGATGTAAAAAATTGTCATAGCACTTATTGTTGCACTAACGCTTTCTTATTGCACTGTACCTTGATTGTTTCCCTTCTCTGTAAGTCGGTTTGGATAAAAGCGTCTGCTAAATGACTAAATGTAAATGTAAATAAAAATAAAATAAAATAAAAAATAGAATGTTTATTTTACTCACATAAATTACCATGCTCTGCAGCAAACAATTTGAGCAACATCTGCCTATCAGCCTGATCCAAAAACATATTGCTTTCACTGCGCTTGCCAGCAAACAGATGTTTACTATCAAACATTAGCCAACCCAACCCCACAAATACAAACACGTTACTGTAGTATGAATATTAAGCTATAACAGGCCAGTTGAAAGATAAATCTCTTTCGTTTTTAACTAGCTAGCTAATATGTTATTAACGGCTTCACAAATCTCTTTGATTAACATTCCATGACATGCAAACATACCTTTATCTTGGCGTTTTTTCTCTTCTTCCTCTTTCTTCCTCTTTCTTTTCTCTGCTCCTGAAGGATTTGTCCTTTTTTGCGACATTGTTTTGCCCCACAACTACCTGCGCTTTGGATGCTCAGTGCACATTGCACAGCAGGAGGCACATAACGGTAGCGGAGCTTTGACATAGAACGGCAGTAAGAATCATAGGCCTACATCAGCAGCAGCACTAAAAAATACTTTATTTTATTTTATTTTATTTTATTTTATTTTTTTGATTGCTGTTGGGGGCCCCCTACTGGCCGCGGGGCCCTAAGCAAGGTGCTTAGTTCGCTTATGCCTTGGGCCGGCTCTGTCCATTCTTCATCCATCCATTCATGTTCTTCTGTTCGGCTCTGTGTACAAAGGTAGAAGTACCAACGGTTGCGGGTACCGAGCCGCAAGCAAGGTCGCAGGGAAAACGTGGACTGGATTTTCAGTAATGTGGTTCTGCGTTCTGAACAAGTGGAATGGATTGGATAACAACGCACCAAAGGGGCTCTCTCTACCGTACACTACGAAGTGAAGGGACACTGACAGATGTATGATCACATTTAAGTCCTTAATTACGGAAGCTATTGCATTCACTTGAAAAAAATAAAATAAAAAATCAGTTTTTTCTGAGTAATTTTTTTTGGTTTGTTTTTCGTGGTAATTTTTTCCTCCCTGTTTTTCTTGGTATTTTTTTCTGAATTATCGAGATACTTCGAAATCCTGCAAGAACATCCAAGCTGCAAGTGACTCCTGTGGATCCATGGTGACTCCTGCCCCGCACATACATGCCCCATCTTCAACTTTCTACCGTACCGGGTCAATAAAGGTAAGGTATGTAATTAGTTACACACAGGGTATGATACTCTTGTTATGTTTTAGACTTTATCCTTCTATTGTAAGCCTATTGCTCAATGTAGCAGGTAAGGAATAGACGAACATGTCTATGGGCATGATTTCAGTTGTCAGGTAAGCTCACAGTTTTGTTTCCATCATGCTGGACATTGTTGCTCATCAAAAATTAATCGCCTTTCTTTCATTATATTGACTTGGCACAAATAGAACGAGCCATTCGTCATAACATTAGGTTATATGCTAATAGTATACACTAACACTGTAGAGACATAACATGAGAATACTAACATAGAAGTTGTTTAATATGGGGCACGTAAACATGTAAACAAACAGAACGTTGCCAGTAGACTAGTCAGTATATTGACACCATTGATGGACCATGACGAGTGTTTTGAGTTGCTGAGGTTGCTGTGGTTTGCTCATGGGCTCCCTCCCCTTTGCTATTTCCTATGTATTTAATACATGCATGCATACCTGAAACACACTGAGGAAGGATCCTGCATGAAATATGCAATGGACATTGCATAAGTGACTTATGAACACATACACATTTTTGTCTTCCCCATCAGTGCCAGTGATGTAGGTTTAGACTGTGTGAATGTGGGATAGAGCATGTAAGGAGAAAATGTGATTACAGTAGCTCAGGTGCTGTGTGATTAGTGCAAAATGATTTTTATTACATTTCAAGATTTTGGTTTTATTACATCAAGAAACAATAGCTTACTTTGTTTTAAGACACTTTTTGTTATCAGAGCATGTAAGGAGAATGTGACTAGCTCAGGGGCTGTGTGATAAGCACAGATTGATTTTTTTAAAGAACCAAGAAACAGTTAACAATTTACTTTGATTTAAGACACTTGTGTTATCAGTCTAGGATAAGAATGTTTGGACATTAAAAATACTTTTGTTATATTTTCACTGTTAAATCATAATAGAATTTGAATCTCTACCTCATGTCAGATGTTAATACTGACAGTGTTTGAAAATCTGCTCGTTACATTAAAAGGTACTTTGAGGTGTTTTTTTTACAAATAGAATCACAGCTTGCTGTCTTGTTTTGTACAAATGTCTTCAAACAGATTGTGTCTTTACTGTTGAGTCATGTAGTTCAGGAGTCCTGCTCTGTGAGACATGATATGTTTCCATCCACAATCATAAAATTGGACATGTTCCTTTTGTTATGAGGTGTTTGTATTGTGAAATGTTAAAGTTATCAAATGTGTAAACTCAAGGAAAGATGCATGCCCTAATAAAAGATAATCATATGCTTCATTTGCTGAAAGTTTATTGATAACTGCATTTCAACATAAATCTATAGAGTGACATTTCATTCAAATACATAAGAATAGTTGATCTGATCTGTTTATATGTTTAAGAAATGACATGATAATCACCAACTAATTTTAGATACACACATATTCACCAAATATTGTTACATGTAATTGTTTGGCTGCAAATGACATACAGTAACTTAATGAGATAAACAAAAAACAGGAAGGTATATTTCCTAAATGCTACAATAAACAATAACTAAATATCAAAAGAGAAAAGGATTTCAGCATACACACCATTAAGGACAAGATGTTTGATTTATAATTGATAATGACTCCTTTTTGTAGGCTGCTGTTTTTACAATTCACCCAAGATTTTCCATTTTTTCACAACATGTAACATGTGATGCGATATTTCATATGCAGCTATTGAACTGCCAGCACTTATTATGATGTGTAATTTTATCCATAATGAATAGAAAGAGGATATACAAAGCACAAATGGGAGATGTCCATTAGTAAAGAGTTCACAGTTAGAAATTCATGGTCCATAAGATTTTCTACCCTTATGTGGAGGCTTACATCCAGTCATTTGATCCAGTAGAGCAGGTTGTGATCGTTAAATTTGAGCTCGTATGTAAGCACGTATGAACATGTAAAGCTCAATGGCTTCATCTGGAGAGGTGGGTGGATGAAGTCTGTTTTCTGCCATGGCAAGGCAGCAAATGTCAAACACTGTATCGTCACAGGGATACTGTCCTCTCTGCAGGCTTCTATCTTTTGTTGGGATACCTCTTTCAGGTACTCTCTGGCACCAAAAAGTTGGGGTAGGGTGTAGATCATCACTGGGCGCCCACCTGGAGACACAGCATTTCTGCATGGGCGAACTCTGTGAGTGTTCCAGAGGTGAACAACTTCCTGCAGTTCTCTCTAAAGATAAATAAAAATAGAAAGTGAGAAAATCAGTTCACACATGATCATTAAACTAGCCAGTAATGTAGTTCAAATCAGCTCCAACTTAAACATCTGCAATAATAAACTGTATTATACAATTAAAAACATCAAAACACTGACAGGAACATTTTATTGCATTTTGTACTTTTCATACTTTAAGTACTTTGAATATATACTGCTGATAATACTGTCCTTTTACTTTACTAAGGTTTTGAATATAGCCTACATGGAGTGAGCTCTTTTTCACTAATATCAGTAGGCCTATGATATTAGTACCACACTAAAGCTAACCCACTACACAGGGTGGTACTACTGCTTTTTGTGAAGTGAAACATCTGAATACTTTAACCAATAAAGCTAAGCAGGTATCACAGTATTATTCTGACATAATATAGCACTATGGGAAAAAAACAACATAAACGTATTGCAGTTCTTACCTCTATTATTTCAAGACATGTGAACTGAATGAGACTTTTGTCCAGGAACTCACCAGAAAAGGACTCTGAGTCTTTTAAATCTTGGAACAGGTTCATCCAGAACTCCTCCTTAAAAAGCCCCACCAGTTCTCTATTCTTTGATTGTTATTGCTCGATCCATACAGATAACATCTGTGCGAAAAGTTGTCCAGTTGATCGTGCCTCAAGAACATCTGCATTTGTTCAATGTAACAGTTCTCGGTTCCGAGGTCCGAACGAATTCGGGCAGCAGTTCAGCCTGAATGCATTTCAAATGCATCATCTTGTATCCATGGAGCATGCCATATGTGTCCAGCTGATCCTGGAGAAACATTGCTATATAATTCAGAAAAAATATTAACCCGAAAAACAGGAAAATAATTACTCAGAAGAACAGGAAAATAATTACTCAGAAAAACAGGAAGAAAAAAATTACTCAGAAAAACTGAAATAATTACCCCGAAAAACTCAGAAAAACCAGATTTTTTTTTTTCAAGTGAATGCAATATACTTCCGTACTGACAGGTTATATGATCATTTATTTAAACTGATATGCTGGCCACTTTATATTGAATTTGTCGGCATTTTTTTGGTAAAAAAAGGGCTTAAGAATATTTTAGCCTAACAACGCCACTGATTTAATTTGTGTTATCTTTGCAATATCTTGTTTATGCTGCATCAGCAGACTGTAGTTTAACACAGTCTGTTACATGAAATCCTCTTCTTAATTTTCATGTCATTCACCATTCCCTTTTTTTTTTTTTACTTTTTTATATTTTTGGAAACTTTCAGCCTCTTTATTTAGTCCTTTCTGGGCCTTTTCTCATCAGTTATTAATATTACTTAATTATAATTAAGGTGGAAATCACTGTGTTTTCTTTTCCTGTCTGTTCATAAATTCTTTTTTTTTTTATTAATGTTTTCAACAGACTGCTTCTGTATCAATCTGCCATCCTGTAACAAAGACTCTTATCCTGTGTTAATGAGTGTCTTCAATGACCTGCTTCTCTGAAGTAACATAGTTTATTATTTGCTAACACAAGCCACTTAATGCAGCTCTACTACATCCTACATCAAATTTACCCATAAGACACTTTGTAAATGTCTTAATGAGAAAAAAAGACCATTGCATTCATTTGTGTCTTTTGATGAAAAAAAGAGAAAACAATATTTGCAACATGATTTTTTATTTTGCCTTTGTGTTAAACAGCAAACACTGACAGAGCGACTCAGACACAACTACCCCTCCTCAATATAATGAAGGTATGCTGAAACAAAGCTTGGTGTAAGATTGTTACATTTAGCGATTGTTTTGCTTGAGAATGTTGTTGATCCAGGGAAGGTATTTTGATATGTCTGTGTAGACATTGGGGAAGTTTGGGTAGCTACAGTTGCCTCCATCATTGTAAGACACAATACCAACAGCCTTCCCGTTGCACACCAGAGGACCACCAGAATCGCCCTGTGAGGAGGAAAAAGATTTTTGTAGCATTTCTGTACAAGAAACCAGTTGACTGTTTCTTTGAACAAACAGAAAACATACCTGACAGAATCCTTTGTTTGTGTTATATCCACCAGCACAGATAACATTGTCAGGAAGATGTCTCCATTGCTGCTTACAGACTTCCATGTTAACGGGAGACACATCCACCACTTGCAACTCATCAGCAGTTGTACCATTAGATCCTGTCTTTCCCCATCCAGCTACTTGGCATATTTCATTTTCTCTTATGTTCATTACAGAAGTGGGAAGTTGAATTGTTTGCACGCTGTTGTCCAGTTGAGCTTTCTGAGACAGCTGGAGGCACAAAGAATCATAAAGTAAAACTTAAACACTGGCTAAAGTAAGAAATGTATAATTTCATAACAGGTTTTATACATCACACTTCAATCTAATGATCAAAACAATATGGAGCTAATAATAAAAATAAATATTATGACCACAAAAATACATGATGTCACCTGAGGATGTGTACTTACTTTGAGGAGCATGATGTCTTTACCATGTCCTACTTTCTCAAAAAATAGGTGTGGGTATCTCTCTTCAATTAATCTTTTGTTTCCATCATCAACACTGTTGAGATCATGCGTGCCAAGAACTACATGTGTAATTCCACTGTATGAGGAAATATTGAGAGGTTATCAGTACATTTTCTAAAATTGTGCCAACAACAATAGAAATCAATGAATAATACATTTCTTTAAAAAGTTAGTTCATGTGTCTTAAAGCAACAATATGTCACTTAATGGGTTAAAACAGGTACTGCAGTCCAATTTCAAAATATTTCTGAGTCGTCTCCTCCACAGACTCTAAGGTCAGACGGGTTGCCAGATTGAAGACACTGAACCTTCAGGAGCGCAAAAACAAGCGCAACATGATTTATTTCATCTAGCAGCTTCTACGTCTGAGTCTGATTTCAGTCTGGTTGTTTGTGTTTATTTGTTTGAAAGAGGGAGAGAGAGAGAGCTTTCAAGACGGGAAGAATCGTTAAGTCTGTTGATTTTTTTTTTTAACTTTGTTTGCCTGCTTCCATGCTGTAGCATGCTGAGTTTGCATCAAATTTGTTTCATATCTGGCAACCCAGAGTGTCGACATGTGCAGGACAAACACAGGACAAAACACAAACAGACCTTCCAGGCCAGAATGCAATTTACAAAAGGACAACATACTGGTTTCAGTGTTGTTGTCAAGAAGGCGATATTTCTACAGGCATGTTTCCTTAATCTCTGATGACATAGCATGGTAATTTGAAATTTTAATACAGTAAATATGTGACATATTGTTACTTTAAAGTCTTTCTGAATTGACTTCTAATTATATGAATCATAGATTGTAACTTACCGACTACAGTGTGCAGCAGTGAGCACAAAGTCTTCACTGATGAGGAATCCTCCACATTCATGTTCACCCCCGCTGGTCTGCAGCGACACCATGTACTGCATCGAGTTCATCTGGGCTTTTTTTCCATTTATGATTTTACCTCCAAGTGCTGCAAAGACAATTAAAAATCTAAATTAAGTAACTATCCCATTAAATGGTTGGAGAGTAATAAAAATATTCAGTAAACTTACCATCTCGTCCGAGACTTGTCAGAACATGAAAGAGCAGAAGTTTGTGCAGAGCATGCATGATGCCAGCAAGACAACTGTCATGTCTTCTTCAGGGTGTTGAGAAGATTGCTTTATAGTGTAACTTGCTTTGTTGGCAAATGTGATAATCATCTATTTTATCTGAATTTCTCGCCACATCCTTTATAAAAAGATTTAATTTGTGTTATCTTTGCAATATCCTGTTTATACTGCATCAGCAGCCTGTGGTTTAACACTGTATCACTGTCTGTTACATTAAATCTTCTTAATTTTCATGTCATTCACCATTCCCTTTTTTTTTAAAAACTTTTTTATATTTTTGGAAACTTTCAGCCTCTTTATTTAGTCCTTTCTGGGCCTTTTCTCATCCGTTATTAATATTACTTAATTATAATTAAGGTGTAAGTCACTGTGTGTGACTGCTTCTGTATCAATCTGCCATCCTGTAACAAAGACTCTTATTCTGTGTTAATGAGTGTCTTCAATGACCTGCTTCTCTGAAGTAACATAGTTTATTATTTGCTAACACAAGCCAGTTAATGCAGCTCTACTACATCCTACATCAAATTTACCCATAAGACATTTTGTAAATGTGTTACTGGAAAAAAAGACCATTGACACAACTACCCCTCCTCAATATAATGAAGGTATGCTGAAGCAAAGCTTGGTGTAAGATTGTTACATTTAGCAATTATTCTGCTTGAGAATGTCGTTGATCCAGGGAAGGTATTTTGATATGTCTGTGTAGACATTGGGGAAGTTTGGGTAGTTACAGTTGCCTCTATCATTGAAAACATACCTGACAGAATCCTTTGCATGATGCCAGCAGGACAACTGTCATGTCTTATTCAGGGTGTTGAGTAGACTGTTTTATTGTGTAGCTAGCTTTGTTTGCAAATGTGATAATCGTCTATTTCAGTAGATGCATGTAGCAGCCCCTAGAATCAACCTGAAGTGCAGGATGACTCATCAACTTTTTATTGTTTATCAAGAAATGACAAACTGACAAAATACTATTAATAATAACTAAAGATAACAAAAAATTACATTTCTTTCATTGTTGGGCCAGATACTGGTGTACTGATGACATAAAGCACTGGACGTATGTGATAAAACACTTCATGGGGACTTGAAACAACTGCTTGTGTGTCTGTTGGTGCAGCAGATACTGTATCATCAGTTATGCTGTATGATAAGTATGAGACAGGTTGTTACATGAATCTTTTTTTTTTTCATTGCCCTCATATTTTTTATTTTAATCTCTTTATTTTGTCTGCTCCGGGCTTCTTGGCACCATTCTCATGTGGTGTAGAAATACTTGACACAACATTCTGAGACATTTCTTTGAAATGCGCAACCCAGATTCAAGAACCACAGAAACCACAGTTTCCACTTTCAGATATGAGCACTGATGTTCTCAGTTACAAAATGAATGCTCTAGTTAGTCCATGCAGGAGAGCACAAACAGACACAGACTGCAAAATCATTACTTTGCATTATATATATATATATATATAATATACAGCATAATATGTGGTAAAAATACACTCTTCCCATCATGTGTGATTTTTTTTTTGGCAACTTGACTTTGGTGAAATGATTTGTCATGCAATGTCACACATTCACATTTGTTGTGTTTACATGTATTTAGTGTGTGCATTATACAAATGCAGCATTTTACAAATCTGACTATCTACTGTACTGTACCAACAAATGTAGTATTTGATGTACATAAATGCAAGATGTTGCTGTCCTGTGAGTAAAATCAGTAGTTTATATCTTGGAGCTTAAAGCGTAATTTCAGGAGCCAGACCACACCTCAACTGCGCCACTTCTGACAATCCTATAAATACCCTCCTAACCCTCTGGTTCCCTTCGCGTTCGTATTCCGCTCCGTATTCCGTATTGCGCTTGTGTTGATGGTGTGGTCCGTGCTAGTGAAAGGGCGTTTTAGTCTGACATCGTGGGCTGCCCCTCAGACAAAACTGAGAGAAATGATTTTTATTTTCATATTAATGAAACTAGTTGAGCTTAACAACTTCAACACAATCTAAAATGCAAGAAGTCCCCTGCATAATTAGGTACATGCATATATATCAACACTCCTAAGATTGTGGGTGTCAAGAACAACACCGTAAAGTTCCCTAAGAGCCAGTAGATTAGCTCAAGTTGTGCCAGCAACACAAACAAATAAACAGTGATATGTGTTTTTTGTAAATAGTATGTTAATAACTTAGATGGTTTTGGATTTGCTCTGTAATAACATGAATCAAAGAGGAGAAGATTATTCACACATCGCAGCTGTCAAAGGCGAATCCTCCATATACATGACCTCTTTGATCAGCCTCAGGTTCTTTGGGGCTTTTGTACCATTTATGGTTTCAGTCCAAGTGCTGAAATGATGATGATGATGATGAAAATGACCAAATGTCCCACTTAGACTGAAAAGATGTAATCACAGTTGCGTTCTTACTGTTTAATTTCATATGTCATGAAATGAAAAACATATGTATGGTGATTTAATCTCAACCTCTACCCACATCCTTGCTGCAATGCAACTTCTTCTGCAACATCTTTGCATTATCTAACACACCACCCATTTTGTGCTCAGAGCTCACAGTCTAAGCCAGGGGTGTCCAAACTTCTTTTAAAGAGGGCCAGATTTGACAATGTGAAGATGCCCGGGGGCCAATGCTAACATTTTAAAAATGAAAAACAATAAAAGTTACGTAGAGGACAGTATTTCAAATTTCACACTGAAGTTTTATTTTGCATTTCAGATAAAGAACAATAGAATGACAGAATGACTTGACCTCCACAAAAATAACACTAATAATGATAATAATAATGTTTTTATTGAGCTGTTTTTAAAGAAAAAACATATTCAAAGTAAAGGGTACACTCTCAATGAAACAAATAAAACATGCAGAAATTGAGATTGTAACAAAAAAAAATGTTTGTGATGAGAGAAAGCATGTTAGCTGTTAAGAAAGGCGGTTCTATAAAAGTGAGTTTTAAGATTAGATTTCTGTTCAGCAGAGGGGGCTGCAGTCTTAACATCCTCTTTCCTGCTTGCAGATCTGATGGTACATCAAATGAAGCATAATGATCAGAGACTGATTGCAGCTTTCTGTCCTTTTATCTCTCACCACTATATTTTCCATTTAGCATGTTTGACACGTTTTTTTAGTGAGCGTGTTTTCATGCATACACAAAATGAAAAAGTGAAAGTTTAAAAACTGTGTTGAGGTTCGGTACAGAGGATGAAAGTCTGAATACTGCTCACCCACATCAAGTAAAGCTTATTCGAGTTTTAAAAGTGACAAACACCAGTTTCTTTGGTGTGGATCTACTTGACACAGCCCACTGAAACATACATTTGAATTCTCTGATTCTCAGTGTTCTCACAGCAGCACAACAGTTACTAAAATCACTCAGTCTGTTAATGATTAATGGTGGGAATACTAGCTTCATGCTAACATAACCAATTAACTAAATGTTTGATTTGGTATTTGTATTGTTTTTATGTTATTGTAAATTTGACTTGTACATATGCTGCACAGCTATAGAAAAGAAACCAGGAAATAGTTGCCTCTTAGGCAGCTGGCCTTTTCATTGCTACTAGAGCTTTATATGTTACATCAAATCTGTCCTAAAAAGTTTTCTGAATAGCTTTTGGAAAGAAAACATTTAAAATACTGTATATTTTTAAAATACAAATACCATTTATGTCTGCTGATGAGGAATGTAACCAGAGGAAATAGAAGACAGTATTTGAAATTTCATACTGAAGTGTGTTCCACTGAATGTGAAAGTTCTACAGTTGAAACAATATAGCACCAAGAGAGAGGGCTGTCTGATGGCATATTAAAGCAGTTAAAATATACTATCTATAGCCTACACTTAAATAAATATTGACTTTTTTGGCATAGCTATTTTTACATGGCTGAAATATACATATACACATGTATAAAATACATAAATGTTTTCCTGCTGACCCTATTCACCGCAGTGCTTTGCTTTTCTTCCATGCCAGGAACTTCATTTCACAAACCCTATGAACACTTGAATAAATTGATATAATTAGTAGACCAGATACCAATAACCAGATCTGGTAATCTTACCGTTAAGTCCAAGACATGTCAGAAGGCTGAAAAGCAGAAACCCGTGCAGAGTATGCATCATATCAGTAGCAAACTTAACCTGTTGTCTTTGTTAAGTCAGTCCTTTTACACTGCAGTTTGCTTAGCAAACGACCCTGTGGTTTTCACCTGCTTCGCTTTGACCTTTTTAACTGCATCCTCTGTGCGTTGATGCAACCTTAAATTGTCTTATAATAAGTGCATGTGGTCAGTAAAGAAATGAAACATCATGCAGTATTTCCATTGTTACAGTAAATGTAAGGCCTGTGGTTCTGCTGCCTGAGCAGCCACTGTCTGTGCGTCACTGAACCACTTATGCTTAAGTCAACCTTAGTTAGATGAATTAAAGTGAAAAACTTATTGATTATAGATTCATTCTTTTCACTGTGACCTTTATGCTGTTGACGTTTGTCACTGCAGTGTAGCAGCAAAAACTAAATGAGTAATGGAAACCACAGTGTTCGGCTTCAGGTCTGAGTGTCTGCATACTCACAATTATGATACCAATGCTCTAAAGTCATGTGATTATTGACTGTCAGCCAGACGTCTAAAAAAGAATCATAACTCAGCTGTCAGAGTTTCACTTGGCCATGTTGGAACATTTGTTCCAAGTGACGTAGGCAAGTATATATTTATTAAATGGAAAAAGAATATGTGTTAGAGGATGTAACACTGAATTAAATATATGAATCAGATTTGGGAGTAATAAATCCAATATGACAAAAACATACCAGAAAGGTTTAGTGTGTTTGGTCTGGTGTTGCATGGTGCTTTCTGTCTTTCGGCTAAGTAAGTTATACAGTAACATGCATTCACAGTCTCTTAAGAGGGTTACATATCTTACACATTGCTTGTCAGGCTCAATAAGTTTATACTCACACAGTATGTTTTATTGCCAAAAAGTGAATTTTGAATAACGCTATTCACAATATTCTCTTGGTTTTATTCATTTTGGACGATGCTGTTCACCTCTTAACACTTGTTGTGCTGAATTTATGATGCAACATTATATAAGCTTCTGCCTGATAAACGTATCCGGTAAAAACACAGACGCATTATCAGTACTCTTTCTGGTTAGTCTATATGACATAACCCACAACCCAAAACTGGTTCCTCGAATTGTGAGACCGCCTTAACCAACCACAAGAACCACGGCTTCAAGCTGCAAATTTGAGCAATGATGTTCCCACAGTCACAATTATGAAACTAAAGCTAATGAGTTTATTTTTTATTATTATGTAACATATCTTAATGATGTCTGTTGATGTTACAATTGATAAGAATTGAAGATGTTTTTAAGTGCCATTTGGACTGTGGGTACTGTGGGCTTTACTCAAACATATACCATAAACACTAAAGGGATTTGTGCTGCAGACAGAGGTCAGAGTCTTTCCACTTCCACCAGTGATAGCAGAGCAATAAGAGGCAATATAACAGTTCTAGTAAAGTTAATTGCATTTGTGTTGATTAGTGATGAAAGGTGTCACTGTAGGAAACACAAAGTTCACTTGATCTGCACATTGACTAACAAAGTGACTCAGAACTGCATCAGTACAATAAAATTTTATTCAAACACAATTCAAAACCAATTTGTAACATTGTTCTGTTTAACAGGTCTTTTTCTGGAGGATCCCTTTTATCCAGGGGACAAATTTTGATATGTCTGTATAGATGTTGGGCACATCTGGGTAGTCACATTTAGACTTGCTGTTAAAGGAAGCAACACCAACTGCAATCTTCTCCTTGAACACCAGAGGGCCACCAGAATCACCCTGCAAGGAGGAAGAAGCTTCATTTGTTTATTCATTATTTAAAATGTTTGTATCATTTTTTAAATCACAAACCAGCAATTTTTAAAAGCATAACTGACAGAATCCTTTTTTTGTGCCATATCCACCTGCACATATAACATTGGCAGGAAGTTTATTACCCCATGCCTCCTGGCACTTTTCCAGGTTAATGATAGGAACGTCCACCTCTTGCAGATCGTTAACAATTTCACCATTGGTTCTTGTGAAGCCCCATCCAGCTACTCTGCACTTTTTGCCTTCTTTAAGTTTTACGTCCTGACTTGGAAGTTGAAGTGGCTTAATTGTTTTTTTTCCAGGCGAGCTTTCCTAGACAGCTGGAGACATGAAATAAGAAAGCAAAATTTAAAAAAACAAACTCATGTTATAACATTGTCAAGTTGACAAATAATTGTTGGAAGATGGAGCTAATAGAGATAGTGATAGTGCTGTGATGTTTGATCAGGATATCTGGGTATCAAGTGAAGGTACAGCAACTTAAGCTTCATCATCCTCCCAAAATATTAAGCTCTAGACTACATAAAGCTGATAACTCTATGAAGTGTTTAATTTATTTACTTAGATAATTGTGTTGATGTGATTATAGGAAATGATATGCATACTCAATCAATATGTAAAACAATACAACCACTGAGTAAAAGTTGTCTTACTATCTACTGATCATACATGGTATGTGTATGAATGAAAATTATGAGCCCTGATACCCCCATGTGGTCTCTTCTGTATTCTTTAGCGTGTGGGCGTCAGCTCGGCATGTACAGGAAGTGTCAAAGGCAGTAAGTACTGTATGTACCATGAACAGTGGTGAAAAAATAGGAGAAAATCATACACTTATGGTGAAACACTTCCAAAACCTTTTCTAGCATGTAGGGCACCATGTGGCAATGTATAATTTCAAGAGGGCACAGTTGTTCTTTGGAATATTAGGGGCATAATGGGGACATGCAACTGAAATACAAGTGAATGGGGACAATGTCAGTCACCATCTGCAATGCTTAAACAAAGTTAAACTTTGTAATATTTTACTTAAGTGAGTTTTTTAACAGTATTTAAGGTGTTTTGATTAGTGGATCTTAGTATTAGACTTAGTCTGAGATAAAAAGGCCTCGTAGGCAGGAGAAAGTGAGAGACTATGAGCTTATCAGCACTTTCTTGGGGGAAGTATGTACCAGTGTAGACCCTATATGTGTCGAACTATTGAATGTAACAAAGAATGGTGAATTATTATTGTTATTATTACTTTGTGATTGGCAGTGGTTGTTGCCCTAATAATCTGTCCTTGAAGACGCATCATATCACTGACACTATGAGGCTGAATAGGTATCTACTTACTTTGAGGAGCATGATGTCTTTCCCAGATTTAGTATTCTTGTAAGATGGGTGTTTGCACCTCTTCACATCGTATCTCATTCTTTCATCATCAACCTTCTTCAGATTGTGGGTACCAAGAACAACACTTGTAGGGCTCCTGTATGAATAATGATTTCAAAATTGACAGAATTGTTTCATCATATTTAAGTGAATCAAAGATTGAAGAGTTAAGGTAACTCACCTGTCGTCACAGTGCCTACAAAGTCTTCACTGATAAGGAATCCTCCACATACATGTCTGCGTTCCTTGTTCTGCACTGAGGCCATATACATCATCGACCTCTGCTTGGTCTTTTTACCATTTATGATTTCACTCCTAAGTGCTAAAAAGATAAGGAGAACACTTTAATTAAGTAATGCCTTATTTGTGAGGTGAATAATAATAATTAATTCAAGATAATCTTACCATTTCCTTCGAAATATGTCAGAACGTGAAAAAGCAACAACATGTGCAGAGCATGCATCTTGGCGACTGTCAGCCGTGGGTTGCTAAAGACCCCTTCATGCAGAAGTTTGCACACTAAAAGATCCTGTGGTTGTCACCTTAATGTGACAAAAGTCACATCCTGTCATTATTTGTGCATTTTCAACTGTCTCGAAGTGATGAAGACGTGTGCACTATTGCCATTGTTCTGACCCTTCCTCCTTTATTTCATGCAACACTTTGTATTTTGTTTTGCATCTCACACTTTCAGGGTCTTGCAGTCTCTGTATTTTGTTCAGGCCCTCCTTACACATGCTCTCCCTGTTTAGATACTAGAAAGAAAAGAAAAACTAGATTTATAGTTAAGGTTCTTTGCTGTACAGCTACTTTCTGGTTGTAAGCTTTGCAACCCGCTAAGCTTACAACCAGGTTGGCTTTTGAAAACAGTAACAGAGTAACAGAGACTTCAGATTCTAGCACTGGTTGTGAGACTTATGTTTTTGATTATAATTAGACACCAGTCTTTAAAAGCATATTGCTCATATTACTAGTCTGTTAAAGTTTAATTGACCAGAATTAAACATGTCAAGTTGCTTCATCACATTCCCACCAAGAAGGCCCAGACTCAGACCAAAGACTTTTATAGTTTCTTTACTTTTTGACCATAGGAGGGTGCCACTCCAACAGTCTAAGTTACAGAAACAACCTCAGCTCTGCCTTCTGCCTTTCTGTAGTACATTAAACAATATGTCATGGTTATTCTTGTTTTGCCGTTTGGTTATGTCTCTGTGCAGTGTGTATGGCTATGCAGGTCTTAGCAACAAGGGACACCTGTCTCTCATCCAGCAATCACTCCTGCTAATAATATAACAGTGTTACTCTTGTGTTTTTAACTGTAAGTTTTGCAGTACCTTCATTTTGTTTGTGATGTTGACACTCTTCAAGTGTTTCCCCATGTGCAGTTCTCCAGTGTGTCTTGTGTGCTTTTTTCAGCCAGTTTTCTCCACTGAATCCTCTGATCTGCTTTCCTTACTTCACCTGCACATATATGCACATATATGCACATAATATTATACTTCGACTGTGTTGTTCTGGCCGGCAGGGGGGGCTGCAGTCTTAACATCCTCTTTCCTGCTTGCAGATCTGATCAATCAGATCATCAAATGAAGCATAATGATCAGAGACTGATTGCAGCTTTCTGTCCTTTTATCTCTCACGACTATATTTTCCATTTAGCATGTTTGACACGTTTTTTGTGAGCGTGTTTTCATGCATATACAAAATGAAAAAGTGAAAGTTTAAAAACTGTGTTGAGGTTCAGTACAGAGGATGAAAGTCTGAATACTGCTCACCCACATCAAGTGAAGCTTATTCAAGTTTTAAAAGTGACAAACACCAGTTATCTTTGGTGTGGATCTACTTGACACAGCCCACTGAAACATACATTTGAATTCTCTGATAGACTTGATGAACCGCAGAAACCAAAAGTGTCTGTATTCCGGTTTCCACATCAGTGTTCTCACAGCAGCACAACAGTTACTAAAATCACTCAGTCTGTTAATGATTAATGGTGGGAATACTAGCTTCATGCTAACATAACCAATTAACTAAATGTTTGATTTGGTATTTGTATTGTTTTTATGTTATTGTAAATTTGACTTGTACATATGCTGCACAGCTATAGAAAAGAAACCAGGAAATAGTTGCCTCTTAGGCAGCTGGCCTTTTCATTGCTACTAGAACTTTATATGTTACATCAAATTTGTCCTAAAAAGTTTTCTGAATAGCTTTTGGAAAGAAAACATCTAAAATACTGTATATTTTTAAAATACAAATACCATTTATGTCTGCTGATGATCAATGTAACCAGAGGAAATAGAGGACAGTATTTGAAACTTCACACTGAAGTTTTATTTTGCATTTCAGAGAAAGAACAATAGAATGACAGAATGACTTGACCTCCACAAAAATAACACTAATAATGATAATAATAATGTTTTTATATAGCTGTTTTTAAAGAAAAAACATAAACAAAGTAAAGGGTAAACTCTCAATGAAACAAATAAAACATGCAGAAATTGAGATTATAAAAAAAAACTGTTTGTGATGAGAGAAAGCATGTTAGCTGTTAAGAAAGGCGGTTCTATAAAAGTGAGTTTTAAGATTAGATTTAAAGGCAGCGACAGTGTCAGCCAACATAATGCTAAGTGGAAGTCTGAGGACTGAGGGCCAAGTACAATAGAAGTCCCTTAACAAGTCTTTTTATTACGAACATCTTTGATCAATTGAAGGTATTTTGATATGTCCGTATAGATGTTGGGAACATTTGGGTAGTCACAGTTTTTCCTCATGTTGAAAGACACGACACCAACAGCCTCCCCGTTGCACACTAGAGGACCACCTGAATCACCCTGTGAAGAGAGAGAAGCTTAATTTGTTTTTTTCAATTTCTAAGACAAGAAACCAGTTGACATTTTCTTTAAATGGACAGAAAACATACCTGACAGAAACCTTTGGTTGTGTTATATCCACCAGCACAGATAACATTGTCAGGAAGCTTAAAGTTAATGTTCCTCCATTCTCTCTTACAGATCTCCAGGTTAATAAAAGGTACATCCACCACATGCAGCTCATCGACAATTTTACCACCCGTACTTGTGCGACCCCATCCAGCCACTTGGCACTTCTTTTGAACTTTTTTGTTATTTGTTTTTGGCAGTTTAACCGGTTGCACTCTCTTGTTTAGACGAGCTTTCTTGGTTAGCTGTTGACACACAAAAAGTTAAAATTAAAAACTAGCAAAGACTGATATATGGCATACCTATTATCCTCCATCAAATCTCAAGTTAATACACAATAACTTGAATATGGAGATAATAGTGGTGCATGGGTTAGTTTAAAGAGAACATGAAAATATTGCATGATCTAGGACTGTTAGACTATGTAAATATCTACTTACTCTGAGGAGCATGATGTCATTACCAGATCGTTCATTGTCAAAAGATGGATTCTTGCATCTCTTCACAGTGTATCTCATTGTTTTGTCATCAACCTTCTTGAGATTGTGGGTGCCAAGGACAACACTTGTAGGATTTCTGAGCAAATGATCATTGAAAGCTTGTCATCAGTTGACAAATGAAACAAATGAATAAATAAAAATGCTAATTCTTCTGGTTTGATTTCTTACTACATGAATAAAAAGGTTGCTTGAAGAGGAAAGGTAACTCACTGGCGGTCACAGTGTGCAGCAGTGACCACAAGGTCTTCACTGATGAGGAATCCTCCACAGATATGTGTACCTTCCTTGTTCTGCACTGAGGCCATATATAGCATCCGCTTGTCTATGGCATTTTTACCATTTATGATTTCACTCCCAAATGCTGCAAAGATATAAAGAAAAATAGATGAGTTAAAGGGATAGTTCAGGTTTTTTGAAGTGGGGTTGTATGACATACTAAAACAAAAACACCGTGTACAGCTGGGTTTAGGCAAAGGAATGTGGAAGTTCTACAGTTGAAACAATGTAGCACCAAGAGAAAGGGCTGTCTGATGGCATATTAAAGCAGTTAGAATATACTATCTATAGCCTACACTTAAATAAATATTGACTTTTTTGGCATACCTATTTTCATGTGGCTGAAATATACATATACACATGTATAAAATACATAAATGTTTTCCTGCTGACCCTATTCACCGCAGTGCTTTGCTTTTCTTCCATGCCAGGACCTCATACAACTTCATTTCAAAAACCCTATGAACACTTGAATAAATTGATATAATTAGTAGACCAGATACCAATAACCAGATCTGGTAATCTTACCGTTAAGTCCAAGACATGTCAGAAGGCTGAAAAGCAGAAACCCGTGCAGAGTATGCATCATATCAGTAGCAAACTTAACCTGCTGTCTTTGTTAAGTCAGTCCTTTTATACTGCAGTTTGCTTAGCAAACGACCCTGTGGTTTTCACCTGCTTCGCTTTGACCTTTTTAACTGCATCCTCTGTGCGTTGATGCAACCTTAAATTGTCTTATAATAAGTGCATGTGGTCAGTAAAGAAATGAAACATCATGCAGTATTTCCATTGTTACAGTAAATGTAAGGCCCGTGGTTCTGCTGCCTGAGCAGCCACTGTCTGTGCATCACTGAACCACTTATGCTTAAGTCAACCTTAGTTAGATGAATTAAAGTAAAAAACGTATAGATTATTATAGATTCATTCTTTTCACTGTGATCTTTATGCTGTTGACGTTTGTCACTGCAGTGTAGCAGCAAAAACTAAATGAGTAATGGAAACCACAGTGTTCGGCTTCAGGTCTGAGTGTCTGCATACTCACAATTATGATACCAATGCTCTAAAGTCATGTGATTATTGACTGCCAGCCAGAAATCTAAAAAAGAATCATAACTCAGCTGTCAGAGTTTCACTTGGCCATGTTGGAACATTTGTTCCAAGTGACGTAGGCTGTCCGGAACAAGTATATATTTATTAAATGGAAAAAGAATATGTGTTAGAGGATGTAACACTGAATTAAATATATGAATCAGATTTGGGAGTAATAAATCCAATATGACAAAAACATACAAGAAAGGTTTAGTGTGTTTGGTCTGGTTTGCATGGTGCTTTCTGTCTTTCAGCTAAGTAAGTTATACAGTAACATGCATTCACAGTCTCTTAAGAGGGTTACATATCTTACACATTGCTTGTCAGGCTCAATAAGTTTATACTCACACAGTATGTTTTATTGCCAAAAAGTGAATTTTGAATAACGCTATTCACAATATTCTCTTGGTTTTATTAATTTTGGACGATGCTGTTCACCCCCTAACACTTCTTGTGCTGAATTTATGATGCCACATTATATAAGCTTCTGCCTGATAAACGTATCCGGTAAAAACACAGACGCATTATCAGTACTCTTTCTGGTTAGTCTATATGACACAACCCACAACCCAAAACTGGTTCCTCGAATTGTGAGACCGCCTTAACCAACCACAAGAACCACGGCTTCAAGCTGCAAATTTGAGCAATGATGTTCCCACAGTCACAATTATGAAACTAAAGCTAATGAGTTTATTTTTTATTATTATGTAACATATCTTAATGATGTCTGTTGATGTTACAATTGATAAGAATTGAAGATGTTTTTAAGTGCCATTTGGACTGTGGGTACTGTGGGCTTTACTCAAACATATGCCATAAACACTAAAGGGATTTGTGCTGCAGACACAGAGGTCAGAGTCTTTCCACTTCCACCAGTGATAGCAGAGCAATAAGAGGCAATATAACAGTTCTAGCAGAGTTAGTTGCATTTGTGTTGATTAGTGATGAAAGGTGTCACTGTAGGAAACACAAAGTTCACTTGATCTGCACATTGACTAACAAAGTGACTCAGAAATGCATCAGTACAATAAAATTTTATTCAAACACAATTCAAAACCAATTTGTAACATTGTTCTGTTTAACAGGTCTTTTTCTGGAGGATCCCTTTTATCCAGGGGACAAATTTTGATATGTCTGTATAGATGTTGGGCACATCTGGGTAGTCACATTTAGACTTGCTGTTAAAGGAAGCAACACCAACTGCAATCTTCTCCTTGAACACCAGAGGGCCACCAGAATCACCCTGCAAGGAGGAAGAAGCTTCATTTGTTTATTCATTATTTAAATGTTTGTATTATTTTTAAATCACAAACCAGCAATTTTTAAAAACATACCTGACAGAATCCTTTTTTTGTGCCATATCCACCTGCACATATAACATTGGCAGGAAGTTTATTACTCCATGCTTTCTGGCACTTTTCCAGGTTAATGATAGGAACGTCCACCTCTTGCAGATCGTAAACAGTGTCACCATTGGTACTTGTGAGGCCCCATCCAGCTACTCTGCACTTTTTGCCTTCTTTAAGTTTTACGTCCTGACTTGGAAGTTGAAGTGGCTTAATTGTCTTTTTTCCCAGGCGAGCTTTCCTAGACAGCTGGAGACATAAAATAAGAAAGCAAAATAAAAAAAAAAAACCTCATGTCATAACATTGCAGAGTTGACAAATAATTGTTGGAAGATGGAGCTAATAGAGATAGTGATAGCGCGGTGATGTTTGATCATGGTTTTCAAGTATTTGGTGCTGCACACCTCACAAGTCACAAAGAGCAGGGCACACGAACAGGATATCTGGGTATCAAGTGAAGGTACAGCAACTTAAGCTTCATCATCCTCCCAAAATATTAAGCTCTAGACTACATAAAGCTGATAATTCTATGAAGTGTTTAATTTATTTACTTAGATAATTGTGTTGATGTGATTATAGGAAATGATATGCATACTCAATCAATATGTAAAACAATATAAACACTGAGTAAAAGTTGTCTTACTATCTACTGATCATACATGGTATGTGCATGAATGAAAATTATGAGCCCTGATACCCCCATGTGGTCTCTTCTGTATTCTTTAGCGTGTGGGCGTCAGCTCGGCATGTACAGGAAGTGTCAAATGCAGTAAGTACTGTATGTACCATGAACAGTGGTGAAAAAATAGAAGAAAATCATACACTTATGGTGAAACACTTCCAAAACCTTTTCTAGCATGTAGGGCACCATGTGGCAATGTATAATTTCAAGAGGGCACAGTTGTTCTTTGGAATATTAGGGGCATAATGGGGATATGCAATTGTAATACAAGTGAATGGGGACAATGTCAGTCACCATCTGCAATGCTTAAACAAAGTTAAACTTTGTAATATTTTACTTAAGTGAGTTTTTTAACAGTATTTAAGGTGTTTTGATTAGTGGATCTTAGTATTAGGTTTAGTCTGAGATAAAAAGGCCTAGTGGGCAGGAGAAAGTGAGAGACTATGAGCTTATCAGCACTTTCTGGGGGAAGTATGTAGCAGTGTAGACCCTACAGTATATGTGTCGAACTATTGAATGTAACAAAGAATGGTGAATTATTATTGTTATTACTGCTTTGTGATTGGCAGTGGTTGTTGCCCTAATAATCTGTCCTTGAAGACGCATCATATCATCTGACACTATGAGGTTGAATAGGTATCTACTTACTTTGAGGAGCATGATGTCTTTCCCAGATTTAGTATTCTTGTAAGATGGGTGTTTGCACCTCTTCACATCGTATCTCATGCTTTCATCATCAACCTTCTTCAGATTGTGGGTACCAAGAACAACACTTGTAGGGCTCCTGTATGAATAATGATTACAAAATTGAGAGAATTATTTCATCATATTTAAGTGAATCAAAGATTGAAGAGTTAAGGTAACTCACCTGTCGTCACAGTGCGCGGCAGTGACTACAAAGTCTTCACTGATAAGGAATCCTCCACATACATGTGCGAGTGACTCGTTCTGCACTGAGGCCATATACATCATCGACCTCTGCTTGGTCTTTTTACCATTTATGATTTCACTCCTAAGTGCTAAAAAGATAAGGAGAACACTTTAATTAAGTAATGTCTTATTTGTGAGTTGAATAATAATAATTAATTTAAGATAATCTTACCATTTCCTCCGAAATATGTCAGAACGTGAAAAAGCAACAACATGTGCAGAGCATGCATCTTGGCGACTGTCAGCCGTGGGTTGCTAAAGACCCCTTCATGCAGCAGTTTGCACACTAAAAGATCCTGTGGTTGTCACCTTAATGTGACAAAAGTCACATCCTGTCATTATTTGTGCATTTTCAACTGTCTCGAAGTGATGAAGACGTGTGCACTATTGCCATTGTTCTCACCCTTCCTCCTTTATTTCATGCAACACTTTGTATTTTGTTTTGCATCTCACACTTTCAGGGTCTTGCAGTCTCTGTATTTTGTTCAGGCCCTCCTTACACATGCTCTCCCTGTTTAGATACTAGAAAGAAAAGAAAAACTAGATTTATAGTTAAGGTTCTTTGCTGTACAGCTACTTTCTGGTTGTAAACTTTGCGGGTTGGCTTTTGAAAACAGTAACAGAGTAACAGAGACTTCAGATTCTAGCACTGGTTGTGAGACTAATGTCTTTGATTATAATTAGACACCAGTCTTTAAAAGCATATTGCTCATATTACTAGTCTGTTAAAGTTTAATTGACCAGAATTAAACAAGTCAAGTTGCTTCATCACATTCCCACCAAGGAGGCCCAGACTCAGACCAAAGACTTTAATAGTTTCTTTACTTTTTGACCATAGGAGGGTGCCACTCCAACAGTCTAAGTTACAGAAACAACCTCAGCTCTACCTTCTGCCTTTCTGTAGTACATTAAACAATATGTCATGGTTATTCTTGTTTTGCCGTTTGGTTTTGTCTCTGTGTAGTGTGTGTGGCTATGCAGGTCTTAGCAACAAGGTACACTCCAGCAATCACTCCTGCTAATAATATAACAGTGTTACTCTTGTGTTTTTAACTGCAAGTTTTGCAGTACCTTTCTTTTGTGTGTGATGTTGACACTCTTCAAGTGTTTCCCCATGTGCAGTTCTCCAGTGTGTCTTGCTTTTTTCAGCCAGTTTTCTCCACTGAATCCTCTGATCTGCTTTCCTTACCTCACCTGAGATGCCAGCCAGCCTTCAGCCACCGCCACCTGCTTTTTATGTTCATTTGAATAATAAACTCCTTAAAACGGTACTGTTTTTAAGTGCCATTTGGACTGTGGGTACTGTGGGCTTTATTCAAACATATGCCATAAACACTAATGGGATTTGTGCTGCAGGCAGAGGTCAGAGTCTTTCCACTTCCACCAGTGATAGCAGAGCAATAAGAGGCAATATAACAGTTCCAGTAGAGTTAGTTGCATTTGTGTTGATTAGTGATGAAAGGTGTCACTGTAGGAAACACAAAGTTCACTTGATCTGCACATTGACTAACAAAGTGACTCAGAAATGCATCAGTACAATAAAATTTTATTCAAACACAATTCAAAACCAATTTGTAACATTGTCTGTTTAACAGGTCTTTTTCTGGAGGATCCCTTTTATCCAGGGGACAAATTTTGATATGTCTGTATAGATGTTGGGCACATCTGGGTAGTCACAGTTAGAATTGTTGTTAAAGGAAACAACACCAACTGCAATCTTCTCCTTGAACACCAGAGGGCCACCAGAATCACCCTGCAAGGAGGAAGAAGCTTCATTTGTTTATTCATTATTTAAAATGTTTGTATCATTTTTAAAATCACAAACCAGCAATTTTTAAAAGCATACCTGACAGAATCCTTTTTTTGTGTCATATCCACCTGCACATATAACATTGGCAGGAAGTTTATTACTCCATGCTTTCTGGCACTTTTCCAGGTTAATGATAGGAACATCCACCTCTTGCAGATCGTTAACAGTGTTACCATTGGTACTTGTGAAGCCCCATCCAGCTACTCTGCACTTTTTGCCTTCTTTAAGTTTTACGTCCTGACTTGGAAGTTGAAGTGGCTTAATTGTCTTTTTGCCCAGGCGAGCTTTCCTAGACAGCTGGAGACATAAAATAAGAAAGCAAAATTTAAAAAAACAAACTCATGTCATAACATTGCCGAATTGACAAATAATTGTTGGAAGATGGAGCTAATAGAGATAGTGATAGCGCTGTGATGTTTGATGATGGTTTTCCAGTATTTGGTGCTGCACACCTCACAAGTCACAAAGAGCAGGGCACACGAACAGGATATCTGGGTATCAAGTGAAGGTACAGCAACTTGAGCTTCATCATCCTCCCAAAATATTAAGCTCTAGACTACATAAAGCTGATAACTCTATGAAGTGTTTACTTTATTTACTTAGATAATTGTGTTGATGTGATTGAATGTAAGAAAGAATGGTGAATTATTATTGTTATTATTGCTTTGTGATTGGCAGTGGTTGTTGCCCTAATAATCTGTCCTTGAAGACGCATCATATCATCTGACACTATGAGGCTGAATAGGTATCTACTTACTTTGAGTAGCATGATATCATTCCCAGATTTAGTATTCTTGTAAGATGGGTGTTTGCACCTCTTCACACTGTATCTCATTCTTTCATCATCAACATTCTTCAGATTGTGGGTACCAAGAACAACACTTGTAGGGCTCCTGTATGAATAATGATTTCAAAATTGAGAGAATTATTTCATCATATTTAGGTGATTCAAAGACTGAAGAGTTAAGGTAACTCACCCGTTGTCACAGTGCGCGGCAGTGACTACAAAGTCTTCACTGATAAGGAATCCTCCACATACATGTTTGCGTTCCTTCTGCACTGAGGCCATATACATCATCGACCTCTGCTTGGTCTTTTTACCATTTATGATTTCACTCCTAAGTGCTAAAAAGATAAGCAGAGCACTTTAATTAAGTAATGTCTTATTTGTGAGTTGAATAATAATAATGAATTTAAGATAATCTTACCATTTCCTCCGAAATATGTCAGAACATGAAAAAGCAACAACATGTGCAGAGCATGCATCTTGGCGACTGTCAGCCGTGGGTTGCTAAAGACCCCTTCATGCAGCAGTTTGCACACTAAAAGATCCTGTGGTTGTCACCTTAATGTGACAAAAGTCACATCCTGTCATTATTTGTGCATTTTCAACTGTCTCGAAGTGATGAAGACGTGTGCACTATTGCCATTGTTCTCACCCTTCCTCCTTTATTTCATGCAACACTTTGTATTTTGTTTTGCATCTCACACTTTCAGGGTCTTGCAGTCTCTGTATTTTGTTCAGGGCCTCCTTACACATGCTCTCCCTGTTTAGATACTAGAAAGAAAAGAAAAACTAGATTTATAGTTAAGGTTCTTTGCTGTACAGCTACTTTCTGGTTGTAAGCTTTGCGGGTTGGCTTTTGAAAACAGTAACAGAGTAACAGAGACTTCAGATTCTAGCACTGGTTGTGAGACTAATGTCTTTGATTATAATTAGACACCAGTCTTTAAAAGCATATTGCTCATATTACTAGTCTGTTAAAGTTTCATTGACCAGAATTAAACAAGTCAAGTTGCTTCATCACATTCCCACCAAGGAGGCCCAGACTCAGACCAAAGACTTTAATAGTTTCTTTACTTTTTGACCATAGGAGGGTGCCACTCCAACAGTCTAAGTTACAGAAACAACCTCAGCTCTCCCTTATGCCTTTCTGTAGTACATTAAACAATATGTCATGGTTATTCTTGTTTTGCCGTTTGGTTTTGTCTCTGTGTAGTGTGTATGGCTATGCAGGTCTTAGCAACAAGGTACACTCCAGCAATCACTCCTGCTAATAATATAACAGTGTTACTCTTGTGTTTTTAACTGCAAGTTTTGCAGTACCTTTCTTTTGTGTGTGATGTTGACACTCTTCCAGTGTTTCCCCATGTGCAGTTCTCCAGTGTGTCTTGCTTTTTTCAGCCAGTGTTCTCCACTGAATCCTCTGATCTGCTTTCCTTACCTCACCTGAGATGCCAGCCAGCCTTCAGCCACCGCCACCTGCTTTTTATGTTCATTTGAATAATAAACTCCTTAAAACGGTACTGTTTTTAAGTGCCATTTGGACTGTGGGTACTGTGGGCTTTATTCAAACATATGCCATAAACACTAATGGGATTTGTGCTGCAGGCAGAGGTCAGAATCTTTCCACTTCCACCAGTGATAGCAGAGCAATAAGAGGCAATATAACAGTTCCAGTAGAGTTAGTTGCATTTGTGTTGATTAGTGATGAAAGGTGTCACTGTAGGAAACACAAAGTTCACTTGATCTGCACATTGACTAACAAAGTGACTCAGAAATGCATCAGTACAATAAAATTTTATTCAAACACAATTCAAAACCAATTTGTAACATTGTTCTGTTTAACAGGTCTTTTTCTGGAGGATCCCTTTTATCCAGGGGACAAATTTTGATATGTCTGTATAGATGTTGGGCACATCTGGGTAGTCACAGTTAGAATTGTTGTTAAAGGAAACAACACCAACTGCAATCTTCTCCTTGAACACCAGAGGGCCACCAGAATCACCCTGCAAGGAGGAAGAAGCTTCATTTGTTTATTCATTATTTAAAATGTTTGTATCATTTTTTAAATCACAAACCAGCAATTTTTAAAAGCATACCTGACAGAATCCTTTTTTTGTGTCATATCCACCTGCACATATAACATTGGCAGGAAGTTTATTCCTCCATGCTTTCTGGCACTTTTCCAGGTTAATGATAGGAACGTCCACCTCTTGCAGATCGTTAACAGTTTCACCATTGGTTCTTGTGAGGCCCCATCCAGCTACTCTGCACTTTTTGCCTTCTTTAAGTTTTACGTCCTGACTTGGAAGTTGAAGTGGCTTAATTGTTTTTTTTCCCAGGCGAGCTTTCCTAGACAGCTGGAGACATAAAATAAGAAAGCAAAATTAAAAAAAACAAACTCATGTTATAACATTGCCGAATTGACAAATAATTGTTGGAAGATGGAGCTAATAGAGATAGTGATAGCGCTGTGATGTTTGATGATGGTTTTCCAGTATTTGGTGCTGCACACCTCACAAGTCACAAAGAGCAGGGCACACGAACAGGATATCTGGGTATCAAGTGAAGGTACAGCAACTTAAGCTTCATCATCCTCCCAAAATATTAAGCTCTAGACTACATAAAGCTGATAACTCTGTGAAGTGTTTACTTTATTTACTCAGATAATTGTGTTGATGTGATTGAATGTAACAAAGAATGGTGAATTATTATTGTTATTATTGTTTTGTGATTGGCAGTGGCTGTTGCCCCAATAATCTGTCCTTGAAGACACATCATATCATCTGACACTATGAGGCTGAATAGGTATCTACTTACTTTGAGGAGCATGATATCATTCCCAGATGCAACATCCTTGTAAGATGGGTGTTTGCACCTCTTCACACTGTATCTCATTCTTTCATCATCAACATTCTTCAGATTGTGGGTACCAAGAACAACACTTGTAAGGCTCCTGTATGAATAATGATTTCAAAATTGAGAGAATTATTTCATCATATTTAGGTGATTCAAAGACTGAAGAGTTAAGGTAACTCACCCGTCGTCACAGTGCGCGGCAGTGACTACAAAGTCTTCACTGATAAGGAATCCTCCACATACATGTCTGCGTTCTTTCTGCACTGAGGCCATATACATCATCGACCTCTGCTTGGTCTTTTTACCATTTATGATTTCACTCCTAAGTGCTAAAAAGATAAGCAGAACACTTTAATTAAGTAATGTCTTATTTGTGAGTTGAATAATAATAATTCATAGGATAGTTCAGGTTTTTTTGAAGTGGGGTTGTATGATGTACTAAAACTAAAACACCGTGTACAGCTGGGTTTAGGCAAAGGAATGTGGAAGTTCTACAGTTGAAACAATGTAGCACCAAGAGAGAGGGCTGTCTGATGGCATATTAAAGCAGTTAGAATATACTATCTATAGCCTACACTTAAATAAATATTGACTTTTTTGGCATACCTATTTTCATGTGGCTGAAATATACATATACACATGTATAAAATACATAAATGTTTTCCTGCTGACCCTATTCACCGCAGTGCTTTGCTTTTCTTCCATGCCAGGACCTCATACAACTTCATTTCACAAACCCTATGAACACTTGAATAAATTGATATAATTAGTAGACCAGATACCAATAACCAGATCTGGTAATCTTACCGTTAAGTCCAAGACATGTCAGAAGGCTGAAAAGCAGAAACCCGTGCAGAGTATGCATCATATCAGTAGCAAACTTAACCTGTTGTCTTTGTTAAGTCAGTCCTTTTACACTGCAGTTTGCTTAGCAAACGACCCTGTGGTTTTCACCTGCTTCGCTTTGACCTTTTTAACTGCATCCTCTGTGCGTTGATGCAACCTTAAATTGTCTTATAATAAGTGCATGTGGTCAGTAAAGAAATGAAACATCATGCAGTATTTCCATTGTTACAGTAAATGTAAGGCCTGTGGTTCTGCTGCCTGAGCAGCCACTGTCTGTGCATCACTGAACCACTTATGCTTAAGTCAACCTTAGTTAGATGAATTAAAATGAAAAATGTATTTATTATAGATTCATTCTTTTCACTGTGATCTTTATGCTGTTGACTTTTGTCACTGCAGTGTAGCAGCAAAAACTAAATGAGTAATGGAAACCACAGTGTTCGGCTTCAGGTCTGAGTGTCTTAATTTAAGATAATCTTACCATTTCCTCCGAAATATGTCAGAACATGAAAAAGCAACAACGTGTGCAGAGCATGCATCTTGGCAACTGTCATCCGTGGGTTGCTAAAGACCCCTTCATGCAGCAGTTTGCACGCTAAAAGATCCTGTGGTTGTCACCTTAATGTGACAGGCCACAGAAAGAAAAGAGAAACTAGATTTATAGTTAAGGTTCTTTGCTGTAGAGCTACTTTCTGGTTGTAACAGAGACTTCAGATTCTAGCACTGGTTGTGAGACTAATGTCTTTGATTATAATTAGACACCAGTCTTTAAAAGCATATTGCTCATATTACTAGTCTGTTAAAGTTTAATTGACCAGAATTAAACAAGTCAAGTTGCTTCATCACATTCCCACCAAGAAGGCCCAGACTCAGACCAAAGACTTTAATAGTTTCTTTACTTTTTGACCATAGGAGGGTGCCACTCCAACAGTCTAAGTTACAGAAACAACCTCAGCTCTACCTTCTGCCTTTCTGTAGTACATTAAACAATATGTCATGGTTATTCTTGTTTTGCCGTTTGGTTTTGTCTCTGTGTAGTGTGTATGGCTATGCAGGTCTTAGCAACAAGGTACACTTGTCTCTCATCCAGCAATCACTCCTGCTAATAATATAACAGTGTTACTCTTGTGTTTTTAACTGCAAGTTTTGCAGTACCTTTATTTTGTGTGTGATGTTGACACTCTTCAAGTGTTTCCCCATGTGCAGTTCTCCAGTGTGTCTTGCTTTTTTCAGCCATTGTTCTCCACTGAATCCTCTGATCTGCTTTCCTTACTTCACCTGAGATGCCAGCCAGCCTTCAGCCACCGCCACCTGCTTTTTATGTTCATTCGCATAATAAACTTCATTCATTCACTTAAAACACTACTTCTGATATGTATCTCCAAATCTCTGGTGGTAATTTCTGTCTACAAATAGTGGTACACCTCATTTTTGTGCAGATGAGTAAAAACTAATTCCTTGACTCATTTCTCTCAATAAGAAGGCTCTTTCCAGGGCTGCGTTTGGATACCATCAAGTTTAACATTACATACTAGTCTACCTCAGTCTATCTCAGTTGTTGCTGTTACTTATTTCATGATATCCAGCAGAGAGTGCCAGAGCACACAACACTTTAAAAATCACTCTGCTTTTTGACCATCAGAGGGTGCCGCTTGTCCGTCAGAGCAAATCTAATATAATGTCACAAATTGAGCTGTCTAATGAATTTTCCTAACAACATCTGTCCGCCTGCTGTGGTCCATTAAAATCCCTCATTTGAAGCGAAACAGTGAGCAAGTCATCCCACTACAAATACACGGGGTGGTATCTCAAAATTTGTGACCTTGAGGTTGTTTATAAGGTAGGACAGTGATAGCACCCATCAACTTTATTATTCTGGGGGGTCTTGACTCTAAAAGGTTGAGAACTAGTGGCATAACAAAGTTGTTAATACTGTAAGTGAATATACTACTGTGGCTGGTCTCATGAGTTGCTCTTTAGACGAATAAACATATTACATACAAGAAAGATTTTAGAGGCACTGTGTCACTGTCATGTGCCTTTAAACCTTCATATAATGCACAAAGGTGTCAAGGCAGGAGGGATTTGTCATCGGTCCTTTAGGCTCCTGAGTTTGGCCTGCAGTTGAACTTCCAAAGACACAGCTGCCTTGCGAGTGCGCTTTATTTTCACTGTTACTGTTCTACAATCTGTCTACATATGTGTCTATGGTACAGAATAAAATAAACATTATATATAGCTTGTTTTTTAAGTCCTAAATCCTTTTAGCCAGGATTTAAGTGGAAGATTGTTCCCTTACAGACTAAGTTGGAGTGGATGAAGTTCTTTCTCCTATAACGTGATGACAGACCTTGACAGAGGAAATTTGCCCGTCTTGCTAATGATACAGCCCACAGGTTTTGATCCAATATTTCAAACTTCCTTACAGGAAAAAGAAGTTTGACATTGTACATGAAAAACTTTTGCTTTTAAGGAAGAACATCCACCTGTTAATCTTTGAAGTTGAAAAACTACGATGTTGAAAAAATATCACCATGCATGCAGTGACAAAACACAGAGTCTGTCTGGTTTCACTGGCATGAAGAATTACTTCACACAGCGGGGCTTGAGGGGCAGGGTGGATAGGCTTTGGCACGGCTAAAACTTTGCATGAAACGGCACTGACTTTGGTCTTTTCCAGTCACTAACAGCCAAAGACAACCTCATGATGTTGACTGGGATGTTGGCCAACATGTGGCTGGCCTTTCCTCAGCTGGCCAAACTATATAGGAGATGGTCTGTGCCCCTTTAGGCTGCCACCACCTTTTCAGTGATCGTCTTATATTCTTAGATTTTGTACATTCGCATCTGATTGCTTTTATATATTTTGATTATATTCTCATATTTTGACAGTTTTACAGTTATGGGTGTGGTTCAACCTTTATGTTCTCTCAGTGCCACTAAACATGGGTCACAGTAGCGTGATTACCCAGCCTTATCGGTACTTGATGTGCAAGCAAATTTGCTCTCCCTTCGGTAACATCTTAGTGACACACAAAAGCAGCACTGTGTGAAAAAGTGTCGCTGAAGCTAAATAAAGAGATCCAACGCAGGTAACACAGTGTTAGCCTGTTACACCAACTGACTGAGGCATTGTGTGTGTCTTTGTCTATGTCCTTGACTTGATGTTGATTGCACATTATTTCTGCTTTTCACGGTTAAAGATGTGTGCTCTGAGAGAATGGCAAATGTCAAGACAGGCAAGGACATAAGGGCTATATAAAAGTAAGGATATATTTGCGTCCTATGAGTTAGATGTGAAGATAGATGTCACACTGTACACTGAAGCCGAAGCTTGAAGCTGCAACCAGCAGCTAATTAGCTTAGGTTAGAATATAAACTAGAAGCAGGGTGAAACTGTCGTCTCTGTCCAAAGTTTAAAAAAATCTGCTTACTAGCGCCTCTAAAGCTCACTAATTAACACATTATATAGCATTTGTTTAATCTGAAGTCTTCACTGGTTGCTTGGTAACCTAACAGTAACTTCGGGACTCCAGGAATCGGCAAGACCATGAAATATGACCTCTCATGCAAACACAACTTGCTGTTTTTACACTTCAGTTTATATAACTTAAGCTTCAGAGGTGCTGGTAGGTGAATTTTTTTTTTAGCTTTGCACAGAGTCAGACTGGCTGTTCCTAAGCTAAGCTAACCACTAGCTCCATGCTTGCTGTGCAGACATGAGGGGTATACGTTTTCTCATCTCTCGCAAATGTTGTGCTGAAAACATTTAATGCCACCAATATAACTCGTCAGTCAAATGTTACCACAAATCCACACACTATGTCATCTCTGTCTGCACTCTGTCCCTCTCTAACTTTAAACCCAACAAATTCTCATTTTCTTTCTCAGTACATCTCACTTACATAATAGTCTTTTCTGTTCCTCCAGCCATATTAGATTACACTCATTTACTTTCCTTACTTTTCCATCCACTCTGATTCATACAATCATCCCTCCGTCCATCTTTTCACCCTGTCCCCTGGTGTCTGGCACGACTGCAGGCATCCAGAGAATGCCTGACATGGGGTTTGGCCGGTCGGCACCACATACCTGCGGCGTGGCATGGCAGGGCTTTAGGGGAAATGTGGCGCATGTGCCACTCAGCAGCCCTGTCTAATGTCCAGTAAGTGGCTTCAGACATGAACACTAATCCACTCAGTGATGAGAAGGCCCCAGTCTGATGGCTCTGCTGCATGCTGCCAAGACTGTCCAAGTACACTCTCACAGGTTGAGACAGAGCACAATGAGGACAAACTCTAGACTTCAAAGGGAATCAATGCAACTTTAATGAAAATGTATTTCCTTTGCAGGTATTTGACTGTGATGAATCAATTTGTTCATGCTTTTCCTCTCTGTTATGAAATATTTTTTTTCATAAAGAGAGCGGACAGTGTCTTTGCTCTCATGTGAAATAAAAGACATGAAAATACAGCATGTGAATAAGATAGCTTTGGAAATGTTAGACGGCCCTTCATCAAGTCAGCAAACCTTTAACCTCTATAGCTCTGATATTCTCCTTTCAATCCCCTTTAAGCGGCTCAAAGTAATAAAAAACACATTATACTTATATATTTAATAACTGAACGTATCTGGTATCTCTGGAAAGAGTTTGAACAAAGCTATATCGTGATGCATACTTTTATAAAGGTGAATTCAGACAGGAGGCAAAACTAAATTTTGCAATCATTCACGCAAATTTAATTGCTTGACCATTTGTGCAGCGTGCGGTTACCCAAAACAGCCAATATCCTGTTAAGGTGGTTGTAAACTAACTACAAATGGGCCGTGTGTCTGTGTCTGTGTCTGTGTGACTGTGTGTGTGCGTGCTCTGTCCTTTCTCTTCTTGTCTTTCTATGTTTATGAAAAAGATTCATAAAGCTCAGCTATGAGTGAGTGTAAATTTTTTGCTGAGGTTGGGACAAACTCAGTAGGACTCGAGGACTCTTCCCTCAGTTTGAGACATCCTGGGTGAACATGTGCCATTTTCTGCCCATTTGCAGCTTTTTATTGATCCTGTATGCAATTAAACAGCCACTGAAATTCACCTCCCAGAATCCTGTATTGAGTTAAGTAACTAATATAACAATTTTGTCTTTATGTGTGACTAAACCCTAACCCTAACACATTATGTGTAACCTGAACCCTAACCCTAAGAACTGAATTTTAGATTTCAAACCTTCTAGACAAAAGTAGGTTTATCATTACTTTGTGTTCAGAGGGTTTGAAATCTAAAATTCAAGGACAAAATTGTTAAACTATACACTCAATACAGGATTCTACATTTGTAATTTTTATATCTGCGTTGCCGTTCATTCATTCTCATGAATTTGGTCATAAACATAGTGTATATCTGATAACCATAGGCACACATGCTCGCAAACTCACACACACACACACTCATCCGTCGTCCACCCTTTAGTCCATCTATTCAGCATTATAACTTGGGCTGTTTTTGTAACAAAACAAGGCCTAATCCTAAATTCAGGGAACTGTGAATGTGCCTCAACAAATGGCAGACAAATGAGAAGGATTAGCGAGGGCCTGTGAAAGAGTGAAAGGTTTGCCATTGATCTACGGTGGTCCTGTTCTCTTTCAGGGCCACTCGGTTTGAAAACCCCACTGAGTAAGAGCATACAGGGCCACTCCAGAGCCCCCTAGGCCACCGAGAGACACACAACAGCCACAATTAGTCTCAGGAGCTGTAATGGCAATTCAATAAGCGCTTTAAAATTGTGCCTTAGTCCGTCTGCCACCCCCCAACCCCTCCCATCCCTCCCATTTTCGTCTACATACATAAGATTGGTATTATGAGTGGCGAGGGGCTCTTTTTTTCTTTCCCACCCACCACAGTTCTTTTCAGTCACTGTGAGAGAAAATGACCACACAGGGTTTCAAAGGTTCCAGAGGCTGTGGTTTGTTGTCGCTGAAGCAGCATGACTTGTGCCCCTGTAGATTTTGGCTAAGGCCCTCAAAATGGGCTTCTATTATTACTTTTTTCTGTCACTCAGCTGCAAATTAATTTTGAAGCAGTCAAAGTAATCTTCTCTATAAACACTATTTTTATTGGGTCAGGGAGAATACCTTAATCCGAGTAACATTTTCACGGATGTGAAGATGTGAGGATGTACTGTACTTTACGGTGTTTCAAGTGTGCAGACGTTTCCGTCTTGTGAAGAGGCCGTCGAAGAAACGTAACGTCACGACCTGCCGTGCAGCCAACCAGGTGCTATCTGACAGACACTTTAACAACAACATCATTGCATGACTCACTCTCTCAAGTCCTCTGCTTACATTGATCAGATCAAACACAGCCCAAACACCTGTGCTCCTGACATCAACACATCATGGCAGAGGAGGAGCTGAGGATGTCTTTTGGATGGCTGTCATTTCCATTCTCTGGGGCTCTCTTTGGGACATTCCTCGTTGATTTTGCACAGTGTTTAGGTTTTTCCTTTTGCTTCATGATCAAAGGCCAAAGCTTTTGATCAGGACTTCCAAAGGATCCCTCTTGTTTTGCTGGCGAGAGCACTGACAGGACAGTGGTGGAGCAATGATAATTACAGCTCCCATTTGGTGTCCCTGGAACTGGCACCAACAGCCAGTCGCACCCTCAGGCCAAGAAGAAAGGAGAGATTCTTGGACGGTTAAAAGAGGAGAGTGGAGAGGTAGAGGAGAAAAGATGGAGGACACACTGACAAAGAAGCGAGTCAATCGAGAGAACAGGCAGAAAATGGGATTACTTTGTGCCGTGCATGTTTTAGTGTGTCTGTGCCAGCTGAGGTTTGGATAACGATCATATGTTCAGAGACACCTGTAAAACTGGAATGTACTGTATTGTGCACAGCTATAGGTATTATATGTGTATAATGCCTATAGCTCTTATAAGTGTTTTATTATAACAAGAAATTATAAAAGAAACTAAATAACTAATAAAACGAATAACACTTTGTTTTAGTTTGACATTTTTGGGAATTATGCTTATTCACTAACTTGCTGAGAGTTAGATGATCCCATACTCAAGGTTAAAGTTACCAACAGCAGCTGGCTAACTTTGCTTATTACACAGCTTTGTTGAACGCTGATTGGTCAGTTACGGTGTGCTACGGTCCGTTATTTCTGAATAACGGGCTACTGCTATGGATGCAGATGATTATAGACTTTAGATGACCACAGCGGATGCAATAAAATATTTTTTAAATCAATACTTTGTGTCAAATGATTGACTTCTGTTGTAAGTAGCTGTGTAATAAGTAGGGTAATGTACAGCAAGCATAATCCTGTCTGGGTTTATTTCACAACTATGACTGGCTTGCTGTACATTATCCATTACTTAGCACACGGACTGAAAACATCAGGAAACTGCTAGTTTAAGTTTCAGTCTTTTTGAAGTTTCAGTATTTGTATGAATAAAAACAAACAAGATATGTTTTAATTATTGAGTTTAGAGGTGTTGGTTTTGTTACCTTTGGACAGGCTAGCTGTTCCCCCCTGTTTCCAGTCTTTGTGCTAAGCTAAGTTAGCCAGCTGCCAGTGGTAGCTCCATATACGGCATACAGACATGAAAGTGGTATTGATCTTCTACAACAGTAACAAAAGGAGAATAAACACAAGTAGTCTTTACTTTACAAAATGTAACAATGCCTCAAGGGTGCACAGCTGAGGACAAAGACATTTGCATGGCAACAGTACCTTCAGACCCCCCATACTGATATTTGTGTGCTGCACCCAGACCTTTGGAGCTGAACTACAGTGTGACTTCACGCCATTCTGACCAGACATGTACCCCGTCACAGTAATCTCACATTATGACAGGCTGAAAGGTTGGCCTTTATTCACCCCAAACAGCCACTATTCATCCCGGTCTCTCCTTTCTGTTCACTGAAAGGACAGAGTGGCCTCCTGTGCCACTGGAGGGTACGTCTGTGTGTAAATGACCTTGATGCTCGGTTGCATAGTTCATAACCGTAGACCTTTCATCAGACACGGGGAGGTCCTCCACATCAACGCCTCTCCTGCTGTGAGTTTTGTCATGATTATGATGAGGAGGAGGATTATGTCGCAGAGCTCTGATGGAGATGTTACCAACACTTAACAATCAGTGGCATGCACTAAACAAGATTAAAATGCCATTTTTGCACTTGATAATTAAAAAAAAAAAAAAAAGGCTTGCTAGCATAAGGGAGTGAGCCATGACTCATGATTTATCCACATTTTTTATTGAAGTTTACCAAACTCAGCATGGACCAAGGCACTCAAATGCTTTTTTTTTGCAGAAATGAATCTAAAGACTGTTTGTTCTGAAACTTTGGTCTTATATACAAACTACTATTACTGGCCTATAGCTGAAAGCTGTTTATGATAAGTGGATCACAAGTGTACCAATATCCAGTAGTAATACCATACAAAATGAACTGAATATGGACTTGAATACGATTACTTTTTTCCCTTCTTTTTTTTAACAGTATGACTACAATCCAACACAAAAAAGTCGACAATAACAATAAACATCAACTTCAAACAGTTAAAGAGTACAAAATGTTTTAAATATATTAAATGTTCTATTAGCAACAGCCTTGAGAAAATGTTAGCAAGACTTGACAGAGAGGCAGTATGTAATAACCGTTACTACTGTGTACAAAATTAATGAAGTGTCTGCTAGTGACATCTGGTGTACCTACGGCTGCTCTAATGGATTAAATGACTCAAAACGTATATTATTATTTCATGACTGAACTAAGTACTGAGACTAGATGAGACACAGATGTATCTTTACTGATACTGAATCCATTAGCTGTTGGTTGTTGAACGGGAGAAGCAGTCTGACAGAAACATGCACAAACATACAAAAGTCCAGCATTTTATCCCAGTTATTAGCTTAGTTTCTGTTGTGTTCTTGTCATATGTAGACATATACAGACAGAATAGTACATTTATCAAAGTGTTTGAGTCAGTAGAGATTTTCGTCTCGACTGTACAGTTCAGGTACAGTGTCTCTCCAGTAGTGTCAGTACAGTATATCCCAAGCAACGGTGAAGATGTTGGATTTGAAGCAGAGCCATAGCCAAAGAAATGCTGAGGTCATACTGAGTTCAACCCTGATCCTAACTGTAATTTTTAAAAATGAAATTATGTTATTGTTGTCACATTTAAGCTTACAAACATTGCTGATATATCCATATTTTTAATGAATGAATGTGACTCCCCCAAAAAGCCCACAAAAATACTGAGGAAAAGACCTCAGAGACCTTAGTGGTAGCTATGGTCCTGATTTGCAACTATTTCAAAGTTGCCTCTTTTTCTAATAGCGATATCACAGATGAGATAAATATCATTTATGCTGTACCAGATGCTTTCGTACTTATTTTTGCTTGGCATCTAAAATAGGCTAACAAATCAATAAGCCAGATTTTGATGTTTCCAAGCCTTGCTGTCCCTTTTCAGTCTCTTAAAGTCACCCAAACACCTCTTTACATGCAGTTCAGACACAGAGACAAATGCCTGAAGATAGTATAATGCTACTGTATTGGACTGTATTACTGAACATCATTAGAAAATGGAGAAAATAACTTAAAAGTACATATTATACTACAGTAACTCTACAAATGTTACAAACCTCAACAAATGTACATTTATGTGACAGGAGGATGGAATAATAAAAATAAAGATTGCCATCATGGCTAGATCAACACTAGAGTGAGGAGGCAGGTGAGCCAGCCAGTTGCCGGTCAGAGTTCAAACTTGGTCAGCTAGGAGGGGAGCATGGGCAGGAAATGAGTAGAGGGGTGTCTTCGTCGAGCCTTGTGACCTCGCCGTGGCTTCCCTCGCCCATTCAGCGAAACAAACATCTGCCTGCCGCCATGCTTCCAGCGGAGGGAGGCGTACGTGTTGTAGCCGTTCTCCTCAATGCGCTCCTTGAACTTGCAGCTCGGGTTGTACTTCACCTGTGATCAGAGGGAGGAAGACAGAGAGGTTAAGGAGGTTATAACAGATGACTGTATGCTAACGTCTGACTGCTTTACCTGCTGTGCTATACAAGGTCAACTTCCAAGAAGTGCACAAAGGAATGAAAGAGTTGGTTCACCAAATAGTCTTGCAGATAGTTTTAGGGTTTTGATACTTCTATGCCGTCAACCCAATCCAGTTTATGTCAGTGGAATTTCGTTTGTGCCACTAAAAAAACATTGAACAGTTACAAATAAAACCCCAAAAGCAATATGTCTTCTCCAGAAACAATATACTGGTTAATCGCAATAAACTACAGACCTCACAGTTGGGTTTTCATTGGGACCGATCTCTGAAAACTGATCACCGACTGAAACTGATCACAGGTCTGTGAAATATCCTAAGTAACTGGGGCATTGTTACTGGAAAGAAATGTTCCTGTTGAGTTTTAGAGTATCGCTTTTTATTGATATCAGTGGCAAGAATGAAGCTCAAATAAAAAACTCAACACAAAAGCTTATATTGAGAGTAATTTTGGGAGAAGAGTTCACTCAATATGCTCAAAATAATCAAAATGAACAAAGCTGTGAATAAAAAAAAATCAATTTTAACCAATATTAATGCTAACATTGTATGAAAATCATTCTCTTTCTTTTCTGATCCACTTTTTAATTCAAGTCACAAGCTTTGTACACAGGTATGTTGTTCTGGGAAGGTAATCCAACAGTCAGCGAAGCCACTTTTCCATGGGTCGTTACCACTTCTTATCAGTTTGTCAAAGAGTCTTGAAAGATATTGTAGTGACAAGAGGTTCTGCCGCATTCCCTTTTCCAGATCGTTATCGTGCAGCCATAATGAGGCCCTGTCTGTGATAACATCAGGATAGTGTGAGCCTGCCGTGATTCACCTGCCTTTTTTTTTTGTTATGTTACTATGGGAGGTTTCAGATTTTTTTAAAGGCATGGGTCTTCAGGTCTGTTTATGTCATGTTTACTATGTGAGGCACTTGTCTTATCACTGCTGCTGACTGATTGCTTGTCCCTGATTTTTTTCTGAGATTGTAAATACATGAGCTAGACACCATTCACCTACGGTCTGATGTGTGGCTGATTTTAACAAAGAGAGGTGATTACTTTTGAAAGCCTTCTGTGTGAAACAACAATTGGCAGATGGCACGCAAAGACTTTTAAAAAGGAGCCCAGGTGGCTCTTCCTCATTGCCTGTTGGGTTTCTTTCCTCTTCTATCTATTTTGACAGTGCAACAAGCCTCAAACTCAAGCTGCAGGTATCATCAACCATGGCCCAGGTGTACAGCCATGATTGATTGTAACACTCTGACCTTTTCTGGACTTTCCAGCAGAAGATTCCTGACATTTCCCTTCACTTCAGCAGAATCAAACATGTTTAGGTAGGCACTCATTTGGGACCCCTATACATATATACCACCCCTACCCACACCACCCTCCTCCCCTTCCCAGCCCTCCCATCTTGACCTCCAGGAACAATGTTGCCAGGTTGTATACGCACCGATCCAAAGAGCGTGCCTTTCTTGGACATAGCTAAATACAGCCCGGTGCTGACAGATTTGATGGCAACGACTCCCACACTGACAGATCGGATTTCCATCAGGCCTGGAAAATAAAAGAGGGAACAAGAGTCTGGGTTAGAAACATCTAGCTTTGGGAGTTTCCCCATCAAAAGCCACTCTATCATTAGCGATTAGTATACCAGACAGCCATATGCTCTGGGGAGAGACAAGAGAAAAAAAACACACACATACACAGGACATGCACAATGGCCTGAGAAACCAGTCAGCTCAAAGCATTTAGGACAACGGGTTTGATCGTATCAGAAAAGGCGGAAATTTGTTATTGTTATTTTCTCATAGAATATTGCCTATGCACCCCATTCTCAGACCACATCCTGAACACACACACACATATACTGTGTCTGAGCCTGTACAACATCATTCTGCCTTGCTGCTTGCATCCATTCAAGCCTCCTGACTCCAGATGTGACACTCCATCCTGATGATGCCCGCTGTTGTTTACTGAGGGACATAAAACCCGTGTCTGCTTGCCACTTAAGGAGCCTCTCAAACTCACTTCATCACATGAAAAAGCTGGCAAGCTTGTGGGCTAATTGTTTCCTCTGGGCACTGATTGCAAACAAGTCCCATGTGGCTCACTCTTGATCTGGTTTTTGTCTGCATACAAAAATAAAAGGCACACACCCATTGTCATGGCTACGACAGGGAGATGTTTTGGAGATGACCTGAGGGCTTATCACGGAGTCCTGAATAGGAGCTAATTGCTGGAGATGAAGCTCTCTTCTGGATGACATTTTTCTGGCTTTATTTGCCCACTTACACCTTCAAAAGCATCCTGATGTGGTCTGCTATCTGATCAGAGCACGAAATCTTCTTTTTACACCCCTGAAAACCAAGTCTGTGCAGAGAAAACATGCAATGTTGTTGCTCAAAGACTAGGCACTGCTGGATATTTGTGAAAAAAGGATTGTTGGCTTTGGACAGATGCTGTAAACATAGCACCAGATCAAGGTGCTGAAGGACAGGGTGACCCAAAGCTGGTAGGAAATGAAGTAGTCATAAAAGCAGCAGTGGGACACTGGCCACCCAACTGACCAACCCCCAGCTGCTTCGGTACAACCGCAAGTCTTGTACAGGGCAGTGGCTCTTTGCTTGAGCAGTCTCGCCGGTTAAATCCATCCAGGGATGAAAAATAAAAGCTCACACCAGGGGTTTCGCAGGTGCTACTCCCCCTGCACCACAGTTTTTTCTACTTATTTATTTGTGCAAATCTAGATTTTGTTTGGAAAGAACGGTTAAGCTGAATCTGGCGCAAAGGCTCGACTTAATATGTTTTTGGATTAAATGATGAGTTACATATTTGTTTTAGACGAGGCTTTAAAGGATTGATTCACATCTTTTTCAAGTTCTCCAAATTAAACAACAAAATACTATGTTTGTCCATGCCTTCTTCCACATCACATAGAAGCATTTTCTGATCTGATGCCCCTAACAGGATTTTGTCAGTGCCGTCAGCCATTAGTGAAAATAAATCTGTTTTATTATGTTTGGTTAAGTTTAGGGACAAACATGACTTGGTTAGGTTTAGGGAAAGATCATGGTTTGAGTCTTAGTTAAGGTTACAGAAACATTGTGGTTTGGGTTAAAATGACTACTTTGGTAAGGTTACGGGAGCTTCGTCGTCATGGTTACAATAATAAACACTTGGTTAAAGGTCGGAAACGATTATGGTCTCGCTTTCAAAAAAAGAAAACATGTTGACTGTCAGTTGGAAACAGGAAACGAACATCGATTTCCCATGTGACGAACTGATGTTTTGTTGACCGATTCATCCACACCGACCTCCTCCCTACGCTGACTTTGTTTGTAACTTTCCTTTGTACCTGTCATAACTCCTCTGGCCACTAGAGGGCTTGGGAAGAGCTTCAAGAGATGTGCGGTCTTGAACTTGTGGAGGGACAGCAAGAATAAGAGGGACATTGGTACCAAAACGACTGTAAATTTAGTAGATATATTTGATCTGCCTAACTCAGACTGCTGAAGGCTGTGGATTTTGTCCCACGTTACTGGATCCCTCCAAGAAAAGATGTCTTTGATGCCCATATGGACAGGAGCATACAGTGACCGAAAACTGTTTCAATGTACATATGGACATGTTTAAAATCTTCGGACAACTTTTATCGCCTGTGTCTAAAATTCCACAGATGATACCACCATAATACAGGTCAATCTAATGCTCTGATAACACAAAGTGTGCTACTAACTGACTAACTACCTAACAGGACTGCTGCTAAGATCATCACTGTTGCTGGTTTCAAAGAGCACATCTGAAAGGCTCTAAAACTTAAAAACATACATCTGCTGCCCCCATCACTCCAAACACGCAACTTTTTTTTCTCAGCTCTGAACATCACCAGTCATGCTTACCAAGTGAGGTCATCTACTTTAGGCACAGACACAAAGAAGTACAAAGGGTAAAAAGGAGGACAGAAAAGACGAGGAAGGTAAACAAACACAAACTCCTGTTGAGTGTCTTTCTTCTCTGACAGGGCCGTGTAAATGAAGCCCTCTCTCCGCTCGCCACAGCTGCAGGGAAGGAGGGAACGCCTCAGTCGAGTCCATCCAGGTATCAGCCCAGCTGCACCCCCATCATTCCTGCACAGCCTCTGATCCTCCGAGGAAACATTAACACTTTGATGGCAGCCTCCTCTTTACGAGCTGTGTTTACAAACACCGGGTGTGCTACGGTGGCACCTGGAGCGTGCAAGGGACTCATAAGCAATTAGCTGAGGCCCGACTGGTGATTGGAGCGCTGCAAGGATTTATGGGGGATTAGTCCAGGCCAATGAAAACCGCTGGTGCCTGAAAGTGGTGCCAGCAGTAATTGCCATTATTTGCTGGTTTGAGTTCCAGGCACAGTAGGTGAGTTGGAAGGATGTTTGTCACTTCTGAGACATTGCAAGAAGTTGGCCGTGAACAGAAAAAAAAAATGTTTTAAAAGGTAAATATTAAACTCTCTAGTGCTAGGAAATATACTTAAATAAACTAAAGTCTGATATTAAGGTTGTTAATGCATCATTATGTGAAGCACTTCAACAAAGCTCATCTCTACAGCACATTTTCTCTCCTCCGGACTCATACCCTTCATGTCATTTCATTCATACATGCTGGTGTAGCAGCCAGCACACACAAAAGACCTGAGGACATGAAATGGGGATTTCACATTGTCTAGAGGAATCACTTGGGCTCTGGACGCTTGACCACACATCTATAAAGACCAGTTAGATCCATATAACTCACAGTCCCCCCTTTGAAAAGTCACTCCATTGTGTTCAAAGCCTGAGAAATCAGAGTGAGGTATTTCAAGCTATTAGAGGGTTTTCCTAACTGCTGAAATCCAAAGGTCACATTACTGGAAAGAAGGCTGTACGCTGAGTTCAGCCTGCGCACTTGTCGACAGAAACGGTTACATTCATTATAAAAGTCTTTGTCTCTGTCCAGAGGAAAATTATTTATTGTGTCAAAATTGGATAATCATGACTTTTTAGCCCCGAACAAAGAGGCCCAGTCTCAGGATATATCTAACAATTTGTAATCCAGTGTAGGGAAAAATTCTTGTTTTAATAAACCCTGCTTTTTAGATAAAATACATTTTATCTACACAAACAAGCAGGAATATCTAGTTTGCTCTAATATAATTACCCTTATTCAAGTTGACTATTTTTAGATAAAGTGAAATTATTTTGAAATTGTGAATCTTTTTTTTTTTTGAAGAAATGTTTCTAATCTTTTGAACAATATCACAATTAGAAAGAAGAGGAACAAATAATGGAGACAAATTAGCTCTTTGTTCCTGAGTCGCACTGGAAACTGAAGGTCACTCCTGCTCCGTGTTCTGCTGAGCAAGTATCAACTGATGGCCCTATTGAGCTCATGAAAAAGGTACTTTTGGCTTCCCACTTGCAATTGGCAAGATCTCTTAACCTTTGACATGTTTTGGCTGGGACTGTCAATAAGCTCAAGCTGCCATTACAAGCAAATCCTGCACTATACATGTCTAGTCAACTGTGGACTTGCCATTTATTTCTCCTCTATGGGATTTTTAAAAGCATAGAAAAAGTCTTTTACCCAGTCTTTTTTTTTTTTTTTTTTACTCTTTCTTTTCTTTCCGTCCCCCATTTTTTGGACGTTAGCCCATCGTCAGATCATTCAAGCCTTTTCTGACTTTGAAAAAAAAAAAAGGCAGAAAGGAAAGAGAGAGACACTCTCACGGGGTTCCCTTTTGTCAGACTCATGGTATGGGGGAGGAGGAGGAGGGAGCGAGTACAGGGTGAAGGTGCTGGTTATAAGATGAGGGTTTCGCTGGTGGGGGCAGGCGCTTCCAATTGCTGCCCACCTCCCCTCCCAAATAAGTCTTTGTTACTCACCTGAGAGGTGAAGAGCTAGACAAGATCTTATTAATGACCAAGCGTTTTGTATGGGGCTCTACAAAGTGTGGCAAAATGGTTCCTTTCATCACAAATTTAAAGCAGAAAAGAGTGAAAGACTGAGCAAAGAGAGAGTGAGAAAAAGAGATTTTTCTGCTCCTTTCCTCCTGTCTTCTTTTTGTTCCTTTTCCCAGGTCTTTAATTTCTTGGGTTGCCCCCTTGAGCAGCCCTCCATGGCTCAGTGCTCGACCAGAGCAGAGCCTGGGAATCTTGGAGTTCCCGCTGTGCTCCTGCTCTTGATTGACATACCTTTTCAATTATTTCACAGTTTGCTTGCTTTTTAAACGAAGAGGGCCCTGTTGTTTTTTTCCTTCTGCCCTCCTTTTCAAAACACAAGCTTTTCATGTCGGGTCTGGGCTGCCGGGCCTAATGGCTGTGACCAGCACCTTTGATCTGCCATGACCCCCTCGAAAGGTCTGGTACTGGGCGAAGCAGCCGCCTGTGTGTATCAGCACAGACAAAGGCTGCATCACTCACTATTGCTTTAAACACCTTGAGAGATTACCATGAGAACAGGCGCTCTAGTGGAGGCCATCACAGGTGGTGTGATATGGAAACTTGGACATTAACCCTTGAATGTACAGTAAAATACACATGGATTTACGGAATTTGTATAATCTGCACACAATTTATGTCGTCACCAAAAACAAATTATATTCTATCTAATTTATGCAGCTTTGGTTTGTGGACACCATTGCACAATTTGAAGAACCAAGATAGATGTTATGCTCCAAAGACAAATAATTAAAATCGCAGCTATTCTCATGAATGCCTTTTGCAAGTGACCACAAGCTAATTTGCCATTCATTTCATCTACTTTCAAATATGGTTTGATAAACCAGTCAACATGTTGCTTGGAGGTTTCTTTGCACTGATGCAGAATATCAAAAATGTTTCATCTGACTCTTGCTCAACTAAAAACCTCCATCACAGATGTCCTCCATGTTTCTTTCTGTGTCCCACTAAAAGCCCCAGAATGCTTCAAACAAAGTGCTTGTCTGATCTTCTAACCCCTTTCTGATGTTGGAATTGGGGGAGGTAGAGGGCTGCATCCAACTTTTTGAGACAGACAAAGTGATAATTAGACCCAATTTATGCAGCGTTTGGCCAGGTGTGTGGAGGTGGGAAAGTAGGCCGGATTTCAGCTTCTCCCTAGAGATTGTCCACACTAATTGAGTTAAGTGTAATCCCCACTAAAATGCTGCTTTACCACCACAAAATAGAGCTTTTCCAATATAATCTTCAGATGAGATTAAAAACTTAAAACTGCTTTGGCGTTTCAGTGTGTACAGGAAAAAGGGAACTTTTGCAAAATGACGACGTGAGGATCAGGAGCTGTCAGCTGGCAGCATGACCATCTTTAACTCTCTCTGACCAATCCTTTGTCAATATGTCAATATAGCTGAACACAGCTGTTGTCATTTATCTTGACTTATGTTGTGTTTTGACATTGTCACAATCATATAATAACTAAAGAGGAGGATGAAGAGAGAAGAAGAGATTTAGCAGTTTTTCTCTTGTGCTGGCCTCTTTCTTCCTTCTTCACACGACTACTTTCACGACTGTGTAACACCATGACTGCATATGAGGAGAGACTGTTCAAAAGTGTATCCCAATTAGTGCAATTCATTGTGTCGAGTCTACAATGAAATGCAAACGAAACAGAGTTCTTGGAGAGAGATTGTGGTGGCAGTGGGATGCAGCCAGCGGGGGACTATGATGGCAGGGTTTTTTTTATCCACTTGTACTAGTTTGTTTACTGAGGCCCTACTTACGTGTACGTAAGACAGATTCATAACAAATGTTTGATATTAGCACAAATTTAGACCACATGTAAAAAGTGGCAAAAACCACAAATGTCAGTAGTCATATGAATCTGCTATTAAAAAGAGATTTATTTCACTTGCAATAAAAAGAAAATTAACTAGATACATCTGCAGTCAAAAACAGAAAAGAAACACAAGCAATGAGTGAACACTGCCCTTTCATTTAATAGTCCATAAAGCATAAGAACAACATTGATTTGGGGCAGAGGGCATTCTTTATGCCCTGACAACATAATGTTGTTGTGCCACAAAAAAAAAAAAAAACTCAGCATGTGGTGACTGATCAAATCCAAGTCAAGTGGTGTGTCAGCACAAGAAACACTGCTTCTGTGTCAGTTTCTCGGGAAGCACTCGGGGAGTGTGATCAGTGCTCTGCCTTGACTTTCATTTCATGCTCTGTCTGAAAGATCTACTTAAAAATGTCCCAGTGAGTTTAAACATGGACTAATGCTATGAAATGTCAAAATAACTGCATGCATATGTTACCTTCCTAAGTATTTGTGTGAAAAATCCAAACACTTCATATTGATTGGTTGCTGACAGATGAAGAAAGGTCTCACCAGGAGGCTCATATACTGGGAGCCTGACAGTTATCAATAAACAGTAAACTGGGATACTGGGTCAGTGATGATCTCATTGCAGTGAGTGGCTGATATGAAAGCTGATCTTCAATTTGCTGCTGCAGAGACGGAAGTATGATTTACAGGGAACATGGTGTGCTGGACTTGAGCTTGCAGTTTGAATATAACTGCATATTCCACTCCCTTACAAAGAGGAAGTAAATCATTTGCAGTGGCCGTGCCATGCTTTGTTGTGAAGGTAAATTCAGTCAGTTAAACTACAGCAGCCTTCTTTTACTTTTAGAGCTTTAGAAAGGTTTATCATTGTGACTGTAGCACCACTTCAGAGCAAAGGTTAGAGTTCTATGCTTTCAGAGGACATGTAAATAGCCCGTCTGCATCTTTAGCTGCATATCTTTCTCATCATGCCTTGTTATGGCAGGGCAGGTCAGGGAGGCACAGACACTGAAACAGCTCTGATCAATCCCACACAGACTCCAGATTATCTGAAACCAGGGGATGGAGACACCCAAACTTGGTCCAAACCATGGTCGCTTGATGAACTAGACTTCAGAGCATGACTGAGTATTTCTCCTGTTAAAGTATACATTATCAACCAAACTTTTGACCCCCTAGGACAAAACCACCATGCGCACACAGCCCCTGATTAACGGATGGTGTGGTCCCCAGTGGCTATTTCCATTGTTTCCACTGGGGGGTTGGTATGAGTTTAAGAAATAGTTGCTGGCGAAAACGTCTCCAGTTGAACACTACAGTATAATGCTCACTACGGCACCTTTGTGCTCCTTCTACCAGCATGCAATGGGTGCACTAGGTTGCATTTCTTCTCCTGCAGCCACACACAGCCTTTGACATTTACTTGAGTTGGGTCGTCGCCAGGATGATAGTGTAACAGTGTATCTCTAACATGGTGGTTGGCGGTGTGCTTTTTATGCATTTCAAAACAGCAACAGCAATGTTGGACAGAGGTTTTAGGTGCACTGCAACACTACTATCACATATAATAACTGAATGTTTACTATATAAACCTTTTTTTTCCTTTTTGCTACTGAATGACAATACATAAAAAATTTGAACAATGTCCACCAAATCTTAAAAGTACTCATCAAAAGGGATCAAATAAGCAAGATAAGTGCTTAGTGGCACCTTTAATAATAACAATAAATTAAAATGCAGCTAATAGGTTAGTTTCAGTGCAACAAATCACAGCAATGATGTTGCTAAAACCATGTAAGAAACTTAAGATTTCCACACTAAAGAACATGAATCATCACTGAGTCAAAAGTCACGTGGCACTGCTCTACAGGCGGAAACTTCTGAGCATGGAGTACTTATGGCCACACCCCAGTGAGTGATGTCAGAGCAGGTGTTTTACATCTGCTTTTAAAGGCAAACGCACCTGCTTTGACATGACTGATTGGAGTGCCACAATGATTTTCTGCCCCCTGTCTTAAGTAACATTCTGAACGAGGTCTTCCTTGATTGTGCTCCGTCATTTCTGAGCATGCCAACGTGATTACTGAGGACAATTTATAAGCAGTTACATATTCTTTCTACGTCTTCTCTCTAATCTGAATGTTGTCTTTTCACAGGCGTGTTTTCTAGAACTGTTATGCCAAAGCTTGGTGCAATTCAAGTATTACTGCAATTCAGTTTACCTGTGGTTGTTGCATTTCCCATGAAAGCACAAAAGAAACTAGAAAAATAAAATATAAAATATAATAAAAATGCAAAGTTTGCCAACAGATTTCCCACTACAGCTATGAAGCCCAGTAGGTTTCATTTTAAACATTTTAGTTAACATTATTTTATGCTCTTCATTCTGAGGTTTCTGAGGTCCTAAAAAACTTCATTATTTTGGTTAAAGTTGAGGGTTTGCTCAGGATTTCCCCTTTCATCAATATAAAAAACACCCTGGGTGAGTCACCGTCCATAATGTTTCATACACATAGTGATGAAATGATGACATTTATTTTTGTTTGAATAAGTGTGATCAGACTCAAAATACATATGATGCAATGCCCTCATTCGTTTAATGGACCAACCAGTTCTGAACAGCAATAAAAAAAATTATAGTCTCTTTTAACAGGAGCTGTGACTCTGAGAGCTCTGCTGTTCCAGCAGAGGATTTGTACTTTGGAGTGTGCGTTTGTGAGTGGCTCTCTATTGCAGAGCGGAGCAGCTGTCGGTCTACATGCAGCACCTCCCTCCCGTCTTACAAACTGTACCTGTCTTTCTCTCCTTCCTCCTGTCTCCCATCTGCTGGCTTGCTTTTCACTGCCCCTCACTTCTCCTCTGTCGTACCTCTTTAGTCTCTCTGTCTGGTTCTCTGCCTGCCTGGGTCACCCCTCCTCTCCCTCCCTACACCGGCCTGTCTGCACCGGGTCTCCGGACATGCATCATACCTATTAACTCTCACATGACTGCAATGATTTATTCATCCCTTACTGACAGCTATGTGATTTGTCTGCTCCGAGTCGGGGTGGTCTGATCACAGACACACACAATAAAAAAAAAATGAAAGACCGAGATACACAGAAGACAGCCTTACATTACAAATCTCAGGTTTATGTGACTTTGTTCTCACTTTAGTGACAGAAACACAATTAAAAATGAAGTAAGAAGGATAAGAAACTCTAAAAAAAATCACCAAGTTACCCTCACTCTGATCAACGACCACATGTTAGTCAAAGCAGCACATTCAAGCCAACATGCCAAGTAACTTGGCCCTGAGATCTGATTCTGTTCTTCAAATGAGCTCAGACTGTCTGGGAGTCTGAACAGTGTTTCTCTTGCCTAATTTAGCACTGAATTCCTGGACAGTTAGGAATCCTTCAACTCAACTCATGTTTGATTTGATCAAACAAAATTTTAAACGTACATAATTAAAGTAACAGCAAAGGAAATAAGAAACAGGTCTATTTTTTACACCCACCCTTTTCTTTTTTAGACACTTGAACTTTCACAGATCTAAACATGCTGTCACTCTCTAAATCATTCTATACACACTGCGTGCATGTGTGCTCTCACTTAAATGAGACTGTGTACATTGTCCCCTATGCCTTTATGGAAGTAGGGAACAGGAAGACTAGTTTGCATGTGTGTGTATTTCTGTGAGTGCATTCTCTTGCATGTGGCCCACCCCATCGAAAAAAACAAGGACGATGGATAGAAAGAACAGGAAGAAAGAAGAGAAAAGACTGGCAGAGGGCTGGTCTTCCCTGCCCACATATCACTTGCTGTTCCCACATTCCATTAAAATCTCTGGAGGGATGACAGCAAAAGATGAGACCGATAAGATTATTTTTTCTCCTGTCCTTTTAATCTCAGTCCATATTCAATGACCTGTGCCTTTTGTTCGGCAATGTTGTTATCATTATTATTCTTACTACTACTATTATTATTATCACGCCACTGGGCCTCTCATACAAAAAGTTTCATTCTTAAGTGGCACGTACACATTTTACATAATGTTATGCCCGTTTGATACTGCATGTCCATGACTGTATCGTCCGCCTTGACCGAAGTCATGGGCTGCTTCGCTTTGGCAAAATGTTTTTAACGCCAACTTCACAGCAAACTATTCCTTCTTTATTTCTGCTCCTCTTGCAGCCCTGCAGTATTGGGGGATATTAATGTCCTCTATTATTAAATGAGCAAATGTCATCAATAGAGAACTACCATAGGCCAAATTACAAAAGAAATCTGGAAACAATTTGAAGTGCACTCTCCCAAAGTTGTGTGCAGGCTGGTCTTCGGCCCATTTCCCCTGCCTGCCAGACTGAGCCACTGAGGGAGGTGTAAAGCAGAGACAATCTACTTCTCTACAAGCCTGGGCCCAGTTTTTTTGAGCCTGTGAACAAGCCACATGGTGGTGATCTGCTGAAAGCTGACTCCCCGCACTCCCTCGGCCCCAGCCCCGGCCGCAAGGGGTGACATTTTCTCACACACAATCCAGAGGCTGGTCCTCTTTCAGGACTAGCACTCGGCCCTGTTACCCCCACCTTTTCATACGGTGCTGCTGGGAGAAGTACTCCAGGGATTAGCCCAGCCAGGTCTTTCAAAGGCCATTAGAGCAAATTACAGGTATCCTGTTACCAGTGCGCTGGGACAGGCCAGGTGAGGGGCGCAGAGGCCAGGCAGGAGAGCAGGGGTCAGCTTGGGACAAAAAGACAAGGCCACCCTGGGCCCCACTCTATCGGAGTGTCTCCCTGGCTCCACAAACTGGTAGGCCTGCATCTATGAATGGCTCACTTGATGGGACCTCAGAGACATTGTCTCACCACCGTAACTTTAGCCTTTTTTTCTTGGTACACCCTCCCACCAACCCACTCACCCCCACAGCTCACTCTCCCCACCCTGGTTTTCTTGTCTTTCGATTGATGTGGGCATGACTTTACCCAGATAAATGATCACATAGAACAAGTATAAAACATGAGCAAAATTCAATAAAATATGACAGAGGGCTGTGTCACATCGACCGTGATATTGCGAGTATAAGTGCTGCAAACGCTCAGTCATGTCCTGGCTACACTATCAGTATCTGCCCCACAAAAAGCCTCGCCTTGGGCCAAAGATTAAATTTGAATTACATTAACCATTTCTACTTACCTAAATTTAAATTGTAATGGCAACCACACAACCATTAATATGCGTTCTGTCAATGTATCAGTATGCTGCAGGCATCATGAGACTGATGCTGTTGATAATGTTGTAGAGATGGCCACAGGGAGTTCCGCATCCTGCCATTTTCTCTAGACTTCTCTCTCTCTCTCACACACACACACACTCGCCCGCACACATATGCCTCTTAGCAACTTGTGCCGGGCCACCCTCATACAAACACACACACACTCATGCCTCACCCAATCCCAACCGGTGGATGACAATCTAGCGGAGGAGTTGCGGAAGTGTTTCATTAGCCAATTACCGCTGCCAGATAAAGCCCGCATTCCCACAGTCCGCAAGGCCGGGGGTCAAATGTGACCAATTACCCTCCATCTCCTCGCAAGACAGATTAGTCTGTCTGATTTATCCCTAGACAGACTGACCCAATGCTCAAGAATCACCATCTACATCTGGATATGTCTGAGAGGCAGTTGTATGTGTGTCTAAACTATCTCACTAACAGGCCCTAAAAGTACAAAGAGAAGAGTTTAGTGAAAAGTTTGACAGGTCAATGATTTTGGAAGTAGATGAATCTCTTCTACCACACAGTGTGTGAAAATCAAACAGTGATTAGTGTGCCTGCATGTCCTGTCATCATGCACTCCATGGTAGTTATACCATTGAACACTAACTTCCTTGGACATGCCAAGCCGTGGTTGTATGTAATGCAACATCAATCAGTTAATTAGAGACCTCCAGGATGCTGAATCAGAGGGCGAAGACCCTCTGCTGATCAAGCCCCAAATTTACATGCATGGTGGGGGCAAGCCAGCCAGAAAAGGTAACACTAGAGGACAACCTGGGGGGTTGGGCGAGAGGTGGGGTGGAGGGCTGGTTTAGTGAGGTTGAGGGATAGCAGAGGTGAAAAAGGTTAACGAAGCCCATGGTGTGCTCATCTGAGCCTGTGTGGTACTGAGAGGCCACAATCTTACCTACCAAGAGGCCTTTTCTTTAATCAAGGAGGGCAGACTGCCTCCAAATCATGCATCACATCCGTAACAAGCGAACAGCAAGCTATCAAAGGCTTCACAGATAGTTGCGAACAGATCTGCCCGAGGAGAGCTTTGTGACTCACAGCTTCTGCAGTTTCCTGCACTTTGGTACTGTGGGAGGGACGGCCGGGATGCCGGGATCCACATTAAACTGAGGTCATTCCCCTGTGCCACTAAATTGCAGTAAGCTGGTGTCTTGCATCTGTGGCTGGTTTGGGTGGCTGTCCAGACCAGACTCAGCCACCATGAGTGGAAACATAATCAGGAGAAAACAAAGGCCTTGTTTACAGTTTCCTACCTTCATCGTCGCTGGGCTCTCAATACAAAACTGTTCATGTATTTACAGAAGAGCATCCGCATCTGATCCAAACCTGCATTCCCTGTCAGTTTTAACCACAGTAAATCCCTGCCTACAATGGCAAGTACTCTTGTAGTTGTAGAAGACATTAAAACCCCTTGGTGACAAGTGTGACTGTGTGTAAGCTGGCAATACACTTTCAAATAAAATCTAATATCGTGTGTTTGCATATTTAGCTTTGATTGTAGTGCCATGCCATTGTTCCAACAGCCCATTATTCCAAAACCCCAACGGTCAGAAAAATGTCTCATTCGATGGCCCGTATCCTGAAAATAAATGCCCATTGCTCCGAAAATATAATCTCCCTGCAGTTGTTACTGTAGTTCAGTGACTGTCAGCCCTGTCCATGGTGCTGAATCGACACGGGTTTGGCCCCTACTATCTTTTTGGCCTTACACCAAATTACATTTCAAGAGATTTTACTGTTGCAGACACATTTTCGATATCGGTCATCAGTCATATCAACGTACATGTGGACTGGCGTGCATATTACCTGCTTTGGTGTGATATCTGGTTGGTGTTTTCAAAGTACTGGGCCTTTGGGGCTTTTTTCTGGATAACAGGCTGTTGCACAAATTGGCTTTCTGTCCAATGAGACATTTTTCTGACAATTGGGTTTCTGGAACAATGAGCTGTCCCGTTAACTTCACAGGTTAGTTGGCTGACTTTCTCAAAAATCTGCGCTCATCCTGCGCTCATATCAAATCCAAGTTATTGTAATTAACAGTTTTCTAATTGGAAATAGTGTTCATGTCAACCGTCAATTGGTAATCATGGGAATTTTACGAAGTCTTGACATCCTGTCAATGCACTTATAAAGGGGAACTTCACCGCTTGTGCACATGGCTCTTTTATAGTCATCGTGAGGATCTCAGCTCAGGCTTGAGACTGAGAAATTGAGTATTGCAAGAAGTGGATATTTAGGATACAGGTCCAGCCTAAGAGAAAACAGTATCCAGTTGCATTTTACTGTAGGAGCTTCACCCATACTAGGAACTAAAACTCAGCATTTCTTGGCCTCTGCTGCTGATTTTTCACCATTCTTTTTTAATCTGTCTCTTCAGGGTTCCCAAACTTTATATAATTGCATTGCTAAATTGCTGGACAACAACTTAACTCTCACACAACATCGCATCACCCTTTGGCTATTGTGTGACAGATCAGTTATGGTGCAACTGTAGTTGTAGTTCTATGTTAAAACAGAAGTCTGAAAACCCATCAAATCCGAGTAGCTTCGAGAATACTGCCAACTATGAGTGTGTGCATGTGTGGCTCAGGTGTGCAGCCAGGTTCCAGTGAATGAGCACAAGGACACAGAATATTCTCTCTGGCCTGAGCCTGCCCCATATTTACATTATTAAAATGAGACGGGCATACAGGGAGGTGACAGAAGGCACAAGAGTGAAATCAGGGCCCTGTCAGAGCTGTCACTTGCTCCACTGGCCAAAGGGCCCTGACCCCAATCCTATCCACTGCAGGGGAGGAGAGGGGGAAATGGAGACAGCAGGAGAGAGAGAGAGAGATGGTGATAGATAGAAAGTGGTAGACAAATAAGAAGAAAAAGAAACAACACAATGGTAGTGAAAGATATGTGTAAATAAATATATATAGGAAGAGAAATGGGTATGGAAGCAGCTTCCACGTGTGCAAAGACAACCTCATATTTTACATGCATTTGAATATTTTCTACTCAGTTATGGATGACTATAGGCTGTAAGCAGCAGAAAATTGTCTACTACAACTGAAACCTTTTCTTTCTATGTCATTAAAAAATCAATACAAAGAGGGGAATGTCATAAATGAATGCTATGATGTTACAGCCATTTTCTTATTTTCAGAGAAACTAAAATAGCAAGATAAAAGTCATAGTAACCGTTCACCAAGAAGGAAGAGACAAAGATCTCAGTGTCCATACAGGCATGGTCTGATGTATTGTGTGGACTGCTCAGTCCTCCTTCATCTATATCACTGCAATGCCTTGTACCAACCTCCATGTTCTAATGAGGAGCATTGACTTCCAGACGGGAAAAACACCCTTGTGCACACAAGCTTGCACATGTTAGCGTGCGTGCAAACACACACACACACGTGTGCGTCTGAATTGAGTGCAAGGTAAGGTCTGGTTCATATTAGCCATTAGGGAAAGGAAACGCACATCTTTTTCAGTTTAGGGTCCACTTCATGCTCCTGCAATGGCACAAGTATAAACACAGGCACATGCATTCTAAACGTACACACACACTCAAACAGTCCTGACACGATACTCACATCCTGCTCGTATTCGTTTAGAGAAATGGCCTCAGAGATAAAAAGCAGGTATGAGTGGATGTGTGTAATGGAGTTCAGAGAAGACGCTGTATGGTCTCAACCTGCTGGTATGCACAGACCTTGCTGTTTTTAGCCTTCCACATTTGCATTAATTATCCTTCTTTCAGGAAATGCATTTGCAACACGGTTATTCAGTCCAGACAGGGACTTCTATGTTTCAGTCTTCAAAGCACAACAGCTTTAGGGCAGTGTTTGTTAAACTTATGGAATAAAATATCACAGATTATTTGTTTGCTTTCATAAAATAAATCTTAATCTTAATCAAAGACAAATCAAAATATAACTCGTGGGATTTTTAAATCTAAGATTTTCAGTTTAAGGTCCAAAATGAGATCGGGGTACCCGTTCCCACCAAATCAGTCCATATGGTCTGCATTTCCATGTTGTGACCCATGTAGTGTCCATGTAATATGCATGGTGGATATTCAGATATGCATCATCTGAACTCTACTTTATGGACTACAACTGGAATGCACTCTAGTCTCGCATCAGGAATTTAAGACTGAAATTCAAAAAAATTGCAATATTGACGATGACCATCGCTGAACTGATCTGAACTGCCGATTCTTAGCGCTTACATTCTGCTTCCAACAGTAGAAAAATCTATAAATAACATATATATATAATAATAATAATAATAATAATATATATTCATGCTCTCATACTGTCTAGTCTAATTTTTATTAGCCAAGCTAGCGGCACAGCTCTAGGGATGGCAACGCTGGTTTGTTGGTTCACCACTTTGTTCCAGACAGAACTATCTTAAAAACAACTTGATGGATTGTCACAAAAGTTTGTACAGACATTCATGATCCCCAAAGGATACACCCTGCAGACTTTGGTGAAATGCATCAACATTTTATATACATATTCATGGTGCCCAGAGGATAAATCTACTGAGTGCCACCGTTGCAGTTTCTTCTCACACGTCACGCATACATTGAACCACACCCATAGTTTATGCCATAGGCAACAGTAGTTCCTCATAGAACGCTAATTGGTCCATAGTGACATTACTTGAATATGAAGGCATAGCTTGAAGCATGACAAGATTAATATTCAGGTGATTTTGTGAGAACAATCATATTCCCCAGAGGATTGATCCTAATGATCATGGTGATTCTCTGACTTTTCTTGTAGCACCATCTGTTCAAAAACAAAAGTTTAGTTTTCTTTACAATGAGCATTACAGCCTCACAGAACAGCTGACTCTTATTCTTGTTAAAAATGCTTCAAATAATCTGAATTCATGATGCAGTGTTTGCACGATAAGAAGTGTTGAATCAGAGCAGTTAATTATCGTAAATATGTAATTTCCAGATATGATTCTCTTTTTTTCCACAGAGGTGTCATGGGTAAACAGATTCCCAGTCTATTACACATAGCCAGGAGCTGTAAACGAGATTTTTATTACCCGATTGCCTAACAGCAAGTCAATATTTAGACACACAGATTGATGTGCAGGTTGTATGCTCTCTTTGTGTGTGTGAGAGAGTTGTTTGTGGCTGACAAAGATTAAAGTCTATTGAGAGTCCACTGAGCTCCCGTGTGCTCGTATAGATTCACATGAAAAAAAGGGTGGGGAGCCTGAGATCTACCTGAACTTCACCTGCAAGAAAGACTGAGACGCCTGATTTTACTTACTTATTGCTTTCTTAATGATCTGGACCAAATCCTACTGGGAGGGATATCTGTCTTTAGGGCAACAGGTGCATTACATTCCTACTATTATTGCTTCCTAGTCCCAGGCTCCTTGTGATTTTAAGTTAAATTTGAACACCTTTAAACTCCTGTAGCTTTAGCCAGTCAGCCGTAGCTGTATTTAGGGATGCCAAGTTGTTTCTTTTTTTCCTCTCTGCAGCAGGGGTTCTCTTTCAGCTTCTTTATTCGTGGGCCAGTGGTTAAACGCCTTCCAAGACATGATGTCTGGCTCAGTTCGAGCAGGGAGGTGAGAGGCTTTATTGGAAGGGTCAAAACAAAACCATTAATCTGTCTTGGTTTATCTAAGGCTGAGGCAAGACCTGTCTCCCCTGACTCAATGAACTGATTACGTCAATACGTGTGTGTGTGTGTGTGTGTGTGTGTGTGTGTGTGTGTAGGGTCCGAGATGTGACTGGCAGCTGCTCCTTGGTGAGAATTTCCTTTGGCGAATGATTTCAAACATGTGGTGCTGCATGAGTAAGACTAGCTGGCCGACTGTTCCCAACTGATCTAATTAATACTCATTTTACACCTTTCACAAAAAAAAAGCACACAGTAATAACAGTGCTAATGTGTTCTCATTGAGGAAAAGGCCAAAGTCTTCAGCCCTGTTTTAAAAACTTACTGCCTGGCTGTGACCATGTTCAATTATTGCACTGCCATGCTGTAATTAATTGTGGCTCATTACAATGATGTAGAAAGCACCTAAATCATTGAGGGAGTCACTTTTGGATGGCAACAGATGTCAGTCTGTTCGTGAAGAAAAAGATGGAAAATAGAAGCAAGTATAATGGTTATTTTTTCTGGCTCAAAGAATATTTAAAGAGTCAAACCTCAATCTTGCTCTATTACACTCTTTAATCGTTTTCTGGTTCACACAAATTGATATACTGAACTTGTGTGTTCGGTGTCATTCTCTACTTTTAAGAAACTTTTCAGAACATCACTGCAAACATCTTTTATCAATGGCTTTAAGATCCAAGTAGCTGGTTACTGGCACTATGAAGTCTTCTCTTTTGTTCCCTTCACACACACAGGATGTTCAGAGCTGTGGGATGCTATAACGGAATTGGCTGCTGGAGCCAAAGTCAGACTCTATAAACCTGCTGATGAACCCAGTAAATCCCAGAGAGGAGCCGCAGCCAGACTGCTAAAGGTTGTTAGCTACTAATTGCTACATTTCGAGAATCCATTCATGATATCAAACCTTGGTGGCAGAAACCAGGGATGCTCAGCTAATTAGGGTGACACTGACACTCTTGTCCCTCAATATTCCCAGGACAGTGATAGTGTGTGTGTGTGTGTGTGTGTGTAGGTGTGTGTTTGAGAGAGAGATTTAACATGCATGCGTGTGCCAGTGATGTTTTATTTAGCTTTGGGTCTCTTAAGAACAAGAACAGCTGGCATAGGGTAGATTTTCATTCGTATCCCACAGGCTGTGGCCATGCACTGTCCTTACTGGGGGGGGGATAATAAATGCATGATTCGTGGGATTTTACCCTCCTGTTGGCATCCAAAATGTCCACGAATCCCTCTCAGTTGAGACGACCCAGAGGAAACCTTACAAAATGCCTAATGAGCAACGGGAAACGCTCCAGCACTCCTCTAGCCTTTAATTTCCACCTCAATACTGAGCAGAGCACGCCCCAGCCCTTCTCCTAGCCTCATTAACATGTGTATTCTCCCAATTCAAAACACCAAAGCACTTCCTTCGGCCAGGTGCTTCCCTCTTTAGCCCCTCCAGCCTCGGTGCTGTTGATCCAGTCACACGTCCCCGTCTGAGCTCTACCAGAATTAATGGTGAGTCATGGTGAGGATTGTAGGATGGCCAGGACAGAATAAACTTTCTTACAGCACAGAACAGACATTTTGTAATGTCTGTCACTTTGGCTATTCATTAGTTATTTCTTGAGATATATTAATCACTAAATTTAAACAGGCCGCACTGAACAAACTAGTTCATAAGTAGAGATACGTTTTTACCAAACATTCACACCCAACACCTGCAAAGTGGATATGTTTTTACTGACAACTAACTAGCTAAGTAACATACGAGCCATTTAGATTGAAGAGTAAAATAAGTAAAACTGAATATGGTTGACAGCACAGTCGACCTGACACTTGATCAAATGCTTCAGTTTCACAAAAATTACACAATATATCTCAATTTACATAAGATAAATATCAGTCAGTTGGGTTGGCATGATCAGGTATTTCATTGAAACTTTTAACATGTACATTTCTCTATCTATGAATGGATAAATAACAAAATAATAGATTGCAAATTGCATTTTTGGAAAGTTCCTAACTACTCATTGACACATCCAGCAGTTAGAGAGCCACATTATCATTCATTTGGAGTTGCTGGCCACCTGATAAATCTAAGTCCAATATTTCTTCTTCTATAGAAATATTTCCCTTTAGCTGCTAAAATCTCCATTATGTGAGCATTTAGTGGACAATTAAAAGTGACAAAAGAGCTACCTCTGTGGCCAAAACAATGCTAGCTGAAATAGTGCCTGCAGCTAAACAGTGAATTGAAACTTTAAAAAAAAACAATAATTATTATTATTAGAAAACAATCAATCATATCAGCCATAAATTTGCAATTAAAGTATCATTTTTCTAATTCTATATATATCATTTTATCATAATTTCATCGATGCTGTCTAACCAGTCAAACCGTGGATTTAGTCATCTGTCTGAAGCATTCGTCTTTCCTCCATTTTCAAATTCAAGTCAGTCTCTCCTTGGCCAGTGACAGTTTCCCCTGTCTAAAACAAGTTTGAATAATTTCCACAACATATTTTAGTAGGGTGGAAGATTTTCTTCCCATGGGTTACATCCAAGTCAAATACATTCATGAACTAGGAAAACTCTCACATCAAACAGCAAGATGTTGCACACCAAGGGAAATTTGGTAAATACAACACACCCTGGCTGTGAGAGTTGCGCGGCTGTAGAGGCAGAATGGCCGCAGTGACTTCTGCGATTATGGCGAGGTGACCTTATTTCCTAAGGGTGAATGGGCTGTCACTACCTGGAGGCTGCACAAACGTTTGATGCCTTCAGCCACACACACCCAAAATTTAACAGTCCATCCTTTAAAATGGGATGAAAAAAACAAGAAACATAACATTAAAATATATGTGGTGCGGCATGCCAAAAAAACACCTAAGAATTTGTAAAACAAAACAGAAAGAGGGGAGTCAATAAAAAGGCTCCTAATTAAAGCCATAAAAATTCGATTAGCCTTCATGCATCAATTGAATTTGACTTTAGCAACTGTACACGGAGCATTTTCTTTCCTGTGCTCTACTCTCTGTTCCATACTACTCTACTTAACTTTATGATTTGCTGTTGCAATTGATCATGATGGTTGCTGGGTGTGCCCACACAGCTGTTGTGTCGTCTAATTAGCAGGCTATGACCGATGACCCAGGACAGGATATGATGCGTACCTGCCTCTGGAGCTTTTGTAAACACTTGGGTGTGTTTTTCCCCTCAATCCTTCGCTTGCTTTGCCATAGGTCAAAAGAAAAACATGCTGGGGCCTTCCCCTTCGGTCCCTTAAAGTACTGTACTTTGTCTCGTCTTGCGGCTATTTCAAAAAGTTATTTTTAGAAAGTCTGATGATCAAGTGGATTATAATCTAACACGCTCTATATTTAGAGCGTGTTTTATAAAGCTACAGTCACAAAGTTGAATCATTTATCTTACTGATATCTATCTCTCTGGTTTGATTAACAAATGCAGTAAAGGTTCCGGTAAGCTGCAACTTGCTTAGTTCTGATAACAAACTTCAGGAACAGATACCTGAAACTTTATGTGTGTGTGTGTGTGTGTGTTTGAGTGTATGTTTGTGTATGTTTCCATGTGTGCTCACAAGACAGGACATTTTTTTTTAAAACACTTTGGAGATGGAATTGATACTCACTCAGTCTGTCCTGTCAGTTGCTGATGAACGTTTTGAATTTCATCAGTCAAGGCATTTAATCTCATGTCCGTTAATAGCGTCTAGTAGGGCATTTTAAAGACTCTTGAACAATATTTATGCATGTCATGCTAAGAGCTAATTCCTCATGACGTGAAACACACGACTGATAGACAAAAACCATGTGTGTGTTTTGCATTTCTCTCTATCTCCCTTCATCTTTGTCCAGCTCTGTCATCCTTTCAACCCTCCATCTCTCCAAGCCAGTCTTTCTCCTTCTCGCCTCTTCCCTCAGCTGTTCCATACCCCTGCTCCACTGGGATTGATACAATATTTTCCAACCTCAATTAGCGGAGAGCCTGTTGACTAATTCCAACTGTTTTTGCACCTGAGAGGGAGTTGGGAGTTGGGGCTGGAAAAACTGAGTGGGGTGGAGGTGAGGGCCGGGGCCGGGGCCTGGGTGTAGCAGGCAGAGCTGTCGGGGCAATATAGCTGTGTCGACAAGAGTGTAAGGGCAACACAGAGGACAGAGGAGGGGTCGGCCAGACTGCTGGGCAGGATTTGTGAAAGCTACATGCAGGCTCGGGACAGCCCTGAGCTCAGCTACTGTAGATTAAGCTGTGCAGGGCAGCGCTATATCTTGCTGAAAACAATGGAATAATGTGTAAATTATGATACAGACTGTGTCTCCAAAATTGTGTGTATGTATGTATTTTTTCAAGCATTCAAACTGCATGATTACGTTTACATCAGATAGAAAAAGATATTTCAAAAGTATTAATAATAAAATCCTAAAAAGAAACGTGCCCTCTTTCCTGTTGCTGACTCCAGACTCCAGTATCATTGTCACTGCTCTTGTCATTAAATATGTACAACTTCCTGCCTGTCCTGCCGCCCTAATCTATAGCATGGCCACTGTAGTATCGGTATCAAGAAACTGTGTGGGTCAGAAGGCTTCAAGTCTGATTGAAAGCAGTAACGGTAGCCTTACACAGAAACAGAGTGAGACCTCAAAAAGGGCCTTAAACTAGATCTGTCCCATTGTGAAGCGCAACCACAGACTGACCACAAGGTCTACATGACCACTGGTTTGGCACTGTGCTCGGCTCAGGGTGCAGGTACACACCCTCGCTCTGTGTGAGCACAGAAAGAATCGTTCTTTCCACCAAAGGAAATGAGTGGATGATGGCTAAAGTGTATGAGGACATTACTTTTAAGGGGACTGCACTTTTTCATTGAGAGCTACTGCAACCACCTAAGCATTAATGACATGACTATGGCAAGAAAAAGCATGAATTTCACGATCCACAGGCATAACTTTTGCTACTTTCCAAAGACTTGAACACTAATTCAAACTCTTTAATGTTGCCAAATTGGTATTGCTACCTCTCTTCCAGCATGAACTCTGAAGTTTCAAATTCATGCAACGTTAGGGAGTTGTATTTTATTATGGTAGCTGACATATATTACCACTAATATGAGAGAATAATGTCCCAACTTGGATAAGCCCACGGGTCCAAATTTAACACAGTAATAATTCATCTCAACTTGAATTTCTACCAGTGTGTGTGGTTTTAAAAGATTCTGCCAGGTGACTAATCCCGACAGGTTAACAAATGTCATCCAGTCTGCCGCTTGGAGCTTATTGAAACAGTGGCAGCAGACAGACTGGCCTATTAGCTGGACACAGCAGCTGTTCCTGCCCCCAGTAGCCGTATGGAAAAACTCTGACTCACCCACTTGTGTAAAAAGGCATTAACGACCAAATACATAAATATTACCGTCAAAGGCATAAATGTCTCTAAGGGATATCCAGTCAGTCAGTCAGCCAGTGACTAATGGAGAAGGAGGTCAGATCATGACCGGAGTCGGCTCATCTGACCTGGTCAAGCATCTGAAAGACACCCATTGATAGATACACTGAAGAGGCACGGCTGCGCTATGAACAACCTCTTCTCAGGTGTCCCTAAACCACAGATTGGGTACGGACTACAGGCTTTCCAACAGAATCACCTATCTTAGTCTGTCTGGAGCTGCCTGTTGAAAACAGTGATCACGTTAGGAAGTGTTGTCCAGTCTGATCTGGTGCTAAGAGGCAGGATGAGAGAGCCACAATCATAGGAGACTCTAAAGGGAGATTTACAGCTGCGTGCATGATTGCCAGAAAAATATGATGAACAGGAAATTAGTCAGCAAAGAAAGTCCAAATACCAGCGCAGGTTGCATGAAGCCAAGCATGGCTTTAAGGTTAAGCTTGTCTTCAGCACTTGAAATCTGACTGAAACTCCAGTGTTATAACTTGAAACACATAAATGTGTGTTTGCATTTGTTGGAGGAATGTGTTTCTGTGTACACCTGCTACTTACAATTGATGCACTCTCATCACAGTTTTGACAAGTTAATCCCCAGTGAAACTGAAGCTTTTTTATCCAAGCCCAGTTTGCATCGCCAACTGATGCTCAATGTCTCTCCTCAAGTCAGCTTTCCTGTCCCGGCTGTCCCATGAGGACCCTAAATCCACATTAGGACTCCTTACCTAGCAACGTGCTTCTCATGCTCTAAACACAACACAAATAGCTCAGCAGCGATAGAACCACAGGATATCCCTATGGACCGCTATAAAAGTGAACAGATAAGAAAGTCCAGCCATAAAAAGAAAAAGTGAGAACGTCACAGGGCATCTAACACACACTTGACATACAGAACTTAGATGAACTCTGGTTGCACCAGCTACTTACTGTCTGCGTAGTTTTTCCGCCGAGTGCCGTCCACCTTGCCTGTTTTATCAATGCAGAGGAAGAACTTGTTGGCAGAGTAAAGTCGCCGTAGTCGGACGTCGCCCTCTAGGTGATTGTAACTGCGAGTGTGCCTTTCCAACGTCCATGAACAGTTGATGCCACTCGCCAGCACCTGAAGGGGTTCATGCCCTACCCCAGGAGGACATGCCCCTGTGGCAGTGCCAGCGGTGACCAGGAGCAGGGTGAAGCATGCCAGGCAAAGGGAGGCTGCACTGGGCAGAGGGAGAGGTCGCCCAGCGGAGGCTGCAGTAGTGGTGGTGCCAAGGCCAGGTTCAGGACAGAGATGAGCTACGGACGGCGTCCATCTGCACATGGTGGGTCAGACTCCCAAGGTGCACCTTGTGCAAGCTGTAGGCATGCTGATGATCCGGAGATGTCCCAGTGGAGGGATGACAAGAGGGTGGGAGTCCTGATGTGAGAAGGGAGGGAAATGGCACTCACAGCAGATCCTCTGGATGTGACAAATGGTCAATCTCCGATTTGGGCTGACAGCAGGCCTTCCTACAGCAACAAGCTTGTCAAAGTTTCTCCAGTTGTCATCTTCAGTCTTGTTTCCAACTCTATTTGCCAGATCCTTTCATGAAGTGTTGTAATATTAAGAATCCACCTTTAAAAGTTCCTCTTTAGTGTCGCTTCTTGTTTCTCTGTTTGTTCTCCTCGTTGGACTGAGGTCTTCTTTCCCGAACAACAGATAAAGTCCTGGGATGTATGAGGATGCGCATGTGTGTGTGTGTGTGTGTGTGTGTTTGTCTGTTTGTGTGTGTATATGTGTGTTTTTTTGTGAGTGAGTGAGTGTGTGTGTGTGTGTGTGTGTGTGTGTGTGTGCACCTTGCGATGCTCTACTCTTTCCAGCTGAATAGGAACAAGGTGCCTGTCTGAGCTGCTGACCCGTGGCTGAGAGGGAGTTGAATGAGGGTTGGTGACTGACTCTGTGCGTGTGTGTATGTGTGAGTGTGTGATACTGAGAGAGGAAGAGAGAGGGAGTGAGCAAGAGAGTGAGTATGGGAGGGAGAGAGCTAGTGTGTGTTTGCGACAGAGAGTGAGAGAGAGAGAGAGAGAGAGAGACAGACAGACAGACAGAGAGACAGAGAGAGAGAGACAGTGAGAGTGTGTCTGTATGTGTCAGAGTGAGCGGCAGTCAGCGGGTGTGTGTCAGCTAGCACGGGGCAGTGAAGCAGTAAGTGAACGGGCTCACGCTCTGCTGTGTGCAGTCAGTCAGTCAGTCAGTCCTCTCTTCTGTGGAGGCACCGGCTGAGTTGTCCTGCATTTTATCCTGGGCAGGGCCTGCATCTAGGGGGTTGAAAGGAGAGGGGTGTGGGGTGGGGGGGGTGGGGGGGTGGGGCCACCACACTCATTCATAACCATTTCAAACAAATGAGAAGCCTGCATCAAGCATCGTCCCTTTTCTATTCTCTCTCAGAAAAGTTTATTCTGTGAGAAACAAGTCATTTGCTTTTCACCTAAGGATTTTATTATCCTCTTTTCTTTTTGTTCTTTTTCTTTTTGGTCACAGACACCTGGAAAGACTTACATCCCCTTCCTATCCCATGACCTCTACTGTCTCCCCTTAATGTGAACGGTAAAGCATTTTGTAACACGGTCAAATCAGCTCCATTACTGTCCAGTGAACCAGCTAGGAGTCCGTTTTTTTGACACCTCTTGCACTCTTTTCTTCTCCCTGGCCACATGGGGCAAATTAAGGGAGCCTTTCCTCTTTTTTTTTTTTTTTCTTTTTTACGGCTGCTGGTTTGAATCATCAAGCAGTCGCAAAACACAGAGCAGGTTGCAGGAGTGTCGGCAGAGTTAGTCCAGATGAAGCCTGAGAGACTTTTCTGATCACCTGTGTTAATATTTCAATGAAACACCCTCTCTGATCTTTGCTGTTTCATTTTGGAGAGCAGGACGGAAATGAAGAACACCTTTTTTGTGACTTCCCACACTCTTGTCTGTTTTTTACAAGCTGTGTAATGAGCTTGATTAGGGCAAGACACTAAAGCTCAGCCAACCTATTCCAGTTAACAGTGCTGGATCTGTCAGCATTTGCTATTACACAGCATTATTCTTACAATGTGAAGAAGAAAAACAAAAAACATTTTATGCTATCCAACTGGACAAAAACTTAAAGGACATTTTTGACATTTTGAGAAATATCCTTATTTGCTTTTTAATGAGAAGATTGATGATTCATCCTTGTATGATAAATACAGGCTGCAACCGGTAGCCGGTTAGCTAAGCTTAGTATTAAGACATGGAACAGGGCAAAACAGCTAGTCTAGCTCTGTCCAAAGGTAAAAATAATCCAGGAAACTAGTGGAGACTTCAGAAATTTACTGGGCCTGGCTAAGAAATACTCTGCACTTAACCCTCCACACATGACCCACGAATTGTCGCTTTTACACTTACACAGTAACAAGCAAGATATAAAATATTAAGTAGTGAGCTTTGGTTGTGCTGGTAGGTAGATTTTATTACATTTGGCCTGAGCTAGCTGTTTCCCCTTGTTTCTTTGTGCTAAGCTAAGATAACTGCATGCTGGCTCCAGCTACATATAGACATATTTACACACATCGATCTTTGGAGCTAAAGCTTTGGTCATACTTCATATACAGGTGCTGTTGTGAACAGCTGCAGACTTGATGAAAGAGACTGAAAAAGTGAGAGAAATAGAGAGAGAGAGAGAAGATGTAGAAATTCTCAAGTGGGGCTGTCCAGTTAACGGTGGCAATTACCTCCTTTTTAAAAGAGTCCCTGTTTCAAGTACCACCCTGAGGCCAAGTTTGTCCGGTGCTGGAAGTGTGTTTGAGGAGTGTGGGCTCAGTGAGGGTGACAGTCACTTCACACTCTGTAGCTTGTTAAATTCCCCCAGAGACTTGCTGTCCCCCTAGCCCCTATTTAAATCTTACTATCATAAAAAAAAAAACTATGGGAAAGAGACCAGTCACCCCTTTCTCCACACTCCCTGCTTCAGCCCCCAACTCCCCCGAGCCATTCCTGTCTACCTGCCGGTATGTTCTGGTCCTTGGTGCCCACAAGGCTCCTCATCAAAGCTACTTACAGCATAGATCTATGTGGGCCCTTCGTAAAATCACAGTCTTTCACCCTCAATTAAACCACACTGCCGGTTCTTAACTCGTCTTTTCTCTCCTCCTGTCTCTTCCCTTGAAAGTCAAATATGTTCTGTGTAGGATTCTTCTTAGTCACCACCTACATGAGCTTTCCAACATTACTGGAACTAAAGTCAGAATGAGAAACAAAAAGAGAAACAGAGAGGGATAGAGAGCATTGTAAATGTGTTTTTTGTTAGTGTCATATGAAGTTGTTTCCCCATCTTCAAAAAACCAACCAAAAAAAAAAAAACATGTAGTTTTCAGGACATCTGAGTGTTTGCAGGCTTAGCTCAGAAATTGATTTATTATTCTCTTTCTCTAATGGAAATAGGAAATATCTGTTAACAAAGTTATTAAAGTGATTTGGACAGCAGCTGCCTTCGCTGTGTGATCGACAACAATGTTAAATGCTTTTTATGAAAATATGTAATTGGAACACAAAACTTATGACACTGATGAAGTTGCATTATCATGTCTGACTTTGTCTTGGTAAACTTATCAGTTAGTTATTAATATATATTTAAGATCACTATAAAATTAACATCTCATATTACTGCTCCCTTCCCTTCTCTTTGCTGATTGAGGCAGATTGTTTTGCTGCACATGCTCGCTAGTCAGATGATGCTTCCAGCTAATAGTCCCAACAGACTCCATATGTCAATTATGAACTCTCCGACAGCCTTAACCATTTCTTCTTCCAGTATGACATTAATAATGTTCAAAGCAGAGTAAAGTCATAGAAATTAGACTACAATTGCTTCTTTCAGACAAGAAGTCATTCTATTGTAGCCAAATTAAAATATTAGTTTTATGTTGAACTAGTCTAAATCACAACAATCATCCGCCTACTTGGTTAAGGTGTTTGGATATAATTTCTAGAAAAATTCCTGTGAATATTTTTATACAAATGTTACAAGACATAACGTGCAGATAAGAAGTTTAGAAATGTAGTAATTTTATCATGACTGGTGTTAAAAGTATACTAACTACTTTGGAAACCATAAGATCATGGTAGATCTTTATGGAACAACATAGAGGCATGCTATGTAATACAATACATTAGATTTAATTAAAATGGCATCCTTATTAACTGTAGTATGTGGTTCTATTTCTCTTCTATAAAATAAATACAGATGACAACATATGACATTTGATATAGGACACATTTTCTTATTATTTTCTGTTGGAGTGGAATCTTTCTCTCTGCCAAACACATGCAAACAAACAAAACAAAGAGAGGGAGAAACAGAGAAAGTGAGAGAGAAAACAAGTGTAAGGACCCCTAGGAAGTTCCAGTTGTCCTTCCTTTGTTGAAATTCCCCGTAATTAAAATCATACAATCATTCTATGTACTGTATAACTTCAAAAACTTAAAAACTCAAAAATCAGAGTGCCCCCTGAGGTCAACAACAAAGCTCGGGCCTCATGTGAGTGTCAGATGTGGCAGCAGATTGCTTTGTGGTGTCTTGGACGCAAATGTTTGGGCTCTGAGCTCAGTGGCCAGAGCAGACACAAGCATAATGTATTTCTTTGTTAAATGTCTTAACATGCAATCTCCTGCTGTTTCACATTGTGCATCTTTAACGTTTGAAAACAAGAGTAATTTACATTATTTCAAGGTCATAACACATACTGGGGATTTCTTAAATGCCCAGTTTAATCTCTGTTTACAATTGTGTTGTCTCATTTATAATCAAGTCAGGGAGGAATCCACTGCATAACTTCTAATACAGATCAGAAGCAGACGCAAAGAACCTTTTGGGGATAAAAACCAAGACTGATGCTAGCAGCTCTGTGAGGCTATACTTAGACTGAGTCGTGCTTTGAGCTAAATGCTAACATATCTAGGGCCCAATTGAGAACGATTCCTGTTTTACCATTCATTGGAATGCAGATACAGATTTTTGGCTGCAGCAGGGTATGCCAAAAAACAAAAAAAACAACAACCCTGCAGTGCACTGTGGCGGAGAAGTTGAGCCAGATTCAACTTTTGAACAAAACTAACCTGATGTCACGCTGTGATGGCCAATCCGACAATCAAACTGGTCAAACTCCTCAACAGTCAGCCTCAAGTTCATGAACTAAACAATGATACTCTGAATTCTTACATAGTTTTCACAACCCTATGGTGATTTGTAGTTCATGGCAATAGTTCTCAAAACCACAAATATCAACAGTCCAGTTATCAAGAAAATCTGATCATGATTTATCCTCTGGGAACCATCAATGTCAAAATTTAGTCTCAATCCATCTAATAGCTGTTGAGATATTTCAGTCTGGACCAACGTGGTGGACTGTCAGACAGGCATTGCCATCTCTAGAGCCAAGTTGCTAACGTGGCTAAAGAGATCCTGCTGCGTTTGCTTGCTGCAATGTAGCACGTTAGTATAACTACCACAACATGCCCAATGCCTGTCTGCCACAGATGGATTATATTGGATCTGTATCCACTGAGCTGAGTCGAGCCGTGCTGTGTGGGTGTGCCCTGAGCTGAGAACACCACTCTGTGAGCCAGGCACCCAAGGAGGATGTTCTCAAGTGGAGGAACCTAATCTTTCCCAGCAGGAATCCAAGCGGCTCTGTAAGTGTTTGAATAGAGATAATATCTCTATAATGAGGCCTGTTTTGTACCATCAAAGTCTTCAAAAGGGTCTGAAACCCGACCTCCCTCCTAGCACTGACAATCCCTCAGTAATAGCTCCCTATTATTAATTGTTTTGCCGGCCTGCTAAGTCCTTGTCTCTCCCTTTTTTCTCTCTTACTCTTGTAGTTGTGTTTTAGCAGCTCACCCATGACCTGGTGCTTTTAAGTGTACTGACACGCTGCCAGTTTGTAACTCAGTGGTAGGAAGGTGTTTATCTTTCAAATGAAAGTGTTTCCAGATACACAGCAATCTACTCTCTCTATTGTAGATGCTAAGCGGCAGAGAGTTACAACACTCACATAAGGAAATTATCTCACACATATTATTCACGGGCAGTAAATTCTTATAATTTCACCGATTATGCAATTTATCCTTTCTGCTTGTCCAACAATGCCTGTGGTGTCCAACACAGGTGTGCTTCATATCTTTGAGCTGTCTGCTGTGGTTGGCTGACAAACATCCGGATGTGGTTAAAGGAACTGACCAGACCACCCCAACTCAGCCCCACTGAGGACATGGCCTTTGCATATCCTGCTTCGTGACAATTGTCTATTGTCAGTGGCATTATGATAAGTGGGTTGTCTATCTGATGCTGTGAAGAGTTCTGAGAGATCCAGCGTCCCAGATCTTCACAGGATAGCAAGCAGAGATCCAACTGACTGATAAAACTTGATGAAAAAAATGTGACTTGTCAGGGGTGAAACATCTGTGCACTGCTAATCTGATATATCAGAAGCACATAACAGATGACACGGATACAACAGGATGGCTGGTGGTGGTGAGGATGGAAAAAAGCACTCTAAAAATGCTTTGCTGACTCAGCGTTTCTCCACTCTCCTAATAGGTGCAGTAGCTTCGTGTGAATGGCCTAACATCATTAAAGTTCGAAGTGTACATCATTCTTTCAAATTATTCTGTTAAGATACACTTGTAAATAGTACATTGGTAGCATGACACAGCTTAAGACATTTTGTCTGACTCACTAATTGAATCCATCTTTAAATGCATGTGTGGGGAACCCAATAAGAGCTGTGTGAGTCATAGCAGTCCAGTAAAGGCATGTCCATAATCCTGAAGGATCATTTTGATGTTTGCCTCTCTGTAATGGACAGTAATGGACATAAATTATGTGATGTGATGACTAATATTTCATAATTAATGTCTGCATCTGTCTACTAGATACTAATGTGCTGTCTCCAAATAAAAGTAAAGTTTTAATAAAGTTTTCCCAAATATGACTTCTCAGATATCCCATATGTGGAGTCTCACAGTGAAGTTCCTTAGAAGCACTTTTTCCCACATGGTGACAGGTCACTAATTCCATGTAAGTGGTGCAGACACACACACACACTCACACACAAGAGACTCACACGCAAACACAAACACATGCCAAAGGCATTTACCAACACAAGCATCTCACAGAGAAGTATCTCCATCAAAAACAGCCCTCTCTCCATCTGTTAAACAAATAGGGAGCCCCTACAAAGGTGTGCAAAAGAATCCACATGATCAAAGTGTACGAGAATGGCAGCCTTGTCCTGGCCTGGCCATTATCAGGCCCCATGAATGCCTGTCTTCTCCTCTTTTGTCGGTCGAGGCATTGACAGTCACTCACCCGGCAATGACTGTCACACTAGCGCAAAGAGCCAGCCGCCGACAGGGGCCAACCACATCAAACGAGGCTGTCAAGGGGCCCTGCTCGTGAACCGTGGCAACAAACACCTCCTGATCCTCACCTACAGCTCAGCAGCAGACACCCACCGCTGTGCTCTCAGCCACTGCCTCCACTGAGAAAAGATGTACTGCTTGGACCTCATTTCCCTCTCTGCAGCCCCCCTTCTCTCTCTCTCTCTCTCTCTCTCTCTCTCTCTCTTCCTCTCTCCCTCTCTCTGTCAAGTAGTGCTTGTGTTAACCTCCAGCCTGCCGAGACACAAAGGGCTGCTAAAGTGTTTAAGAATGCTTTACGGATGCATGACAAGGGGAGGCTGACACTGCTGGGGGTCAGAAAGTATACAGGATGTGAATGAGAAACATTTAGTTTTACTTTCAATTTGAAGCTGAGTCACACTTGATTTAAATTGTATGATATTTGAACTTCTTAAGTTGACTCGAAGAAGAAGACCATAATTTTCAATGGGCTGTGACGAGTACTTTGGTCAAGTCATCATGAATGCGGGTTGCATATATATACTACCAGCTTCAGACTGAATTAAATGAAATGGAACCTTATACACAGTGTTTTCTTACTAAGTATCACAATAACTTTATAACAGTAGTTGCTGTACAAGTCCTGAGATAACATACACTAAAATACAATATGTTAAAATTTGTTCTGTGCTCAAAAAGAAGCTTGAAACTCTGTGAATTTCATTTTACACAAGAGTATAGTCATAACTTGTCCTTTTCCTTTTGAAACTAAACTATATGCTATACCACTGACTTTAAACTTACATGACATTTTAGGGAAACCTATGTTTATATGTGTTTATACAATTGGCAAAAATGTGATCCAAAACATGTTTTCTTGTATCGTTGTAGGACACACATTTTCACCTTGATCTCCTGTTTGACCTCTAGTCCTGTTTTAAATCACTGTGAAGACACTGCCACCTGTAGGCCAAACATAACTCACCATATTTCAAACTACTGTTATGTACTGTCTATGAACATTTCAGTTTAGCTACTGAAAATATATAAAGAAAAAGAGAAAGACATATTATGATATGCAGTATTGAAAAAAACCTTAATAAGTCAATCTAGCATAATGTGGTTGGTAAGTACTACTTAGTGTTGCCAAATATTGCTATTGTACTGCTTTAAATATGTCAAAATCTGGCTGCAGAAAAGTTGGACATCTATATACAGATATATACAGTGGACTGGACAGTGTTGTGTAATCATATAACATTATTCTAAACATTTGCAAAACTCAGCTGACCCTGCTAGTCAGTAAGACAAATGATGGCTTTACACCTTAATAGCTAAATCCAAATTCTTGTTAAAAGAGTAAAGTGTAAAGTGCAAAGCTTACCCTAGGTGATGACTGTCACCTTGGAAACACAAAGTATTAATTAGCACAAATATTTACAAAGCACAGAAAAGCTACACTCGATGTATCTGCGATCATCTAACCACGTCTTAAACGATGATCATCGATGGCTCCTCGCGTCTAGCTTAGTCTTATTTAAGATGGCGACCTAGTGCTGAGAGGTAACGCGGTTATTACATGTCAACATGTCACTTCTCAGAGTGTGTGCCTTCGCCAAATGTCTGAACCGTCGCAGTTTGTTTGAGAAGTGTGCTGTTCGCGTGTCCTTTGCGGACTGCTGTCAGCTGTGCGTGTCGAGGAGGAACGGCGCAGTCAGACGAATATCAGGTGAGTCCAAGGAGTCTGTCTGATATCACATGCAGTACAGTGACAGTACACACATGTACATGCACTGCACACACATGTGAGTTTAAACCCGAATAGCTCTTGTGATGTTGGACGAGCACATCGCTGGGTTAGCTCATGTGACAGTTTAGTAAAAAAAATGGTCCAGCTTTGTTTGTGGACACTCAGCTTGACCGTTAGCGTTTAACGGTTGGTGAGTAAACTTCTCTTTTTAGTTGCATTTGTTCATTAAAATAACTAAACGTGATGTAACTTACACTAATAATGCTAGAGACTCTATGGGAAACGCCTGTTGGACTACTAATGGTCCACTACTTAACAATAACACTCTCGTTTAAGTCAGACGGTGTGTGGCGGCTGAAGCCCCTGTTTCGGTTTAACGAGTGACCGTGTTAACTGGTGACCGTTATCGACTGTGGTTGTGGTTGTTACGACAGCTGTTGAAACAGGACGAGAATACGTAGCTGTCAAACAAAACACCAAAGACAAACCAGGTGGGGTTTTTTTTGACATGGTAACGTGAATGAGAGAAAAAGAAAAACTAAACAAAGAAGGCATTCCTGTTTCAACACCTGTCGTAACTACGACAACCACAGACGCACTCGACTAATGGTCACTAGTTAACATGGTCACTTGTTAAACTGAAACACCTCTGAACCCCCAAATGTTCCTTGTGTGTATGTGGAGAAAAAAAAGCTAGCAAAATGAACATGATGTCATATGTAATTGGTAAGGAATAGAAGACATATTTATGCATTTATGTTAGTCTATAACATTTATTATATAATCTATTTATATAATCTCTAATGTTCTGCAACTGTTTGTTTTTTTTCAGAGACACCTCTGCAGCTTCAAAGAAGAAATGTTTCGTTTGTAATCCCAAAGGCAGAAGACGGAAAGAAGCGTGTACTAGAACAGTCTCAGTTGTTAGACGGTATGTTATTGTAGACAACAGCATATTGCTGCATTTATAATATGTTTTCTAATACCAAACCACGCTAAGCAGCATGTTGAAAATAGTGTAACGCTGATTACGCTTAGCTATAAACTTGACTTTTCCTTAATCACATTTTTAATGTCTGTTTCAACAGTGGGACAACTGAACACTAACAACGAATGTGATATATCACCTAAATGTTTTATCTCATATCACTCCGCCAATCTTATGTTACAGACAAGGTGTACCATAATACAGTATATAGTTACTGTTCTAAATGAAGTAACAGAATACAAATAGTTATCATTAATTCAATTATGCCAATTCAATTTAATAAACCTGGGAAAAATAAGGTAATCTATAAAAGAAATCATCACAAAAAATTAATCTCATCACATTACAATAGCAATCTGGTATGCTGGTATATAAGTTCTCTGACAGGTTCTCAAAGAGTTCCTACAATATGTGTATACTTGAATACCTGCAAAGCCTAATCCGCTGTTGTAGTTGCCTGTAGCTATTTCTGTATTTCAGTGTAGTACAAATTTTACATCAGATGTCTTTTCTGTTTCTTGCTCTCAGTGCTTGAGGCCAGGATCACCCAACTCCAATCCGACATCGTTCTAGATGTCCAACATGCAAAGGTGCAATTTGTTAAAGCCCCCTCCGCTGGAAGGGGGGGTATATCTGCCAAGGGTCCCAAAAGCACACCTAAGGAAAAAACTGACATTCCTAAATCGCGACAGACTGCTGCTAAAGGAGCCTCTAAATCTCAGACCAGCCGCTGGATGAAAAAATTAACTGAGGAAAAGAAAAACAAACTGAAGAAACAGCAGCACCTCGAGCTGAAAATACAGAAGAATGTCAAGGAGAAACCTACAGCCAAATCAAAAGCGAGCAAAAGCAGCTCGATGCTACCTGGTACTTCAAAAAAAATTATATCTACCACAGCTAAAAAGACTGTGCCCTTGAATAAGAAGAATAAAGGGCACATGACATTGTCTGATGAGATTCGTGCTGCAGTTTCTTCAACGCTTGCCCCCGCTGCTACTGCTACTGCTGGTGCTGCTACTGCTGCTGTTACTGCTGCAGCGGGGACAGCAGCCATGCCAGCAGCCATGCCACATAAAGTATCTAAAGGGAAACCGAAGCACTCTAAAAAACAGGTTCGCAGTAAAGAGGACCAAAAGCAGACAGTTACTGATGGCGAGGGCAGGGCCAAAGAGCTGGCTGAGCTGGAGGAGCTGGAGAGGAGGCTCAATGAGCAAGTGAGCCAGTGGACGTCTTCAAATAACCCAGAGCGCCTACAGGAGGCCAGTGTCGAAACTGCATGTGGGGACATCCAGCTGAGCATCCGCGCTTACCTGGAGGGGTGTGTGTTTGCCGGGGACATTGACAGGGCACACTCTTTCCTGCTCAGCCAGCACAGAGTTATGAGTCGACGTAAACATCTGAACACAGGCGTCTACAACATCTTGATGAGGGTGTGGGCCAAGAAAGTGAGTTCAACACACTAAGACACTCTGTTTTCAACCTGAGTCTGTGTAGGTTGGCTATATTTGGGTTAGTTGCACATTCTCTGGTTGTCTGGCAGTTGACCTTATTTTATAGTTTATTGTCACTTGTTTCCTTGATGTCATTAAACATTTCTGGAGTAAACATTGGTATAAAGTGTGTGTGAAAGCAAAGTTCAGTGCTCCTCCCATATAACTCTCTCTCTCTGTTTATAGGGCACATTGAATCAGATTGGCCGCATGTTCATTTTGTTAGAAGAGGCTGGTCTGAAGCCAAATCTGGGTTCCTACTGTGCTGCCCTGGAGTGTATGGGTCGCAATCCCGACTGCTCCCCAAAGATCGTCACAAGGTATGTACGCCCACATGCTCACCACCACTCATGAACAAGGCTCATGAAGAACTGCATTTGTGATAACATTTGACAAGTTTATTCATTATCATTTTATATTTAACAAGAGGGTTATTACTGTGAGGATTCTTAGAGATGTGGCAATATAGAGGCTTACCAGCAGGGGTCATGTTATGCTCATGGTTTACACTTTTGCACATGCTTTCTGAGTCCTGGCATATATTACTTATTTATGATTGTAGCAATGGTTGTCATTATTTGTGGCAGATTTTATCTAAAAATAAGGATGTCAGAGAAGTAGCAAAGTGTGTCTCCAAGTCTATGGTCTCCAGTAATGCACCCTCTGGTAGTTGCTGAATAGCCCGCTTACCGTCAGCAGAATTCTGCTGACATGCATTGTGGTGTATTTCTTTTTTTTTTGCAGCAACAAGGTTGTTGCAACTTTTTTCATGAAGGACAACCTTGACAGCCAGTAGCCCAGTTTTGTCTCTGCGGTAACTAGGTCATCCTGACAAATCACTGTTAAGTATTATTAATTGAACTGTTATGTCACTGACTTTGTGTCAGCCCCACACTTAGATTTATTACGTGACATTTAGCACATGCAGTATACACCTACTGGGCACAGCTCACAGCTCCAGCAGAAGACTACATGTGTCACAGTGTGTGAGCCTGTTTGATGGCAGCCAATACAATTAGCTGGCCTGCTGCCCAGGCAGTGGCAGGACTCATATTGAATTTTCTTGAGGAGCCTAGCATTAGTCTGGAGTTATTATAGCAGGAAAAACTACAGGGCACAGGATGTTTGTTTCATTTAACCTAATGCATGTTGATGTGTTTATATAGCTGAACATGTACTTTCATAAAACACACGCCCTTGTCCGAAATAGGCTACATAAGTCATGTACCAGGTCAGGAGTCACCCTCTTTGTAGTCTACATTTCAAGACTATATCATGCTCAGTCTTATCTCGTCATCAAAAATGTCTGCGTTAAAAGAATATTGACTTTCAGCCCACAACCTTCAGTCTTCTGAAGGTCTGACCTTCAGTCTTCTGAAGGTCTGACCTTCATGGATTAAGTCCTTTTGGAGAAGGCACCTTGTAAAGCTTTGAAACACACTGTGCAATATAAGCCACTCCTACAACTGATGATTTTGCAGTTAAAGTTAGAAAGAGACGTCTTATCACTCCCCTATGTCACTGCTGGTTTGATAAGTTATTTGAAAGCGTCATTGTCCTCAGTCCCGTTGAGAGCTGTTGTACAAACCACACACATACACAGAGAGACACGCATACTTTCTTCCTGGACCCTGGGGATATCACCCTATGCAGCGTGGTCCAATAGAGGGACAGGTGGCAGGGCGATAGGGTTGGCGGCAAGTATCTGGTTGGTCCATCGATCACAGTAAACCGATGCTTATATGACATTGTCGTTCTGCAGTGGAGCACTTCTGCTCAGTCTCTTGCCAAGCAGCCTCTCTCTTTTTTTTTTCTTACCTTCCTCACTGTCTTTGTTTTCTTTGCCACTCAGTTTGTTGTTTGTTGTCTGCCTGTCTTTTCTTTTACTGTGTTGTCCCCACCCTTTATTATGGCCCGACTGCTGTTCTCTCCTAATATCACTCTCGCCTCTGAAGTCTCCCCTGCAGCATCCTTGCCCTCGATGTACCCATTCCTTACCCTTCTCCTCCTGTCTCTCTAACACACTCACGAACACACTTATCCCTTTAAGTTTTCCCTTTTGTAAGTGCTGTGTCCTCCAGAGCTCTTTGCTCCCTAGGGTGCAGCAGAGCAGTCACCAGGCTGATTATACTCTATCTTTCAACCTCTCTGCTCTCTTTGTTCTCTTTGGACCACACTGGCAGCACCCAGACTAATCCTTTCTTTGTTCAAGGCTCTCTCATTTACTTAGACCAAAATTGCACATTGCATCACAAGAGACTCCGAGGCATGAGTGGAAATACTAAAAAATTTGACCTCTTTGGCTTGCTTTAGAAATATTAAATAACATACTTAATAACATAATACCTTTTTAACTGTAGACATATGACAGAATATTGTTGCAGAAAGTTTTCTTTGTTGCATTTATTCATTCATGAGCAGAGCCCTGCTCACCTTTGATTAGATTAAGTTGGTGGAAGTTGCTGAGTAAAGGTTTCCTTCAGATGGTAATTAGTGTGCTGTTGTCTATAATTGTCTTGAGGGAAAGGTGTTGCGGTGGGAAGCAGAGCTCTCTCATCCTCTGTGGTTGATGACAAATGGGTCTCTTGGTTTAGTCATGTAGTTCTGTTGTTAGCCTTTAGGAGGCAGTGCAACCAAACATGCTCTTCAGGTTCCCCAATCTTTGTTGGATAGAGGCTCTATACCTCAAAGTGTGAATGGCACTAATAAGGTTTTACCCCTGTAGACATGTGACATCTGTAATGAATAAAGCATAGTGTACCCTGCAGGTCATACTCATAGATACATACATTACTTGGATGACATCCAGTTAGCGTGAAATACACTGCTAATTAAATAGGTTTTCACTCTCTCTTTATATTTGTATAATTTATAGTACACAACCTTTATGTCTGTGCTTCCTGTTAATGTTTGGCTTTGTAGAAAATATTTAATTGGACCAAGAATATATCATTGTACAGCTTAGTAACATTCATGAATAATTTACACAAACAAAACAGTTATCACTTTAACCCCTGAATCCCTCTAATCACACATGATTAAAAATCCACTAGTCTGAAAATATTCATTCATAGACCTTCTTTGGTGTTATAAATGAAATTGAGTTATGGAATAATCTACACGGCTCATTTGTATTCCAGGGACTGGTTGCACATCGGCATTATCTGCATTCTGCAGTCCACTCATGGAGACTGCGCTTCTCCGTAGGAGATCTCTGTGAGATTCTATTTAAATAAACATTTCACTCATGTCGTCAGTGCCCATCTGCCTCTGAATCAAACTTTGAGTTTGACAGAAAGGCTTGTCAATGCAAATACCTAAAGCGATATTCTGCATCTGTCAATCAGGGAAGCTGAGAGATATACAATGATCCGATAGACAGGGGAGTTTTATTTATTTATTTTAAGATTAATTAATCAGTAGCCCAGCAGGTTAAATGATTATCTCAGTCCTATTCCCACATCAAACAGGCAGGTCAGAAGGTTGTGAACTCTGAACTTGTGATCATTCTCCAGAGTTTGCTCCATCATAATGACCATAATCTCCCACGCAAATTAAAATCTACTTATTTTGTCATCTGATCGGACGATTTTCTGGCTAGCTTTCTCAACACTAAATCTAAAGAGAAACTGAGCTCCTCTAATGGAAAGGAAAAGTCTTGTATTTTTCTGTTAGTCTGTTGTTTGCAAGATATAAAAAAAAAGATGAAATTTGGTTGACTGATACCCTGGGGAAAGTATTTTAGAAATAAATTTTAGGAGTTGGTTATTCCAGCTGTGTTAGCCATCTGTATTACACACTGTGAACATGTGCTGGTGAGAAAGGCCAATATCTAGGACTTACAGTGTTTGTATGCTGTTGTGTAGAAAACTAATGAATTTCAAATTTACCATTTCTTATCTTGTTTTTATTTCTTCTTGGTTTTATCCATGTACTGTGCACACATGTCACAATATTGTATTAAACTCTCTTAATATCCTGTGTTTGACAGCTTAACCAGATGCTGTCCTATCAGTTTAATGCTACTATAACACTCCCCATTGATTGTCCCATTGGCAATTCTTACTCACAGAGCTCTCATATGAGTCATCGGAGAGAGACTGTACAGCATGTTTCTATCCCAAATCCAATAAGTAAGATTTAAAAGCCATAAATCTCAGAACCTGGCAAAATATTAAATATTTATTGAGTCACTAGTTCTGAAGAGCATTCCTAGGTCCCCACAGCTGCCTAAAGGCCAATAAAAACCTCTCTGTATATGTCTCTGTATATCTAGGTGCCTGAGCCAGATGGAGGAGGATGGCCTGTCTGTTGATGATGTGTTCAGCCAGTGTGTGTTCCGACAAGATGAGAGAGACATGGTGCTAAAGGCCGTACGCATCGTCCAGCCTGACTACCAACCCAACCTCAATGCGAACGCAAGCCCTTGCTCCTCATCGCTGGTTCAGGACTTCTACACACAGGTATAACAGGCTAGCTCTGACATTTGTACCACTTATGTTGAGACTGGAAAGTGATTTGATAATTTTATTGAAATGCTTTCAATATCATCCTATTTGCTCATGTTCCCAGACCACTGTCAATCAAGTCCAATCCAACTACACCCACATAGGCCTTTTGAGACAGATAACCAGAGTTTTTGAATGTGAAACTCAACTACAATTTTTTCCAGACTCATACTTTGATTGTTGTTTATTTTGTCATGGACACTAAATGTTCAATACTTAAGATTTGAAACCAGATTTTTAGGGGCTTTAATGGATTGTTGCACAGCAGGCATTTTGACATGTCAAAGCAGGAAACTCAAAAGGACTTCAATTAGGGGAGGTCTTGCTCGTGCATGCTGGTTCACCGTCACAGTTACTGGGACACTTAATGGCACTGAGTTGTTGTTACTGTTATTAGACCACCTGTTTTTGTTTTTTTAAAGATATATTTTTTTGGCCTTTTCAAGCTTTATTGTATAGAGACAGCTGAAGAGTGACAGGAATGTGGGGAGAGAGAGATAGGGGAATGACATGCAGCAAAGGGCCGCAGGTCGGATTCGCTCTACCGACTGAGCTAACCGACACCCAGACCACCTGTTTTTGTGATGGTCTGGGTGTTCCATTGGTATACCTTTGAATATCATCGCCATATGGACTGGAGTTATTATGGAATTTTTATGAAAATGTAGGAGGTGATTAGATGATTAGCAGAGAAATATCAGTGGACCTAGTAGTAAACCTTGTGGTTCACCAAAGTTAACTTTGAGTTAAGCATTTAGAGATGCATTGGCTTTAGATGTTTGTTGTAACCCACTTGGTGTTACTTAAAAAAAATTAGATGTGGTATAAGCAGTGCCATTTCATGCAAAGCTAAAGAGCATTAAAGAAAATGTATTTAGAATCTGCACATGGATTTATATCAAGTAGTGATAATGTATGACTATAAATACAGTTTTGTGTTATTTTTTTCAAAGCTGAGTCTTGTGTATGTTTTGGGAGTCAAAGCATCAGAGAGCTGTCAGAAGGCTCCAGCGTGACTACGATAGATTTGATTGTCACCCCTTCACAGCCAGACAGGCACTGCCCTATTTATAGTGAGCCAACTCTGCTTTCTAATGGGTCCTCCGCTTTCCTTGCCTCTCCTCCTCTCACCTCTCCTCCCTTTTCCCACCTCCCTTCCCCTCCTGATTCTCACATGATTCATTAACAGCTTTTTGTTCAATTGCAGTATTTTTAGCCTCAATCCTACCACCACCATATTTACTTTGATCTTCATCTGAGTGACATGACAGTATTTTTGGTCTACTTTATATTATCGATGGCCTGTGTGTGTGATGGTAGCAATTAGCAGGTTGTGTATTTTTATCTTAAGAGCGTATGTGAAACTATGCCGCTTGGTTTAACGTGAAGCAGGGGCAAATGTGAAAGCTCCATTGCTGTCGCCACTGATTGCATTTGTAAGGTTGACTAAGTAGTATGTTGGTTATCTGATTATGACTGTGGCTTTTTGGCAGGTTGATTTAATGACTGAAAGCCTGTCCAAATAACTGGCCCACTAGATAACAGAAGAGCAGACTGGATGGTCTCTGGAGTGGTTTGAATCAGTGTTAGCAGCAGACACACAATCTAATTAGAATATTGTTTGTTGGTGTGAGATGGAATTTTGATTAAGTTGATGCTCGTACAAAATGCAGTTTGATCTAGTTTCAACTTGTCATCAGAGATTTTATGGTGTTCTGTTGTTTGATTTATTATTATCAGCTGGAAACTGGCACATATGTATTCCCCTTTTATCAACATTTGATTTTGCTTTCATCACAATGCTAAAAGTAGTTTGTACGCTCCTCAGCCTCTTTGTCAAATCTTGTTAATCCATCCAGTGAATGTATTACAAGCTTTACACAGCACAGACAAGAAGGAAAACATTATTATAGGTATGATAATTTGAATTCATTCAGTTTTATGAAGTATTCAAATAAAATCACACAGCTGTTCTTTAATAATATTTCAGAGCAGCTCTTAATATAGAGCTTTTCTTTGCAGACCACAAGCTGCAAGTTTGTACTTGCAGAACCATCGTGCCAGCACATTTATCACTCGCTATCTATGGATTTCACCCCGGTCTACTGATAATGAGGCATTTGCTTCTTTGCTCATATATCCTGAATGTAAATATTCTGAAGCTCTAATAGTGTACAGGAGCTGTCTGGTGAGCGATTTATGTTGTGCCACAGTTCCTTAAGCTTTGCTCTGGCTGCTGTCCATGCTACGTCTTTTAGAGGCCTGATTTGCAGTCAATCTTGTCTGCTGTCTATGAGCTAGTAAATGTTCTTACTGCTGTACTACATCCACACATGCCTATAACCTTTCTACGAGGTGTACCGATAATATCCTGTGCTCTTATTGCCTTGGCAAGGTCACTATGTCTTTAAACAGTAATTGTCTTTTAGAGCACATCCTATTTCTTTAGCAGAAATGTGGCGATGTCTGACAAGTGTGTTGCTTAGTTGGTCACCTTGTCAGTGCAAACCACTGTGATCTGACGGGATGTAAAGAGCAGCATATTAGGGGGGTCTGTCAGGCGTATGACCGTGAGGGGTTGATTTACTACTACGCCCACACACCTACATTCTGAAATTCAGCTCAGGCTATTTTTGATCAATACTGCCTTTAGTACACCACTTTGCTGGATTTATTTTCCATCATGCCACAGGTTACTGCATGTAAAGGTTTGATACTCATCAACATTTGTAAGTACCAGGGACGTCACCAACAAATGATCTGACTCTAAACATCACCAACAAGCTGTGTGTCTGCTAGCCTGCTATATAATGTTCAGTTGAATCCTGAAAATAATAAGTAATAAACTGAGAATAACAAATTCTTTGTTTGCTTTTGTGCAATACTGAGCCAAAGCATGTGCGACTGAAACTCTTGGCAGCAGACTGACTTGGTTTTATGACTTGGCTACCACTCACTGGCCTGAAAAAGCTCTCTTTACTTCTTGCCCTGAATTGATCCTTTCAGACAAAGCTTATTCGCATGTTGTGTACTGCCAATGTCCAGCATTCAAGTGGTTCTATTTAAGTAGTGTAGAGATGCTAAAAACTAAGCTCAGACTCTGACAATCTTGCTCTCTTGAGAGGTTAATCACAGGGCAAGAAAGTCCCTTAATGTCATGTGGGGAGCAGTCATTATTTCTGTTTCTTTCTGTCTTTGTTGTGTGTGTGTGTGTGCGTGTGTGTCTTTTAGAGGGTAGACCACCAGTACCCCAAACTGGACTTCACTCGGGAGGAGCTTCAGGAGCGTTTCAAGCAACAGCTCAGCATGGAACAGGCCTGCACAGTCACCATTGACTCTGTGGAAGCTGTTAAGCCCGTCACAAAAAACATGGCCAAAATGGTAAACATACCCACCTGTTGTCTCTCTTCATCTTCATTGCATTTGCAATACACTAGACTACTAAAAATCTGGAAATACTTAAAATACTCAAAAATGCTGTGTTATGAAATTGAGTTGTCATAAATAGGCTTTTTGGTGTTCAATCTTCTAATCTATAACGACCCTAAAATCGTTGCTAAAAACATGCTAGAAGTACAACATCTTGGGTCTTATTAAACATCAATATTTTATTGTCAGATTGTGATGAACTTCCTTTTGTGCTGTAATTTTGTCTCTTTAAACTGCAAAAAACTGTGTGTAGAGGACGCATGTACCTTTCCTATTTATCTTTGTCTCCTGTGAGTAAAGTTTCTCTGATATAAACTTTGAAATGATATGCATTTAGGCCTGACAGGTTAGAGGCAGAAACATCATATTCCTGTGGTGTCCCTTCTTTCCAACTCTGGCATTTACAGTCTAGCCTGGCTCGTCTGCCTCTGCAGATGGGCTATGTGGGAAGCGAGCAGGCTGAGAGTCTCTGGTGGTCAGGAAGCATTTACAGACAGGCAGAGCAGAATAATAATGTATTGTAATGGAGGCCTCTGGAGAGAACTCAGAGTCACCTCTCCATCCACCATCCAGGCTGTGTCTCTGCTTCAGTCAGACTGGGTAAAAGTCTGAATAGTGAACATTAATACATAGACGCAGTCATGCAGAGAACATAGGTATAACCACAATACCGCCACAGACACATGTACATCATGTCAGTCATGTCATGTCAGGTACAACTAAATATTGTATTAGTCTGGGCTTGTAAAGTAGGCATCAACATTTTATGTGTGATAAAGCAACGCTAAATGAATTTTGTTGTTAAAGCAGTTTTTTGGGTGGTAAACACATGTATTAACTTTCTTGCCAGTAGTTAGAAGATCAATACCACTCTTGTGTCAGTATGCTTAATATGAAGCTACAGCCACAAAGCGATTCACTTAGACAGCTAGTCTGGCTGTGTCCATGTAATTCTGTTAATTAGAGGACTTTAGATGGGCTGGTAGGCAGATTTCTTTACTTGTGGATAGAGCCTGGGTAGCTCTTTGCCTTGTTTTCAGTCTTTGTGCTAAGCTAAACCAACGGTCTACTGGCTCTAGCTTCGTATGAGAGTCTTATTAGTCTTCTCTCACTTCCTGGATAGAAAGTGAATATTGAGCATATAGTATTTCCCAAAACATTAAACTATTCCATTAACTTAAATATATTGGAATGGGAATGATAAATCTAAATCTATCACTGATAAATTATATACATCCCAGCTCCAAACCAAACAAGTTTTAGTCTTAGATGAATAACTCTGTGACCCAGTTGTTTTCTCCGTCTGTCATCTGGAGCCAAACAAGCCTAACCATCAAATGTAATGCACAGTCATGTTGCACAATACCTTGTCTCCAGTGAGAGGTGGCCCTATCTACAGCCTCACAATTTATAATGGCTTTCCATCTGGTCCATGCAGTGTGTGATAAACAAGGATTGCTGCAGGAGTGTTTGTTTCATTTGACACATTCTTTAAGGGTTTCCCGCTGGCAGTCACTGTCATGACATGGATGACCTCCAGTTGTGTTGTCCTTTCAGAGGGAGCTGCTGGCGGATCAGCGGGCACAGTGGCAGAATATTCTCCTCCAGGCCCTGAGGGAGAGCAAGATGATCCTGGCTAACACCAACACCAAGGACTACAGGCTTAACCTTTATCCCTATCTCTGCCTGCTGCAGGATAGCGAGTATGTTGACATCATGATACAGGTAATACAAACCACCTAACCCAGCCTACCACTCAGTGAAATGCCAGAAGTCTCATCTTTAACAAAGACGTGTCAGCGTTTGAGTCAAAGAGATTTGATTGACAACCGCTTCACTTTACTACAACATTATAAAAAAAGATGTGTTGTGATGTCACTGTTACGCTCCTTTGTTTTCTCAACACTGTCGTTGTGCAATACGACCCAGCCAATCTGGGAAACCACAAAACTCAAATCAAGTGGCTGACAGTGACAGCAGCTGCAAAAGGATCAGGCTTCATCTTTGGCAGCAAAGGAGAGCCTGCTTTGATCAGATACCTTTGCTTCCAGCTTAGAGAAACACACAGGATGAGATGTTAATTCTGAAAAGACCATTTTCACTTTGATTTCCCCTCTGACTGAAGGATTTCTTTTTCATCAGATCTGCTAAAAGATCTGCTTTTTGTTACAGAATTGTGATAAATGTTTTCTCCTGTTTGACCTTTTGAAACATGTCCAGAGTGTTGCCAACCTGCCTCCCAGTGGAGAGTCACTGAAGATTTTAGCCAGAGATCTGGGCAACAGGGTCTACACCAAATACTCTGTGCGGCAGAAGTACCAGAATCAGACGGTGGAAAAATTGAGCAACATTTACAGCGATTACACAGACCTGCTTGCCAAAGACACCAAGGTAAAGAAATCATCATCATCGTGCTCCAAATGTCTTCTCATATGTGTACATATGCAGGTCCTCAAATTCAGCAGTGAAGAATATAAATATATTAGTTAATTAAGATGAAAGACAAATGATTAAATAAATCAGAAATGTGACAGATGTTTAAGTGGGTGGGATATTTTGCTACCATGTTCATCACCTCATTGATATGTTGTTGTATTTTTTAGTGGAATAAATGACCTCAATGGGATTTCATAGCCAGTATCACTGACTCAGTGTTCCACCAGTGTTTTGATGGTTCTGGTTCACTGGGGAAAACTGCTAAAGTCATCAAGACTATAATAAGCAAGAGCTCATTATACTGCAGTAGCAAGTTAGTCTAGAAGTTAGGTAAGGTGTTTGTTTCATGCAAGTTATTTTACATGCAGCCTTTGTAGTTAAAATAATGTGTTCATCATTGTGTTCTTTTGTTGTTGTTGTTGTTATATTATGTTAAGGCTGAACACCATAAATGTTAACTCAGGTTAATCTTATTCATATTAACTATTATAACATCCCTAAATGAGTCAAAATATGAATCATATTTTCTTAAAAACTTACTTACTTATTTTTTGATTAGATCACAAAAACAGCACCTGTTTGATGAATTCTTTTAGGTCTGAATGTTAAAACTGATATCTTTCTCACACATGTTGACATGTCTTCCAAACAATGTGGCTCACTGTGTGTGTCTTTTTAGGAGTATGACGTCCTTCCCAGGGAGCAGTGGTGTAAGCTTGAGATGGAGCAGAGTTCAGGACCAACGCTGCAGGGAGGAGAGATCCATTGGCCGTACATAGTAACCCTGGAGCTGGGCACTTGGATGGTGGATATGATGGTTAAGAACCTCAAAATCAATAGTGACATCCTGAACCCGGCTTACGACAGGAAGCTCATCCCAATCATCTACCACATGTACACCTTCCGTAGCACACGCCAGGTACAGTAGAAGTGCACTTTCCAAATGCTGAATTGGTCTATTCCACATGGATATCAAAGGAGTTGGCTACCCTGGCATTGGTAGTGATTAATGCTAAAGTGATCTTGCCAAATAGACGGCGTCGATAACATGGTGACAGGATTCCTGAGCATTAAACCAGACCAAAAAACAGATCCTGTCAGCTGAGATTTATGTGGAAAATGGTCCACAATTATACTCAGGGATCTCCTGGTAACTAACATTGAGAAAAAAATATTCAAAAGGATTAAAAATAAAACACAGTGGGCTGTTCATTATGAGAAAAACATCAAATCCATATCTGAAAATTACACACAATTAGTCTGATTAAGAGATTTACCAGGTACCATTAAAGCAGTGGTAAAGTTCAAATTTTCATTAATAAGGCAAGATTAATATTTGCACACAAACAAAGGAAATACCTGAAAACACTTGACCTTCACTTCAGATAAGAAGTCTGTCTGTCACTCTAAGCCTATTAGCTTGTACACATGTGCTCCCTCCTATCCAGTGTGGAGCTCCAAAGAGTGTGAATTATAAAACCATTTCCCTCCTGTGTGAGTTGGCAGGGTGAACAGGTGAGTAAGATGAATAGGTTCCAGGCTAATCCCTTTTTTAGTGTCCCCTTAATTGGCTCACTGATTTATTGCCATGGGGCCCAGCAGGAGGTTGAGCCGACCGTGTCAGGGGAGAAAGGCAGAAAGAACTGTGAACTTTTTTGGACTTGATGGACTTTGACAGTTGGGCATACTGTTGCAGAATTTTGTTCTGGTGTGTTTATTTATATAATCTCTCCTCCTCCCTGTACTCTCTTTTCTCATATTCTCCCATCCCCTTTCTTTCTCTTTGGAGGTTAGCCCATCAGGGGAGCATCCTAATGATTTTACAGCACAGCATGGCAGTCTGACTCATGCAAGCAATGCTGAGGTGTTTTATTTTTCTGTCAGCTTACTGTTTTTTTTTCTGATCATTGTCTTTATGTCCAGTCCTACATGCTGCAGGTGTTAAGAAGTTAAAACTAGGACAAAATAACTGTTGCACATCAAAGCAACGACCTGGGAAAAAAACTTCCATAGTGTGCTACAATGACACATGACCAGGGTTTATATAATTTAATAAAGAAAAGAAAAATGTTCCACTAGATCATCTGCAATGGGAGAAGCTCCAGTATTGTAAGCCACACTTCACATCACTATTTATAAAATGAAAATGGGACTAATCTGTTTAGCTGTGAGGCTACGTATTGTATCATACTCTGTTGTGGATGTCAGTGATCTGATATTTTCTGGTTGTGTGAATGGTGGAATGATATCATTGGAAATTTGTTTAGCCTCTTTGTTTTGGTCTGTACTCAGTGCAAAAGTTTTTCATTGTTCCTCTTGTCAGTTATGATTTAAACTGCTATGAAACAGAGTTTTTGAAACACGCTGAGCTAGTGCCTTTCACTTCAGTCTAATTGAAACAATTTTCAAGAACAACATTTGTTTGTGTCTGCTGAGTTTAAGATTGCTGCATCCAATTGGATTTCCTATCATGTTTCACCCTCCAGATTGGCTTCATCAAGCCCCACCCCATACTGACTCAGATGCAGCAGGAGGCCATGGAGACCAAGTTGACCTTTGACTCCTATGTGATGCCGATGCTGTGCCCTCCTGTACCATGGTCTTCTGTCAAGTTTGGAGCCTACCTCCTGACACCTACCAAACTGATGCGCACAGTGGAAGGGGCCACACAACATGAGGTGTTGTTGGAGAAATGCCAGAACCTCCAACCAGTCCTTGACTCTCTCAACCAGCTGGGAAACTGTGCCTGGACAATCAACAAACCCTTGTTGGATATTATTATCTCCATCTTCAATGATCGGGGTAGTGATAAGTTAGACATCCCTCCACCTTTGTCAGAGGCCCCCCAAATACCTCACTTTAACGCCCAAGATCCCTCTTATACTGCTTCTGAGAAAGCCCACATGAAGAGGCAGGTGATTAATGCTAAAAAGAAATGCAGTGAGATGCATAGCCTGCGTATGGATGCTCTATATAAACTTTCCATCGCTAATCACATGCGGGATGAGATCTTCTGGTTCCCTCACAACATGGACTTCCGGGGACGAACCTACCCCTGTCCACCATACTTTAATCACCTAGGCAGTGATGTCACACGGGCTGTCCTTGTGTTTGCAGAGGGGAAGCCCCTCGGTCCGAAGGGCCTGGACTGGCTTAAGATCCACTTAGTCAATCTGACAGGACTGAAAAAGAGAAGCTCACTACAGGGACGTTTGGAGTACGCCAACACCATCATGGAGGACATACTGGACTCTGCCGACAATCCTCTCAATGTCAGTTGGTCTTTATTTCTCTTCACTCGTTCATTGATAGCTTAGTCCAACATACATTCATAGTTCCACATAACATTTCTTATAAAAACTACTCAGTTATGAAGTTTAAACAATTTTTGATGAAGACTATTTACAAATTCTGTAAATATGCAGATTATAGCACAACCCCTGTCCCTCTTACTGGGGGAGCGGCTACTTAAAGCAGTGACAAAATCTAAAGGTCATATGAATATCTGTCAAAACAAAAAGTGGAAAAACAGGCAGTGTTTATGCATGCAGGATAACGTGCCACGTGCTTGTGTTTGTCTTTCTCAGGGTAAGAAGTGGTGGATGAATGCAGATGAGCCTTGGCAGGCTCTGGCCTGCTGCATGGAGATATCCAATGCTGTGAGATCTCCTGACCCAACACAGTTCATCTCTCATTTTCCTGTTCACCAGGTACCATAAAACACAGAATTATTTATCTGTTTGCGATTCGAATGTCATGTTCAATCTCCTACTCGTGTGTTCTTTAATAAGACATTCAATTGCAAAACAAATATGTAAAGGTACATTTATTTTTCTTCATGTTAGAGCAGATTATCCTTAGGAATTTGCTCATCTGACAACGCCCCAGGCCAGTCATATTTCTAGTTTATAGCCTTCTAAAAATAAGGTGTGCCATTCAGTCGTGTTTTATAGTGCAGTTTCAGAGGGCACATCAAAGTTAACAAGGCAAGACCTCCCCAGCCATCTGGGGCCATTTAATGTTATCTGCCATAAACCTGTAGCTCTAATCTTACCAACCAGACCACAGCTCCAGTTACCCTGTACTGAGATCTGGCATTTAAGCCTCAGCCTTCTCTTGCACAAACCAAAGCACTGAACAAATCATCTAGAAGAGTGCCAGTGTTGGTTGTATATTTATTGCACTGTGTAGCCCACTAACTGTGCATCCTTATGTCAGGAAATCACTGATTTACAGGGTTTAAGCATCATCTGTGGCTGTTATAATTTTTCAGAGTAAAGCAGTGCTGTCTGCTCCTCAGGCCTTTGTTAAAAGCCTTATTATAATGAAGCTTTTATTTGGCACTTGAGAAAATGTCTCTCATTTATGCTACACATTTATATAATCCCTTTGATTGATTTATGCTAATTATATCAAATGCACAAATTGCTGAAAATTGTCATGGCAAATTCCATTAAAGCACAAACAAAAATCATACAAGTGGCAGTAATTTTCCTGACTCCGGGCTTTAAGCATATTCAAAAGAATAAGACAGAAGAAAAAGTAAATAAATATGCAGTGAAATCAACACGGTTAAATGTATTTAGCACCTCTTTGCAGCTATTTGAAAGGACAATAGCTCCAAGGTTTCACTGAGTGCAGCTTTAACCTGTTCAGCGACTGTAAATGAAAATTTGCCTTTCAGCTAAATCTGTCACACTTACATCAAATTGATGTTAATTAACGAGTACTATCCCTGATAAAATAAATAATTAAATGAGTAAATAAAAGACAGGAAAAGATCTAAATAGCCAAAAGGAGTTGGTTTGAGTGAGAGACTTTTAACTGCTGTTACAGAACTGTCACTATCACTTAAGCACACTGAAGGCCAGCTGCTGCACTCTGCAGATGCAACAGTGTAAGCGTCATATAGGCATAATGGACAAACACTCAGGTCAAATTCCACATTTTGATGGGAGTGAAATGAAAAAGACAAATTGTATAGTTGGCAGGAATGTTGCCAACTTCACTGCAATATTTATATTGAGCTGATTATGGGGATGTTGCCGATATCCAGATGCAACTAATCTAATTTAAACCGCTCAGTTTGGTGGACAGCTTAATGCATTTCATTTTGATTGGGACAATCAAACACAAATTCAATATAAAATGGACCTATCATTTCAGTGTGAATGACCAGTATTCATTTATCATCAGTTTAATATGTATACCTCTAGTTCTGCTGTTGTCTGATGCTAAATCCAACCCAGATGTTGCTTTGAATTGATCTTAGATGGTTTAATAGTCTAGCATCAACGGCCACAACCAAATGTTTTTTTTTTTCTCATCAGCCGATGCTCATGTGTTTCATATTGCCCTTTGTCCCGTGTTTCTGTTTTGTCTTTGTTCTCTTCAGTTTCTTTGTTGTTCTTTTACTTCCACATTTTTCATCATCTGTTTTCTTTTTGTCTTGTTCACCCTTAACCTTTCTCCCTACGCTGCTCTCTCCCATCCTGTGCTGACCTCAGTAATTTTTTCCCTTTCTCTGTTCTTCACTGCTTTAATCTTTTTTTTTTTCCCTTCTCTCCACCTCCCCTCCAGGACGGCTCCTGTAATGGTCTCCAGCACTATGCTGCTCTAGGCAGAGATGTTATAGGTGCCAAATCGGTCAACCTCATGCCCTGTGAGGTGCCCCAGGATGTGTACAGCGGAGTAGCACAGCAGGTCAGCAGGTTTTCGGTCTGCAGTATTTTGTTCCCTTCCTTGAACTTGCGCTGGACTTAAAGTAACTAAATTGTGGTTGATTTCAGTTGCAAGGCACGTCACAGTAGCTTAGCTTTTAATATTCAGATGACTCACTGTATCCCATAGTGAGTGACAGACTAGGCATTTAGAATATATTTCAGGTTTCTCACTTTAGGTCTTGCATTTGAATGTGCTTAGTCTCTCATGACTTGCATCAAAGTGAGAGTAAAGTAAAACCTGCCTCCCATATCCAAAGACTCAAAAAACAAGCGTGCATACAATTCTATCAAAGAACACTGCTTGCTATGAACCTGCACACACAATCTGAAGCTAATTGTGATGTACTGACATTTCAGTACAGGAGGAATCTGAGTATACTGAGGAATGAAAGTCCGTCCCAGGCTGAATCTTTCCAAGGACAGTGACTGTAACTGCAGAATATTTTGTGGATTTGTCAATGAGCTAGGAGGATGCACTTTGCTGTCTCCATGTCATTGTTGTCACCTCTGGAAATTACAGCTATTTTTAGATGATTTACATTATATCAGTCTGTTCATCTACCTTGATAAATAAATCTTGTTACTCGCAAGGATATACTGCACAATAATTTACTATGGAAAAAGTTACATGATTGGAGACTAGTAGAGCTGAAATGATTAGCTGATTACTATATTATATATAAACTGTGAGGAATGTTCTTCTTTTTTCCATTTTATGTGAAAATAATTTGATGTGCTGCAAAAGACGTGTCTTGAACACATTTTCTTGTGGGACATGTGTTTCAGGTGGAGGAGTTCCGAGCACGGGATGCAGCGAGCGGTCTGAAGATTGCCCAGGTTTTGGAGGGCTTCATCAGCAGGAAAGTGGTCAAGCAGACCGTGATGACTGTGGTGTACGGGGTCACACGCTACGGGGGGCGCCTCCAGATAGAGAAAAGACTGAAGGAGATTGATGAGTTCCCCAAGGTACAACAGCAGTGGAGGGTGGTGGACGGGAGCTTCCCTCGTCCTGCACACTGTTTTATTTTTAGTGTTGTATCACTGTGGTATGACAGAGTGGCCTTTTGGCACAGGATCTCCTCTATATGGGCCTCCCCTTACACCTCAGGCTATACATTCTTATATTGAGCCAAGATGGACTCATAATGAAGTACAAGGTCTTCTCTACTGAGGTCTATCATCCTTGCACACTATTGCTCCATTGTCTCGTGTGCATGGGGGCATTTATCACACAGTTGACAGTGACTGTACACAATTTCAGCGCATTTGATTGTGCACCCAAAGGGATTTCAGTAACTTTGACCTTGACATTAATAGTCCCGCCACACCAAGTCGTTCCAAGTGCGCTGCATGAAGCAAGAACAGAAGCTTCTAAAATGTATTTTAGTCAAGTTTATTTATATGTTGTATTGTATTATCTTATTGCAATGAAAGAAGATATTGCACGGTTGTATCAGGGAGACCAGTAGCGTAATACAACAATATTTGATATCCTCCATGCGTCATTATAAATCTATTTTTAGTTTAAGACCACTGCACTTCGATTTGGGTGGACGTAAATGGTTCTTTGGTGGGCACACCCATCCTGTCAAATGACACCATGGAAGGAGAATGAGAGCGTTTAATCCTCTTACAGCTCTGTAGTGCTTGTTATCTGTCAAATAGCTATATATTTCCTTACAATACTTTGAGTTAATCTCATTGTGTGTATAGATGAGATCGGCATGATCCTGCTGTCAGTGTATCTCCTATCTCACAGCCAGAGGATTGTGCTAAATGACTTCTGCATAATGTCCCTAATTGTTTAAATGGGGAATTTGGGAGAAGTGTAATTGTGAGTGATTACAGGGGGGATGGATGGAGGAAGAGGCAGCTCCTACTGAGGAGGAGATTGTATCGCTGTAATGATATGGGAAATATACCACTCTCATTCAGTGCTGCAGCTTTAGTGTCTTATATTTGTATTATACATTTAATCGCTAATGATAACTAAGTAGGAAATAAAATAATCTATAGTTTGTTTTAATTGAGAAATTCAGTGGAGCGTAAGGTTTGTTACTGTGTGAAAAAATACACAAACATAATCATGTGTTGTATTTCCAGGAGCATGTTTGGGATGCATCTCATTACCTGGTGCGTCTGGTCTTCAGTGGCTTAAAAGAGATGTTTACAGGGACCAGAGAGATCCAGGTGGGTTCATTACACCTACATGAAGTCAAATACATACAATGTTCTCATCCCCCAATTACCACCAGCATAAACTCGCACTTGAAAGTAACAAATTGCATAACAGGGCGGATTTTGGTTAAAAATATTGTTTTAAAGTACTATTGTTCCTCCTATGTTCACTAGGGTGAGTGAGCCTCTTAGTCAGAGCACAGCAGGTCTGTTTAACATGATATGCTATGCCCTAGCTCGTCTATTTTGAAAATACAACCAAATTTTGAAGATAGTGAAATAATAAAACGTGTAGCTAACTAGCTAGTTAACGATTGATGTAGATTAATTAGCTAATTAACTCGAGTTTTGCTAACATTAATGTGTGCTATCTTTTAACTGTCTGCAAAATTTGGTCGACAAGATAGCACATAAAAAGCAAGGTAGAGACTTAGGAACGGTCAATTATAACCTTTATATGCAATTTCTCTACAGATGAACACATAATTCATCATGAACATATGAACAATAAAGTTTCCAATGAAGAATAAATATATTGAACTGGATTTAAGAAATGTATCCTGAAATCAACTGCTATGTATGAGCTCAACAAAATTAAACCCTTACTAGAATAAACTAAATAAAGTAACTGTCTCTATTATTGCTGTAATTAATACGAATTTAGATTATTCATTGCAGGAAACCTCCTAGGAAAGACCCATAAAATAAAAGTTAATCCAATTTCTGACAACTGACCTACTACTGCATAATAGAATGTTATTTTATTTTTTATTAATGGCTAGTTTACCTCACTATTACGGCAGCATCCGTGCCCATTCATCAGATAGACTCCATTTATAGGTGTAGGACGTGCACCTGGTAGGGGATTGTACATTATCTCCACAGGCAGAGAGGAGTCTGGCGAGCAAATAGAAACACCACCCACTGCTGCTCTGTGTGTCCTTTGGGGAATGTGTGGGGACAGCCCAGTCTGGGATGAAAAATCCCCTTCCCATCATACCTTGGTGCCGACCTAATGCTCCTCTGTATGTATGTGTCTGTGCACCTGCTGCTATTAAATAGGTCACATCCTCTCAGGTTTTGCAGCGGTGAGTTGAAGTATGAGTGAGAGTGAGGTAGCTGATCAATCCCTGGTGCTGTCATCCCTGACCTCTCCTACCTTCTCTGTACATTTCCCATTTATTCTGTCAACACTGCTATTCATTCTCTCACTGTCTGTCCACGCTTCACCTTCCCACTTTCTCTGCCTCTTTTCCATCTATTGATTGATCAGTCAATCATCTCTAACTATCTCACTAGTTAATCACTTACTTATTCTCTTACAGTTCCTTTGCTTTCATGCCATCTTCATTTTATTGTACCTGGGAAAATAAAGAGGGGGCTGATGATGAATGGTGCAGCTTTGGGCTAGACTGCTACCTCGAGTTGCTAGGACATATTTATCTTCGCTGCAGCTCTCTCTGTGCCTGCATGTGTGAGGAGGCACTTGTGGGACATTAATAGGGCTTCTATTCTTATAAACTGTGCCAGACACGTATTCAGACATTGCTGTTGCACTTGCAATTTTTAGAGTAAGCAACAACTCCTCACCTGTTCCTCAGCAAGTTCGCAACAATTGTTTTCCACTCCAGGGAGTAGAACAGCAGACCTAAATGCACAGATCATGTGTTGATACCGTGGAGAGGAAGTTCATATTTTCTGCTTGTTGTTCCAAATGCACCATAGTGTCTTGATTTTATTAAATCCTCCACCCAGCAGAACATGAAAACTTCATTACCCAGTTGTCCAAACTCACTGATTTGAACTTTATACACACACACACACACACACACACACACACTTACAAACACAACAAATAAGCAAGTATTCACACTCTAGATGGTGAAGGGCTTTGAATATTGTGTGCGTATGCTCCTCAACCCACTGAGTGCCTTCATTTTAACCACTGTCTGTATCTGTGTGTCGCAGGATTGGCTGACAGAGAGCGCCAGGCTCATCTCCAAGTCTGGCCACACTGTGGAGTGGGTGACACCCCTGGGTTTACCTATTATTCAGCCCTATCACCGCACTCGCAACCAAGTGGTAAGTCCCATCCTGAGGCATGTGTGGCGTCTCTCCACCAGTCTCTTTAAGCGGTTAATTGTTTGCACATACTCCACTTTCTGTCAGCCATTACACTGCAAAGCTTTCTCGTGATTTCACACATAATTTCACACGCATTTTCAAGGAGAGGTTTTTGTAAGTATTTGTGCTATTTCTGTAGCTGCTTTTGTACAATTGGTATTAGAAGTCAGTTGTAGCATTTACCTCTTATCTTGATGCCATCTTGACGCCATTGTTTCATATGCCTAATGAAAGACAGCTTAGCCAATTACAGACCTGTCTTCACTTTTCTATATTTTCATAAATTCACCGGGTGGCCTTTCTCACGTTCTTGTCTTATATCTTCTGTTTCTCTTTGCTCTTTTTCTTGCCTTTAACGTTCTCAATATTCCCACAGCTGACCTTTTCACAGCACAAGCTGCTTTTTAGCTCACATTAGTACAAGTGTAGACCGTAGTCATTAATCTCTCTCTTGACACACTGACCAATAATAGAAACCCCTGTGTGTACCAGCTTAGTGCGGTTATATTTTAATATGTATTAGATTTGACCCATCATTGTCTTTTTGCTCTCATATTTCCAGGAGGTAGTGAGGTGCTTAGGATCATTACTTTCACTGTAATGATAATTTCATAGAGTAATTTCCACTCATTATATTTCATTGGTCTTTGATGGAATTTCTGATGAAGCTGATAATAAATGAGGGTGGCCAGTTAGCTCTGAGTCATTCGGTTGGTTTTAAGTCACAGTAGGCCGTCACACATATGAGTCGAAGGAGTATTTACACACAAATAAAAGAAGACTAAGAACAGCAGCTCTCCTAATAGCTGTCAGCTCTTAACAAGCTGCAAATCGTGTTAAAATTCAGTGTTTTTATCCTCTGTGAGCAAGCTGTTGTCCTCACACAGCCAGCCCACAAATTTAACTTCACTCATTGTGGTCTGGTAAGCCACAACAAGCATTTACTTGAATTAGGAGCACTGCCAATGTGCATAGACCAAAACTACTTTGCATACAATTTGATCATCCATTTAATAGATAATTGACAAGCACTCTTTTTGGCTCAAATGTGAACATCACTAGATGCAATTCTCAAAGGCTGTTGAGATTTCCAAAAAGTGTGTAAGGATTTCTATCTGGGGGAAAATGATGACTCTCCTGGTTGTGATAGATTGATGACCTGACAAGGCTCAGTGGATTTCTTTTCAAAAGTAATATCTCAAAGCAAGAAGTTAGCTCATGAGATATTTTGTAGTCTGGCTTTTGGTTTACCAACCCATCCCGTTGTTTATTTGTTTGGCCCCAAACCATTTTTAGGTTCATCTCATCTTTGTGTTTGCTCTTTTTAATTCACTCTCTCTTCAGTCCTCTTTCAATTTCTTCTGCTTCACAAAAAATCCAAAATAATTATTGTCTCCTATATACAGGACACACAACCTATCAGGAAGCTTGAAGTACCGGATGCTTTGCAGGTGGAATGTCCCAGCTGGGCTTTCCAAGACTCGATAGGTTTGGTGCAGGAGTGTACCACTGATGGTGTATTGTGATTGCTGTGAGTGGCCAAACTTTAATGGAGCTCAACAACATCACTCGAGTTGTCCGTCACTATAGAGATCCTGACAGTAGCACATTTTAGAGATAGCATGTCTGTGTGCCAGCACATGTGCAGATAACATGCTTTTGTGTGTGTGTGTGTGTGTGTGGTGTTCGTGTGTGTGTGTGTGTGTGTGTGTGTGTGTGTGTGTGTGTACAGGAAAAAAGAGCATGTATGTCTACATATGTGTGATTTATATAAAATCCATTTTGGCGTCATATATCTTTAATCCTATTACCTACATAAAAGAGGGGACAGACATATAGCATATGCCAAGCACAGGCAGACAGCGAGCTCATAGGCAGACGCAGCATGACGCCTGCTCTTTTAGTATGACATCAAGCAGAAGGTTGGCTTAGAGGGACTGTGACACCTCACAAGCAGGTGCAAGAGAGCAAGGGTGACAGATGGTGGGTCCCCTGAGGGTGCATCTCTCTCCGTCGGTGTAGTAGGGTGCGTTCCCTTGATTTGATCTGCTTCTTCTAATGTCCAGCAGGGACAAGGAAGCTGATTAGCCTGTGCTTTTTTTCAAGGCATAAAGATGAATAAATGAATGAAGCAATGACTTCATGGATGAATGAGGTTTTAGCTTACATTTTCACAGATAACTTTCTTCATCCCCTGCAATAATTCTATAATCCAGTTGCATCACTGGGCAACAAAAATGAAACTAACTAAGCAGAAAGGTCACCTTTTCCCTGCATAGCTGGATTAAATTCAATCTCCCAGTCTCCTCTCTGCCTCTTAAATCCAAGGCCACAGTGTTTCTTGGGGTCGTTCGTAATTAGACTCCAGATGGAATGGGAAGATGAAGTGTGATGCGCAGTAAGAAAACCAATAAGTGGAGAGAAAGTAGCTACAATAGCATCACATAATCAGACAGGAGTGTGTGTTCATGTTTGTGTATTTTAGCATTTTAGTTTGTTGGTTCTTTCTCGATGTGAATACAGAGATGAGTACAAATGCCAACCTGTGTAATCAAGTGTTTTCCATGGCTGATGAGAGGTGAGGAAATTAGAGTAGGATGGAGTAGCTGAATGGACCATGAACATACATCAGGGAGGCTGCTTAACAGGATTGGGAGATACTAATCGGATCAGAGGTCACTCTGGCTCAGATTCCTTGTTTATTTTTAATTCTCTCTACCAGGCAAGGTTACAGAGAAATCTCACTCTGGATGGTGACACAAGGGAGTCGTCAGCTAGATTGCCTGGATTTGACTGGATTTGTGATTTTAAAGCACGACTAAAAGCTTGTGATCTGGTGTCCTCTATGTGGAAAGAATCAGTTTGCAGGTGGCAATTGGTGGCAGAACAGTAGTTACTTGTGGTCAATTGAGGGTCCACTGTCAACGTTAATTAATAATTTAAGTTTTCCGTCTCTTTTTAGTCGTTTTGTGGTCAATTTGCATCTCTACGTGGTTGTTTTGTCTATTTTTTCTAGTGGCTTTGTAATCATTTTGCATCTCCCAACTTGTGTCTATCTAATCCATCCATATTACTAATGACAAACCCATATCAGACTTTTATTCCCATTTCCAATCACATGCTACCTTGCTTAACTGATGCCATTTTGTGTCTGTCTGGCTTACTTTTCCTTTGGGGCTGATGCTGATCCATCCATTTTAGGTAATCGCTTATCCTCACCAGGGTCAAGCCTATCTCAGCTGAGGCGGGTTACACCCTGGACAAGTTGCCACACACAAGTGTGTGCTGTGAAACAACCATTCATGCTCACATTCACACTTACGTCACCAATTAACCTCTTAACTGCATGTTTTTGGATTGTGGGAGGAAGCCAGAGTACCAAGAGAGAATGTGGGGACATGTGGAAAACACAAACTCCACACAAAAAAGCCCCAGCCGGGGTTCGAACCAGGAACCTTCTTGCTGTGAGGCAACAGTTATATAAATATCATATAATTAATAGATCTAAATTGCCCCTATAATGTAGCATTAATTCTTATCGGTGCATATAAGACAACATATATGCCTGTCCTAATATATCTGTTATAGGCCTATTGGCTAATCAGCCTTTCAATATATCGGTTGGGTTCTACTATAGAAGGAGGATTGCAATACTTGGAACCTGTTCAATCAGCATGAGTTGACTTTTCACTCTAATTCAGGGGAACTGTGTATCTAAATGTCGGCGTGATGCCCTCCATGCCTCTTTTTGCCTTGGAACAGAAGCGAGTCATTCCCAGGGGTAGCACAGGGTTTCGATGGTCTTGCAGACTCTTGTGGCATTTTGGGGTGAAATAATAAATGCAATTCAAGTTTCAAGGACACCCCCGAGTGGTAGAAAAAGAAAGTTTGGCAGAAAGAAGGTCTGGAAAAGGTCAGTGGAAGTGTGGCAAGACACAGGGGTGTGTATGAGTCTGCAGCTGTCTTCATATCTCTTCAGGGGGAGAAAGCGAGATTAGAGAGTACCAGGTGACCCGAAAATAGCAGAGAAAGTAGGTGTGTTGTGTGTGAGGGGGAATGCAGAACTGCTACCACTTGAATAGATGAGACATGATATCAACCACTATGTGATGAATGGGGATTCCCCTCTTGGCAGCATGGCTTATATGGTTACTGATGGCTGTATCCATGGCCATTTGTGCAACAACTCTTTAGACTACAGGTAGTTATTCCGCACAGACACACAACAAGGGTTAGCCAAGGTCTCATTCATCACAGCCCCAGGTTTTAAGTCAGGTCCTGTACACAAATCATGCACATATGCATTATAATGAACAGGGGTACAGTGTGCGGAAGTGACCTCATTTACGCCATGGCAGTCCATTACTCACACCAAAGGTAACCTCCATTTCTTTCATCCGCACACCTTTTTACATCACAGCTTCTCCTTCCCCTCCCCCTGACCTTTCCATTAGGACACAATGAGGGGAGGTAAAGTGGAAATGATGGACAGACTCCCCCCAGAAGTCCTCCTAGAGCAATGATGGATGGGATAGGAGCCATAGCAGGAACTAATGGGGTTTTACCACACTGCTTCTATTTTAAAACCATTTCTTGATAATTGTGTGATCATGTCATTCATCACACGGCGTCCTTCAAGCATTTGACTGAAGTCATCAAACCGAATAGCTGGCTGGCTGCCTAAGGCTAGCTTTAATGTACTTTGATCCATGTAAACACCTGTCTCTTTAATCCCTGTATATCCGTGCCTTCTTTATGCACGCGTTTGATTTTATAACCAGGCTGTCAAAGAAACTTCAATTACCAAGAAGTAGAGTATACATTACTGGAGCCTTATTATCAACAAAGCACAGTCACTGTGAAAAGTAGATTATGTAAAGAGATAAAATGCCACAAACATGTGATATGTAACATTATCTTCATGCACTTGAGAAAACTAGATTTAATGCTGTTTTTATACGTCACAGTCCCCAGAGGATGAACCATATTGATCACCTGGCTTTTCCTTTAGCAACATCATGATCACTTTGGTTTATAGGGAAATATCTCAACGACCATATTCATGGTCCTCAGAGGATGAATCCCACTGATATAGATGATCCTGATCTGATTTTTCCACTAGCGGTACCAGCAGGTCAAAGTTTTCACTTGGTCTATGAAATATCTCAAGATCTACTTGATTGATTAGCACACATTTTGGAGAGACCTGTATCGTTCTCAGGCAATATACTGTAATGATTTTTTTCAAGCTACTTCAGTTAGTGTTTTTAAAATGTCTGTAAAACTATTGGATGGATTGAAATTTGGTACAGCCATTCACGTGTTCCTGAAGATGAATTATAATAACATTGTTGACATGTTGAACCCTGTAACTTTCCATCTAGTGTCATCATCAGACCAAATTTTAATTTGTCCAATATTTTTGGTTTATTTTGAATTTGAAGAAAAACAGCAGAGAGACACATTGAATTGGTAAGACCATACAAGGACATCCTGGCTGGAGTTGGCACTGAATAATAGAAGAACTATTAGGACACCTGACAGCACCCACAGTGATTTCACTGGGAAACTCTCATTACCTCGCCAAGGAGGTTATGTTTTCTGTGCTGTTTGTTTGTTTGTTTGTTTGACTATGAGCAAGATTATGGCAAAAACTACTGGCCCTGTTTTAATGAAACTATACTTTGCATGATTATGGCAAAAACTACTGGCTCTGTTTTAATGAAACTATACTTTGCATATCATAGAAGACAAGACTAATGGCCTTGGTGGAGGTCTGCACTGTTAAAATCTATGCTAATATCTTAAACAAAAGTTCAGTGAGTGTACACACCCAGTGAAGCAATTTCAACAAGTGTCACTTAATGTTGTTATAAATGGAGTTCTTGATGCCCCAATTTCCAGCTCAGCGTTTTTGTCGATAATGACTTAACAAAAATCACTTACCAGAATCACTGGCATAGCACTGTGTAATTCTGCCCCAGGGCGCAATTTTCCCGTTTTAAACGTGTAAAAACACTTTGCCATCATGGCCCACAAGATATTGCAATCCTCCTAAAATCTTCATAGCACCCAAGAGAGTGTTTCACATGAAATGTCCGTATTCCAGCTTTCCATTTGGTCATTATAGACTCAAAAGGAGCATGGAGCTGAATGGGGAATAGTTTGAATCGTGGAAGGATGTGCACTTCAAAGGGCCTATGTGTCCTCAGTGTTCATCCCACAGAGAAGCAAGCAAGATCAAATAAAAGAGCTGTACATTAGCACCAAACTCATGGATATTAAAGGCTCCCAAGGGTGTCATAATGGCAGTGTTCATGCTGTGGTCTCCTGTGCTCCTGTTCGGAGGAGTTCTATGTATAATGTATGATAAAAGAGTTGAATTCAAACACCTCATCCAGCAACGACTTTGTCAGAGTTTACAGTCAGCAGTGTTTTCAGAAACATTTTGAAGTGTAATCTTAGAAAAGTTTGATGATTAGATTTTTTTTTTCAGACGTAGTGAAAATTTAACACATGACTGATCAGCTGTTTCTGCTCTGACAGCCTTCTCATCATTTCCATGCCTCTATAAAACATCCATGATCTCTCCTCACAGATCTGATGTAACCCTCCTCACAGTAATACATGAAGCGTACAGAAATGTCTTTGTGTTTTCTGCATTTTTTGATCTTTTTTCGCTCTCTTCTAATCTTCTTGTTTTACAACTGGAGATATGGAATATTCACATGAGAGTAGTGCACGGAAACAAGCGTTCATTTGTGTTTTCTTTTGTTGAATTTTCCACAGTTCGGTTAAAGTTTTGATATATTTGGTTGGAAACATGGCTAATGGCGGTAGAAAGCTAAGAGTTCTAATAACTGAGCCACCAAGCTGCCCAACCTGACTTGAGTTGTCTCTTTATCTTGTCTGTTTGTGATACAGTTCTATGTATTTGACCCAAAAACAAGGAACTGAATGCAAATTTGTCCTCATGTGAGCACATTAATGATTGGGAACAAACAAACTCATTCATATTCATTCATATTATTATGTGTAAATCTTTTTTTGAACAGTGACCAACAGTGATGATGTCAAATAACTTTTTACATTAAAAGCACTTTGATTTTTTTCAGAGTACTAAATGTTCTAAGTGTTTGTAGCACTCTGAATATAATTAAATTGAAATGGCAAAACATTTTCCATCGGTGAAAAAATAAAACGCGTTCAGGGATAGGAACAGACACAGAGATTCTCAGATACATTAGTGTAGGCTCAATGCGAGGTAAACAGACTAATGCAGAGTGCTCACATTGACGAGGAGTTGGCTGCCTGTTGTCAGCCATATCTCTTTCCTGATAATAAGCCCGTCGTTCCCACCCAGGCACGGTTCCAAGGGTCAGGGAAAGACTGGCCTGCCACAGATGCCTTGGCACGGCTGACTGGATGGACCCTCAACCTCGGGAGATTAGAGTGCTAAGTCTTCCCTGCACAAGGAACTAAAGGCTTAAGTGTTGGTCTCAGAGAGTGTGTTTAAAAAAAAAAATCAAATGAAGAGCAGCAGAGATCAAAAGAAGGTATTTGCCCAATGCCCTGGGACTGGGAAATAGCATGCTGTGCTTAATTTATCCTTCTTCTTCCTCTGATGGTTGGTCATTAGAGTTGTACTGATAATAGTCCTATCCTAGTTATCTCCTGTAGTTGTTATTTAAAGAAATATCAGATAGTGTAATTGATATTTGCCATGAATGTGTGCTCTTTGCCACATCCTCCATTTTGAGACTTTCTTCAATTAATTAAAAAAAGAGTGAGGAGTCAGCATGATTGATTACCACCTACTTTTAATGTCATTTTTGTGACATACTGTTGGTACTTCAACAGGTGGTTGATTTCCCCTCTTTAATTGAAAATTAACATCAAATTATGCTCTGTGGCATACCTACAGTCAGTATGGCCAGCTGATTCTGGTCTGAGTGACTTTGAAAGAGGGTTCATTGTTGGGTCGACAGCGCACAGTTGATGACCGTGATGCTCGTAAATTAGTGCGATATGTAAGGGAAAACAGCAGAGCAACTCTTCCTCAGGTGACTGAGAATGTCAGTGCAGGTCGTGATCAGACTATCAGCACGAACACTCTGACGACAGTTACATAGAGAGGATATTATAGTAGGGCTGCAGTGCATAAACCCCTCATTACGAAGATGAATGCACATTTGAGAGTTCAGTGGCGCAAAAAACATCTGCACCGGCCTACAAAGATGTGGAACAAAGTGACGTAGTCAGATGAGTCATCCTTTAATATATCCTCGACAAGTGGGCGAACACATGTGTGACGTACAGGTAAGGTGAGAACAGGTGACATCTTAAAAAGCTGCATCACAACTGCATGAAACATTATGCAGGCCTTATTTGTTGGGGTTTGTTGGGGTTTTAATTTCACTTGTGCAGGATGAGGTCACCAGATTAAAGATTCACTGGTTGAAGTGACAAGTGACAATTTTCCAGGATATAGTCCCAGTGTGGTGCAATCGTTACAGAAACCAGTGAAGTGATTGAGGTGCGTCAGTCGGCATGACAAGGTCACAAACACTTCTCTCTGATCCAAAAGCTACTCTTACTCAGCGGACTGTTTACCCGAGAACAATTCACGGCACTATGCCTGATGAGCACTTTGCCATCCTGAAGCAGTACCAAACAGCTCACTTTAATCTGTTTTTTAGCTGAGATCCACTGGAACTAGCAACGCTAGCATGCACAAAGGAAGCTGCAAAATATCTCTAGATATAATTGAGCACAAAATGGAAAAAAAATGGTATAATGTCATTTAAGAGAATAACTATTAAGCCCCATTTAAAAATATGCTGTTTGTCTGATGCTGGGTTTAATCCACCAATAAAGGCCTGTACCTACCATTACATAGATGACCACAGCAGCTATTTTTAATAATAATTTAATTTAGTGAAGCACAGTTGAGCCTTTGAAACAGTCACAGCTTTAGGTGTCAAGTAGCCCACTTTGTGCTAACTGATTTGGCTTCCTGTTGCTGCAAGCAGTTGGACGATGGATGTATGGATAGATGGAAGGATGGGTGGAAGGGGGGTCATTCTACTTGTATGTGAGTATTTTGATTGTAAATTAATGTACTTCCACCCTGGATTCTGGTGAGGGAGGCTGAGAGTCTGTGACAACCAATTATAGGTCAACCTGAAGTATGAAATGGAACTTTGGTTTGATTGCTTTTTCGAAAATCTAATTAGTAAAGCGACTCATGTCAGCTACAGCCTTGTATTGAATTTGTTATCTGCAAGATGTGAAGGGCTCCTCAAATAATGAACCGGGTATTCAACTTTATTTTAACATTGCAGTTTAAAGCCTCATATGGAAATTGACTGATTAAACTATATCACACCCAACATCAAATATAATACATTTAAAGTTTGTGTTTAGCTCATTGCGCTCATAAAATTGGATATTCTCTTGTCATGCATCTGTGTTCTTTCCTCCTAACTTTCTTCTTTTACTTTGAGCCCTTGTTATCTGATGTTTGATGAACAGACGTATGAGTTAAGATTTATACTTAGACCATAAGTTAGAGCAATTATCAGCCTACAGATCTGACTTGACATCATTAACCATGTCATTTCTTTGTCTTTGTTTTCCCTCTCCAGCTGAAGAGTACTATGCAACATATCAACCTCCAGATCAGCCACGACACCAAAGAGTAAGTCCTCCTGCAGCTAACATCTCTTTCACCACGCTCATACTAAAACTGACCCACAGCAGATGTACTGTTACCACTTTATTCTCTCGTGGCACTCATTGACATTTTGTGCTGAGATGTCATATTAGTGACCTGGAACAAAGACGGGGGATAGCTGGTGAGAGATGTTGTGTTTCCAGCAGGTCTGTGCCGTCGTGAGTTTGCACCCTCAAGTTTTCAAAATGTAGACTTGACAACTCTCTGTTTAGCTTTTAGAGGTGAATAGAAGTAGAAAGTAGAGCTCTCTTGAAGCAATTAGCTTACATTTTCAATACTTTCAGCTGCACAAAAGCTCTGTCTCCAGTGGGTATTTTCACTAATTGCCTACTCAAACTCGGACGTTACTTTGCATTTGTCATAAAGTAGGAAGTGCCATCAGAAGTGTTTTGAAACTACTTTGAAAGCATAGTTTTACACTCCCAGTTTCAGATGGAAGAAGTCTGCTCAGAAATTAGTTTTAAAAGTAGTTTAAACTCCTTTGTCCAGAAGCTTCATTTATAGATGTATATCATAATATACTGCAATATCGTATTACTGCCAAAACACAGTCATTAACCAGAAGAAAGCGGGATTATGCAAGAAAAAGGCACACTCAGTCGTGATATGAGATGCAGCAAAAATGCATCAGAAATGGTCAAGAATAGATCCCAGAACTACATGTGGCATTATTTAACAATGCATGACTCAACATGACAAAAAAACAATAGAAACATGTGCAGTTTATGTAGCCGTAGCCTCAGCTGGCTTATATAGCTAAATATGCATTTGTTTACTCTAGTGCAGTTATGCATGACATATGACATCCTTTTAATGCCAATTGGGTGATCAGCAGTGATATAACTGATATGTTAATACACTTGAGACATTTCACATAAAGTTTTTATGCCTTCTTTTGCACCTGTGAGTAAGTGAGTCACTTCAGTATTTGATATTTGACCTTTTGGAATGATTCGTGGTCTTTCCTGAATAAGTGCTAGTTTAGGATGTGTGAATGACTGCTATGCTGGGGAGGCGAGAGAAAAGTGTAGATGTGTGTGTGTGTGTGTGTGTGTGTGTGTGTGTAGATAAGGTTTTAAAAGAGATGACAGAGGAAGGGTGATAGAGGTGAGTAGAGGACAAAAAGAGACAGAATGAGAGACAGCGACGGAGAGTCGTGGGAGGACGGAGCGAGAGCAAAGCAGACAGAGATGACAGAGACTGACAGCCGTCCTCCTCAATCTGACATCTACAGTACACTGCAGATCCAGCAGTGTGAATACTGGAAAAACCAGCCAAAGCAGAGGGAGGGATGGAGGGAGTTGGAGAGGAAGAGATGCCACTTTGAAAGGCAGTCTCGCCTGAAATTTGCTGTCAGGGAAAGCATCAGTGTTTCACAAGCTGACATTTTGAGCTAAACTTGACAATATCGCTATGGCTGATTTTTCTCAGCTTTCCCTCTGCAGACACACACACACACACACAAATAAGAGTACACACAATTGTACTTGTGTGCTTAAAGTTCGTCCAGCGCCTAAGCATGTAAATGAAGTCACAATGGAGAAGTTCAAGTCCTTGCTTTTCTTGCTTTCCCGTCGCTCTCATCTTCAGATGAGTGCTGATTATCCAGGCTGCTAAACTGCAGTGGAAAAAAACAAAAAAACGCTCAGCCCTATGTCATCTTTCAGTCTCTCTTGTGATATGAAGTGAACCATCAGCTCTATAGGGAGAACAGTTGCACTTTAGAGAGCTGCGGTTGCTAACCCTTAGAGTACTGACTGTGCACCTTTCCAGTCTGTCAGGCCTCTGGGATTTGAAGGTGACATGTTTGTTTTAGTGTGTGAGTGTATGTGTGAGACAAAGGGGAAAGGAAGAGGAAGACAGTCTTGTTCTACAGTAAGTGTAGATAGCTGACTGCCTGCACATACATTTCTAGGAATCTTGTTTTTGCTCAGCTCAAGCCACAAAACAGCAGAACTAAAAGCACAAAAGATAAAAGTGTAACATTTCCAAGCCAAAAATAAAATGGACCGAAAAGAAAAACAGTACTGACAGACAGGCATCGTGCATGCCTATGTGTCACTTTGGGTTTGGACCAGGCTCTCTCTGCTCTGTCTCCATTCCCATTAGAAGAGTGTACTGATCTGTGGCACCCCAAAGGATTTGAATGGCACAGGCTCAGGGTAATGGGAACACGGGAATACAGATTGGCAGGATGCTTTTTTTACTGCCACTTCCATCATGAGTAACAGCAGCAGCACTGTATTTATATATATATATTATATTACCTTGTACTTCCTTTATATCACGTCTATATTTGTATGCTCTCATATTGACTGTTGTTTAGAAAGCACAGAGCCACAGAGTCCCCCAGGTATCATATAGAAAATAGATCTTTTTCAAGACATTTTGACTTAGCAGGGAAAGCACATCTTAGTAGTAATATTGGTGATACAGCCTCCAATATTGTTACTAATTACACAAGTACTTTTTCACAAATGCCTCTGTGTTCGTTGTAAACAGCAGGAAACAGGCTGGCTCTGTCGAAAGGTACCAAGGTACCAGCCTACAAGCCCCTCTAAAGCTTGCTAATTAAGGAGTTAATTTTGTTTAATGTGCACAAAAACGGAAGTCTCATTATTATGACTTACCATGTGAATATTTTTCTTTATTATCAATCCTAACTTTTCATCTTTCCTGAAACCTTGACTCGTTTTAAAAATGTATGAATCCGATGTGATTTGAGGTGACTCGTGAGCAGGCCCTTCATATAAAACCACACTCCAGCATTGGCTCACGCGTCAGAGGTCACAGGTCTGAACTCTGTGTTTTGACCTCAGACAGCAAACACCTTGTTGAGAATCAGGTTGTGCTCTTAATTTATTAATTTCTCAGGCGTAATCTGCCTCCTGATCTAACAACACAGGTGATGGTGGTGTGGGTGAATGCCAGCAGTCTGCTGCAGCGCTATATATAACTCCAGCTTATGACCAATTTTGAGGGATCCAGGCACAATTTTCCACTCAGAAATGCATCATATAATGTTTGATAAAAATGTTCTTACGTCCATTTGACCATCACTTAAATAGTAGCTTTTAATTGTACATAATATGGCATTTAAGTGCCATTCACATATTAAAAATTAGTGTCAGGTTAATAATTTTAATAGTTTGCAGACACTGCACATAATGGACTGTGTAATACAGTGTTTAAAATGCAGTATATTGTACTACTTGTACAGTTCTTTTTATGGTTGTTAATGCACAGAATATTTGTCCAAACACTCCTCCTGGCAGTTACTTTATCTACAAACTCTGTGCTGTAACATTATCAGACTTAAAAACATCCTCAGTCCTCACAGTGCTTTTCATGCAGTAGTTACTAACACATGCTGTCTTCCAAGCAGTGCACAAACTTAAAAAGGGAGTCAAAACAAAGGTTTGCTAACTGTCTCCCTGAGAATTATCAGCTGGGTTACACTGGGACCAGTACAGACTTATGAAACAACTTTATATTAGAAAGCATCAAAGTACAGGTGCCATTACAAACATGTATTTTATATTTATGCTTTTCTTTCTGTCCATTCTCAGGAGGCCAGACACAGTCAAACAGAAGAATGCCTTCCCCCCAAACTTCATCCACTCACTGGACTCCACACACATGATGCTGACGGCTCTCCGCTGCTATAGGTATGATACTGTAATTAGAGCATGAATATCTTCAGTCTGTAATATGCTTCTGACATTGACTCTTCATGTATGCATGACCTTAAATGACTTTCTGAATATAATTTGAGTGCAATTTTCACCTCCGATAGGCATTGTATCATATGACTTGTAATATAAGCTCATTTCACAGAACGAGCATCTTGACAGTTTTGATAATTCATGACAGAAATCATACAGGCTTTGAATGAAGGTCTGCTATAGCCTTAGTAATTCTTGTCACTGTAATGCACTTTTTTAATGACTAAGTCAACTCTTTCTTATTTCAATCCCTGCACATGGACTCACTGTCTTGTTTCCTCTCCTCTCCTCTCCTCTCCTCTCAGTGCTGGCCTGACTTTCGTCTCAGTTCACGACTGTTTCTGGACCCACGCCCTCACTGTGGACACCATGAACAAGGTATCAAATCACAGTAGTACTTTTAATTCTACCTGTTTAGACTCGTTGACCACTCCTTGTCCTTATTGTCCTTTCAGAACTGTCCTCAGCCCTCTGATCATGTAACATCAGGGTTTAGGATTCTCCTTTTTTGCTGATTAATTGAAGCCTAAGGTGACACATGTGATTCAGTAATTCTGCCCCTCTCTTGCCTTTATGTGTAAGCTTGTTTTAGCTCATTTTTGCTGAGTGGAACAGAAAAAATGATTGTGTGATTTGAAACCACTGAGAACTCAGGGGTTTTTTTTGTACTTTTACAGCAGATGCTGGTGATAAAAATAATTTCTGGAGCATCACAAGTGCTCGTGTAAAAGTAGAAGCATCAGCTTTGTGAAGTCAGCAAATCAAGTCAGATATTTTCACTGTTTCATATATCTACAGGCTGCAGGTACAGTATCACCATTAGACAGAGCCTGTTGTGCTGAATAAATGACTGTCTGCCCCCGCCTGCTTGAACTAGCTTGTTAACAGGCCCAGACTGAGACACTGCACAGAATAAAATGGATCAAATTACCATAAAATCCCAATTTTCTGTAGACGTAGCTTCAGAGCACAGTCCCAGTTTTATGTCTTCACCCAATCTCCAAAGAGTTGCAGCCAATGAAGCAGTTCCCCTTCAGTACATTTACTCTCCTGATGTGTGAGCGTACGCCTTCCTCATTACACAGGTAATTGAACACAGCGGCAGAGGAGGGGGTTTTAAATATCTTAGTCAATACCTAAGCGCATGAAGAAGGTCCTTATTTGAATGGCAACTGATCCTCCCTCCATTTTTCATCCAACACGTTTTCTTCTTTTCTGAACTGCCAGGCTGCCAGTATAGACGGCTTTCTGATTGATGTCATTGTGAGAAGCGCACACACGTGGGGGTAGAAAACAAACCAGAATGACTAAGACAATATGACAAGATCAATATGTGGAGTTATTTTTGTCCTATAAACTGCACAAACCTAAAGAGTAATGTGTGGAAAATGTTTAATATTCATAGCAGGAAACCTCACTGTTAGCTCTACTGGTCATATCACTGTAATTTTCTTGTAATTAATAAGGTTTTGCACAGGAACTGTGTTTTTATGCCTGGCTGAGGTGGAAAAGTTGGTGTCTACATAAAAGCAAAGTGCGAGAAGGGCAGTGGAAACTGACACGCCGAATAAATTATCCACTGAAGTAATCCGCTCCACTGTAAAAACAGACAAACAAACAAACAAACAAACAAAAAACAAAAATAGTAGCAGATGAAAAAATCTGATTTGCGTGATAAGGACATTGTAACATCCCTCAAATTATGTACATACAACATAAATGTCATATTACTGTTGTGTTTTCTGCATTATTTTTGTTTGAGGTTTGACGAGGCGCTATTTTAATCTTACCATTTCATTACGCTTCATGTTTATTTCTATGCCTACCTCATGAAATCTGCATAACTGTAGTGGACACATTCATTTGCATTTTCTTTTGCCAATCTTCTAAAAAGTTGGTTAAAATTTGCACTGAATTTTTGAGTTTCCTCTGACTGGCGCTTTGCCCGTAGACTCCAAAGGCTTTGCCCTCATACACACTATAACATACCATTACATATCTGTTATATATCTAGCGTCTAGCATGTATTTGATGGTAAACTGTAGATAAGTTCATACATAATAACATTTTTTATTTAATGTTACTTCTTTGCTGTTGTTTTTTTGTTTTTGTTTTTAATTATAAGTAATTGTACTGTTTTTCCAGCAAGTTTCTGTGTTTCTACTTGAAATACAGTATAAGCTGTTATTACATCGTGGCAACATGTTTTCTAACCCCTGCTGAACTGAGCGCACATCCTGGGAAACCCATCTGTGCCATAGGGATGATTCTGATAACCTGCACAGAAGTTAATAGCACAATTTCTCCCAGGTGATACTGTTGTGTGTCAACAGCAATGTAAATCAAATCCACACTATTCTCTCCACTTTCTCACTGCAGCACAATGTTCTCACTTTCTTATTTGACAAATGTCATAGTATAATTCAAGCAGGAATAGAGAAAACATACAGCTGAAGCAAGAGTCCTGATAACTTTGCCTGATTTGTTCTCTGGCTTCCTTTGCTGTCCTCTTCAGTCTTTTCCTTTCAATCTTTTCAATCAACAGGCAGGAAAGTCTGGGCAGCTTGTCGGTCAAGAGTTTGGACCAGATTAACTCCAAGTACACTTTCTCTCTGCTTCTTCCCTTTCCTGTCAGGTCTGTCGGGAACAGTTTGTCGCCCTGCACAACCAGCCAATCCTTCAAGAGCTGTCCAACTTCCTGCTGTACAAATACTGCACCGGGCTGCCGTGAGTTTACACACATGCATGCAGGAACACATTTGATCGTTCACGCTCACATACACACATGAAGCTCCTCTGTCAGTGTCAGGAGCAACACTAAGCATCTCGTCTCACAGCATCTCATATTCATGTATAAATAATAATTGTGATACAACATTTGCATTTTAGCAAATTTGGTACAAGGTCATCTTTTCAGACATCTTTTCATCTGTGCCTCTTTTATTATGTTTGAATTATTCTTACCCAGCAACCATCACTGCCATCAGTCTCTGGCTTTGTGTTTATTCAAGGCTGTATATTATCTTTAAGTGCTTCTGTGGTATAGACACAAGCTAAAAGCCATAAGAGGTTATAAGTTTGTAAAAGTTATATCAGCATCAGAGTTTTCCCTCAACTTGTTTATGACATTAGATACAAACCTCTCATACCTCTCTTCCTGTATCTGTCTTACTGGCCTCAGGCTGGGTTACGCTCATCATCTGACTGTGTTTTTCTCTCTTTTGAGATAATTGGACACCTTCTCTACAGGCTTTACTCCGCAGAATCCCCCGTCCTCTTTGTCTTTCTCCCTCCCTCTCACACAGACACATTACTGCTCCTCACAAACACAATATTCATTCTCCTTGGCACCGAAAAAAGACGTGCGAGAGTAGAGAAAAGTCTTTTTGGATTCCTACAATTGTCGCAATGTGTGTGAAGTCAAAACATAGATATTGTTTCTGATAGTTAGTTTATTTTTAATTTGAAGAGTTTTATCGGTCTCATACGTTTTAGCCTGAGCTGTAATTTGTGTTTAGTGCTAATTAGCATACGTTAGCATGCCAACACACCAGCGAACATGTTAAATACACTGTACCTGCATCGCCGGCATGTTAGCATTCTAACATTAGCATTTATCTCAAAGCATCATATTCAAAGTACAGCTGTACATTTGTGCATTATGCCATGTTTTTTTTAATCTATCTATACATATATTAGATTATACATAAACATATTTTTATGCGTTTTTCAGCTTTTTATAGTACTAGCAGTCTGTTCTAAATGGTACAACAGTGAGTGGTAAAAGATTAAAACTTTTTGAGTGTACCAGTCAGATCTCGCACATTAACAGGTGTGTTATGCCACCTCTACCACATCACTTTACAAGTAGTAATTATGTGCCAGTTTTAAAGCAGTTACTCACTGAACTGGCTGTTTGGTCTGAAAAACAACTCACGTGTAACCTCACGCTGTCAAGCTAGACCTGAAGAGTTTCGTTTCGTCGTACCATCATTTGAGAACCGATGAAGACTTGAATGCGGACTGAAACAACTTAGAAAGTCAAGTTGTCTTTGATTCAGTACTCACAAACATGATCTTCTCAAAGTTACTAAACTTTTAACTTTTTTTCTCCTTTGTTTTCAGGACTGAGGCCAAGAACAAGAAATACCAGGAGTACAGGAGGTTAATGCTGCTGCTTGCCAAAGTGCCCCAGACAGGTCAGTTTGTATGCAGCTGTCTGCTTCCCAAACACCTGGTCTTGCCAAGGTTCGGCTGTTGTTTGAGGGAGAACACACAGGGAGCTGTTTTTTTCTTTTTTTCTTTTTTCTAATTGGATTGAAGAGGACCTTTATGTAAGCTCTGTTTGAGGTTAACAGGCATGATATTAAATTGTGTTCCTGCACAATCCTGTGTATTCTATCTTGTTGTATAATTGCTAATTGTGGTCGCCTATTGTTTGTATAGTTATCCCATTGTCTGTAGTCGGTTGTCCAGCTGTCTGCTTTGCTCAGACACGATTGATTCAAACAGGAAAAGCCACTGAGTTTGGCTAAAATTCAATTTGCAGCTTATGTCATGAGTGGTGGATTCATGCCTGCCGCGTGTCCACCAGCAGGTCCAGATTCTGTTTTCCTTCACTGCGAGCATCTGCCCATTGTTGTCCAGAGCGGAGCTACAGAGGCAGCGTCACTTTGTCAGTCAGGTGGATGGAGGCTTTGCTATTATGTAACCCCCTCGCCCCATCTCCATCTGTACACTTACTGTCTGCTTGGCACCGACAGCTGGGTTGTATAAATTGATTACTGTTAATTGTGTTCCTCCTCTGCATAATCAGCTTATGTGGCTGAGACCAGTCAGGTGTGCTCCTGAGGGGTGTGTGCGTTGTTTGTGTCTGTCCCTGAATGCCCACTGTGTTCAATATGAGCCATTATAATCTTCACTATGACGGATCCTGAACTTATTAATAAGGTGAATCTGGTTTCACTCTGCATAATCTGGCAGTAGATCAGAAAATCAGGTGCATCTATGACCACAAAGGCCAGAGAGTTCACTGAATAACTCAGAGCCATGACTGTGCAAAGACACTAATGCTTCTCCAGCTGGAGTCTGACTGTTGATGATACAGTAGCTGTCTGTTAGGATAGTAAATGCTTTAATTTATTCAGTGTGCTCATGTCTTTTCTATTTTAAACACTGACGTTTGCACTTGGGTGTCATTTAATGCCACTAAGGCTGCAAGTATGTAAGACCCAAGGCGAGTGGTTGTCAAGAAACACGTCTTTTCTCTTTAGAGTCGAATCCACAGTAACACAAGATAAAAAGTAAACTGCTACAATAAACTGTGTGGACTAGAGTGAAGTTTGAAGCTCCTTGCTGCGAGGATTAGCATATTAATGAGCAGAAACTTATTATGAGTTTATCAATACCACCCGTGTGTTAATGTTGTCACAAGCAGCTAAACATTTATGTACTTAGTTTGTATTTTAGCTTTAAGCATTCGCGTCTACCTATCATATTCTATCTACATCAAGTTTTTGCATTCTTAAGCTTTTTATGGTCTTTCCTCAATAATTCACACGGCAGCTCCTGCTGGTGCACGCAGCTGTCAGAGAGGCAAAGAGCACACAAGGCAAAGCACAGAGTACAGGACAAGGCCTCAGCTAAAATTAGTATTCATGTGGTGTATTAAAGTTCATCGAAAATTTACCGGTGCCCAGTAAAACTAAGAAGTTATATCTAATTTAAAAATTAAAGTTCAACCCATTTATAAAATAACTTCTCCTCTTCATCTCATGAAGGTTGTAACTGTTTTCACTGGACTCAGGACACCTGAAAACTAGCTACATCCCACCTACATCTTTAAATTCTTGGCAGTTTCCTTTATTGATCATTAATCAGATTAATTAATCACTGTGCAAACTTTAACAGAAGAAAACTAACCCTGCAAGATTTACCATCCCATTTTTTGAAGAAGTCTCTCTAAATTAAAAGCTTACAAAATACAAAGTGACAGATGTTTTTAGATAATTACATTTAGATGTCAGCGCTGGTCTGTTGGTCAGTCAGTCAAAATCCACAACTGACATTTTGTCCAGACATTGATGGTTCCCAAAGGATGAACACTACTGACTTTTGTCTCCAGATTTCTCCTCCAGCTCCCTCATAAGGGTGATATTTGATGGCTTTCACTGAAATGTTTTGGTAAATATTGAATATTTAGACAGTCGCGTCCTTCTTTAGGATTTATTGTGATGACTTCGGTGATCCTCTGACTGCTTTATCATCCGGTCAAAATTTTAATTTGTCCAATAATTTGGTTTATTTTAGCCTCGTCTGTACTTTGTGCTAATCGGAATATGCTAGCATGCTAACACACTGAACTCAGATGGTGAACATTATACCTGCTCAACATCAGCATATTAGCATTGTCATTTTGACTGTCTAGCATTTAGCTTAACGCACCACTGTTGACTGAAGTAGAGCCTCACAGAGCCGCTAGTATATTTTGTTTTTAATTGATCAACAACAGTTAGAACCTTATTTCATTGATTTATTTATTGAACATGTGACATCACATCCTGCCTTAACACAGGTCTAGCTTCACATTGTGAGTATTAAGTTAAAGAAAGGCAATGAAAGCTTGTTCCACTGAAATTATTTTTCCATTATTTCATTGTTTTTATAATAGATATAGAGTCCCAATCATTTTTATTGTGATTTTTGTTAATGCTATGCTGACTGGTGCCAAATTCATCTTGTATGTGGTCATTTTAAGTTTTCTTTAGAATTAAAACTTCAGTAAATGTAATTTGTGTAACTGCTATCCACAGATGTTAACCTGCTCTGACACTTCACCTCTTGTCTCTCCAGGTGATTTTGATCTCCAACAGGTGAAAGAATCCACTTACTTCTTCAGCTGAGAGGTCCGTGAGGGCGAGCCAGCGGAGGGAGATGAATGGAATTGACACAATTCAGCAGGGAGGTTGCAAACCCCGGGGTCTCGACTGGCTTTGTCTCCCTCAGACATCAGGACATTGATCCGGCCGCACCCTGCCTTCTTCCTGATTCACAGGCTGGCTGGAGATGCTGGAGTTACTGGAGAAGTTCACCCACGGTGAACCCGCCTGATTAACTGACTAGTGGGCTGATGGAAGGGGAGGGATTGGACACTCATCCAGGCGAAAGATGAGGGAATCAGCACCGGATAGGAATGTTAGGACTTCAATCAGTGAAAAGTACCTCTTATAGTGGATATATTCAGGTATATATATATATATATATATATATATATATATATATATATATATATATATATATATATATATATATATATATATATATATATATATATATATATATATATATATATATATATATATATATATATATATATATATTTGTGTGTGAGTGCGTGTACATGAGCCGAACTGACTGAATCCTTCATCACTCAGCAACACTTCCACTACTCGATAAGACCAAGCAAAAACGTTTCAACTACAAAGCTGTAATTGCTGGTGACTGGTGTGCGAGCATTTTCAAGCTGTGGAGACCCCCACAGCGTGCTGACCTGCCTCTGCGATTATCTCACCTAATCGTCGATCCCATCACTTACTGGATGGCAGGGTGCTCTCTGACACAATGTTCAAACATTTAAACCTTTTCTGGAGAAGTTTGATGAGGAAGAAATTATGTACTGTACTGAAATGGGGGGATACAGAACTCTCAGAGAGAGAGAAATGTGAAGGGAAGAGCTATGGGGCTTTTGGACATCATTGTGTGTCCGTGTACTCTTGATTCTTACCTTCTTGGAGTGACTAAGCACTTGACAATTGCTCTAAAATAAATGTGTTTTTTAAAAATGTGTCCTTGGTCATTCAATGGTTCAAAGAAATAGCTGGTATTCTGAGTATGCTTAAATAGGATGAATGGGACAGCCTGCTATTTAGTTATATCTGCATATTTCATTTCTATTGTGTATCATGAGATGAAGGCCTCCTTTTTAGATGCACCACAAAGGGTTTGCAGGCTTCGCTAATCAACTCCGATCTTATTTTTCTGGGCCAGTGCCGCATTTAGAAGTAAAAATAGCAGAAGCGCTATCTGATCATTGCTGGAAACGTTACAGCAGTTTCAGACAAAAGGTGCAGTTGATGTTCAAAGGCAAATGTAGGCTCAGACAAACAAAGCTGGCTGAGTGACTGTAATGAAATGGAAATAATCTTTGAGGGGGCACAAATAGTGTGCTGATTAGACTGTTTTCAGATGATTTGCATGGCAGCACACACTTGGAGATTCACATTTTCTGATGTGCGTAACCAGATCAGATATTTTACCTTTTGAGTAAAAATGAGCTTTCACCTAATGACTTGATTTTACAGTGATGTCTTCCTTGAACTGTGTTTTCATGCTCATCATGCTCTCCCTGCACACTGTATATTAATGAAAAGGGTCTGTGTGTTTCTCAACAGATTAGAATTGATAATATATAATTTGATTTTCCTTTTTGTGCTTACAGACATTTTAAGTGAAAGCACACCTTTTAACAGCAGCAGTCGATGATAGTAATATATGTAACGGTTTTCTAGTTATGTCTGTTAGTAGAATAGATAGAATACGTCTTGCTTAGATTAGAAGTTGTCCGTCATATTTGTACACTAAATATTAAGCAAGAGCTAGTAGCCGCTTAGCCGCTTAGTTTAGCATTACCACTGGAAGCAGAGGGGAAACAGCTAGTGATTTCCTTTCAGATTGGCGGCTGGTCTATGGATTTTGTGCTGATGGCTGCCATTTTGTTTGCATTCACAGATTGTGCGCTGAGCTAATATTTATCATATTCCTCCCAGCTCCACAGGAAGTTCACAATGCACACATAAACAGTGAATTTCCATTCGTAGTTCAGCTTCATCTTCTTAACTCTGCCACCATCTAAACGAAAAAGCAAACCGAGGCAAGGTCTCCTTCCAGCAGGCTTCAGCCAAGTGAGTCTGTCCTCTCCCTTTGTCTCTTTGTGGCTTGTTGTCAAGGACAGAGCCCTCTCCTGTAAAGTGCTCTCAAGATCTTACATACTTAACACATATTACATTTCACAACTTATCTTCTACACACCGCTGTACTGCACTGTATGACCTGAGCTCAACAGCAAGGAGTGGTCATAAGTGGATGGATGGATTGGTGGATTGGTGGATGCTGACGGTATAAGTGGCTCAATCAATAGCTGTGACTCATGCCGGAGAGACAGTGAGACGTCAATGAATTAGTCTTAAAATGCTACAACACTTAAAAAGGCAGAACACGTACTGTAGCAGGGTCAGTACGGAGGGAGCAGGTCAGGAACTTTCACACGTCAGTTTTGTTGTTGTTGGGATGACGTTTGTATTTTGAGGCGTAACCTATTGTTGACTGGCTGAGATAGAGTAAACGGGATATTGAAGATGTCCTTACAGCAAATTGCAGTTGCTTGTTGGGCTTGTCTCAGTTTCTCTTGGATATCTGCTGTTCCAACCTGCAGTAATGGAACACAGCTTGTAGCAGGAAATAGTCAGATAGCTTCCATTACGGCTCCTCTCCAGACATTAACACATTGTGTTGATTTATTAGGAAAACATATTGTACAAAGGTGATGCCGTTCTCTTGAGAGAAGAAAATGTAATTATTGACTTCCTTCGTAAAATGTTTCTTTTGTCCTCTTTGTGCTCACTTATTCGGTTTTTATGCCAGACCGAAGACAGAAGTGTGAAATGCCTGCTGTATAATAATACATGTTAGACTCTAAGAGGTGTTTGTAATGAAGCCCAAGGCATGCAGTTGAAAGCTCTGGAAAAAAGGTTGTAGTCATGGAGCACCTGAAGAAGACCGTGAGATGCAGTTGAAAGCTCTTGGAAAAACTAGTGAGTTGACTTTGAGTTAAGATTGTTTCATTAAGTTACCACAGTACTCCCAGTGTCAGGTGATGTGATTAGTGATTAGTGATGTGTCGTTCATGAACAAGCCGGCTCTAAGAGCCGATTCTTTGTAGCGAACGAGAAGCGCCGACTCCCGTCGGGGAGAGCCGAATCTTTAGCCAGTCGTGCTCAGCTCTGCTGAGAATTCATGCAAGCAGAAGTGAAGAAGTGAGCAGAAACCGTAAAAGAAGCAGCATCTGGCAGCATTTCAATGATACTGAAGACTGCAAAGCTGAGTGGTTCAACTTGTCCTGCATCCAACTAGATGCAGGACAAGTTGAGGCATTAAGTGTGAATGTGAGTGTCCTTCTATCTGTGCTAGCCTTGTGATATAGCAGGGACCTGTTGGTGTGGGGTGCTTCCCTGTCTCACACCCAAATCACGCTGGGATAGGCTGCAGCTCAGCGTGACCAGAAATAGACATAAGCTGTTAAAAACAATGGACAACCATGATTGCATTAGCTGATAGAAAATTTTCCTTTCAGAATCCAAGAAGTGATGAATATTCCTCATGACAGACTCCTGGTCTGTTTTACATTTAAATTACATTTGAATTAAATGTTTGCTGATATGATATGTGACACCTGCAGAAAAAAATGTAAAGCACAGACAGTAGTGTGGGGCTTTTAGCCAGCTCTTTATTCCAGCCACGGGATCATCAGAAAGTGGACACTATGGAAGTGTTGGTTGCTATCTGTCAGGCATGCCAGAGCTGGAAGTCACTCTCTGATAGCTGAACCACTCACTCTCACTGAGAGCACTTTGATTTTCCTTGTCAGGCTCCTGGGCTCTCCCGGCCTATCTCCTTCCCCGTGGCGTCATGAGCGGGCAGCACTCAGCAGCACTAGCAGGGGAGCAGAGTGTGTAGACAGGCCTGGAGGGAGCAAGTGGGGCCAGAGCTCTCCAACAGCAGGAGGTAGCACAGTGGAGATGGAGACAGGTGGTACAGTGTTGGCAGGTGTGTCTGTGTCAGGTATGTCAGGTGTGAGATGCCTTTGTCTGACCTTTCTTCTGACTGACAGGATGTGATGGGTTGATTAACAATGATCAAACACCTACAGTAGACACATCTGGTGCCTGATGCAGTGTTGCTTCAGTGAAGTGGATCTTCTGAAAGAAAGATGTCTTCTTTCTTTTCTTAATTTTACGTTACGTTTGTTTGAGTGATTTCAGAATTATACATCCGCGTTTCAAAGAAATGTTGCTGTCCCTGACCATATCACAAATCAAAATTGTTTTTGAGTTTTCAAATGAATTCTTTTATCAGTGCTTGTCATTGTCATTTGTCATTAACGACGAGATATTTTGTGATTCTTAAATGTTTCCTGACAACATTACTGCAGGTAGAAAGCTTGTTTTCTGACCCTCTGTGTAATGACTTCAGTCAAATGCTTGACAACAACAGCTTAGCACTGTTGTTACTTCTAACTTTGGTGCATACATCTATGCAAAGGATATTTTTCATGCTTTTCAGCAGGGAAGAATGATTAAATGCAGAGGCGCATGGGATAGGTGCTTATTGCAGTTTGGGTGAGCACCAATCTCACAACATGTTATAAGTTAAGTGGCAGCTTCACATATGTAACCTTTGAGGTGGAGGGAAGTGTAATAGATCTAAATGTAGCTTCAGGAAATGATAAGTGAAATCAGGAAGCACATTTTATAATGAAAGCTTTCCACACAAGAAATAATAACAATCTTTTACTGAGTTTGAAGGTTGTTTTATCTCTTGATAACCAGGCAGATAATCAGATGCTGTTAAATCAGTAGGATGGTAAACAATCAATAACAAATATTCAGATGCCATTGTACCTTTGACACACGAACAATAACATCATGACTAACAGAAAGCAGAGGCATTCACCATCACATGCCTTTATTGCATTAAGTAGTTCTGTTTATATTGAGGATATGCAAAACCACTAAACCTGTTTGTGCTTTTCCAATACACTAACTGAAATATTGACCTAAATATAAAGCAGTGGAATCATACTGTATTCAAATACAATTTATTCATTTCCATTTTACATGTATTGCAGTGGGGTATAACTGACTGATGTTTGCATTGTAAGGAGCTTGCATTTAGTTTTTTTTTTTTTTTTTTTTTTTTTTTTACAGCCACACACAAAGAATATAATATATGTATGTGGACACTACAATATTTACTAGGCACTAGGTATGCACAGTACATGTTATGGGATGTGACAACTGTAGAGTGGCTCAATAAAAGAAAATCAGGTCCCTGTCACAGAAACACTTGTACTGCACTATAAGTGTCTGATTTCACAGACAGTGACTGCCTGAGATCGACTGTTTGCTTCAAGAGAATTCAGGATTACTGGTGAAGATCTCAGTGTACATTATCATGCCTACATGTGTCTGTAATGCCAAAGTATGGATTGATTTTAGTATTGGTGTTAGCTTTGTAATCGGTCACTGTATTATTGAATGCAATTACACACTAACAGGTCTGGGATCTGAGAGAGAAAGCAATGAAGAGTTAAAGGTAAACTGGTATTTTTCAAGTGACTAATGAAGACAACATTTATTGAAATTGCTCAAATATTCGACAGCCGTGAAATGGGCTGCAGTGTGTTACGTATGTCTACTAAAAGTGCTAAAAGGGCTTCGGGTTTTGGGTAGGGTCCTTTCCATAATGTTGTCAGACACTTACAATAACAATCAGAGCCTGTCAGTGGCAAAAACAAGCAATTTTAGCGAACATACTGTACATTGGCAGCAATTGCCCTAAAGTATTTCACTCTCCACTCTCTTTCCACTCTTACGCCCATTTGCTTTCTCACTCAATATTGGACCAATTTCAAAATATGTTTTCCCCATTAGTCACTTAGACACAAAAACGTTGCAAGTTCAGGTCCAAGTTGAAAAATACCAACGCTTCCCTTTAAGCCAACAAAAACCACTGATGTAAAGGAAATAACAAATAAATGATTGTTATTGAATCATATTGTATCCTGTAAAATACAGAACAAACTAATATAAAAAGTGTTATATTATAATATACATGTTATATGTCATATTATATTATATTTTTCAGTGTCGGTGTGGTCGTTACTGGCCAATAGGAGAGAAATAATCCAAACTCATTTGCATGAATATACTTTGTGTGTGTGAAAAAGGTTAGTGACACAAAATCACATCATCGCTCAATCTACATGAACAGCCCTTGTAGGTAAACATTTTAAACACTCTGAATCGCCGTGCTTTACTGTCATTGATGATCCCAGAAACACATTTGAATAAAAATTGGAATGGAAAATAGTTTGAAGTCTGGAGAAGCTGTGGCATTGAAGACGGGAAAAAGGACAATCTGTGAAGAAAGAATTCTTGACAGATCTGTTGATGTTGTCGCTGCTTGCTGTGCAAAGCCTTTCGGCTGTACTGATAGAAACTGATCAGCTGAGTTGTCGTAGCATTTACATAACACTAAATATGTTTGTAAAGCTGCAAAAAGAGGGAAAAGTGCATTTACAGAGTTCTAGGCAACATGCCGATTAGATGACAGCAGTAATAGCATAGAAGGGATAAAATATAAAGGACCAGGCTTTGCAAATGGACTGGGGTGTGAGATTAGAAAAATAAATAATCAAATAAAACAAACACAATAGAAACCATGCAGACCGCACAGCAACTGGCACAGGATTATATACAAACTGTGGGTGGTACTGTGAGCGACTGTAGAAAAAGAAGTGATACATCTTTTGTTAATGCAAACAGTTTTGTTCTGCTTTAATTATATGCTCAAGTAATATCAGTTCATATCAGATGATAATATGCAAAGATTAAAAAGATATTCCATTTTCACACATTTTCTTTTTCATTATGTCTACAGTTACAGTAAACTAGGCTAAATAAATAAATAGTCTGGTTTACATGATGAACACTATGTTTACACATAGAAATAACAACCATGTCAATCAAGTTATTGTCACAAAAGAGTGCGTTTTATATCTGAATATCTGCTCAAGTTCTTCCAAAAAACAGACTTCCTCCGTAAAGTTTGGGAAATAGATCCAAAAAGGTGAAATATTGCGTTTCCATTTACACCTCAACGGTACAACAGAACATCATCTGCATAAACTGACACTTTTTTAACAGTTATTGCTTTGTGTGATATTCATCACTTTCCTACAATATGACTGAATGAGTTTAGTGTAATATTGTCTGATTTGTGTGGTCAGTGCGAATGATTCAATCTGTGACATGCCATTCATAACTTAACATTTGCATACAAAAGAATTCTAGCCTTGAAACTTTGGTTTCAATCTGTTCATTCCTCATATTTTATTAAAATTGTAGGGTTGAGTTACCAATACCTGCTTGTGATTTAGGTTTAGCTGCTGAGCCTTTTTTTGCAATCCATCTGGACTCCTTACTTTCTCCTTAATTGTCTTCCTCTACTGTGTGCTTCCCAGTAAAGTACAAAATGTCTATAAACCTATTTTGTCACTAAATGGATTTTCTGTTCTAAGACGGTGCCTCCAGGACACAATGTGAAGTCCAGTAAAACACTAGTCTCATAACAAGCCTCTATATTAATTATTTTTGAGCATCCAAATAGGTTCCACAGGGCATAATTTAGGGCATAAAACAAAAACAACAGACCTCCAAAACACTGTATAAAAATACTTACAAACCTTCAACTTTGTCCCATTCAGAACTCTCAAGGTGGACAACAATGCAGGAACTGAAACCAAACAAAATGAAAATGCAAAAATGATCATAGTGGAGGAACTCATCATTGGCACTGTACTGTATGATGAAATCCAATCGAAGGAGAATAATAACAGTCCCAAACAGACCCGAGGGATTCCAATTTCCACTCTCATTACCCAGTAATGGTTCGGGCATTAGTGAGATGAGGTGAAGAGAATGTCAGGTCTGGGAGAAAAGGTTCCCTTCCTAATGCTTTTGGACACAAATCAGTGGCATCCAATGAACTCTTATTGAGGCATTAATGACAGAGGCACACTGCAAATCCTGCACAGTATCTGCATTGTCCTTGGCTGTTGATCAAAACAGTAGTGTTTACAGTAGGATTGAGCTTTGCAGGAGTTTCATTATATGTATGAATAGACTTTGGCATAGTGTCACATTGCCCAAACTGCTGCTACAAGAAATGCGAGATTCAGGGTTAGAAAATAATGGATTTATATTTTGATTATGTGAATAGATTTACAATTTCAGTCATATAAAATTCTTTCTTATTAACTGGCAGTGAATTATAATTTATAAGATACAATAGAATACTTTAACAAAGTGTGGGATATTACTACTCACATGACAACAGTCCAAAAACCCATTACTTCAGACATCAAATCTGCTGTTGAGAGGAATCTTGAGAGGAACAGGTGGTATATTTTTATTAGATCTTGTTCATTAATATTAAAGCTGCATTAATCAATTTTTCCAAAATCCAGCAGACACAAGCAACACTATAATCCAGCTGGAGTCCTCTTTCTGACCACCTCACAGATGTAAGTCTGATATTTATTCCCTTCTAGATCTGGATTAGTCCTGTAGAGGCAGAGTAGGTATTTCTAGCAACTTCACCTACTTCCAAGGTGCATGGAAACGGGAAAATCTGAAGAGGTCAAAACTCTAGCAACAGTAGTAGTATAAAGAACAACTTTATTGAATTTTACATGTGATGTTTTGAACTGTCCAGATCTAGTTTAGTCTAAACCTACTTCTAAATAAAATATCTGGCTATTTATCTTACAAAATGTGCAGATCACAGTTTTTTGCTACCTGAAACAGGGTTCATTACCAATAAGACTGAACTGTAGAGAAAATTTGTGGGCATTTAAACCAATACAATCATCACTACGTGAAACTCACTTCACATTACTCTTAGTCATTTGATTCACTGTTAATATAAAATATATTGATTAATGCAGCTTTAAATTAAACAAACTTGCAAACATTTCCTGTAGAAATCGATGGCTTGGCTGGAACTACACAATTTCTCCCACAGCTGTAATTTCAGTGTGAAGGATATTCATTGTCTGTGGCCCACATCTTTGGGGTCTATCAGAGGCAAGGAAGACTTACAAAACAGGCCAGCTACATGGGGGGCAAATATGGCTTACAATATTGGATTGAACATATTCAATATTATCTCTTATTAAATATTTTTAAATCATTTTGTGCTTACAAATTTGGTCTATAAGAATCCTTAGGAAACACAAGAAAAACACACCATTTTATTGTTCAAACTTTTTATGACTTTTTATGAAACCACAGTTATTATGCCTTTGTATTATCTTTTACAGCCAGCCAACTGACAAAATGTAGTAGATACAGTAGTTAAACCCTATTAAAGTGCCAACTTCTGATATCTCAAGCAGGTCCCTGATTTTCTTTTAGTGCCATCCAACCCCAAGTTTGCATTAAATGAGGTGAATGAAAGAATAATGAAGCAAACATGCCCCTATCTTATTAACTATATTGTGAAATACAGTAAATAAAGGAGTTGGAGATGGGAAGATGCTACTTTACCACTTCTGTGCAACTACTATGGTCTGTGAGTAGAAACATCTCAATGCTGCAGATTCAAAAGTCACCATACAGACTTTATTATGTTAGAACAGCCTCCTCTCAGATTCTCCCTGCTGCCACTCGCTCAACATTCATACATTCGGATAGTCAAACTAGAGTGGGTAGAGAAGAGAGGAAGGACCAGAAATCCCCTCCCCGTGTTCCTGCAGTCAAGCCCCTCATTGAGTCACTCCTCAGAAGATTTAATTAAGATCACAAGTTTGAGGATAGCCTGGATCTGACTTTGACGTGGTCTGTCTCAGGAATGCTTGCTATAGAGTCCTTCTTGGGTAGTCCTGAGTCTCCTAGACCTGTACCCACACCCCCTACTGCCAGTCCTGGACCAGTCCCATAACTCTGCACAGAACCAGGCAGGGATGCTACAGGAAAGGCGCCCACAGACATCTGGTGGGGAAGTACCACCCTGTGTGGAATAGCACTCCGGACGCCTGTGTGACCTGATGGGGTCTGAGGGGGTCCAATGGAAGTGGAGGAGACTCGTGTAGACTGGGGTGGACTAGGGGCACCTGGTTGCGCTCCCTCATGAGGCAGTGAGGGCTGAGATGCTGAGAGTGCCCTGGCGTCTTGGCTCAGACTGCCCATTTGCAAGGAATGGGTACTCTTATGTGTGCTGGGCCTGTGAGCAGGGCTGGCTATGTGCTGTTGGGCTAGAGAAAGCTGGGAGCCTGAGGTGGGACCGGCTAGGGCACTGGATCCATACTGGAATGATCGTCCTCCAACTGCCAGTGGGCTCTGGACAGGAGGGCTCGACAGGATAGGAGCAAAGGCACCAGAAGCAAGGAGCTGAGACTGCAGTGGAGAGGCTGAGACAGGGCTGGATACATTTTCAATCACCTGGAATCTCCTCACCATCCTGGGGGACTGTAGGTTTCCCGCTCCCACTGAGTTTCCTTGCATGGGGGGACAAAAGTTCATGGCTACGGCCTGCTGCAGAGTGGCAATTGCTGAATTCTGGGGCTGGGTGGAGGAACATGGATGAGTAAACATCCCACCATGCAGAGGAGGTGTCATGGACATGGCCCGCGATCGTGGTGCATCAACTTGCTGAACCATCTCCCGATCATATTTAACTATCTCCTGGATCATCTCATTTTCGCGGTTGTTGAAAACACCCGAGTTCAGATCATGCTGAACTTTGTGCATCAGGATTGAGTTCTTCTTGCCTGCAAGACACAGAAAGTAGCATTGATGCTGAAGCAGATACTACTGATTGCAAGAAAAGAAAAACAGCCGTAGTACCTTCCTACCTTCTCTTATTCTCAGTCAAATTTAAATAGACACAGAAATAACCGCTTCATTGTTTACCTCTACCCTTTTATTCTATTCCTGGCCATGGTGGATATAGTACCCTATATATGGAACTATCTGACATTTTCTCCACACACAAAATCCATCACTGATAAACACACATAGATAGAGAGAGAAATAGAGAGCATCTTATCTTTTGCACTGATTCCCTGTTATGGGAATAGGCCAGTGTTTTTGCAGAGTCACCTCAGTGCTGACAGAGAGCATGTGGAAACATGTCTATGGATGTATGTAATTAGATGATACATGTGTTTTTGTGTCGTTACATGCACATGGCTTGTGCCTGGCATGCATTCAGAAGAAAATAATAGTTACCTAGAGTTACAATTACTCCATCTTTATGAATGTGGGTCTAGTCTCCTAACAGGCCTCAGTGTTTGCAACATCACAGGCAACTGCTGTGCCTACCACTGAGTTAGATGGTGGCATGCCTTACAAAGGCGCAGCAAGATCACAGCTCAGCTCTCCTTAACCTCAGGAAACTGAGAACAAAGAACTAGCTGAATGCACTGTATTGTAGTAGTCACAGTGAGCGGTCTGTGAATCACAATATTCACTGTGTGTCTGTGAATGCTTGAATGTAATGGAAGATGCAGGGCCAAATCCAGCTCATGTCTGTGCTTGATGCTTGGGCAGTTGCTGTATCTGTTGAGGTAAATGTAGCGTGCACTTTTTGTAGTTGATTGAAAGATAATCAGCATCATGGGGACCGCCATTTCCTGTTGTGAGGTGGAAATGATCAGGAACCTGACTATGTACATGACAATGGGAAATGGGCACTGAAGTGAGGACTCACCCAAGCATAAAGAAATTACTATGCAGTCTAATGCAATAAGGAATGTATATATTAAAGAGACATAACTAACCCTGGACTGGAGTAAAAAAAAAACTGATCTGATTAAAACTGTGTCCTGACATCCCTTTGCAACTATTTTCACAGTTACATCAGTCCCACCTTAATTCAAGTCACTCTGATGACTCATGAAGGCCACGGCACTTTAACAACTCACATGTAACTTCAACATCTCTCATGTGACATCAAGCTGTGCGTCACTCAGAGATATTTTAATACTTGTGACTTCTCACCCGTAAATAAAACTTGCGAGCCACTTGGAAGACCGCACACGTGCCTGAGCGCTGACTGGAAATTTAATTGTCCAATCGTACAGACACACCTGCACACCTACAGCCGGGTGGAGTAATTTGCTGGTGCACATTTGTGCACACTGGAACAGACATACTGTAACACCGACCCATGTCTTTAATATTCCTCAAAAACATTTCCCATAGAGGGAGATAGAGATGCCACAGCAGGAAAATGTGATCTGATCTCAAATGGTTCATCACTGGGCAAAGCTGTGTCAGTGGAAGAATGCAGTGTGTGCATCACAAAGTTGTAAGGTTCAAACTCCCTGGCTTCCCACTGCTGTCATGTAAGTAAGACAAGTGTTAGAGGCCATTGTGTCTGAAACCTGCTGAGAGTTGAATTTACAAGTTCCTTCTCTCTGACATGATGAACAGGAAGGGTGATGGAGGAGGTAAACGGAGACATCATTCTTCTTGACAAAGCGAGAGAAGAAGCCCATTAGGGGAACAACTCTTTCTCACTCATGAATCAATTGTTTTGACACGTGAAGAGAGGTAACTAATGGTGAGTTGAGGCAGACAAACCCTCAATATGTCAGTAGTTTGCTTTATTAACCATGCTCAAAGATATCCAAGTTAATGACAAAGGGAGAAAGTCCAACCCAGGTGGCAAGCCACGCAGTGTAGATATGTGGAACCTTTCCATGACTGAATGTGTTGGGCAACACCTAGACAGCTGTGGCTCAGGTGCAAACACCAGGTTATCCAAATGGTTGCTGGTTTGATTCCCATGACTACCTCAGGTTGGTCAAAATGTACTTGGGCAAGATATTAATTCCCAAATTGCTCCTGATGGTGTGTGTATGTCTGGGCTTAGTATCAGTATAGTATAACGCTTTGGATACAAAGCACTGACAAAGCCTCTGCCATCAGTGTGGGTGAATGTGGCAAAGGGTAGAGTGGTCAATAGACCAGAAAAACGCTGGATAAATACAGGTCCATTTACCATCTCTTTTCATTCAGTGTTTACTGGACTTCCTGAAAGACACACAAGATTGGCACTCTAAGTTCAGCCAGCTGATGGGTGGGCTGAAATGCTCCAACAGCCAGCCAATGATGATGATGATTTTAAAGGTCAGTCAGGCCAGATCTCTGCTCAACAAATGCTGCTGAGGAAGAAGGTTGGGACTAAAATCAAGATTTCAGCTGCTTGTTGGCTGTCTTAGGGGCACCCAGATGATCCACCATCTGCTGTACCTTGGGGATGAACAGGGACTCACAGAAGATGGGTATGTAGGGAAGTGTGTGTGTGTGCCCGAGGGCAACTTCAATAGTGCATCTAGCTCTTCTGCACTTCTGTCACTGTCGGTCAGCTTATTTCTCCGATCCAGCAGGCGGTCTAGAGAGCTGGCAAGAGAGCTAGGTTGTTAGTCAGCACAACAGCCTAAGTGATACTCATGAAACAAAGAGGTCAAAAATGTTCCTCTAACACTGTTAGCTGCCTGGTCAGAAGGAAAAGGGTGGGAGGAGGCAGATCCAGACTGTGATGACTCCTGTACCCTCCTAGCATGTTGCATGGGTTTCATCTATGGACCCAAAACACACAGCTTTGCAGACGAGGCTTAGTCATGAGGTCCTGGGTGGGAGGGATGAGGCAGAGGAAACCCCATCTGCTGTGCTACAGCCTGGAGAAGCCTGGCAGTAACATTTAAAGAGTTCTTCCACAAGGTCTTCCTCAAAGAAATGGCTGGGGTCATTCTTAGTTCACTTCCTCCTGACAAGGCTAGAAACTGGTAGTGCAGAAGTGTCCACATCTGCCTGGTAGCACCAGCCAAGTGGTCATGTTGAGCACTTAGGGATGTCAAACAGATTCTGCTGACAATAACTTGCTGATGGCACTTAAAGGTGAGCTGAAAGGGAACAGAGCAAGCACCACCTGATAGGCATGAAGGTACACAAGTTCTCTTGCTTCACTGGGGGTTATGAAGCCTTCAGTTCTTTTGAAATTGAAGCAGTTGAAACATCCGTTTTGCAGAACTCACACATCCTTTGCACTGTTGCTTTCACAACAATGCATATTCATTACAACGTAACACCTCCATCCACCCTTAAATCATTGTTTTACAGCTTCTTCTGCTGATTATATGACAATGTGATGCATCAAAGGTATGAAGACAATGGCCATAAGAAGGATTAGCCCCTCTTTATGGAGGAATGGCCAACAGGTCAGACTGTTTTTGTAAAAAATTTATAGATGGCTGCTGAAGCAAGCCTGGTTCAAAAAATGTGGGTCTGTCAGGCTGAACTGATCCTAAATAAGAAGAATCTTGGATTTTAAAATGCGCATCTTATGGAAACACATCCAACAATCACGCTTTACATGTAAAAGGAACAAAGCTTGTGTCATTATCTCAACGTCTGTATTTACATTTTCTATTCTTAACACAGCTTCTGAGAGCCCTATGAGCGTCTGTCTGACCCAGATGCTTTTTCCAACAAACACTGTTGACAAAGCTAAACAAAAGGACACATTATTCGTGATCAATATTCATCAAGCACATGGAGCCCTTTGGGAATATTTGGTTGGTGGTTAGATCCTAAAGCAGACATGTCAGTCTGCCTCCAATTATGTGAGTGACTGACTGAAGGCTGCTCATGTGTGGAATCTGGCTGCTATGGCAACAGCTGGCAGGTGGCGGATGCAGGGCTTTTGTAAACATGTGAAGTGTGGTCATGTGACGGGAGGAGAGGTTGACATCGGCAGAAAAAAATACCATGTGTCTATTGACTTGGGGCTCCCAAGGCTTTGCTAAGACAAAGCTGTGCATGTCGGTGTGTGTGTGTGAGTGTGTTTTTCTGCTTTCAAAACAAAGAGGCAGAGTCACTGCTGAGCAATCACTTTAACAAATCTGTAAATTCATCGAAGGAGAGTACAGACAAAAAGAGAGAGTACAAAAGTAATATTGCTCAGCAGTTTCTGCCTTGATATATAAGTGTCACATGTTGAATGACTGTTTTCAGAAATGGCAGACATCCACAGGAAGCATTCAACTGCCATGGCAGATTTACACTTGAGAAATTACATAATAAATGATTCACAGCCATGAATACATTTTCAGCCTCAATTGCTTCCATCATACACACAGTCTCTGTTGGGCTCATTCACACAGCACATAACAGCTGTCAGATAGTGCCGTGTTTTGACAGCGACGTCACGTTAATGAATGAATACATTTTCCTTATGCATGATTTCATCTGGTGATTGACTCATATGACGACACCATACCTGTGGCTGTTATCAGTGAAGCGTAATGCTAATCATCCGTGACTAAAGACCCATTTTATATAATGGCCTTTAGATTAATCTGTTACATGTTTGTTCTAAAGACACAATACAGGGCTTAAAAATAAAAAGCAACATGAGCTTGTTGACTGCTCAGAATTCTGATGACTTGAAACCAAACCTGCATGGTTTTATGGCTCCGATATGCATGTTTATATATATATATGTATATCAGATATCAGATGTCTGCATTTATCTGTGTATAAATCTGACATCGTGCTGAATAGGCAAAGTGAAAACAAGTAATGAAAAAATTGCTTGGTATGACAGAAATCTGAGAATAATAATGTCAATAATGACTTCTGTCCAAATGAACTAAACAAAACAATAATAAAATATAAGATCCAAACTAAATCTTCAGGTTTGAACACCTTTGCACACAAATCACTACCATGTAATATTATAATAAACCGTTAAACAATATAAAAAAGGCAAATGATGGTGTTTTTTGTTGAACCAGGTGGCCTTCTTACCTATCCTGTCCAATCTGTCAATGGCAACCGTCTCAAAAGCCCTCCTCATCATGGGATACTCCTCCAGCACCTCATTGAAATTGTCCACAGAGAGAGAGTACAGGCGACAGTAGGTGTCTGCTCGCACACTGGCCGTCCGTCTGCCACGGGTCAGCAGACAGATCTCTGATGGGGTAAAAGAGAGACCAGACGAGAGAGAGTCAGATCACAAAATGGGCAGACTGACAGATTTCAGGGTGTCAGACGGTGAAAAGAGACAAATGAACAGAGACACTATAAATGAGGAGAGCAGTCTGAAATGGATACTCTGCTATTACACTATTAGAAAATAACACACAGGAAAGATTGTGGCTTTTAGCCTCAGTTGATGATATCCGTATGCTTCAGTTGTACTCACTTTCATTTATATATCCTGTATATCTCTGTATATTTAAATGTTTGGATTTGTCGAGCCTTCCAAAATTTGGCCTGTACAAAACTCTAGGCCTCGAGCAAACGTGTGATCTGAGTGAAATTGGTTTGCATGAGGTTGTTGTGTGTAGTCAGGATGACCCACTGACAGTAAAACTGAGTATTTCCTCCAGCACTGACAGCTGTGCGAAGGAAGCACACTCTATATTTGGAGATGTGCAGCTAAGCTTCATTACATTCAGTTGTTCCCCTTCTCTTCGCCTAGTATCTCCTTCTCTCTAGCTTTATTTTATGTAGGCTGGGGCTGACTGTTGTCTTGACAACCGTATGCCCTCCTTTTCCCCCCGCCTGAAAGGTCGACCTCCCCTGACTCTCTGTGGGAAAAGGAGAGAAATAACGAAAACACGAGTAGACTCCATTAAGACCATGCATAGGGGCACTATACTGGAATGGACAGTAACTGGGTCTGTTTGCACAAAGCAGACGAGGAGGGCTTCAAGAAAAACACACAAACACATGCATTTCATACTGTATATTTCAAGTAGAATGCTCATTAGATGTTCATGTTGCAGATTTTTGGGAAATACACTTATTTTCTTTATTAACGAGAGTTAGACGAGAAGATTGATACCACTCTTGTACCTGTACAATCAGTACGAAGCTACAGCCAGCAGCCAGTTTAGCTTAGCTTAGCACAAAGACTGGAAACAGGAGAAATAGTTAACCTGGATCTGTCCCAAGGTAAAAATAAATTAATCTTACAAAAGTGACTTTCTGGGATCTCTACTGGTTGCCTGGCCACCTCACGATAATGACAAGAGTCTACAACGTGTTTTTTTACACACTTTTTAAAGCATGCTAATTTGTGCTTTATCTCTGCAGTGCCAGGCTAGGTGTTTCCCTTTTCCAGCCTCATATGTACTGTACAATATTACATTAGAGTGATATTAATCTTCTCATCTAACTCTCAAAAAGGCAGCATAATAACTGTATTTCCCAAAATCTATTGCTTTAAGGCAAAAAAAGAGAGATTAGTCATAATGAAGGATCTGTGCTATCGCTGCTGGACATTTCCAGTGTGTCTTCCCTTTTATACAAACACTGTCTCTATACAACAAATGTGCACTGTACGTACAGTACATTCACAGACTATGAGTCAGGATACAGTGTTTTTTTATTCGGAGGTTATTGAAGAGTGACCTTAAGTATGACCATGTTTCCTGCCTATCTGATGAAGGATTTATATATCCACAGTAGATTAATGATTAATAGCCTACGCAGATAGACGTTCTGCTGCTGACTGAATGTTTGTGGCCAGCTGCTGTAATGGAACTTAAAGCTGTGGGATGTGCTGTATAAAGCACTTTAGGCAGAACTGTGGGATGTAGACATAGCGTTACTCTGTTTATTAAAGAGCAATTTGGTGAAAGTGTAGCCCAATTAGCTGAATCTCAGTAGAAAGGCATACTTAAGTAACACTAGAGGTTTCTTTCTTGCATAAGTTTCGTCCAGTCTCATTTGTGAAATAAAGGTTTTAAACTTTGAAGCATTGCAGATGCTTCAGCTTTGTAAGAGTTGTGGAAAAACTCCTCAGAATTCACAAGATGCTCCAGACGTCCTTTCATAAGTTGTCACTTGGGAGCTTCCTGCTTATACATAACACATCCATTTGCATATTGTTAGCATCATTAGCGGGAAGTGCTGGGAGAGTATAACTAATGAAACCATCGTGGGCTGCATTAAAAAGCTGTTCAAACCACAGGGTAACTATTTGTAGCTTGTGGATGGGGCAAGTGTCATCCTCAAATATGTTTTAAAATACAGAGAAATCCAGGATGGGTGCAGTTCACTTTAGCAGTGATTTGAATATTCGTAGCACTTTTATATTTCTGGTACACACAAAAACACATTCTCTTATTCTCGTCTTCTAAATTCTGAAAATGTGTGCCAGTTCATAGATAATCAGATAACAACATAAGCTCCTCCATCTGTACGATTAGAAATATAAATTACTTTAATTACAAGACACAAAGTGACTTTGAAGCAACATATTGTGAACGCTTTGGCAGTTTAGACCCACATAGCCACAACAGCAGTTACACAAACCTATGCAGATTAATCGTCAGGCAGTGAATATGTAACTGTACAAAACTCAGATTCCAGTATTTTCACCCAATCCAATTTTAGATCAAGCGAGTTATTTAATTAACAAATGTTGAGTAATGTGATGGCTGTGGCCGGACAAGTGGTGCATTGTTCTGCCAGACAGCACTTTTGAAAAAAAAAAAGCCACAGGCTAAGCTGCAGACTCAGCTGCATTTGCAGCCACAGAAAATTGTTTGCAAAGCTCTGTCTTTTTCTAAATGTCAGTGCAATAATAGAGCCGAGTTTGCTGATGAGAAAAGTGTCAAGCCAAGAATCGTAAACGACAGGAGATCTTCTGTAGTATGTGTAACATATATCCAATCTGTGACCTAACGTTTCTAACCGCTAATCTAAATACAGCTAGATTCTATAAATATAAATTGGAACAAAGTCACATGTTTGGCCTGATATAACTAGCTACTTCCTGCTACTTAATAACTGAGGGATTTTACCACAAATACACACTGCACTGCACCACACTGATGTGTTTAAACAGTGTTGCCCGCTGTCAGTTCTGTGTATGAAGACAGACTTGAAATTTCCTCCCTGTCAGCAGGGATGACTCTGAACAGTCTATGCTTGACATTATAAATGGCCCCCATCATCACTGTTGCGCTGTGCTAATTAGCTGTTATTAATGACGTGTGTGTGTGTATGTGTGTGTGCCATTCCAACAGAGCCCCCGAGGCTGCTGGCACATTATTGCCACTGAACTCTGGTCTGCTGCAAGAGGGCAGAGCGATGTTAAAAATGTAGCCCGGACCATCAACTCACATGACTTAAAGCAGAGTGTGGGCGTGTGTTCGTGCACGCCTGTGTGGGTTTATAGGTGGTGATGGCAGCAGAGGCACCACATGTTTTTAAAACAGCCACGGAGGAACAACAGACTGGGAAAGTGGGACAGAAGTGGCTGTGAGGCAACACTGCCCGAGAAGTAAAATGTCAGGGTGCTGTTTTTTTTTTTCTTTCTTTATCCGCTTGTTGCTATGATTCTTATTTAAATAGTAAACACACATCCGTGATAGTCCTCTACTGGATTCTAGTGGGACTCAAAGTGTAAATAACACATGCCCGCTAGCATTGACTAGAACATAATTGAGTAGAACCAATCATTTCTGTTCTGTTCTACTTTATTCTATTATTATGTCATGCTATGAACAGAATAGAATAGCATATAACAGAGTAGAATACAATAGAGTAATAAGATTGAGCAGATCATCTATTAAGCTCTCTATTCAAATCTATTCTATCTGTGTTATGTTATATAATGTATAATGATTGATGTCACCCCGTAGGTTTCCAAAGCGCCATGTTGGATGTACTGCTTCTTCTGCCTCCTGGTTAATCTAAATATTGGCAAAGACGTACATCATTGGCGGACCTAAGGCCTAAGAATGACGCCTGGGTGCTCGAATAAGCCATCTGTAACGGCACTTACCTGTCAATCAAGCAGCAACGCTCTTAATTATGCGCAACTTCGAGCCTTAATATCATCTGAATGATCATAAGCTGACAAACCTCCAAAGTAGGAGCCATCCATCAGCTTCATGCCGATGCTTCCTTTGGTCAGGACGCTGACCACCCCGTGCTGGATGAAGTACATCTTCTTGCCGATGGTGCCCTCTCTGACGATGTAGTCTCTGGGCTGGAAGACTTCAAATCTCAGTTTGGTCAGCATGGCCGTCACAAAGTTGGGATCAGCATTTGCAAACAGCGGCATGGAGGCCACCAGCTTACGGCAGTTGAAGTTGACGATTTCCTAAATGTCAACAGGAAACAGCGTCGGGTCATAATGTTGTCTGTGTTCCACGTGGCAGTGCAGCATTGTTAAAATGTTACGCTGCATGAATTTCAACAGCAGGACAAACAGGCAGTTGTGGAAAATTGGGGCTGAGTCTTAATTTGTTTAGGGAGTGTTCTGTTTTGGTTGTTCAGCAAGTAAAACTATTGATTTCATTATTGATTCAGAGTTTATTTTTCTTCTTGTCTTTGAAAAGAGGTAAAATACTGAGGTAAATAACTGTTTATACTAAAATCCAGATAATAAAAAAAGCAAACACTCTGTACACGTTGAAATGTTTATCTCGAGGGCACAGCTCATTTGAGTACTCTCCTTATTTTTCTCTTCATCTGCCGTTACCTGGAGCACACTTTGAGCTGTCCTTGAAGCGAGAGCACCTCGTTTATTGTGAACTGCAGTTCTTCCGCTGGCAGCAGAAAGAGCAGCTTTTGAGTGCGTGGGAACATAAAGTCTATGCGAAAACCAATTTAAATCCATCTGTTCCTTTCTTTAAAAACAATGAGTTATTTATCATTGAAAACTGGTAAAAACTTCAAGTGAGTTCATTGAAGGGCAGGTAATGGGTGGAATAATACAGAGAAGTTTGGATAAAAGTTTTCCTTTGGGCTGAAAGATACTATAGATGAGCATTATGATGAATTTATTCCAGTCCACTTAACTCAGTGTACAGTTGTGAAGTGTGTGTATTTGTGGGTGAATAAGCACATCATAGTGGATGCATGGGTGTTTCCTTACCTCACGGAGAGGCTCATTAAGCTCCTCCAGGATGCTCTCTTCATCAAACATCTTGCCCTGGTATCTATGCTCGTAGTAGTCATGGATTTTCTGTCGGAAGTCGGCCGGTAGTTTGTGGAACGACATGTACTGCTCCACTTGTTTGTACTGGAGGATGGAGAGAGAGGAGAAACAGAATCAATGAAAACAGGATAAAGAAACACTTAAGCTTAGAGTTTGTTTGTTTTTTCTCTTACTGCACTGCTGCTACAAGTTGTAGCAGCTGTGGGGACACAAGGCATTTCACGTTTACTTAAAATGACTTCTTCTCAGTCGGTCTTCTCATCAGCTATAGTGTGTGTTATTGAGACATACAGCTCTGCAAACATGAACATCCTGTGACCCATTTATTCCTTGTAGCTATGAGAGGAAAGCCGTGATGAAGCTGTTAAGGAAACATGACAGCTCTGTTAAACCCATGAGGATTCATCACGCTCTACTATGTTTAGAGAAGAAAGATGCTGCTATTTTGAAGGGACAAATCTACTGGAAATATGATCAGGCTTTAGGAAATTGTATCTATTATCATTATGTGTTTTGTTTTTCATGAAATAAATATATGACAACAACTCTTCCATGATCTATAAAGACCGTACAGGGAAAAAACCCATAGGTAAATAATTAAATGGAAGCAGTAGGGATTTGTGTACTCAAGTTACTATTCTGAGAAAGGAAGATGTTTGTTATTTATGTTGGAATTGATAAATATGTAACTATGTGGCTAAAAAAGAAGAAGCTGGAAATCGAGGTTGGCTGCATCCCATCGCGTTTGCTCACCCAAGTGATTCCCACCATCACATTCAACACTGTAATGTTTATCTACATCAAAAGCAGCCTGAATGTCCACTTCTCTCAACTCATCATGATGCTCCATTTCATGCCTGGATTCCCTGTGAAAATAGCAGCCGCTGGATCTACTGTATAGCTTCTCTTTGTAAGGTGGAACTGGATGGCACTGTGTCAATCGGGGGATAAATATAGCTATTATTTCACATTCACTGTACACAAATTACTTTGGGGTTTGTTTTATTTAGAGCGGGAAGATGGGACAATGTATGTGGTTTCACGCGTCAACACACCCTTACATTCGCACACAACAACATCCTGAGGGTGAAAAAGTGGACACATGACAACAGATAACCCCTACATACAGTGGAGATCTGTTCACTTCCTGTTATACCCGCAGTGGACTCTAAAAGCCAAGAAGATACAGAAAGATGCAACAACTGGTACACACAGACAAAAAGCCTAAATATCATTGCAGGAACTTTTTATCGAACCAAAGACGGAAAAGCCGTTAAAACGATCAGTGCTGTGCAAGAAGTGCAACAAATCCATGTAGCCACGTAGTCAGAGTGGCTTTAAAATGTAAATGTAAACATAAGGTCTCCCAAGTGTGTGTTAAGTAGTGTGAGTCATCCCACTGTGGAATAAACTGTCAATTGAATCAGTAAGTGAATCAGATTTCAAGCAGAGGGTCAAGGGAGAGCCTCTATCCATTTCTTGATTGGAGGTAATCCATCATCCCGTGTCCAACGCCACACTTGGAAAGATACAACAGGACGCAGCTCAAATCTTCTCAAATATGATGGTTACCTAAGTATTGCTCAAACAGCCTATTGGGTAATAACACTTTGGATTTTTACAGTGACACTTACTGGCAGTGACACAATGATGACATCTTGTGAAGTAATCAGCAGAGTTATGAATCTTTTACCTTCCACCTTTGAAGCTGGAGCTGTCATCGCAGTCGGTTTTCAATGTTTTGACCTCAACTGAAGACTCACGTTACAATAACTAAATATGACAAAAATCATCATAACACAACTTTTTAAAAACATATTTTTTTGTCCTCACCCTTTAAATAAATAGTAGGCTACTTAGATGGCCACACCTCAGTTTAATCAGATCAGCTAGCTGTTAGCTTATCCTCATTTTTCCTGCAGTAGGAGCATCACTATTTTATGAATGAAACAACATGACTGAAATTGCGGAAAGTGCTGGTGACTCAGCAGCACCAAAGAACAAAGACGAAACACAACCCACTGCTTTATCCTGAGAGTTACTCTCACTTTGGTTTTTATTGAAGGACAGGATAGGTGTCATTTGAGGTGAGATGTTAGCATGAAGCCAAGCAAAATGAAACGACACAGGGAAACAAAAACCTGGCATGTGTTATTGATCTTTGCATATGTCAGTTCGGGATCATAACCATTTTAAAAATGATTTGAACTGAGCAATACATGTAGCCATGTAGACTCTACACTATGTGAAGAATCACTGCAGGCTTGTTTATGGCTCAACACTTAATTTTGTTTTTTTCTTTATCTCATTAAGTCTCTGGTCGGCCAACAGATGAGGTGTAGAAACAGTAGCTATAAAGATGATCTTTAGTTGCCTCTGTGTGAACATACATCCTGTATGTGTCAAGAGGAATCCATTTCTTTAATCATACAGAGTGCCGATACTGTCCCACTTGGGGGTCTTGACCAGACAGTCACAATTTATAAGGACACACCATGTATGGAGGACCAATGAAGGCGCTAACAATGACCTTGCTCGCTGTTCAGGAAATTACATTTTGTCACAGGGTAAGGTGACATATGGGTTAGAGAATAAAATGGAAGCTTGACCCAGGTGGTTTGGGTGACATGGCAAATCATAATATCCTTAATACAGCACAGACTGGCTGTCATGATAGGACATCATTAATTTTATTTCTCTGCAGGAGGATTTTCTCTCCATGATATAAGTATAAGCAGTGGATTTTTTTTACAAACTGGAGAAACTTGGGTTTATGTAAGAATTGCAACATCGGTGGAGGAGATTGACTTTTGCCCCTATTTTTATTTAATCCTACGTTTGTTCTCCAATGTGACATACAGTATACCGCACAAATAACTACTGCATACTCAGAGAATGATCTTATACATGCTGTATATAATAATATAATGACATTACATGTGCAAAAACATTCTTTTCTTTCTTACATAAACCAATTTTAATCTCAATCTCAGTCAATCTTAATTAATTGCCTCGGGCCATGGTTCATTCAGCTTGAAAAGCAATGGCAGCAACTGAATGAAACACTTATAGGCTGTCACATTCAGCCGTCTTTTCTGACACATCTTGAAGGTCAACAACAATATGAATTCTCTTTAGTACAAACGAGACGATTCTGCAAAATAAACGAACAAACCAAAGAAACAAAAAATGAGTTAGAAACTTGACAAATTTCTCCCCATTTGCCATGTGTCAGTAACAATAACGGTTCAGCCAACTTTCAGAGTATCCGGCTCATTCAATCAAGCATGAGGATAAACTGGGAGCTTCCTATTAAGTGTTTCCTGCCTCAGGACTCAGTGTGTGACAGTCTCAATTAAACTGAACTGACATCTCTCTCTCTCTCTCTCTCTCTCTCATTCCCCCTCTTTTTTTTTAAAGTGGTTGTTGAAGGAGCTGCGTTTTATTGACTTTCTGATTTCCTCAGCATTAGACTTAGATTAGTGACCATGTCACTCAGAGTCAGTGGGATTGGAGTGAGGCTCAAATGGCGTCATATTTACCCCCCCCAAAAAAATCAGCTCACTCTTTAATTGCAAAAGTTGAAGTGGGAGACAGCCGTGTGAGCTGAAATTTATTTCTATCGAGTGAGAAATATCAAGTGTTTTGAAAATGCATAATGCATGCTGTGTTATCACGTGGCCCTGTTTGAAGGGGAAGATGACGTGTGTCTGGCATCCTGAAGTGTCTCGCAAACACCCTTAGAGACGTAGAATCCGTACATATGAACAAATCCCCATGTTTATAGCCTAATACACGCTTGTGCAATGAATATTTACTTTCCAAGAAGGCCGGTTTTCAGAAACATAACTTCAAAATATTCCACTTATTGCACAACACAACAACACAAGCAGATACACACATGTCTGACACAGCTAAGATCCTGTCTAAACTGTATTAAAATTACAGTGTCCATCTTATAAAATGAAACAGAAATGCAGATAAGACCTTCCTACTTGTATAAAACTACATCACATTTTTTAAATCCAATCTGTTCCTCTCAGCCTGTGGACAGCATGGAGGTTTTTTTATGGGACATAAAGCCCCTAGTTGGTGGTTTGAGAGCATGATGCATGGCTGTCACTGTAAGCTGCCACAGAGGGAATGGAGAAATTGAATTGGCCCTCCTATTAATGGGCCGTGTCAGAGCTCAGGATGTGACTTATATGTGTTGTGTGTATGTGTGTGAGGTCCTGAGTGTATAAAAGTTGACTTGAACAGCATCTTTTAGCTCAATGACTGAAGAGCGGAGACAAACCCACAGAAATAAACACACAAATGTGCAAACACACCCTGAGGCACAAAGATGAGGCCATATGCTCACTACATTACAAATGTGAGTGTTGATGGCGTGGAGGGACTGAAAAAAAACATGTCAGAAGAGACGAGTAAAGTTCACAATGTTCATGTCAGAAAATGTGTGATGCAAGTCATTTTTTTTTCCCCTCCTGATTTCATTATGATTCACCAATATATTTGCTCTTGCCATGAAGTGTACTGAAGCCATTATCAAATGTTGATTTCTCTTATATAAACCAAACATAAAGGAGAAAATGGGAATATCAGAAAAGTGACAACTGGGTTCAACGTCAGACAATGAATGGTTGTTGTTGGTCAATGGAATCATTTTAAAGAATCTATAACTGAATCTGAGCATGAAAATACATCTTAGACTCTGAAATAGTGGCTGACAAAACAAACGTCTTAACTCAAGCTCCACTTACTATCTATTTCTGGAGCTTTCACCCGTGTCTGTCTCTCTTTCTGTGAGATACTGTATGTTTGAAAGCCCCAAGAAAAGAAAGTAAGTGGACCTTGAGTTTTTGTTTAACCTATCAAATCTAAGTGTCATAGACCAACATACTCCAGGTCAGTGCATCGTCCAAGTTATGGAGTTGCTGTTTGATGTGTCAAGGCCCAGTGGATCTGTGTTCATCACCGGAGGCCCCAGGAGTCACATCTCCCTCTCACTAGTGTACGGACACGCTGCTCTATTGCTATTGAGGGGGAGGGATGTGATGGGGGTGGTGGAGTGCAGTTACATAATGGCTAATGCCCTCTGTCCATGTGAGGTGTCCGCTGGCAGATGGTGTATTGCCCAACAGACAAGGGCGAATGGACAGAGGAAGCAGGGGAGGGCTGGAGATGGGAAGAGTGTCGTGGAGAAACACGGGATGAGGGCACCTGTCGCCTCAACGTGAACGAGGAGATGACAAAAGAAGGCTAAGCGGCCACCACTGCCTGCCTCATTTGTACTATAGTACTGTTTGTAGAGATTGTGTGAACACCCACCGACACATGCACAAAAAGTCAAGTAATAGCATCTGCATCTTCACGACAGCATCTTCACATTTCGTTTTTTTCACTCTTGGGTGTAAGGCAAGGATGGAAATAATGTGTTAAAAACAAAGGAAACATGGAAAATTACAATTTGATTTTAAATTAAATTTCTTAAACGTGTTGCACAGATTCAAGGAAATTGAAAAGTTGAAATTATTGCAAAGAGATACCATACTGTAAGTTTAATTCTTATTTGTAATAAAATAAAAAGAATGAAGGTGAGGTCTCACTGAAACATTTTGGACACACAACTATATATCTGTGCCTCATTTCCTGCACATCCCAATCCGCAAAGTTTCTGATACATGAAGTTGCAGCATTATTACATGCAAACATATTTATTTTGGACATACGCGCTGATGCAATCCTTTATCACCACAAACTTCACACTTTTGGAGAAGGTGATAACAGACAGACTGAAAAAAGGTAGTAAGGCTAATTGTTTCTTGCTATTGTTTTCTGTGCTTTGGCAGTATTCAAACACAGTGTTGACTCATCTTGTGGTAAGTGTTGCGTGTATGTAAGTTACAGCCCTCTCACCCACAGAGTGAACAGAATAACAGGACCGTGCTGCACGTGCACAGCTCGTTACATGTGTGGCACGTAATGTAAAGTCCAGGATGTTCCACTCCAACAGAAGCGCAGACAACTCAATTGTTAGGAACCACTACAGTGTTTCTCATTAATATGCCCCTCTTTTATCTCACACTTACTGTGTGTGTGTGTGTCTATTTATATTCCCATCCCTGGACCTGCTAAACACACCGCTATCCAAACAACATGTGTCCATTCTGATGAAGCAGAAAAAAATACCAGCATGCTTTGTTTTAACTCTTGAACCTAAAGTAAACAGTTAGAGTCCACGTCTCTCTTTGGTCAGTGAGGTCTTTGCCTGCAGACAGGAGAAGATGCTTAGTGCTGGAGCTATTATGACATTTCTGTCTCAAGGCTGAGCGTGATGCTAACTGTTTACTCTGTGTTATGTCAATACAAGTCCACGCTGTCGCTAGCATTTACACTATCTTAGACAAAGAATATCTTTTGTCAGAGAGGCGAGTTCCAACCCATAGCTCAGTCTCCAGTCTGTTATCTGATAGTGAGACTTATTGTGGACTGCAGTGCAGCATGATTCAGTTCATTGGTTAATGATGAACAAACAGTCATGGGGGACTGGAGAGGGACAGAATGTTGGATGAGCTGTCTTAGTCCGGCCTGGCAGGGTGTTGCCACTTTGTTCATTATTTCACTGCTGTGCATCATGGAAGAAATGGAGAATGAGAGCGATAGCAGGAACTGATTGTAGCTGCAGACGTCACATCACTGATAGAGTGCAGCTACACGTAACTGACACGAACCAGAGACTCCAGCACAGACTCAGCAGCTCATTTGCCCTTTCTCTCAAATTTTCTCTTTAGTCTCTGTGGTCACTGTAAGAGGATGCCCTTTAGACTGCTGGCATTAATGTCAAACAGCCCATCTGGAAACCAATTATTATATAATTGTAAAGCAACTTTATATACTGAAAGTAAGGTGAAGACTTGATGAAGTTTAGCAGGAGGATAAAAAAAAAAAGAGACAGAAATGGGTGTGGTCGTTCCAACCAAATGATCCAGGAAGCAAGAAGTATTCCTCTACGTCCTCAGAAGTTATGAGATAAAATGTTAAAGTCCATGTAAAGTAAGAATAAATATGTGTTGTGAGTTTGTCAGACTAAAGAAGAAAGTGTTGACCACCCAGCCAAATTTGAATGATTAAAGATATCGACAAATTTATGAAATTAGGTGTCAAAATTGGGTAAAAATGAGCAGTACTCTCAGCTCCAGGACTGTGGGGGCGTGTCCACTGAATATACTGAAGCCACGCCCCCTCATAGGAGCAGTCAAGCAGCAATTTTGAAGCGACTGAAACGTGTCAGATGAGTACAGAAAATTACATGACTAACTTTGAAACACTGAGAGAGATGAATTAATCTCTGTCTCTCTGCTAGGGGTGCTCAGGGTGGCCTCAGCGTGTCATCGAGCCACCCTTTAGGACCGCCCACAAAATCCTGGACTGAAAACTGAAAAAAGTCTTTTCACATGTTTTCAGCAACTATTTTCCAACATACTTCATGTATTTATAAAGAAATCTCAGAATTGCCTTTACACATACGTTAAATGTTTTCATAAATGGCCACTTTGTAGTGCCATTCCTTGCCACACACTAATCACATCCTTGATTTAACCTTTCAACAGATTCCACTAAAATCTACCAACCACACAAGAGTTGGTCTGCTAACATCATCATGCATACTCACTGATATCATGACCTAGAAAATCAAGCAAGATGATCATCTCTCTCCAACATGATGTACATCGCAACCAAGCCACGAGAGCCAGAACATAAACAGAATAAAGCCACATGTTGAGGTCAACACAGCATGTGACGCAGAAAGAGAGACGTAAACCTGATCAGCCTTTGTTCTAAACATTGGCCAGAGGCTTTGACTAAACAACAAAGCTTGACCAATCACTCTGATGCGTGCGTCTCTGCATGCATGCTCAAGAGTGATAGATAGCATAAGACATCTCCACATCAGCCAGGATCTAAGGAAGCTAACAAGACACAGAGCACCACTGACACCATGGCCTTATAAAGCAGGAGCGTGCTCCTCTACCTGGCCTGCAGACAAAGAAAGCTTTGATCTGCTGTTGTATGGAGATGACAGACAGGGCGAGGCCCAGCAAGCTGCAGCCATGAATATCGAACTAATGGAACAGATGCTGTTCCTATCAAAGTGTGTTGGAATCAAATGAACAAACCCTCTCTGTTCATATCAGATGTGATAACCTTATCCACATCGTTGTGGAGGACAAGCACTGTAGATTAAATCTCCTTATGGAGTCTCCTTATGGTGTCTTGCGATGCGTTAAACAGAGGCACCACCCAGGCAAGGTAATCCTGTAGCCCACCCCGTGATTTATTTCACCAGTGATCTAAAGATCTCTAGTAAAAACCACCACTCTCTTTTTTTCTGTTCTTTTCTCCACAAAAGCTAGAAAGCTGTACTATTTACCCAGATAGATGGTTTTAAATGTAGCACCCGTTTCCTCTAAAGTCTGTGTAAAGTAAGAATAAATGTGTTCTGAGTTTGTCAGACCAAAGAAGAAAGTGTTATTAACCACCCAGCCAAATTTGAATGATTAAAAACATCGACAAGTTTATGAAATTACATGTCAAAATCGGGTAAAAATGAGCAGTATTCTCAGCTCCAGGACTGTGGGGGCGTGTCCAACTGAATGCGCTGAAGCCAATTTTGAGAAATCTCTTTTACCGTCACCCCAGTGCAGCGTTCTCAGACCAATGACAAACGAAATTAAAAAAATATCAACGGCAACATCAACTCTGGATAATCCACAGAACACAGTTTTCATCAGGATTATTTCTTCAGTAGAAGGTAGCTCCAATGACAACCATTAATAGCATGGTCTGTGGATTACTCAATGACCAGAAAAAAAGAGAGGTTGCTGCTGGATTTAATCGAAAGAATAGTTAGATATTATTTGTTCTGTTTCCGGAGAGTTAGTTGAGGAAATGATACCGCTCTTAGGTCCATCCATTAAGTGTGGGCCAGGAGCAAACTATTATATATATATATATTATATATAGCTTTGCATAAAGACTGGGAGAAACAAATACCTTGGAAGAAACTGTTACGGCATGTAACTCCACAAAAAAACACAACTTGTCATTGTTTTTGTCAGATATAACGTGTTTATTTTTTAGCTTTAAAGCTGCTAGTAGTCTTTATGCTAAGCTAAGCTACTTAGCTCCTGGCTCCAACCTCGTACTTAACGCAAACACACAAGAGTGGTATCGATCTTCTCATCTAACTCTCAGCAAAAAAGCAAATGAGACAAAAATTGAAATGCTTTAAACGCCAAAAAGTTCTCCACCATAGCATTTCTGGAATCTCAGAGTTGAATATCTCAAAAACTGGACAAATGAAACCACATCTGTCTGCATTTTTAGATACTGCTTTGGATAAGTGAGAATTCTTTGATCATTTGGTTAAACTGATTAATATTCTGCCCTAAACTATCAACATTAACTTGATTTGCTAACTGAGTGTCAGTAAGATCCTTACCTTTTCTTGGTATTGCCGTCTGGATGAGTCCAAAGACTGGATGAGTGCGGTTGCGTGACCGATGAACATGGCGTAACAGGTGGCTCCGACAATCATACTGAGCATGGTCAACCAGATGTCCGACATGCTCTCTGGGGCTTGTCTTCCATAGCCAATGCACAGCATGTGGCTCATGGCCTTAAAGAGGGCAAAGGAGTAGAGCTCGCTCCATGAGTCATTCTGTAGGTAGAGATGGAAGGAGGGCAAAGAGACAAAAAGAAAAAATAAGACAAACAAAATTTATGGAAGGTGGAAGAGAAGGCAGAGAAAGGTTATTCTGTCCTCCTAGAATAGCTCCTTACTTTTATATTTTTACTTCCATGCTGCAAAGATTTTGACCTGATGACCTGAGCCTTTCATCTCTGCCAAATGTAGACGCAATGCAGTGAAAGTTATACAAGTTAGTGCGTGGCAGAAGTGGTGATAGAGAGAGCGAATTTCAGAATGAGAGGGCTCATCCCTGGTGAAGTATACGACTCTGTGTCTGATGATTGTTTAAAGTTTGGTGGAGAGCCTTATTATCATCACCAAGCACCAAGCAGAAGGAGAAGAGGAAAAAAGCAAGTGTTAATGAGGAGCCTCTACATCTGCCTGCTCCAGTCTGCCTTTGATTGGTGCTCACACACTCAGTCAACCCTAATTCCCCCATGTTAGATTCATTAAAAAGCCCTCCACAGTCACACCCTCCCCTCAAACAGCTGTGGTTCACACACTGTGTACTGTATGTGTTTCTTCTCAAGCGCCGTCTGTCCCTCTCTGGGACAAGTGGTGTGTTCAGTCACTGATTGACTGGTTGGATTTTTATCTGATTTGTGTTTTTCCAGCGGAATTTGCATTTCATTTGAGATTCAAATTCGGTTGGTTTTGAAGGAGGTGAGAGAGGATGTACAGGCAAAACTGAATGAAGATTTTAAATGCATGTAGCAGGAGAACCAGAAACTCGCCCCTGGTTTCAGAATAAGAGCTTAGCTCCAGCCCCCCCTGAGCATGCCTCAAAAAGTTTCCTATCTGTTTTGAGTTGTCATCTGGATGAGTTGTTTGGATTTCTTTGAGGAGATAAACCGGTCCTTGTAATGATAAAAGACAGAGAAACAACAGTTTGAGGCCTTTAAGGTTATAAGCACCAATGTCATATCTCCAGCTTTTACTCTTATCTCTATACAATGTAGCCATGTAACTGCAGTCCTTGTCTCACTGTCATCCATATTTCCCACACACCCTGACAGAACATTTACATTGCCTCAGTGAATCTCTTCCCTACTGCCCCCCAGGGCGGTGAACAGACACAGAGCTGAATGCCTCCACTCAGCCATCAGCATGCTGGCCACATTGCTGGTGGATAAACAGCAGGAGTAGGAGACCCTAACCTAGAGCCCAGGCATGGAAATAAACACCTTCTTACACATGGCTGCATTTATCTGTCTGACTCTCTCACAGACACACACAAATATATATATTTATATACAGTACTTCTGTGGACAGAGTACCACTTTACTGGGATCTATGCTACATGTACTAAAAATGAAAAATGGACCACTGCTGAATAGAATAAAATCAAGAACTAGCGCTTAGCTTGTCTGTCTGTGATCTTTACAACAACTCCTGATGATAAAACAGAATATCTGCTGCTGTCACATTTACAAGACAACATTACTGTAAATCAACTGGCGTGCTGCCAGTAACAGCATAACTCATCTATGGGTCGAAGATGCATTACTCTGTGTGAGTGTTGGTGAAAGCCCACAGGTATGAATCAGCTCCTGTATTCCTAGAAATGATTTTAACGACGTCAGCAGCCTACGTTTACAGATGAGTCTCCTGTTTCTGGAAAAGGAAAAGGAAAACCTGGATTGGGCAGAAGTGATGCTCCAAGTTTACGTACTGAAACATGGATGCATACACACCGTATGAATGTTTGCATATATAGTAAAGTAAAATGGATATAGCATGTCTAGTTACATGTAGATGTTAAAGGTATAGTTTGATATTTTTAGGTACGAACAGGTTTTCTTAACTTAGCATACAGGCTGGAAACAGGGAAAAAAGCTAGTCTAGCTCTGTCCAAAGGTCCAAAATCCACCTACCACATCTAAAGCACACACGATACCTTATGCAAAAATTACTTTTTTTGGTCACTATTTCTTGGCCAGGTGCAGTAGCTTTGTGGAGTTTGTGCTTGTTAACCAGCATGTTTCTTGCTGTTTCCAGTCATGCTAAAGGCTAAACTAATCAGCTGCTGGCTGAAGCTTCATATTCAACAGGCAGGACAGGAGTGTCAAACTTCTCATTTACTGTAATTCTTGGCAAGAAAGCAAAGAAGCACATTGTCCCAAATGTTGAACAATTCCCTTGCATGTGACTAAATGAGCAGGAAAAAACCTTTGAGAAAGAGACAACACATGCTGACCAGCTGTGACGAGTCAGGATGTGTTTAAGTTTGAGATAATAGCTGATTAAAACTGACACAGTATACAGCTGTCTCTTACTATTGCAAATTACAGACTTCATAGTAACACAATAAAGTAATTCTACAGAGATACCACCCTGCGCGAGGAGGGGCACAAATGAAATTATCTGTTGTGTTCATTTTATTTGCAATCGGTCTTCACTGAGCAGCGTGGATGATAGCTAATTGTACATAATACATTTAGGGAGGAACACAAAGGGAGTATGGGACATCTATGATGCATGATGGCGTAAGTTTAGAAGAGTGTACTGTACGTGCATGCTGGCACATCCATCTGGGTTTACATGCTGTTTTTTTACACTGTGCCACGCTGCTGAGCATCTCTTTGACACGGGGCAGTGCCTGTCTGACAGTCTAAAACTGGCATGGTGGGTTTGGTTTGCTTGACAGGACTGACATTTAGACGACACTGACATTAAAAAGAAACCTTGTTAGCAGTGTTAAGATTCATTATTTAGATCCAGTGGGTCTGTGTTTGTGTTCAAAATCCAAATGAGTACGGAAAGTTTCAAGACTGTTTGGTGTCTGCTAGTGATATTAATAAGAAATGTGGACGTTAAAAGTTAAAATATTTATCTTGACTCATGCATAAACTTAAATTGGTGTCTGTTGAAATAAAAATAAAGGACTAATGAGCCAAATTTAAGGGCATCGTGGTGGTTGCCATCACTTGAACTGCAACGTTGAATCCTCTTCTCTTTGTCTAAAGTAAATCGTGAACTTGAACTCAACTTAGGTGTGGTACCAAATCATTTTTTTTGTCCTAAAATAATGGATGAATTAATATTCCATTCCATTTCAATCCTTTGAATGTCTAATTAGATATATATTTAGTATTGCAGTCTGTACCAGAGAGGACCAACCCACTAAACAACACCAACATTGCCATCAGACGCATCATTACCAACATACGCTGAAGCATAAAGTGTGTACTTGATTTCAGTGTTTTACTTTCATCTGGTTTATGGAAGTCTCACCGAGCTGACTCCAGTGTATCCTTAATTGAGCTCATCAGATGTGAAATGGATGCTTGCAAATCATGTGGCAGGATTTTAATTGATTTGTGAGAATAATTCGACTCAGTGGATCATAGCTTGCTGCTCAATAAGCTGTTGTTATTGGTTTGAGTTCATTAACTTTATTGGTATTTCTCCTTTGACAGATATCAAGAGGAAGAAGTTCAACATCATGTGCTCAACGAGCAGCTTCCACATAATGCAACAGATTAGATGAAATGATCTGTTTACTTGTTGTTCAGGTCTTCTGTGGCGTTACAGCAGGGATTCAGCAATTACACGATTCATACGTCACTGAACTGTTGCAGAAAAGCGTTACAGCAGCTACAGGGAGGATAGTCTGAATTATGTGGAATAACAGGAGAGGGGCTTTATGTTTTAAAATCTGTTGTACTTCTTTAAATATTGACACATGGTTATCACACCCTTCTGTTCACTCTGTTGTATTAGGCTTTACTATGTATAAAGACTGACTGAAAAAGTTTGTGTTCACATCTGAAACCAGAAACTGTCATTCTTCTCTTTTCAGCAAATTGGAAAATTCATCCGTGCAAGTGGAACTTTTTGCAGACAGGTGACACAGAGGAATAAAAATTGCAGGTGCACTACTGAAACTAGTCTAAGTTTGTGAGGAGAGACTTATTTGCATTAAGGGGAGAAGATTCACTCTGGCCTTCAGGTCCTCTGAAGGACTCACTTTTATAGGCCGTGTCCTTTCAGAGGATCCAGCCTCTGAACAGACAAATTAATAGGCAGTGTGAGGAAGTATGATGTAGCATTTTGTTGTAGTCATGGTAGTAAGAAAAAGCCTGTCTTATGAATTTAACACTGGAAGAGCCACTTGCAGTAGCAGTATGGCTCTATGGATGTCTGCTGGCCTCATTTAGCATGTGTTAGCATGCTTAGTATTCAGCTCAAAGCACTGCTGTCCACATATACAACCCATACGCCATATTGGAGATGAATGGACATGCCACCTCAACTTGTCTGACAGCCGGCCCACCTAGAGCTGAAGGACCACACCCAAGTAACAAAATCTGAACTGTTTTGAACATTTAGGACTTAGCCATCAGTTCGCTCTTTGTATGCCATCATGCTGTGTGACAGCTTGAGGATCTCTAATATTATTAAGGCAAATTGCAGCTTTGAGAAGATATAAAAGAAACGTGAATGGAAGTGAAATGAAAACACAATATAAAAAGACACAGGATTTTTAATTATTTAAAAGTATAATTAATTGAAACAGAATGAGATGTCAGTGCCAGAAAAAGTCAGCACAGTGCAAGATATAAATAAAGCAAATTTAACTTAATAAATGCAGTGACAAACAGAAAATCTGGAGCCCTGATTTTAGAGAGCAGAGTTTTCTGGGAGTTTGTTCCAGATAGGTGGTGCATAAAAACTGAATGCTGCTTCTCCGTGTTTAGTTGAGACTCTGGGGAGAGAAAGCAGACCTGTTCCAGACGACCTGAGAGGTTTGGACGGTTCATAACGGAGCAGCGGATCAGAAATGTATCTTGGCCCTATACCATTCAGTGCTTTATAAACAGCAGTATTTTAAAGTCAGTTCTCTCACATACAGCAGGACACCAGCTCAAAGATCTGAGACGTGGAGGGATGTGATCCACTCTCCTGTGAGCAGAAGTGATCCAATTCCATAATTTTAATGTTTAAATGAAAAAAAAATGGATTCAGTACTTTGTAGTCTGGCCAACTCAAAATAAATTCATAAAAAACTAGTTATAGTCTTACTGTTAATTACCCTACCAGACTGTGAGTTTTACAGTTGGCTGGCTGACTACCTGAAATTAGTTACCTCAGAGTAAGAACAACTGTTGTCTGCAGCGTCAAGAAGCTACAGTTGAAAATAGTCTGAGCGTGTCTGCGTTTGGAAAGAGTATTTGGAAAGTGTCCTCCAGAACCTCCACTGGCTCCCGGTTCCACAGCGCATTCAGTTAAAAAAAATCCTCCTCCTCACACACAAAGCCCTCCATAACCAGGCCCCTTCCTACCTCACTGACTTGCTCCATCGCCACAATCCATCCCGCAGCCTCCGTTCATCTGTTGCTAACCTCCTGACTCCACCACCCAGGACCAAGCACCGAACCTGGGGCGACAGAGCCTTCTCTGTAGCTGCTAACTGTGTCCCCAAACTCATCCGTGACTGTACCGACCTTCCAACATTCAAATCTCTGACAAAAACACACCTTTTTAAAATCCCTTTTAATGTTTAGCTTAGTCTAATGTGTCTAATGGTGTACTGTTTTATGTTGTTTTGCTGCTTTGATGTTTTTCATGTAAAGTGTCTTTGAATATCCAGAAAAGCGCTTATAAATAAAATGTATTATTATTATTATTAGAATTTAAGTTGCTAAGTCACTATTTCAAGATATGAAGACAAAATTAAAAGTTATCCTGCATAGCGCTGTATAAATATGACAAGACAACTTTTCTTCTTAAAATGGGGTTGGTCTCACAGGGGCAACTTGCCCCACAAAGACTGCAGCTCCAACTCGGCCCGTACTCAACCCGCCCACGTGTACGTGTGTCCTCTTCCATTAAATAGAGACAAAAATACCCTGAGACTAAAACACCCAGAACTGTAACACTCGATTCAAAGTTTCTTCTCTTACAAATGTATTTAAATAACTGATGTTGTGTTACTGAGATCAGCTAGACTTTATAGTACGTGTACCATATTAGTACTGAAAAAGAAAGGCTCATAACAGGCAGTTGTCACTCACTTACATACACACCGACACCTCCAGACACAGATCTCAGTAACTGTCTATTATTCTCATGCATGCTGACAGGCCTGCCTGCCTGTTAGATCACCTCAGTAATTGAATGAATGGAGGATATCCTTATTAACTTTCAAAGCAGGAGGAGTTCTTGAATTGCATCTGTGTGTACGTTTGCATAGATAATAAATCCATGAAAATCAGTGTATGACTGCAATTACAGCAACTCTTCCTCTATGGTAATGTGTCAGCAGCAGCAGCAGCATCCTAAATATTAAATACAGAAACAGAGCTCAGACTGAAGCAGACTGAGACCTTTAGAGGAAGAGAGAGTCTTTATTCTAGATAGGACGAATGCACCTGTCATCCACGCAACAGAGACCCCTAAATAACAGCAATGATGATTTGATCCCGTGTGATCATTTTGCCGCAGGAGCCTGATTATCAGCCTTATAATAAACACCACTCTGTGCTGCGTCACAGATATTGTTTTTGAGATGTTTCGAGGCAGAGCTGAATACATCACAGGAAGGAAGAAGAAGGAAGAAGAATATTGATTATCACTTATTTGCGTATCACATATACACAAAGCCTGAAACAAGGAAGCAGGTATAAGAGTGCCTAATGAGTGAGTGATTTGAATTAATGCGTTGTTTATATCTGACTGTATTTCCATAACCTAAGTGCACGGATGACGCAAAAAGGAAAGCAGGGTGGAGTCGTGAGCCAGCGCCAGAGCCAGAGAGCCGGCCAGCCAGCCAGCCTTAAGTGAAGCATGAGGATGAGGATCATTTAACGCTGCGTCTCTCATCTCAAAGCCACTCTGAAGAGGATCTCTGACCTTGATTACCCTGAGATTAGAAAGCGTCACAAGCACACCAGGCGGCCAAAGCCACTTGGGTGCTCGCTGACATCATGGCAGCTCGGAAAAAAGACGAGCGTAAACAGCACGCATCAATCTGAGGCATCATAGAAAGTGAAAAGTGAATGTAAACAAAAGGGAGGGTCTAGAAATCTGTTCTCTGTGTTTATACCTGTTGGTGATAATTAACATTTTACACAAAAATGTAATCTAAGCTGCCTGTTTTCTGAGATTGGGAAACATCAACACCACATGTAGCTTTAAATTAGAGTTGAGTGCTACTGTGCAACTGTGGACTGAGATAACAACTCCAGATGTTGATGGGGGGGGAGGCATGTTTGATTTAAGAGGAGGCCAGGAACATCCAAACTCCCTCAGTTAAACCAAGTCAAAATCTAAGATATCACTAATGTTTACTGTGTTTGAGTCATAATTGGTTGCCATCAAGCAGCAGCCTCTGGTGCAGGGAAACAAAGCCAATACGGTGAGTGTTAAAAACTGCAGAAGTGAGTGCCCATAATAAAATACCCAACTTCACAGCAGAAATAAACATCCAGATCCAGAACTGGTCAAGTGGGCAATATAACTGGGCTCAGCAATCTCTATGGACATAATGGCAGAGGCCAAAAGATCAAAGTGTACATTAATGAAAGAAGCTAAGAAAATAAAAGAAAGTGACCAAGCAAGAGTAAATCTGGGACTGACTTTTAGTTGTTGGCAAGCTTTGTAAAATAAAAGTCTGAAAGACAGACGACGAGCTGGTCTTCTTCTGTTAGATTAGGAAGTAATATTAGCTGCCTGCTGTGTCTTGTGTTGTTGCACTTGCTTGATGTCTGGCTGTTAGCAAAGTTGTTAAACTTGCTAGTTTTTGATCATAAGACACTCGGGGTGCAAAATCGCAAAAATACAAACTTCTACAGAATGTCAGATCAGAGTACTTCTGCCATCACTGACCTCCACCGATACAGTGTGTGTGTGTGTGTGTGTGTCTAATGTGTATGGAGGGAAAGTGAGAAATAAAGATGGCCAATGATGAAACGAGAAATAAGAGATGGAACGACAGAGAAGCAACAGTGAAGTCCCCCAGGGTCAATGGGTGTGAGATCTATCTGTTCCTGGAGATCTCACTCACTCTCTCTCTCTCTCTCTCTCTCTCTCTCTCTCTCTCTCTCCCTCTCACACACACACACACACACACACACACACACACACACACACACACACAAACCTATGCACACAGGCACGTACACCAGTGCGTCAGAGTACACAGTGTTTTCATGTACACAGTATTTTTGAGGCCTGAGTAGCACAAATCTATACGCCAAAATTAGAAGGTTCATTCTCAGCGCATAAAACATTTCTCAGCGACAGTTCAGAAGACTCAGGAAACATCCTGCACCTGACTAAAAGCACGAGGAAGGAATTATCCAGTCTGCAGAACTTAGACAAAAAGATCATGTGATGTTCCCACCAAGAAATAGCTAAGGAAAATAGAAAGCTACCTCGAAAGCCAGTTAAAATTATTATCTGAGTCTCTCTTTAATTCCACTCCATTTGTCCTGTTCATTCTACCACAAGTAATGCAGCCAGTATGTGTGAATGTGTACATGTGTGTGAAATACAGTGTGTAAGAAAGAAAGCAGACATATGTGTTTCACTGCTCATATCCCCTGACTTCTTTGTGCCTCTGGTGCTGTCAGTCACCAACTTCCAGTCTGTTATCTCTGACACAGGATGACGAGTCAGACAGGAGGGAAGAGTTTAAGACTAAAATAAAAAAACAGGGAGAATGTTTTCCTGCTGTTTCTCTGTCTTTTGTGTTTGAGTTGCAGATTTGTGATTTATGATTTGAGATATCTAATAGCTTGTAACAAAGGTCGGTGTTTGTCCTTGGTGGATCACAGCAGATACAAAGAGACGGCCCTCAAACTCACCAAACTTCATTTTAAATTCTACTCGCGTCCACTCAAAGTTTTCCAAAGATACCAAACATGTCAGAGTTTTGGGGAAATGTTGTCATGGTTATGTTTGCGTTGCTCTTTGGTTTTGTCTCTGTGCTATTCACATTCCTTTTTCTGTTTCTATCCGTGGCGGTGTCTGTGGCAGAGGGCGTGACTGGCTGTGCAGGTCAGTCTCAGTAATGAGGTAGACGTGTCTCTCATCCAGCAATCGCTCCTGCTATAAAAGCCGGTCAAGACACCACTCCTGTGCCAGATTATCTTGTACCAGTACCTGTTCCAGTCGGTAACATACTGTGGCTTAAGCTGTTCGTACCTTTTGAGTATCTACTGATTTATGTGTTCCTACGTGTTCTTCACTGCAAGCTTAGCATCACCTTTCTTTTTTTTTTTTCCTGTGTGCAGTTCCAGTGCGCCTATGTATGAATCTTTCCATATGATCTTAGCTTTGAATATTTCCTTATATTTCCTTTAAGAAGATACAAAATAAACTCTGTTTTTTAGTAGTACCTTCAATGTGTTGAAACAACTTTATGGCCATTCAGAAGCTGTACTTTGTGGTGTTGTTGAATTGTATTGATCCGTGTGATATTATCACGTAGTGTGGATTTTATTTTTCAGGTTCTAAAGCTAGAGAGAGGATTTAAAGAGAACATTAGGGTTCAAGAGGTTGACTAAGCAAGTGATGCGTCTGTTTGGCAAGATTCTGGCTGGTTAAGTTCATGCTTTTAATAATTATTAATTGTCTGGTTAGATAATTGTTTTTCAAGCAGCTCGAGCGTTGCACCACTTGCTCTCCTGAGAGTTTTTTTTTGTTTCTTTTATGCCAGCAATCATTTAGGAGAAAAGCTCTCCTAATGGTCTGCCTGTCAGCAGATGGCCAGAAGCTACCTGCCAGCCAGAGGGAAGGGAGGACATCCAAGAGGAGGTAACGAAGGGATAGATAAAGAAGAGAACGGCTTAAAAAAACAAACCACATGTCGGGCTGCATGAACTGAGCAACAACAGGCTCTTTTTTATCCCTCACTCACAGTACACTGGCTCGTCTCCTGGGTTTAACTAGAGAGGGTTTAATTGAGGCTGTCCTGTGTGTGTGTGTGTGTGTGTGTGTGTGTGTGTGTGTGTGTGACTCAACCTTAAATAATTTCCCCATCTGCCTGCAAATACCACACCTTTGTGCTCCATGGAGGATGTGTCTTATGCTCTGTGTTTGTTCTGCCAAACACTTCTGCATGCTGATGTTCATGTGACTGTGTGATACTTTTAACCAACACACACACACACACACACACATATACACGCAGAGCATTTCGCTTACCACCATCTTGTTGAGAGAGACCCAGCAGTCAGATGGAAAGTCCTGCAACATGGGAACCAGGAACTGGAGACAGCCATCCCAGTGACACAACAGCAGCATCATACCAATCAGGTTGAATATTCGCATCACAGCGCTCGCCAGGTCATAGGTCATGTGGAAGATCTGTCAGGAGGAGAAGAGATGGCCAGAGAGAGAGAGGGTTATGAAAGTGGAGATGAGAAATAGACAGAGACAGATGTGTGAGAGGAATGAAGAATCAGTTTATGTTTAGACGGACTGAGGTCAAATCTGAGTTGAAGTGGAAGCAGTTGGTGAGTTCTGCTATATGGACCACATCGAGGCTATTTTCAGCAGATGTAGCATGTTTTGACCGTACAGATCCTGATTCACTATGTAGACGGATTTTAACACTTAGCACATGTTATATTATGAAAAAGACTGAAATATTATCATATTATAAAGATGATATGATGGACCTGTTAGCATACAGTTGGTTATTTATACATCCAGAGGTTAGAGAGCAACATTAGCATATATATGGAGTCTGGCCACCGGGGCTAATGGTGGTCCAATATTCACTCCCTTTCTTTTAGCTCTGTTTTCATCACTAGCTAGTTGCTAACTTTGTTGGTGTGCTGTTCATTGTTGGGCAGGTAGCACACAGTTCGATCAAAGTGAATCAAAACAGGAGAGTTGAAGATCAGGAAACCAAAACAAGAAGCTGAAAGACGCTAAAACGCTCTGTCGAGCTGAAGGGAACTGCAGAATCAGGTGATAATTCCTTGTGAGTTTGACACAATAAGCAACCCCCTTTTACATTAAAGGTAAAGGTAAAAGTCATTCGACCTCGATTCATGCAGCTTTAAGTAAAACCACAACCTGAGAAGAAGAGCCTGTAAGGAAGTTTATATTTTTAAAAAACAGTTTTTCAGTTTGAAAAACTAGCTGGATTTCCCATTGGTATATGTCTTCCTGAAATAGTGAGTATAACAGGAGGTACAATTTAAAACAGCATCATGTAACACGGTATGATGTCTCTCGGCAACAAAACTGGTGATTTGGGTTTTTGCGAGGCGTGCTGTATGTCATTCCCTCCTCATTTTAGTAGAATAATGTGTCAGGCTGAGGGTCTACATAATGAGCAGGTGGGGAAAATGAACTCGCACAGTCTGTGGTCTGTACTCATTCATGATAAAAAACCTCGTCAGACTCTGATGAAGCTTTGATCAGCAGCCCGGGCCAGCCTCTCTCTCTGCTGTTTCTTACATTTACTCCCCTCAGGTGAGAAGGCTCATTTGTGTGGAGCTGGTGTTGTGGTCGCAGCCTTGTAAACACCACACTCACTGTGGCTATGCTGGCTACTGGCCAGGCCTTGTTACCACTATGTGTGTCTGTGTATGAGGGTAGATTTATGCATGTGTGTGCACTGGTGTGTAATCCATGCTAGCTAGGCCAACTGGAGGCTTTGCTAAATTGTAAGCAAAGCATATTCCCCACTAGGGACAGAGAATTGTCCTACAAGGGAAGTAGGCCAGATGCTGGATGTATCTCTGCATATAACATACTGCATATATTTATGCATATTGGAAAGCCCTGCTTTATGGGCCAATTTGATGGTTTCTTATATCAAAAACAAAGGCTCATTTCTCACTTGAGACAAGAGAATCGGCCTACATGTGAACTAGGCCAGATACTGCGTGTGTGTGTGTGTGTGTGTGTGTGTGTGTAGACGTAACACACACACACACACAGTTGTGAATGTACAGTCTGAGAGCAGCCAGGTCGAGACTTTCGAGGGCTCATCCCCGTCACCTCAGAGGCTTCGCTGCCCTACACTCGCTGCTCACTTGAATATTAAAACATGCTCTCCTCTAAAACTCCAGGGTGCAAATGCCGCCTGTTAATTACAGTGCCAACACAAGGAAGCCAACTAGTCTTAACATATTCCTCCATCCAACACATATTATACTCCGCTTTCATTGCATGTGCATCATGTAGCTTTCCTTATCGTCTGTGTACCAAATCCCATGAATTTCCGTGACTTAATCCTGTGTGTTATTTACACGCCGAGTTCTCTAAGTGCTCCTAAGCTTTGTGTATCAGCTGTCTGTGTGCTAAACATCCCCTCCTCTATAAAAAGATGACCAGACCAAAGACACTGTCTCCTATAATGGCTAATGGCCTTAGCTAATTTAGAGAAGGAGAAAGGGAAACACACTGTGAAGGCCTTGCCCTGTGATTAGGAAGCATCCCCATCATGATTAATGAGTCTCCAGGACTAATGTTCCCCCCGACACCAGAACAGCACCTGGCCATGTGTCATTGTCAGACCACAATCTGGGTCAAGGCACATTACTGCGACCACAACTCACAGCCTGACAAAACACAGATAAAATACTTTCTGCCCCTCTCTGCTGCACATGATAACATACACAGTGATCCAGACGATCCAGACGAAAACATTTAGAGAAAACTATTGAACCTGATTAATGTTACTCCCACTCTAATGCGTGCACTCCCGCTGCCACCCATTCACCATCACTGTCTAGCTCAGGAAGGTAAGTGAGGAGCCTTGATACAAGCTTCCTGCCTCAGGAAATTGCTCTAGTTATTCCTGACAATGGTTACCTCTGCTTCAGCAAACACACACGTCGATCTATTCAACGATCACGTCATACCTGCTCTCTCTTTTTTTTTGTAATAATAAGTGTGGTTGTCAAACAGCAGACCATACTCGGCTGTCCTGTATAACACTATAATGATCTTTTTAGGAAACCTGTGCAACTCAGCTCAGCTCAGCTCAGCTGCAGCTGAGCCCAGCTGAGCCGAGCTAGGCATAAAGGGGAAACGTGGCCAGCCACGTTTGGATTGAGCTGAGCAGAGCAGAGCTCAGCTGAACTAAGCCGAACGAGGGCAGGGCTGAGTCAAAGCATTCAGTTGCGAGTGTTTAAATCAGTAATTAGGGATCTCGTCGAGTTCAAATTACCACTCTGTAATCAGAAGGTGGTTATTTTCAGAAAGAGGACACACATTTGATTCTTAGATACTTGATTAAGTAGGGATCCTCAGTTTATGTACGTACACATGCACAGAGCAGGGGCTAGGGGATAATTGTGTTTGTGTAGCATATTGTTGAATGATGGATAATCTGTCACCAGCATTATTTCCTGTCATGTCATCAGAAAGCATTAGCCAGCCTCTCAGTATCTCCTAACAAATGTTTGACGCGTTGATTGGTTGAAATGCCACAATAAAAATAATTATAAAAATAAAGAAAAGGTGGCTCTTGTTATGAGAAGAAAAGAAGGTAATTAGCGTCCCCGGTGATTCATTCCTTGGAAAATCCCTTTTCTCTTCCCCACTGATAAGCGCAAATTCATTTTTCATGAATTCTCAACTGCATCAGTACACTGCTCTATGATGAGCTATTATCCAGCTGATTGTTATACAACATAAAACCTCATTTTTGTGTGTGTCAGTAAGTAATTATACAGAGGAGGATTGTTTTCATATAGAAACAGACAGAAACCACTGCACTGGAATCCAATATTGTATTATTAATTTGAGCTAGACCGGCTATTCTTCTTTAATATATAAGCAAACACAATTCAAAGCGATGAATACATATTTTGTATTTCAATCCAAACTGCAGCTTCCTTTTATACTGCGACATCAATACAGCTTTGATGGCTTTGAAGTGTGAGTGAAGCTGAAATTCATCAGCAGTATTTATAATAAATGCCTTTGTGGAGACTTTCTTAACAATCTGCACATTCCTTCACAGATGTTGGTGATCCTGCGTAACTACACCGCCTCCATCTTCACGGTAACTTACAAAGTTTCATCACGTTAAAGTAAATGTTGAAGAGACGTTAGGTATATTGTCAGCAAAGGCGACAGACTTTATCTTACAGCCCGACTGAAGCTGGATTTATAGACAGACACGGATATTGATTTTTGAGTACAGAAAATCAGATCAGATTATATGTGAGATAATCATTTGTTAAACTCTTCAAAATGACAGAGATACATACTAAGCGGGGCGTTTCACAGCAGACAAATCAACTTGTCAGCGCCCTCTGGTGGTAAAACTGTGCAATGGGTACATTTTCAATTTCTTGTTAGTTATCGGCCAACACATACGCGGATACCGATATATCTAACAACAATTATATATCTGCAATAAGCTAATATCAGCAGTTACGATGGCTTATCAGTCTAGTTGTAGTATATTTTAACCAAAAAGGAACAGGATGATACAAAAAAGTGTTATTTTATGTATTTATGTATTGGCCATTACTTTCTGATTACTTATTACGTAGATATACGGTGTAATATAGATATGCAAGTATGCAAAGATAAGTTGCAGTACCTAAGTGTTTTGTATTATTGACCCTAATTTCTTAAAATGGAAATATTTTCTTTGTATTTCTGTTTTTATTGATGTTATTATGTATAACAGTTTCATTTCCATATCGATACACTCAATTCATTTTGACAGCTGTGCTGATGGCTTAGATTAGTGTAACGACTACCAATGGGGTGGTGTCCCTTGATTATGCTGTGTTGTTTCTTTGTGTATTTGTTACTTTCCATGTACCACCATTACACAATTTTGTCCTGTGTGTTCTTGACTCACATGCTCACTCTATGCCTACTTTAAATGTAATCATAAAGACTAACTCTCCAACAAAACTTCCTTTAGAGATCAGAGTAACACCCAGACCGTTATTCGTCCCTGTCCTCAGATCATAAACGCTGAATCTCAGCCTACCTCCTCCCATTGGTGGATGTAACGGATGAGTCTGGACAGCCTCAGCAGCCGCAGCAGACTGAGGATCTTAGTAAAGCGGACGATGCGGAGGGCCCGGGCCGTCTTGTACACCTCAGAGTCGATCCCTTTCTCCACGATGAGGAAGATATAATCCACAGGTATGGAAGAGACAAAGTCCACCACAAACCAGGTCTTTAGGTACTTTTTCTTTATCTTCTCAGGATCGAGGATGATCTCTGTGTTGTCCTCAAACACGATGCCGGTCCTGAAGTTCAGCACCAAGTCCATGAGGAAGAAGGTGTCAGAAACTACGTTGAAGATGATCCAGGGTGTGGTGGTCTCATCTTTGAAGAAGGTGATGCCCACAGGGATGATTATCAAGTTGCCCACCATGAACATCAGCATGGTGAAGTCCCAGTAGAACCTAAGAGGGAAAAGCAGTGAGGAGAAACACAAAATGTGCTGAACTGGGGAATCAACACGATAATTACAGAGAAAAGTGTTAAATTTGAGCCAGTTTTGGTGTGCACGAACCATGTCTGACAACTGAAACACTGAAGTCTAGACACTCACAGAGTTGTTAATTGCTCGGCATATCACATGCCAGCAAATATGCTGATTCTAATTCTATCTATGACAAGTTGATTGTTCTAGTTTTCTTGCAGCGATACTCTCTCAGGGGCCGCACTCAGAAAACAGCGCCACCACTGAACACAGTGACAAACAGCTGATCATGGCCGGATTTTTTCACTAAGTGCAGAGTATCGTCTCACGGTGAGGTAACCTATACCATTTGACTCAAGGCAAGGTCAAACCAAGGACAAGCAGAGAGACAGAAATATTACAGGAAAGATAAGCTGGGTGCAGTTCATTCCAAATCAAAGAACAACAGACAGAGGATGCCTCAGCACAGCTATAGTTTTGTCTTCCATATCTGATTCATAGTTGACAACCCTTACATGATGCCACGAAACCAGTAGTTTAGGCTTTTATGAACAGCATTAAAAGAGTGCTGATTTGAGTGTTGAGACAATTAGTTGAATAATTGATTAGTGGGTTAATGTAAACTTAATTAGCAGCTATATTTATATTTTCAAGCAAATATGCCAAATACAGTCTGGTTCCTGTGTTTGCTGTTCTTCATTAACATTTCAAGGCGTCACATTTGGTTTTCAGGAACTTTAAATTTTTCACTATTTTCTGACAATTCCAAACAATAAATCAGGAAAACTATTGGAAGATTAATGAAAATAATCATTAGGTACATGTCTATATGTTTTTGTTTTAGTTTAGAAGTCACACTGCTGTCTCATCAGTTTAAAGTAAGTGGGAGTGTGCAGAGCGAATGGAGTAACTGATTGAAGAGCTCTGCTGAGTCAAGACTCCTCTGTTTCAGAAAATGTCCTACTGTTCATTTTTGAAAGTACCATGACATAATTCCCCATAAAAACCAAAACTCTATATTTTATTTCAATATTTTGATAGCAAAATCTGCCCGTTAAGAGCTCAAATGGTTGTTTTTATCTCCGGCCTGCAGCTGTTTTACACTTGAGATAATTGGAGGAGCTGTCCTCGGTGCTGAAGCAGATGTTGAGACGCATTCCAGCTTTTCAAACTTCATGTTCATCTCTAAGAAGCAAATCAATAAATAAAGCCTTTTTGAGGACACATATGTGCGTCATATTGCAGTTAGAGTAATATTTTGTGTGTAAGCAAGAGTTGTCCAGAACCCAGATGCATTAGTAAGTGCAGTATTCCTCTGATGAAATACAAAAAAAGCAAACAAATATGACATGATGCTCTTGAGGCATGCACTGTTGAGTATTTGCTGTGTGTTGCTGTATGTTTGGACAAGTTAAACATGTTTGGCATCATAAAATAATCAGTTTTCACAATGGATTAAATGTTAAGCAACATTATTAATATTATTTATGTTTATTTTTTTTTATTTCAGTTTCATCTTGGCCGCAGCTGAATGTATACAGGATATTCTATTCTCCAGGTGTCTTTATAAAAACCTGAATATTCTATTATATTTCCAGTGCTTTCTCATATAAAGTTTGATATGAAGTGGAGTACCAGACAATGTGTTACAGTACGCACTGTTTACCAACCTAACTCAGCTTGACTCATACCTGAAGTCGCTGTACGGGTGGATAATCCAATTACCCGCTGACTTTACGCGCTCTTGTTCTTTCTCCACCGCCTTCTGGCTGCCAAACATGCGCAGGGAGAATTTGTTAACTCCGGGCTGAAGCATGGAACTAAACTGCCGCTGCATGTAAGTCTGATTCCCCCTGGCGTCTCCATCATCCGGCACTATCTGAGAGCCGTCCTCAGCTTTGGAAAACGTGACAGAGTTTCTAGAATGCTGACTCGGGGTCTGTCCTTTACTAGTCGGGGCGTTGGAGAAGGAAACTCTAGGGTCCTTTTTGTCCGTCCCTGCCGTGGTCTTGACCTCGTCCCCGGGCCCCTGTGTCAGGGGGGTCGCTGAAGTGATGGTGCCGTCCATGATTGGAGCTTTGCAGTCTTCAGCTGCTGTTGCTGCTGCTGCTGCTGCTACTCCATCTGCCTGCTTCTCCTGCTTGGAGATGAGAGAAGAGAGGCTCCCTGAACTGGTCGGGTCCCTTCTACAATCTCCGTTTTTGTTGCATATCATACCGATGGCCCCTTCTCCTAACACGCCTGGCTCTGAGACTGTGTCCCCTCCACCCGTGTGGTCTGACTCTGAGCTGCCGGCAGCATCCCTCTGGCATAACAGAGCAGAGGATGTGCTGCCACTGGCACTGACAGGTGCGGAGTCCTCATCCTCCAGGAGCCACAGCTCATTGTTGTTGGAGTTTTTGCGCGCAATGGACGCGACTCCGCCTCCTGGCGTCAATTTCTTCATCTTGGTACCTCCGCTGCTCCCATGATCCCCGCGTCCTGCCAAGCTGGCTACTTGAGGTGGTCGAGGCTGTTGGAATTTGGGCTCCTCCTCGCCGTCTTCCGCCTCGTCCATCAACGGGCAAAAGACAAAGACAGGTCAGTTCCTGTACCTTGAAACCTGGCGACACTTGGGCGGTGGCGGAGGAAGGTGGAGTTCAAAGCAGCAGCAGCCCTCTGCTTTCCATCCACACACCACTTTAAGGATAAGAGCGCACCGGTGGCGTTGCTATGGCTGCAACCCGGCTCCTGTTATTGTGATGTGTGTGTGAAAGAGAGAGGGAGAGAGACATTACCTTTGTGCTGCTACCACTTACAGGTATCTTATATTGGAAAAAACTACGTGAACAAAAGAAAGCGGGTTTTGTCAAAGGAGGACACACCCAATAACCTGATAGTGTTAGAAGAGAATAAACTATTCAGCTAATAAACACACACGCAGTACATAAATATATGATTAGATACACATAAACTCACCTGATTGGAGAAAGGAACAGCAAGGACAAAGGTGACAGGTGAAGGTCACAAAACAAAAACACCAACTCCTCCATGTTTCGTCACCCGCAGCTGATCTCAGGTAGATGAAGGTCAGTCAGAAATCTGTACTACCACGGTCAGGTGATCCACGGTCATTCTTATACTAGATCTTTCTGCTGTGTATCCTCAGCGTCTGCCTGTTGCTTTGTGTTGATTGTCTGCCAATATGGTCGGGGCCTGCTATTCTTGGTTAAATGGCTCCACCTTGTGGAAGAATGTACGATTTGGACACAGTCAAAGCATGGGCACCTCTTGACTGCATATCAGCTCCTTCAAAAATGCAACTTTTATTTTGGAAAACCTCTAATCTGCTGCAGCTTCTCATTCCAATGGGGAAACAATTTTGGCTTTCAACAATCCAAGATATGTCTAACTCCAAAAGATAAATCTTTGTACGGAAGCACACAAGATAATCAGGTATATTCATGGTTCTATTGATAAGAAGAGGGTCAAAAACAAAGCTTAGTATTAGCTTTTATGGAGGAATTTATGCAGCTAAAGTCAATAAGAAAGTTTTTTTGTAGAACATTTGGAGACACGTCTTTAATTTAAACAACTTTGTAGTTTTAAAAGTGTGTGTAGGTCTACGACAGCCCTATTGAAATTAAAGGCGAGATCTTCCAAACAATGGCGTGTGGGTTGAGACATTGAATGAATTCTTTAACTCTTACAAATTACTTTGTATGTCCGTTTAGGCATTCATTCATTGGTCTATTTAAATACAGCTTCTAACGTTCGATTCAAATTATTTGTCAGCTACAGACAAAGGTAACGGGCACTTTGATGTCAGGTCTTGTTTGGTGTAAGGTCATGGCAACAGATACACCTTGACACTGACGGCATTTGTTTGCAGGGCAGTAAATCCTCCAAACAAATGATTATGATCTTCCGTGCAGCTATTTGGGTCTACCGCTCGTGAAGCCTTGACCTGCTATTCTGAGCCACCCTTTCATCATTTGTAACAAAACTAAACACACAAAAAAAGTTGAGTAAATAAACAGACCTGTAAAATCCAATACCTTTATTCAGTGTGTGCAAGTTGTACAATAGATGGTACTCCATGTTCTTGGAAGGTACAACAATTTGACACAATATTGGCTAGGTCTTCTTTATTTGGCTAATTCTGAAATGGTAACATCCAATCACAACACTACTCGGATTAAAGGGAACATATGGCTTCTGAATCATCTACACAGTGACGGGAACAGAGACGACGGTCCAACAATCGCACACAAATGTTTTTACCTCAGATCACATCGAGTGAGAAAGAAAAAAACATCTTATTAGATATATTATATCTTATCGACTGGATTAGATTGAAACATCAGTGTGTAGTATTCAAGTTGCATTCGACAGAAGCGACAGATGTTACATCTCTTGCACTTGGTCCTCGAGAATATATATTTTTTTTATGTGGATGTGACATCAGCAACAAAAACATTGGTGACTAAAACTTCCAATTTAAAATATGTGAAGAGGAAAAGGAAATACAAGTGTGATTTTTTAAAAAGGTACAAAAGCTTTGCTACTACAAGACGTGTAATTTCTTACAGCAACAAAAACCTAGCTGACACTGTATCTAAAGTAATTTCTGCATTTCATTTTTAATTTAAATCTTGTTAAGAGGTAACAACAACAACAAAAAAAAAAAAAAAAAAAAAAAAAAGAAGAGAGAAATGGTGCTTTTTAAGGCAAAGTATTAAACTCTGCTATGGGACGTTTGTGGTGGTGTAGGGACAGATCAGAGGTGTGAATTCAACCGCACTTCAGTCATTGCTCTTTAAGAATGGCAGTGATGTATCAGGATCCAAACTGTCTGAGATCCTCCTAAAAAACAACCTGTACTGCTTAACAAGTTAACCATTACAGACTGGAGAATATAAAAAGCAGAAGACTGACGATTGTGAGGTCAGTGTAGGAAGCATCAGCATCAACAGAAAAGAACCACAAACTAAGCATTCCTCACGTGAAACTTTCTCATGATTTTACGACGAACACACTTTTTCTATTACAGCATTATTCTCATGCAATTTTATCCCCCACGGCCTCAAGCAGAAATTATGTCACACTATGTTCTCTGGCTGCACAATGTGGAGAGGAAAAAGAGAACAAAAAATAAAGAGAGAGAGAGAGAAGAGGAAATCAAATCAACTTCTTAAAACATTAACACCCAAGCACAAGAAGGTTTTTAAATTGCAGGGTGCACAGTATATTGTGCAACACAACAGCTGAATTCTGGACTGCCATCTGGACGTCCATCTAGGAAGGAAAAAAAAAAAAAAGTTGTGTGAGTGAAGAATTATATTCAGATTGTAGATTTATCTTCTTTATAATGTTTCTTTACGGATATTTACACGCACCTCTTTCAGCATCTAGTTAGAGTTCCTTTGCCTCACATTCTTGTCTTTGTGATTTGCATTAGAATTGCTCTTCCTGAAAACAAATAACACAAACATGAGTTCTGTAAAATAAAAACCTTTCGTGGCACTCAAGGTGTTAAACTGCTTATGCTACTTACAGTGGAGCAGATCCTGAGTCGTCATCTGGACAGCGGTAGATGATCAATGAAGGGAAGGCAAACAAAAAAACAAAACAAACAAGCGTCAGTCGATAGCAAGTTACGACGTCTGTGATTGGTGCGAGCAATACATGCCAACCCGCCCCTTGCCCTCAGATTACGGCAGCAAATGTTAGAACATGACATCCTCTGCAACATGATTCCAATGAGGTTATGATCAAATCTAACATGAACTGAAGCATGCCCGTCTGTTGCATTTCTGACAATGAATGATTAAATCCTTTGGAAATCCATAAAATCGAGAAAGTCCACAAACAATCGTTGTACATATTCTATAAGAACACTTGATTAAATCTCACTCAGTACACTACTGCGTGGCTCTTCAGTAAATCTCTCATAATATTTGAAGATTGCCATTCATAAACATTTTTTTGTATATTGTCCAGAGTCACCCCTTTGCATCACAGAGGCTCATGCAATACAAGCAGAGGACACCAAAGGACCACTGTCGTGGCTGTATTAAGATTAAAAAAAGACAGTGAACATCTTGAAACTGGCAGAGCTAACACACGACCTGGCATGTGTAGTGGCAGAGTTCACACCAGGGCAAGAACACGTATTCACAAGCTAAGGCAAGAAGTAGGCTACCTCTGTGGCCAAGTGGTGAATGAGACAAATGTAAATGGCGTACTGATATCGAGTTGCCTATCGCTTATCATGCACAGAGTACAAGATGCAGAAGGCATGCAGACAGAATGCTGAAACCTCTCGCTGTTCAACCTATCCAATTGCATGTCAAACCATTACACTAGCTGACGTGTCGCATTTCACTCTTTCATTGGCTCAAACACAGAATTTTATTTTTATTTATTTATCTTTTCTTTAAATAAAAAAAAAAAAAAGGACCAATTCATGAAGTTTAAAGTATTTCAATGCTCTGATTGCAGGGCCAGTGAAAGAGTGACCAAATCTTTGAGCACATTCCTCTTAGAAGTGGCGACTATGAAAGCAGTTCATTCAGACTCCCATAGCTTTTTCTTTTTTCCACGCTGTCATCTCAGCTCAACCACTTCAGTCTGACATGCAGTTTTTGTTCACTTACCAAAATGCAAAATCAGCAGCGAACAGAGAAGTAAAAATGTAAATAATAAAAATAATAGTTTCTAGCACAGATTGTTTATACAGAGGCGGAGGCTAAAACCTGACCTTTATTTTTTTTGAAAAGTTAAATAACGGCAAAACCAAAGACAAATAAGGGTTCATATTGAATTGCAACTACAGTCCAATACATCCTCACCTAAAAAGCAATGCTTTGCCAAGACAAAAGTCTCCAACTTGGGGGGTGAACTACAGTTCGACGTGAAATCGATGTGTGTAAAAGAGGCTTCTTTTATTTATTCAGTACTCTTACATATACTATACTTATTTGTAAGTATACTCTTTCAGATTTTACATTATAACAGGACAAAAGTGGAGCACAGGTTGGGAAATGGCCATATCTACCCACATTTTCACAGCCACTCTGGTAGCTAACTATTCACTATTTGATGGTATTTTTTTCAAACATAAATCCTCTGTAAGAAATCTGTACAACAATATAGGAAAATGGGCAGTATGTTTTTGGAATTCACCAACCATTGTGGCCAATTATTAGTCCAAAAACAGAGTGCTCTTGGTCTGGGGAGCGCAGGACTGGTCTTTCAGGTATCGTAAGAAGATGAAATACGAGCTAGGAGGCCTAGTCCTTGTATCAATGGCACTTAATAGTAGCATGGGACAAGATTTTACAACAGAGTGCTATAAAAAAAGGAGTGTGACCTTGAGCGTGTCAACACAGTGATCTCATTTAAATTAAAATTATAATATAATTATTAAAACTAGTGCAGTGCCCGTTTGGAATGGGCTGATTGCTGGGCCTGCAGTATTAATGCTTGCAGCTTTCTCAATATTGTCGACCTACAGAGCCAGAGAGCCCCTGAAGTTCTAGACACAGCAGTTTCCAAAACATGAGCCACATCGAAATGAGTAACTATTACTTTTATTATCAGATATAATCATTTTGGTGCTTTCCACAGCGTGTACTACGTATTTCTCCTCTGTCTTTTTGGCCTCTGCACTATCAAATAAAGCAGAAATGCCAAAAATAGACAAAAATAAACATATCATTATTGTCATTTTGGCTTCTTTGTTCAATGACGATTCTTTGACTGAGGGTAAGACAAAGACGCAGCACACCCTCTCTACATGGCTCTGGGTATAACGTAGTCACCGACTGCGCATGTCTAAAACTGTGAATCTCAAACTGCTGTGTCCAGACTACTGCACCGGCTCTCTGGCTCTGCAGGGCGATGATTCTCAGCTTTCTCGAGAACCGCTCATCATAAGTACTTCACACTTGACACTGCACTTCTTTGGGTCCTCAGCAACACGGCGAATGTGAAATCGATCGGATGAACGTTTGTCGAGAAAAATCAAGGGACAGACAGACAGAGATTCCTTTCAATTTAGTTAGAAGGCAGCGTTTTATCACACAGTGCTAATATCATCTGAACGCGACCTAGGAGCTGATGTAATGAGTAGTGGTGGAGGCAGCGTGGTGTACGTACCGTCATTGACTTCATCGGGCTTTCTCCTCTTCTCGTAGATGAAGATGATGGTCACCAGGATAATGACTTCGGCCACAATGCCAAGGAAAGGCCACAGAGCAGCCAAGCGACTGCGGACACGCAGGTAGATCTTGGCGCTGTCTGTGCCAATTTCATTGGTCCCCGAGCAGACATAGTCTCCAATGTCGTCGTTGATGTTCAGGTCATTAATGGTCAGAGTAGTCTTGTTAGGGGTGCTTTTGATCTCATATTTTTCGCTAGTGCCGTTGAAGATAGGCTGAGGATTACGTTTAAACAACAAGTTAGTGATGCATGTAACAGTAAGACGTGTGAACTTTCTGCATTCTTTCACTAATTATTTTACAATTTAAGTACTGGACATGCATCATACGTAACTTATGAGCCACTTCATTATTAAAAAGGTGAGTTAAATGTCTAGAACTAGTCTAGAACTGGAGATCAGAAACGAATCATGAATAATAATAATAAAAATTCTAAGCTTGAGAGACACATACCACTGGGGAATCGCCGTCCTTGGCCCAGCTCCAGTCAGTGGGCAGTGGATAGCCATGGCTCACACAGACCAGCACACCTTTGTCCTTCTCATTGCCATGCTCAGAGTGCTTGTAGGCAGCAACGTGGGGAAGCGCTACAGCAGAAGAGAAACACTTGATTGACACGCCTTCACGTAAGAATACCAAACTAAGAACTGGTCAGTACGAAAGTACTGGACCAGCAAATATTATCAGTAATTACTGTAAATGTAAACATAGAATGTCACATGATACTTCTTGGCTCCGTCAGTTCTGGCATTGTAACTGAATCTTAAGGATGTTTAATCTTTAACTATAAAAATTACACAACATTTGCAACCATGTTAGTTCAAACTCCAATAACTTACTTTTGACTTCAATTGTAGTCTTCGCCTCTGGATCAGTCATGAACACACATTCATACTTTCCAGCCGTACTGTGGGTGATCTTTTCCAATCTGTGGAAAGAAAAAGAAATTTAAATAAATTAAAAGAAGAACACCTTGCAACACCTGTCATTATGTTCCCATTAAAGTGAAAGCAGAGTGCCACTGGCTTCAACATATTTATGCGTTTTCTGTAAAAAGATAGGGAGGGACTTCTCCCAGATATTTATGGTAGCCAATAGCAAACTAAACTCCACCATCGCTCTGCATTGCAGGGGACGCTATGAGCTAGTGTCAGTGTCCACCTTCCAGTGAAAACAGGCGAACCTGCACCGAACACAACCTCCGAAACCAGCTAGGCCAGTTTTGCAGGCCCTAGCCAAGTGAGGTAATTTTCTTGCCAAGTTTGGCTCTTGGCGTCTTGAGACAGTCCGGTTAGCTGCATGACTGACCAAGCTAACGACAGTTAACGATTCACTACTTGGCAATCTTTTCACCAGGGAAGTCTGTAAATCACCTCAGTACTGTAACATTAGTCCCTGAAGGTTTCAGAGGCTTTGCTCGAACACAGTCCAGCTGCTCAGTCCAGTTGTGTTGTTTGCTAACTGCAGATTCAGTAAGCAGCAGTTAATTAGCAGTTAGCTGCCTTAGCTGTTTTAGCAGCTACGGCTAACAAACCAAAAATACTCAAAACACCCTGTTTTCAAGGTTACTACATTGTACAGGTGTACTGGTGATATATAGTGCTAGATATATGTTATATAATATATTAGCATATAGCAAGTGGTGACTTATTAGTTTTCGGCTTAGCTAAATAGAAAATTCATGACACAACCCTGTTTACGCTAAAGAGCTGAGGTTAAAAATAATGTGTCTACACAACAAATGTTTAAAATTTCCCCCGGTAAACACAATCCCACTTTTGTTTGGTGCTGCCGTCTCGTACAGTCCTGCCTGCTTTCTTTCTCCAACGGAGAATTAAGGTCAGAGCAAGTGAGCACACTGCTAGGGGCGCTTATCCCTGCTGCTGAGACTACCGGCAAAGATGCACGACTGCACGGTCCATCTCTCTGCTAATCAAGAGCAGTGAATGCCTGAATGGCGCCCCTGGCTCTGCTGCTAATGGAGGCAGCCAGGGAAAGGAGGATAGTGAGAGGGGGAGGGAAGACAGGCATGCAAAAGGCAAAGTGAGAAGGAGAAAACATTAGAGGATAACGATGGTTGTTGACTGTAATAACAGATCCATTAAGGGACAGCATAAGGATCTAGAGTAAAGATGGGTAGAAATAAAGACGAGCAACGCCAGCTACTCTCTTTCAGGCTGAGAAATGGGTAAATGTCTTCCAATATCTGTGATGTAGTCTTTCAGGCTATAGGACACCTAAAAGTATTCGAGCCAACTGGGCTTGCCATCTCTTGTTAGTTCATTCACTCAGTGCTGCTAATCAGAGACAGCCCTCACAGAAAAACAAGGAATTCCTCCGCTTTACGAGTTAGTGGGAAACAGCCTATAAACACTGCCAGATTCAAGAGAGAGAGAGGACATTCATATTACTATCAAAGGATGAGTGCCTTTATTGCATCATACTAACTGCAGGGTAGATCTGTCCATATGGCACACTTGAATGTAGCTACTTACATCAAGGACGCGGTTGGAACGGTCTTACTGGATCTGGACTCCTCCAGGACTTTGCCATTGTGCGTCCAGTAGGAGCCCTTGATGGGAAGACTGGACTCTGTCAAGTTGCAAGTCAGGAGGGCGGAGGTCTGGTTGCTGACCTCAGGAGGGTCGGCATCGACCTTTGGAGCTTAAACAGAGAGGGAGAAATAAGTTATTTATCACGCTTTTTGTAAAATGGAAAACATTTTTGCAGGTCTAGATGTTGTCTTAATACCTTTTTGCATCATTTATCACCTCAAGGTATTGCCTTGAAATGAGTCATTACCACTCGATGCATTATTTTTTAAGCTTTAGTTTAATGATCTACTCTTGTCTCTCAACACTCAACAGTAGACAGTACAAAATGTCATAGGGCATACCATTTACATGACAGTGTTATGCTCACATTAATTAACACAAAGATATAAAAAGATAGGCAGGATGAAAGAGGTTAACTATGAGTTAACATGAGATCACAGAACTTGTTTCTTAGTTGTTTTTACTGCGATACAATGTGTTGGGTTTTTTTTTTGTTAAGGCAACTGTTGAGTGTTAAGCGGGCAAGCAGAAATCAAGGAAGTCCTTTGCATTTTCCTTCAACTTACCAAGTTTGAGAACAGTTTTCACAAATTAAGCCAAGAAAACATTGTGGTACAAATACAACTTCTGAACATATTCACAGACGTTTCCAAGAAAGGTGGAAAGAACTCCCCAAAATGGAGAGCTTTGTCCCACCGACAGCAAAATGGAGGGGAGATAGTAGCCGTACTGGAATTCTAGAAACTATTCTACAACAAGGTCGTGGGGAAAAGATCTTTTAATAAATACATGCAGAAGAAGCAACACGAAGGGGTTGAAATGGTATTGGCATTTTTACTACCAATCACATAATAAAATGTGATAAAGTATTTTTGCTTTAATCAGGCGAAGAAATTGATCAATTCTTCCAGAGTGACGAAATATAATACTGGACCAGAAGGCATAAATCAACATTTAATCATGAGTTGCCATCTTCTGTGCCTACCATTCAGGAGGCTATAGGCCACAGGAATGGTCTACAAGCGTAAACAAAAAGGGCATTACCGATGTTAGTATCAATTAAGGAAATGCTAGCAAGCAGCAATGCTAATAAAATCTGACACCATTTTTTGTTTTTCTTAAAATGAGTAAGATATTCATATTGCAGGAGCCATTTGCCAATTTCTAACCTTATGACCAGTATTATGTTATGCAAGAAAACCTAAGGGTATCATAATACATAAACAAGGCAGAGGGGAAAAAAGGCATCAGATTGAAGACATGTTGTGTGACAGGTAATACAAGATTAGGGAGTAATCCAGCCACGCTTTATGACCAGGTTTGTAATCTACTACAGGACAACGTTGGAGCTTTTGGGGAGAGGAGAGGGAGTGGATACTGAGTGAAGCAGGGTGGAGAGGGTATTGGACCGGGAAGCATGGGAGCTGAATATCCAGGACTTCATGAATGAGGAGATAACAGCCAAGCTATTTCTCCTCATGCTTCCTCTGCCACTCACGTTCGATCACAATAATGTTTGCCTGCGAGCGGATCCACTTGATTTTTGGCGTCTTCTTCAGTTCATTGCGGTCGGGGTCGTTGGAAGCACGGCACTCGTACGTGCCCGTGTCGTTGAAGTTGAGGCCAGTGAGGTGAATGGTGCTAGTGGCGTGCGCTATATATGTGGCGTTTACTTGCACACGGTCATCGCGTGCGCCGTCAAAGAGCTGAGTGAAGGTCTCGTTGGGCTCTTCGCCCTCTATGAACCACCACTGGACCTCGGGGATGGGGTTCCCTATCACCTCACAGTGCAGCTCTGCGCTGTCACTGATTAGCTTCATCTGAGACAGGGGAGACCTGATGAAGCCCGCTGAGCGCCGTTTACAGTCAGCCCAGCAAGCAACATAAGATTTAAAGAAAATTTGAATGTGGTGGGTTTAAAGCAAGCCAGGTGATTTCATGGATGATAAAATGCAGTGATGGAAGAAAGACAAGCAAACAGGAAAAAGAAAGAAAAAGAAACAAAGTTAATAGAAGTACAAATGAAATGAAAAAATGATAGTAAGCACACAGAGAGAGAGCATAGATCAGAGCAACATTTTCACCAAATTATTTTAGTAAATGTTTTTCCATATAAATCATTCCTGGTACTCTGACCCATTAAGACCAAAATTAGAAATGCAACAGAAAAGGCAATTAGGGACAAACCAAGCTGATCTGAGTGCACAGCAGCAAGCCATTAGGGCTGCAAAAGCAGGAAACTTTCCATGGGAATTAACAGGAATAAACCGGGAATTTACAAAAGTGAAGGTTGGCCCTTAACAGGGAACTTAAATATAGTTGGGGAAAATATATTTTAGCATAATCTTGACTAAACAACCAGATTTCATGCACTTCCTCAATCACATGCACATAGCACACTGCTTACTGCAGGGCTATTGAGGCCAAGCCCCCTACATGCACTGATGATGTCTACAACCCTGGACCACACTTTGAGCCCAGAGATGATGATGATGCTAGTTTACCCCCAATTTCCAGTTATCTAATTCTTATACATTCCCATAATTCCCATGGAAAGTTTCCAATTTGGGATATTTCCAAAAAATCCCCAGATTTACTTCCCATGGTAAGTTTATGGAAATTATGCAATTTTTGCACCCCTTTGCAACCCTACAAGCTATACACTCCGTTTTAAATTTGTTGTATGAAAGTTATAATGTTTCATTTTTGTTCAAACTTGTAAGTTTTTGGTTTGGAGGCTTTAAATTTGTGTTGCAGTTTATGTGTCTGTGTTGCATTACAACAGGAGGTGTTTATAATATTTTGTCCACCTCATTTATGTGTGATAGGCTCAATCTTTATCAGCGGACTTTCATCTCAATCATGAGTTTAAGCTTTAAAAGTTAAGTATTAGCAATTACTCCATAAAAATGGTGGTTAGCTTGATCGAGACATCCCTAAATGCAGGCAGCAAAATAATGAAACAAAAACAACAAAAGACATTAAAAAGCATTCCCATGAAATCAAAACAATGTGCAATGAATGAAACAAACCATGGAGAGAAAAGCAGATGAGGCTGAAATGAAAAATATTTCACATAATGAAATTTAATTAAAAATCCATGAGAGCCTGAGAACACACACGCCCAGCATTTTGGGTTTGGCTATTGCTGTTTCTCTGCTATGCCTAGTGTCAGTGGTTAGGGTGATAAACTAAGTACTTCACTAGATATTTGTGTCCTTCCTGCCGCAGATCTTCACATTCATAGCAGGTAGGGTGGATTTGTTTGGACACTCAGTGGTGGTCGGAGGGGGTCTTAGGTGGGTCCAAGGAAGAATAACATTCCCACAATACCGACCAAAGCACGGCGAGCTTGTTCCCCTCTTTTCAGAACAATCTTAGACTAATATACAGCCGAACAAAAGGGCTGGGCTCAAGGTACCAATATGAAAAACAGCACAAATGAAAATAGAGCTCACCTCGAGTGTCAAACTGTTAACTGTTTTTAAACCTCCCAAAAAAAACAAAAAACATGTCACGACATCTCTACATTCCTTTTGTGAAGATACGGATGAGATCAATTTTCAAAACCGTCAACACATATCAATTAAAGACAAAACAGCCAGCCTTGTGAACTTGTCACCACGAGCCTCAGCTTCTATATGTATATCATGTAACTGTACTACCTCAGTGGCTTCCCCACTTTTACAAAAGGTCACCTTCTTAACATGCTGTGTGAAAGTTCAAAATTAAATATAGTCTAGGACCCAATTCCAACTACAATTAGGCCTAAATGTCAACCACATGAGGCATGACAGTGAGGATTAAATATTTGATGCAATACAGAGTTAGCTTGGGATTTGTTAAGCACAAAAAAAAGAAACTAGACCGGAGCAAATAAATCCACACTATGGGGATACATGCTCTATCTTCATATAAAGTTCATTTTCATTGAACCGGCTGGTTGAAAATTAACAACTCAAGCTGAAATTTACTCAGCCGTTATGACTAAAACATATAATCCTCAGGCCACTTTCAACACTCATATAACAAAGCATATTGAAATATCGATTGCTTAACAGGAAAAGCTAGTACAATGCAACGTCCCCCTCCGACAGAAGATGGATGGCAATGGTTTCAAAGTGATGAAAGCAGCGACACCCATGGAAACAAACACATTGTTAAAGGGGCCATTTCAAGCTTCCATTCCAGCCCTGTAACATTTGGTTAAGGTCACAGTTGAAATTAACACCTTCTGATGTGGGGGCAAATACTTCCAGCCTACATGAATCCACTCGATGTGGCCTGAGTATTTCTCCTCTATGTATGTGGAATCAAGTGGCCCACTTTTCAATGTAATTATTCAGCTGTGGTGGACCAGCACTTGTCACCACTATAAAAAAGGATGTCAACTCCCACACTTCAAAAGATAAAAGTAAAAAAAAAGACCGCAGGCTTTTATCTAGCAATGATAATTTAAGCAAGAGCAGGTTAAGCAGGAGTCTCAAAATGGTGGTCAATAACAAAATGAGTCTGTACTCAACACCATTTACCAAATTACTGGGACTTAACGTGTGAAAAGGGGCTTTTTCCCCCACACACACACATACGTGTCTGCCTCATAACCCACTTTTCATGCTAAAGTTAAGCTGAAGAAGAAGCTGAAGCTCGAGGGAAATCTAATTTTACTTCTGATCTTCTCCAGAGCAGTCATTACCAAAACAGGAAACATTGAGTGGCAGAAGGGCTCCTTATGTGTGTTAAGACTAATATGCGCATAACATTCATAAACAGTCTGGTTACTGGTACCAGCTCTGCAAGTTACTCCCAAGCTTTAGGAGACCAGACCAAATAATGAGTGTATTTAACATAGGTCTATAGTTTCACAGCATAGTACGTCAGTTCATGTGCTTGCACTTCTCTCTTAGCTGCCTCAGGATGATTAAATACTGAGAGGAAAAATGACTCAGTTTGGGGCTTCCTGTGTAGTTAAGCAACTACTAGTAACTGAGTGTTTAAACTAACAGGAAAGAAAGTTTATCAAAGCTATTTACACATTATTTAATTTAAGTAATGTGTTTAATGTAAGACATTAAAATCCTGGCATGTCTGAACAAGAACAACTGAATCAGTGTCCTAAAATGTGAGTTTCATACTAAGCTCTTCTGTTAGACAGCTACATTTATCTTAAAACTAAGTCACTGCTGCCATTCTTGGTGGGATGTTGTAATCATAGATTATTCACAAAAGAAATGGCTGTCCTTTCACCTGTTATTTCACTGTAAAGCCCAACTAGAGAGGGACGTGTGAATAAAATCTAACAAGACTGAAAGGGGGTATACGTGCCACCGATAAGACTTTTGTTCTCAAGCCTTTAAATAGCACACACAATACAAGGGAAAGCTGAAAACACTGTATCGTGACAGTTGATCCACATCACGTGGATTGGTGGGGCCTACAGGCTCACTGACTGAATCAATGACAACTGATGGCTGAACAAGCCGAGACTCCAGCTCCTAAAAGGCTGTGATGAAAGGGACTAAAATTATCCGACCTCCCTCCCTTCCTTTATTAGTGGCGGAGGTTTAGGATACAGTTAACAATAAAGCGTCATTCACTGAATGAACAGCAACATTTTGTGCTATTAGGCAACTGTGTTTAGCTTAGTGGACGCTAACGTAACAACAGCAAATATTACGGAACCACACCACTCGCTTCAAATTAACCACAGAGGTCACGTGATTGCTTACATTTGATAACGTTTACCGTCAAAACCACCTCCCGTAAAACAACGACAGACGAAGACAGACGATGAACGGGCACGTATATTCAACGTTAATGCTGTTTGGTAACGGAACAACCGGTTAACTGCGACGGCTAAATTAGCTGAATGTGTCGCTAGCGATAACACTGCGCCTCATGTTATGAGGCTATTTCAAGCTAACGTTGGAGTAGCTGTTTTGTGTCAATGGCAGCTGTAAACGGGTATTTAACGTCGAGTAATATACGTGAACACAGCACGAATAAATATTTTTCATGTCCGTAATCAGGGCAAAGTCAACATCTCCAAACCAACATGGCTGACACCAAAATTCTTACCTGTGGACGCATTGGCTCGCCAACAGCTCATCAGAAGGGCAACAGCCCACAGTAACTTCATGGCTGATTATTAAGTATTTACTAAATCGTCGAATGGACGCGACTTTAAACTACGACGAGATGAATCTTCCTCCTCCTTTTCTGGTGAACTCCCCCTGCAGCGAGATGTAGGAGCTGAGCGTTTCACAGTGTGACGCCGATGGAGTTTGGTCGTCCTCTAGTTGCACCTCACGTACACGCCCTGATCAGCACGTACACATGACGTGTTGTTTGGGGGCGTGGTCACGTCAACGCACTTACATTGTTCTACACTTAAACCTATTTAATGATCATAATCTTATGTAATGTGACAAAACAAAGACTCAGTTTAAAATATGTAATGAAAAATAAGAAAATAACACCACCACATTGATTTTTGCTTGTTTCAAATGAGTTATTTTTAAAGGTTAAGGTCTCAAAAATGTATGTAATGAAGTAATCATGTACATTTAGTAGCATGTTTCATTTTAGAAACACATTTCATAGTGCATATTCATAGGACAGACATGCATACCAGCCATATAAATATTATGTCTAAAAAGAAAATCACCCAGATGTATGTTAAAGCAAAAACTGCCAAAAATGTTATTTTATTGTAAAACCTATAAAATCCAACAAATATGATGTCTCTAACCAACTAAAGAGGGACGTGTGAATAAAATCTAACAGACGGAAGGGAGGCATACGTGCCACCGATAAGACTTGTTCTCAAGCCTTTAAATAGCACACATAATACAACAGAAAGCTGAAAACACTGTATTGTGACAGTTGATCCACATCATGTGGATTGGGGCCTACAGGCTCACTGAATCAATGACAACTGATGGCTGAACAAGCCGAGACTCCAGCTCCTAAAAGGCTGTGATGAAAGGGACTAAAATTAATCGACCCACTTAGTGGTGGAGGTTTAGGATAACGTAGGTCAGGGCCAGTGCATTCAAAGACTGAATTATTAGGTTTTGTCTCCTTGGCAAAATTTTGTTGGGTTTTTTACAAGAGTCTAGGTTTTCATCTTCAAGAAATTGAGAAGAGAAAACATAAAATACTAATACTTTTTTTGATCAGGGGATCCACAGCAGAGATGGGACATCACACTCAGCACACCATTAAAAATAAAATGGAGACTGTTGCAACAGACTGGTGACCATATGGATCACTGCTGGAGTTTGACAGAGAGCACATAAGGACAGCTAAAAAATATTAGCAAAAAATATGGTGATGCTAGAAATCTTACAGTTGGAGTAGTTATAAAATAAGAGATATTTAGAGGGAATAATGAAAAAAAAAATACAACCTGTTTGAGTAAAAGTACAACTTGAAAGTCCATCTGTGGACAGATTTGAATAAATAAATAAGATTTTATTTCAGATAACTATCCAGATATTATCTACCAACTCAAAGTACGAGTAAGTAAGAGAAAGTATGATAATCCAAATGTGCCATCATGCCAACCTACTATAAAACATTTTGTACCCACTGATATAATTATGTTTTTAAAGAACTAAAATGGTTCCTCTAGACTTTTAAACTAGTAGTAACTACATATTACAACAGCTCGCCATATTTCATGGTCTGTACGTACAAGGGCACAAATACTTGTGTTGTTTATCACAAAGGCAACAATAAACTGTGAATATTGTTACATTGTAAAGTCAAACTAATAAACATAAGTCAAGTGCATTGGTCTTCTAGCTAGTCCAATGTCCTGTCCATAACAACAATCACCCTCAGATTAAAGGCCTTTGAACCGAGATCCCAGAGGAGAGGAGGTTTACAATGTAGAGGAAATACACCCATGTGGCTAAACAATAAAAAAGGAAGCAGAATTTATTGGCTTATTGATAACATGTAACAGGCAAGTGCCCCCTTGAAAGATTTAATATGAACTCCGTTTACTATCTGCATACCGGGCCTGACTTTGAAAGTACAATGCAATTTCAGAACTGTATTATGCATTGAAAACACTTCCAGCAGTGCTCGCTAATGTTATTGTTCCCTGGTTGATGCTTAGATGTTGTAAGAGCCTTCAAGACGTCATGAAAAAGGACACATAATTCAAACTGCACACAACAACAACAGCACAGCTCATAAATGTGCCTGTTTGCCAAAAGAACGTTTCGTATAATATTTTATTTATTCGGTTTTAGGACAAACAAGTGACTGTTTTTTGTTTGGTGATGGCTTATTTGCTGAACCAATGAAAAAATAAATGGAAAATGTCCTGCTTGTTTTGCTGCACTTCTGTCTAACCGCAGCACACAAAATATGTGCAGAAAAAGAAAAACAGACTTCGCCGCAGTGGTTGTTTACACACAATTAAAACACATTTGTTCGTAGTTAGCATCACAAGCTTGATTTTACCATTTTACGTATGACTACTGTTGCTGCTCATGATTAGACCTTCAAAGAGGATCACACACACACACACACAGAATGCTTTACATGAATTTTGAGTAGTAGCACCCAAACATCTTTATTTTCATATCTTATTTTTTTGGACACAATCATACTGCAAATCAATAGGTTTTTGTTTTTTTTCCAACTGTCAACTTGAGAAAATATTTAATTTACCTTTAAGTTAAAATGCACTGAAATGTTTCTAAGTGTTTCATGTGAAAAGCTGATCCATATTGTATGCTTGCAGATAAAATAACAAAAAATCCATGTGTGTAATTTAGCAATGATTATTCACATCAGTATCCAAACGGCACAAAATTACTGCAATTTGACGCATTATTTCAAGTGCAAACAATGGTACCTGTCTACTGTCAGGTAATCTTAAAACTGTAAGTTACAATAAAATAATTTTATAAACTACTGTCATTTTATTTTGAGAAGGGAATCAGATGTAATATCCTTTCAAACCATGAAGAAACTAAAGTGCACACTCAAACAGTGCACTTTGAGTCATTCTATCTGTGAGATATGAATGCTACTTATAAAAAGGAATAACTGTACATTTCCATTTGCTTCATTGACAAAAGTGGATTATTTTAAATCACACAAGTTTGGACATTAAAAAAAAAAAAACTGTCTTGTTGTCACGAGTCTTCTACCTTTGGATTCCTTTGTGTTCTCTTCCTGTATGAGGTTGATTCAGGCAGATCGAGCCTTTTGAAGTTTCCCTGCGTCTCCACATCCTCCCTGACAGAAGCTGCACTCCAGGCCTCTGCCCCTTCCTTTGTTCAGATTCCTGATGAAGGTGGGAGCAACAGGACGGGCAGAAATACATGGAACTCACGTATCACTTACCCCTGAATCAGGCTCGAGTGCCCCTGGCGAGATGCACTCAGGTCTCTACCCCTATAGCAGGGAGAGACTGGAGGTCACCGCTCTGAAGTACAGCAGCCTAGGAGCTATAAACAGCTCACAGAGTGATAAGGACAAATGGTTCTCTATGAGTTATCGGTGGAGTTCTCATTGCTGGTCGAACTTGAGGACTGAGGGGTAGAGGAAGATGAAGAGGATGACGAGGAGGAAGAGGAGGAGGTAAAGTTCATCCCTGATAATTCTGGAGGGTTTGTTGCTGTGTTCTGTCCACTCAAGCTTTTCCTGCACACTGGACACGTGTCGTGCTGGAGAAAAAGAGTGGTAAAAATATGAAGTTTCATTGTTCCACCATAGTTTCAAACAGTTAATATATGAGTGTGTAGAACATTAGATAGCTGATGTCTAATACCTGTTCCAGCCAGGGGACTATGCAATCATTGTGGAACATGTGATTGCACGGGAGCTGCCTCACATTTTCTCCAACACTGTAATCTTCTTTACACACTGGACATTCCAGTCCTGAAGCTAAAAGACAGAACATGTAAATATGTTAAACAGTTAAATATGATCTCTCAAGTGCTTTTAAAGGGAATACCAATATTGATGTTACATTATGAACTGTCAGTGTTATATATGAAAATATATTGTCTTTAATAGCCAACAGCCAAAGTCCTGCCAGCTCTCCAAAGTTTAAGAGTGTTTGATGCTGTGCTACTGCTCTGACCTGCCTGAAGCTATGCAAAGAGACAGTTGCTCAACCAGCTTTCTAAATCCTGACTAGTTTGTAACTAGCTGTAACTAGGATAAGGATGTGGAATTCATGAATCATGTCTTAATATGAAAATTTCTTCCTTTTTTCCCCCCACAGAATGCTGCCTTTGAGTTCACTTGAGTTATTCAAGTCCATGGTAACATGCTTCAAATGAAACATTTTTATAATGTTCCAAACTGAAGCCTGATGAAGCCAGCGTGTCTAGCATTAAAATACAGAAATGTAATAAAAGTAGGCAACAATACTGCTGTACATATGTACAAATGGTAGTCTACATAAGATATCAGAGGGTTAAAAGAAGGAAACCATCCGTAATATGTTTTATTATGAATGATTTAACTTACCAACATGTTCATCTGTAACTTGTACTGTAGGAAGACTTTTAATTTTATCCCTATCAGCAGGCGGAGGTCCCGTGTTCTCAAACTGGTTTAATAACTGAAGACAAGATTAAAAAAAGATGAATGTTGTGTACATATTACTGCTTATTTCCTTGCACAACATCTAAAATGTTTAATCCAAAAGATAAAAATAAAAAAAATGTTGCTCATTTTGAACAAGCATGGTAATCATCTTAAAAACATTCAAAAGGTTTATCAAAAATACCTGAGTTATAATTGCATCTAGTCCATTAGCACCCCAGGCATAATCCATAGGATTTGAATGAAGAACACCCCTTTAAAAAACAAACAAAAAATAAAACAAGCAAACAAACAAAACAAACATTAGAACAGTTTGGATACTTTCGGCATATTTTGTTGAGAATATATTATCAGTTTGAGAGACTTACCAGGGTCCAACACCAATATTTGGCATTGCAGTAGGTGCAATTATTCCATTCACTAGTTGCTGAATGATTCTACAAAAGAAAACATACAGCTGTGATACAGATGTATAAACAGAGGAAATAAACTGGTTTCCAATGTGCCGCTGTTAACTTCACAGGCTGTACTCCTTACCCCTCTAAAGTGGGAACTCCCTCATGCCTCCCTGCTTGTCGTCTTGAACCATGACGACTTCTGGGTTGCCTGGCACCATATCGCTGCCTTGATGCATTTTCCCTTTCCCGCCTGTTCTCGGCATCCCGGTTGTCCTCTGTTCCCAGTCCAGACCCAAAGTCAAAACGGTCGTCAAATACACCCAGGGAAAACTGACCATAGCTCGAAGGGAATGTAAACAAGTGCTGGTCCACATTCTGGAAAAAGGAGGAGGAAAAACCTGAGTGCTGTAATCTTGATGATAGAAACCAGCCATGCGTTGTCATTTCTCTACACGCATGCAACTATTTATGGTCAACCTGAAGCTTTGAGAGTTGTGCTGTCAGATCAAATTTCAACTCAATGGACATACAGTATGCTGACATACAGAATTGTCTAGGATCCACACAGCCACAGCATTTTTTTTTTCAGTTTTCATTTTCCACTAAACTTAAATAAACACATAATAAAGCTAATAATGTTACTCATCTTTGGGCAAAGTTGAAACAGCACAATTATTCAGTATAATACTACTATAAAGAGCAATGAGCAATGCCAAAAGCAGAAGTGGAAACCCTAAGATGACTTCCATCACCAAAAACATTTTATTGGGAAAAAAAAGTAATGAAATTTCATTTCTGACAGAGTAGAAAGAAGAGACGTTGAGTGGAAAAGAATAAGTTAAAAACCTCAAATGGCTGCTGGTTCTGGGGCCCACTGGAGATGGTAGACATGGATCCATTGTCAGCACTAAGGGGAGACAAATAGTTGATAAAGTTATGTCTTGACTCGGCCAAGTAATGTTAAAGGAAACATGGTTTTTTCCACCATGTGTCATAGCTTGCATCATTCCTATTGGCCCATTTCTTCCTCTTAGCCTCACCCCTCCACCCTCTGATTTCACATGTGAAATGTAGCTGTTTTCCTCCCAATTTTAACTGCAGCACCTTGAAATACCATTAAAATAGCTGTAAAGGCGATAAAGGGCAGTAATAAAACATTAAGCTGACAGAGAAAAAGATAGCAAATGAATTCATTTTCCCTTTTTAAAGAGCCACTCCAAAGGAAAAAGAGTGACTCTGCTCTACGCAGCTTTACAGCGGCATCTATTTGCACAATCAACACTATCTAAATCACTTATTTGAGAGTCAAATCAAAAGTTAATGTACCGTCTTATACTGTAGATGCTACATATCAGCTACTCTATGTTGGTGAAGTAACTATTAGGAATGACGGCCAAACGTGTAAAGGTAAGACACAGATTTATATATCTTTAAAAAATGATGCCTTGATATACACTTTATACACACCTTCTATCCTCCAGCAGTTCCTCAATAAACCCTGAATCACATCGTGGACATGTGTACTCCTGTAAACAAACAAAAAATAATAATAATAAAACAAACATTTAATTCATAATCATATCTGTTTTATAAAACAGTTACTGACGTTCAAATGTATCACTCCTCACTTTGAACAATACAACTACAGCGCACTAGTGTGTCACTAGTGTAAACTATCTAGTGCAAAGTATGTCAAACATAGATATGTCTGCTGATGGCATGTCTGGACAGTGAGATAAAGACTAAAGATGACGATCTTTCCACGTGACTAAACATATTTCTAACCTCTAAAAGCGGTGTTAAGTTTCTGTTCACATTGAAATCCCATTCATTGTGTCAAAACAACAATACATTTCTTTGAGCACACGTTGCATCTCATCCAATATGACCAAAAAAAAAGACCTACGACAGAGGATGCTGAGAAGACTGAAGCGAGCACGAGCAAGCGTTGAAAGTGTCCTGAGCAGCTGTGTGACTATCTGGTATGGCAACTCTAATCTGTAAGCTCCTTCAGCAAACACTGAGGACAGCTGAAGGGATCAAACAGGTCTCTCTCAACCTGCATTCAGGACGTCCACCGATAGAGCTGTTAAAAAAGCCTCCAGGTGGTTGAAACTAAAGCACGAGCACGAGCAACAGTTTCTTCCTCCAGGCTGTCAGACAGACAGCAACACACCCTACACACAAACCATGTCACCTTACATAATTTTCACATCTTGGATGGATGTGTTTCACTCTGTGATGGGGCACATGTACATCTCTGTGACAGATCATTGTTAGCCTGTGACAGACACTTGTGTGCTTTTACTGAATGGTTAAGTTGTAGGGGCATTGTCGGCCCTGGCCCATTCATACAAGTGATCTACAATCAGTGTTTAAATCCCTGAAGTCAATAATCAGACGCGAGCAGTGACACGGTTACTAGTTAACGTTTGTGCTAGTCAATGTGGCTAACAGTTAGCCTAATATGCCTCGTAAACGCACAGTAATCGACATAAACGCCACACGTTGCTACAGTTTACGTAAGAAACGTGGCTGTTTACGGTGTGTAATGACTCGGCGGTTTGTGTTTGCACACTGATGGATCCTCTACTTAGATAACACGCCAGCTAACTAACACTAAACGGTAAACGGGACCTCTCGTAGCAACCCAGCTAACACAGTTAGCATGCTAACCGTTGGCGCCGCCGCTGCAACGACTTTTATTAAAGTAACAGCGGCGCCGCTGTGTTTTTCATGTGTCCAAATGTCTCCACGTTTACTTTCTGTCTTTGGTACTCACGGGAAGCCGAGGACTAATCTCTGCCGAGCATCTGTGACAGAAGAACCGGCTGGGCCATGGAGGAGCTTCAGCCATCTTTAGCCACTAAACAGGTAGAGGGAGGAGGAGGGGGGGGGGACTACGGAGCACCGAAGAGGTCAATTAACCTCCCGGAAAATACGACGAACATGTGATTGACATGACCGCCCCGCATCATATGTTGTTTAAATGTTGTATATGAATACAAGTAATAAAAAAAAATAAAGAAAATTACTGAATGAATTGTACACAGGCTATAACAGAATTACATACTAAATTTAATATGAACTTTTAAAATTATATTGAATTAATTCATTAATTATTTTACAAATTGTAAACACGAGTCATAAAATATCAATCTTATTGTACTGTAAAGATTTTAATCATATTTTATGCATGAGACAAACACTAAAAATGATGTGTCTTATAAAATATTGCCACATGGTGGTGCTTTTGTGTATAAAGTGTTTAAGAGTGTTACTGTATTTCACAATGTAGCCAGAGACTGAGCATACAATACACTTTTGGCAAGTTTCCTATGTGGTCTTCAGTCAGGTGAGACCCCCCCGGGTTAAGATGTACTTAATTCATAATCACATGTCAATGTAAAAGTCTAAGAGTCGTGAAAAACTGACGACTGGTTAATGAGAAAATCTGTATCATGTATCATCACACTGTGTCTCCACTGAACTCACGTCTTATCCCTGCAGGTTTAGGGCCCCCACTTGCTCTCCCTGTTCACATGAAAACCAGAGATGTGTTTTTCCAATCTGGCATTGCAATGGATTTATTTTGACACATGTTACTTTTCCATTGGATTCCTGTCAACCACCTTCTTGAGCCCAACAGACATATTTGAAGTGTTTTAAAAGTTGTGTAGCATCTGTTATTGAGTAAACACACCTCGTCAAAAGGTGGATTTGTATGTTGTCCTTGATTATTTGACAGTAGTTGCTGGAACAACATTATCAAGTGTCAAATCTGAGACATAAGATTGTAAATTAGTAGCCTCTCACATGGGAAACACATTGTCTCCCTTCATGTGAACACAGCCAAGTTCTTGTTGGCGGCTATCTGGCGGCACTGAGATAGCAGTGAAGGTCTCAGGGATCACTTAGTTACATAAGAACTGGAGCGGGAAATGATTGATTTTATTTTGTTTTCGGGTCTGTTTTTAATTTCGACGTTGTAAATTAAAATTTTCCTCAATATTTTTTTTTCACAGGTATCCGTAATGTGATTACCATGACTGCAGATTGACGGCGTACACAAGTTTAGAGTATCTCTTGTGCTTGGCACCACATGTCGAGACTCAGTAGGAGTTCCCATCCGACTGCCCATCAGCCAATCACATCTCTCAAGCCGTCTGGCCTGATTTTTATTTACAAATGTTCAGCTTTATGCTCTTGAGAGTAGCCCTGGATGCAACTGGCTCCTATGGTGTTTTATGAGTGTACTGTTTTGAAGGAAATGCGTTGGATAGATGTAGCAATGTATTTTATCCAGTATCATCCACGCAGCTAACACACTGCTCACTTCCAGTAATATGCAGAAAAATATCTGTCCTGTTTCATGTTCTAACGGCCGAACAGTGGAACAACTGACACATTTCACTGACACAATGGTTTAATTTCCCAACCTGGCACACAGAACATGATTAGTTATAAAAAGACGGAATGTTTCATCACAGCAAAGCTCACAGTGTAACCTTATTTGGTCTTATTATGACACTTTACTCACACAACACTGATACTACCTTATACTTCTGCCATGCTTGTACTATGTTTATTGGTACTGTGCATACATATTCTACTACACTGCTTAATTACCTGGTTACTTACTGTTTACATCATATATCTATTTTAGTACCTGTTTATTCAACAACCAACAACAATCTATTCTCATATGTATATACAACCTGGGTTGGTATATAAATACTACATTACTGCATAACCTGTTTCCATTAGAGTTTGTACATTTACTAGTACTCACTAGGCTACCACAATATTATATTTTGCTTTATATTATAGTTTGCCCCTAGTTTTTAGGACTATTTTATGTCTTATAGATTTTGTTCCGCTTATGTGACTTGTCTTTACACATATTTTTTATATACTTATATAACTAATATTATCTTATATATTCTGTAAGAGCGCAGTTAGAGTCTGAGAATTTTATTGCCAACGACAGCTTCACTGTAGTCGCAGTTTACATGACAATAGAAGAACATGAACTTGAACTAATGTCCTCCCTCGCTAGGCCGACGTTGTGTCTGATCGGGCCATGTGGGAGCAGGAAAGACACGGCTGTCCCATGGGCTGAGATTAGAGAGGGTCTGATAGCACTGAGGTTTGCTATGTCTGCCTGGCTGAGGTAAGCTATTGTCTCTCTGCGCCCAGTGCGTCACCGTCATCCCAGTCGAATGCTCATTGTAGCAATGCAATCTGGGGAGTGAGTGACTTTGGGTCAGAGACAGGTCATGTGAGCAGCAGAAAACAACTCTGTTGGACAGAGGGATCGTCCACATCGTGTAGTTTTAGGTTACTACTAATCTGGATTTGGAATATGGTGACCAAAAAACTTGGTGGACCACACTGCTTTTGAGGATGTATATGTTTTTCTTGCTGTAAACCACTGTACACATGCTGCAAAACACTGCAAGGGGTGGAAGTAACTAATTGTACTTCCTGGCACTGTAATTAAGTAGCCTTTAGACTGCACATACATACACAACTCTGTATAATGACTCCCTCTGTGCAGAGAGAGGAGGCTCATTCTGGAACAGTTGAGCTGATGGACATATTTTGCACAAGTTATTGCATGAGTCCATATGTATATTTTTCTTATGTATATTTTATAATGCTGCTGCAACGAAAGAATTTCCCTTCTATCTATCTATCTATCTATCTATCTATCTATCTATCTATCTATCTATCTATCTATCTATCTATCTATCTATCTATCTATCTATCTATCTACACCCATGTACAGTGACTTACACTTTAGAATAATTATTGTTTTCTCTGCCTACTTTTTACGGTTCAACTTCTATCACACTCTTAGAGGCAATAAAGTGTTGCAGCCAAGGCAGCAGACAGATATGCTGCAAGGGACACTGCTGCTTTTGTCACCCCATAGAGTTTTTCCAGACACTCCAGCCGGGATTGCCCCACACAGTCCCTCTGGGCCCCCGAATCACACTCACAGACACACAGACACACAGACACACACACACACACACACACACACACACTCACGCGTAAACACACACACCCACACACTCAGCAATAACAGCCGCCTGCTGGAACTTCCTGGGCCTCTTAGTCATGCGTCACTTGTTTTTTAGTCCCACCCATCGAAGACTCTCTCTCCCTCCAGACACACTCTGTCTGAGGCCATGTGTCACAAGAACTGCGCATCAGACGCACATGGGTACACACACACACACCTCGTAAGATCCCTGGACAAACAGCAGCAACGCTGTAAAGATCAACACGAGTGATGGACAAAGAAAATAAACATAAAATGTCCTCAACACGTATATACACACATTTGAATCACAGCAGGTATCCCTTCTCTTCTGTACAGTGTTTTTCCGCTCTGCTTGTGTTCCAGAACAAAATCCCTCAGTACTACATCAGTGCATAACTGTTTGGGATTACATCACCGGGCAGCTAACAAAATATAGGCTAGATGTTGCTAGAGGAACATATGTGTACAATTAGTAACTGAGGTTCAACCGCCTTTGTTGTAGTGGAGTGTTTGTGGTTTCTCTCACTGCAGATGTTTCAGCAGAGTTTGACATTATCTGCTTTTATTGGACCGATTACTTCATGTGATTGTTTCTAGAGAGTAACAATTCTTATTTTATATCCTGATGAAAACATAGTGATGCATATTATATTCCATTTCTGCCACATTATGTGAATAGAGCCCCCTAAATCCTACTACACACTGGACCTTTAAAGTAAAAAATAGTTGCTGAAAACATGTGAAAAGACTCTGAACGATATATTACTGAGATGTGGAGTTAGAGGTTAAAACAGTTTTTTACCAGTTTTCAGTCCAGGATTTTTTTGGGCGGTCCTAAAGGGTGGCTCGATGACACGCTGAGGCCACCCTGAGCATACCCCTGCACCCCTAGCAGAGAGACAGAGATGAATTAATCTCGCTCAGAGTGTTTCAAAGTTAGTCATGTCATTTTCTGAACTCGTCTGACACGTTTTAGTCGCTTCAAAATGGCTGCTTGACTGCTCCCACGAGTGGGCGTGGCTTGAGCACATTCAGCGGACAGTCAAACAGAATACTGCTCATTTATACCCGATTTTGACACCTAATTTCATGAATTTGTCGATATTTTTAATCATTTCAAATTTGTCTGGGACGTTAATAACACTTTCTTCTTTGGTCTGACAAACTCAGAACACATATTTATTCTTACTTTACACAGAGCTTAAGTGATAAACACTCGCTGAAAGTGTCCCAAAGGCCTAAAATTTTGTACGATATTCTAAGTACAGTCTAACTAACCAAAAACCATCAGTCACAAAACACAATGATGCAATATGGTATACAGTCAGATTAAACACAAGTACACTGAGCACAAGATAGCGTGCTGGAAAGACACAATGTTATCTGTTCTACCCAGCCAGTCCTACATAGCAACACCAACTGCAAACCTCTACAGGAGACAAGAGTTTTCATTCCAACGAGAAATTCCCCAGCAGGTGGCTGAGTGTGAAATCAGCACCAAAAAAAGAAAAGAAAAGACAATTACAAAGTGTGTGTACGAGAAGAGGAATGTGTAGAATATTCCCTTCAGGAATGTCTGGTGTATTGTTTTTGGCATGTATTCAGTTTATGCATAAATCTGTGCCTGTTTCTGTGTGAGAGAGTGCGGGTTGTGGTTATATACAGTATATCTGATCTCTCTTCTAACTCTAACCCTATGTCTTTGCTCACACAGTTGTATGTCTCATAGCCTCGACAGTCCACACCAAGCAACACTGTGGTGCAGTTACTCCTCTAATCTGAAACTGACCATCAGTCTGTTTACAAGATGTAGTTTGGGGGAATAGATACCATATGGGCCTCCTGAGTTCATTTGTGGTACACTGTCCTACTTCAACAAGCAGAGGATATCCTAATAGATGATTTAATTATGCGTGTCCAAGTGGCTATTGTCAACTAAAAGAAGCTGTTGATAATGACCGGGTAAAACCGAACGAACTCCGAACCAAGGCAACTTTTCCACTCTCACCTTACGCGTGATGACTAATTAAATGTTCAACTAACTTTCCATTATAAACAAGCAGGTATCTGAGCCAAGGCTTATAAAAAAAGGTATTTGTGTATTTGTTTTTTTGCGAGAGCCACCTGAAAAGCTAAAGTGAAATTATGGTCATGGCCTGGTAATTTTCCAAGCCTCAAATTGCACAATTTGCAAGTGTAGCCCAATTATCGCACTCCACTGACTTTTTTTTCCGTTGTGTGGCTCGATATTTCAACATGAACTCAAACCAGAGTTAATTCAATGACCTCGTCAGTGCCAAGAAAGGCGAATCAACAATCTCATATTGTTTCAGGCACACGTGTTCCCAAATACTTTAGAACCCCAGAGTCCTATGCAGTACCTAGATGTTTACTGAATACCACAACAAAGTGACTAAATCTCAGATAACAATTCAGATTTTGTATTTACATTCAACATATCAGAGCCTAACAGTATCTTTTTCTGTTTTCCCAGTACATTGTTCTACTGTAACATATGGGCCAGACCACACACAGAGCCAGAAGAGAAGCCATTCCAGAGGTCATGATGAGGAAGTGCAACAATTCACCAAGAATAATTGGGACAATTAGCATTTGCACAATTTCCTAACTCTGCTGATTTGTTTTTGGCGATCTGATGGTGGATAAATCACTGTCAAACACTCGCTCACTTTCAGTAAACCTGCCTGGATTTTCAGTTGTTGCTTAAAGTGGTGATAGTAGCCATGGCTGCAGAGTTCCTCTGAACAAATGAATCACTAGCCTGGCTCTAAAAGCATGAATTCATGATTTGTGTTGCAATTTTTACCATGCAAAATTAAACTTTTGAACATTACTAAACACCCCTTTTCCTGTTCACAACATGGTGCCATTTTCATCATGACTAGAAACTGATGAATGAGTCTTCATCTATGATGACAGTTTGGCTGATTGGCTGACAGGTTGTCTAATATTGCTTCAGTAAATTATACATTAGGTCAGGTCAGGCATCATAAAAAGCATTTCCGAGAAATCCATAAAACAACAACATCAGGCTGGAGTGTGGGCTGTTATGTCAGTACAACAATCAATTACCAAATCTTAAATGTCAGGCACATGTGGAAAATTAAGACCTGCCGTGTAACAATGCAAGAATGGGAAATAATGTCTGAGGCAAATATATTCTGATGGAGTGATGGATGATATCTATTAGTTTCAGCTGTGCGACTGTGCTGTTTACAATCCAGTGGCGCGATCCAGAGAGTGGGTGGTCTTCAAAACACTCCGCAGCGCCTGGTCTCATCACAACATCATTTCACATCTAAATGTTGGCTGTTATCTTACTGGAAGTAGTAAGGCAACTTGGCGGAAATGATACCATGTGGACATCATTGAGAAAGCGGCTTGACATATCAGAGCAGGATGATTACGCATCCCTGAAATGTCAGTGTGGGCGTCACATTATAACCCCATGTGTTTGCTGGGATATAAACAACTCATCCAGTGGTTGTGATGTAAGATGTGTGACTGATCCCATGCTTATAACAGGTGAGCTGCTGCAGGAGAAATGCACCCATAATCACACCCACACACTCAAACATACAAACACGCACAGAAAGCCGTGTTCCTGTGGAAGTGAGGCTGACCCCTCACAGGCTTCACCACAGACCATAACATGTAGGAAAAAAAGGATGAAATATGGAGTAAAGTGGGCAGAGAATGCCTGAGGTCTCGTGTTGAGTGTAATTAGAATAGCTCTGAAATGGCTCATAGGTTTACTCTGTGGTTATGTCATTACCACCACTGGTGTGAGACAGGCGTATCATATCTGACAGCAGTCAGAGGGCTGCGGGGTAATGATATACAGGTTGTTCCTGGTGAAGGTATTACACAGTCATAATGACAACAGCAAATGGGATTTTATTTGTCTTGTATCCACCAGGATGGTTTGTCCAGATACATGTATCAAAAGTGCTGCCTCAACTTATTTTTCAGTTGTGTATTTTACAGGAACACCGCAACCATTTCAACATATGCACGATTTTAGTGGGTGTTCAATGCAAATTCCTGTGGGGTCGCCACTTTTTAAACTATGGCAAGAAACACTGGTTTGGTGAGTTTATTGTGTGGGTCGCAGAGGAATTTATAGATGGCTCGCACTCATAAAGTTATGGGAATAATTGGTTTAGGCAGATGTTTAGATGGAATATTTGGAATATGTATTAATCCCAAAGATTAAGAAACTAAACTGTGATGAAGGGCCTCAGTGGTCAGAAAGTCTTCCTCTGCCCAGACAAGTCCACTGGGCAAAACTGAGGTCATGTCTGCATGCCTGATGACAAAATCTGACCAATATGCCTGCGTGGCCAAACTAATTCCTTTGGATTAATCATTCATATTCTATTTTTTAACACAATGCACAGTAAACATTTCATCTCTGAAAAAGATAATTTTGTGCATTTTATGTGTGGGCACAGCAACAGCCCCTCGTGGCATTGTTATTTGCCATGTTCGAACTAACAAAACTTCTAATTCCACTCCCAGTGCAATAAAAGGGTACTTGGACAGGAATATAAACATCTCCCTAAAGTCGAACCAGATGCTGCTGCATGGTGGAGCACAGGATTGAGAGCAGGGAGAGAGAAAGACAGAAAAACAAGGGAGGTACTTTACACAGGAAAGTGAGTCAGTACCCAGGCCTCAGTACTCCGAAACCTTCATTCCTCCGTTCCTTTACCCTCCATCCCCTTGACCCCTCCCACCTAATCTAGAGCAGGGGGATATCCTTGAGGAGACAAGGGAGAAAAGCCACCCAGCCTGGATCTGATTGTCCGTCGCCTCTCACATGAAACCTCGAGAGGCCTGTCAGAGAGAGGCGACTCAGCCACTGCACGCACAGGAGAGGAGGTCTAACCACCGCACGAATAAACTGAGTGCCTGGCTGGCTTGCTGGAGCCGGACCCACTACCCTAAACCCCAGCGTGAGAGGAAAGCTGTCCAGTTCCCTTTGGGGTGCAAGCATGATCTCATTTGGCTGAAACTGGCTATGATTAAAACTGTGACACAGTTTAGAAAAATCCAAATATTATAAAATACACGTCAGACACAGTTTCAGAGTTGTAAAGTACTGCGTGTGTCATTACTGAATGCATTATAATAGCTTGCAGGCAATATGTTGAGGTGAACTGAGATGTAAGAAAGGAAAAGCAGGTTGCTAAGCGTGTTCTGTGGCCAGGAATCATGTTCATGTTTTAAAAGTTGAAAAAAGGAAGCAGAGACTTTGTGACAAATATTAAACTTTATGTTGTTTTGAAATGGCAGTACAAAAATACAAAAATATGTTGATGCATTCATCATTCAAATTTCACAGTAGGTACACAGGTAGGTACACATGAGACTTGTTATTTACAAGAGAGTGGTTGAAATGTTTCATAATACACTGAAAGGATTATTAAAAATATTTCAGACATCTGCTTTGATTTGAAAGGTTTATCTCTCCGGTTTAACAATGACTGACTCATCTCTGTTTGCTGGAATAATGAAGCATGTTCAGTTGGCCTAAATTGCGGCTCATTCTCAGACAAATTTAATGTTCTTTTCAATTGGACGATGCTAATTACTTACTCTGTCCAGTAAGTTCTTTAAAAAAAAAAAAAAAATCAAATCAAAGCAGCAAAACAGCAACGGAATAAACAAGCACGACCTACAAAAATGCATTTAGAAAACAAAGCCAAGCCCTCAACAGAGGAGGTATTGTAGAGTGTTTGGGGTTGTACCAACAGTCTTCTGAGACTCCTACAAACACAACCAAACTGTTAATTTTAGTGATCAGCGGGCGGCCGAGAGTTTGGATCAGGGTCCAGAGTAAACATGTGTGTGGGGGGGGAGAGAGACTATACAGGTTTGTTTAGGCTGAACTCCTTCCTCACCTCCAGACAAAAGCTAAAGTACATACAGTACCACTGTAGTTGTCCTTGTTTGTGGTGAAATGAAACCACACTGGCAGGCTATGAAGTGGTATCAACTTTCCAAACAAATTAGCATTGCTTTCCATCCGGTTATAAGTTTGTTTGTGGGGAATGGTGACTGTAAAAACTGTAAAAATGCCAATGCCAGTGACCGCTATTGTACATACACAATGAACAAAACACAATAAATACATTTTTTGCATCAGCTTTCCCAAGGATATATGGATTTGTTACTAGGATAAAAACATAAATAGAGTTTGATACCTTCTCCAATAAATAGTTGTGGTATTCTATTTACAATATGCACACATCTCCCAAAGAGCTCATGAGATATTTTTATCTCGAGACACGCGTTCACCTGCCTCTATTTTTTCCCAAATTAACAAGATTAACACAAATTGCTCACAGGTTTTTGTAGTTCTTTTTGAGGCAGTTACAGGGGTCTTTCATATCAAAAACATATTGTCATTCTGTGTACAAAGGGAAGGGGGAGTGATTGTCAAAAAAAAAAGAGGTCATCATGGGAAGCTAGTGGTGTGACACTTGGAAATGTTTGTCGACAAACTCATCATCATCATCTTGAAAAAGGAACTGTGTCAGGTCTAAACTGCGTTTTCCTCACTGCCATCCAAGTCTTGGGATTTCCGAGGGGGGTCTGTAAGAAAAGAGAATAAAGTGTTTCATGAAAGCTTGTTGTTACACATATTATTAGAGACAAGTAAGACAGGTGAAAAGACAATGTGACAGGTGGTTTTGTAGCCTTACTGTTGCAGTGGCCATAGTGGCGGACTCCTATGGAGCGGCCGAGGAAGCAGGTGGCCCGGCGGAGGTGGCAGGCGCTGGGGTAAGTGATGTTGTCATTGCCACAGATTGCCTGCTCAGACGGCATGGGGATTGGGCAAGGAGTTGTGCGGCACATGACACAGTGAGCACTGTTGGTCTGATCAGTCACACAGGTGTGAGTACCTGGACACACCACGTTGGAGCATGATTCTGTGCAAGGAGTAAAGAAAGAAGGACTATTAGCAAGAAAACATGTGATAAAATCTTGCTTTTGTGCATAAAGAGAGACAAATCTCACTTACTTTTGCAGTCTCCTTGATACATGACCTCCAAGTCGGGGTGTCCCATGCAGCGGGCCATCAGCAGAGTGCACTCATCCTTGTATGACTTCCCATCACTGCCGCACACAGGATGCTTCCGGGAAATGTTAGAGCAGTCTGGAGAGCACACACACTGGGGCCTTCCCGTCTTCATTTTGCAAACCTTCCCGGGACTGCATTTCACTCCCTCGCATGTCTCTACAAAAGCACAGTGAGTGGTTTAATATGTGCATGAGCACTGAGCAGTGTCAGTGTAATGTTACTGTATTAACAAGTCTGCAGACATCAGGTAATCTGCAGGCATTTTCATACAAAACAAGCCTGAAATCCGGGGTTTTCCCAGACCATAACACAATTTTCTTCTCGCACAATATTTACAATAATCACATCTCTTTATTGACCATTACACACAGGGGCGTCTCGCCTGGTGGAATGCGAGGCTGTCGTGTTTTCATAACAGATCTATGTGTACGGCTGCACACAGACTGGGCTAAGCTCCTGCAGAGGGACAGAGGGGCTCTGAGGTAGATGGAGTTCAAATAGCTGTCAGAGAATTTACAGGCTGATAAATGAGGAAGCCCCGGGCTCCTCTGACACCCCATAATGTCAAAGCACAGGAGGAACTGTAATTCTACGCAGTGCAGAGTCAACATTAGATATTGCACTAAGGTTTCTTCCCAGGACCTTTCTGGGTCTTTAGAGATGATGCCTGATCAGCTCTGGGACCTGAGGATTCTATAAACAATGAGGAGCTTATTTCCTGTCTCTACCAGCACTTTTAATATCCCGGTTTATTCTTGAGCCATGTTTTTTCTTTTGGTTGATTTCAATCTTTCCCTCACAGGTCTCTCTCTGTGTATACGTTTTCTCGCCTCTGTGTCTCCCAGTAAGGGTATGTCTGACAAACAAACATCTCATGATGGTGTAGGTGCCTTAACTTTGAATCAATAAGCCCCCACTAAACTTTCACTGACATTCATGATACTGATGTTTTCCTCCCACAGAATTCCAAATGATCAAGATAGTGTTGCACATTATGAGTCCCAGACATCTGGGCATGTGGCAGGCATTTATTCCAGCCTGCAGGAATGTAATTTCTTATTTAGCTCATGGAAGCAAACAGGGCTTCTTTTTAACTAGCTTTATTAAAAAAAAAAAAAAAAAAGTGAACACATAAACAAGGATAAAGGTTTCTGATTTTACCAGCTTCATTCAATTTCCATGTGATGCACTTGTTTACCTTTATGAGAGTCACAAAACTGCAGGCTACCTTTAAATGTGGTCTCTCTCTGCTTTATTCAGGTTTATCTAAATACAATCCACATCTCGGTTTCTCTAAGCCATATGATAAGGCCAGAAAAATCTGAGGCTGTGGTTGAACAAAATACCAGTAGCTAGGTTTTTTTCTGGAACTTATCAACATGGAGAAAAATCACATTTTTGGCCTATGATCACATAGTGTAAGTGCTGCTTATAAAAACAGAATTTATCTGCAAGTGAACCTGAATGAACCTTGGAGAGATTCCAGGAGGGAAAGCTTTTCAGGACAGCTGGGTGGAGTTATGTGCAACGCCTCTCCTCCATCCACGTCTGCATTTTGTTAGAAAGCTGCACCGGGAACTGATTGTGTAAATATGTTGATTCACAAATGACGTGGTTTAAATGAACTTTCACTAATTCGCCACAGGGCTTTATTCGCTCTAACAGAACAACCAAATCTAAATCTTCTGTTTTAAGTCTGCAAATTTTATGTAAGCAGTGATTAAAACTCCAAGTACTTACCTTAAACTACCACTGACAGTAGCAGCCTGACTCCAGTGAAACATATTTATAATGTTTATTCACAATGTGACTGTTAAGAATGTGGGTTCAAAGCACTTTTGGTTTACATGCAATGACTAATACTATGCTCTGCGGTGATAAACCAAAGCAATGCATGAGCAACTGATTCCTTCTACTCTTCTTTTTCTTTTTCTTTTTTTAATGGTTTGTTTGTTTACCTTTGCATGGTTTACAGGAGACAATTCCCAGGAATCCCAGCAGGCTGACCTCATTCATGGGCAGGCTGGTGTTGGACCACGCTGTGTCCAGGCGGCCCCCGGCACAGCACTCCTCTTTGGTCACCCCTCTCATCAGCACCATGTCGCACCTTTGGTCTTGACTCTGCTGCAGCCAGCACATCCCAGCTGGAGAAAATAACATATTACAATATATAGATCTATATTAAACAAGTATAAAACATGTATATACCTATATAGACATGTAAAAAGCGTATGATAGCAATCTATTGTCAATTGGACTGGACGGATAATTATAAAACTGTAGTATTGTGTTTTTCCAGTGTAAAATGGTCATATATAACACCTGTCTGCTCGGATCTTTAAACATGTATTAAATATTTATATACATATATCTTAATGGAAAATAAACATTTGTTTAAAATAGAAAGTGACACTTTTCAAAAGTCTGAGATACATAAATAGGAATTCCAGAAAAAAGTACCTCATCAATATCACAACTACAAAGAGATTCATTCATTCAATTATTTAAAAAAAACATGTTATATTGTGATCCTACTTTTTGAAAATACAAAAAAAAAGTCCACTCACCACTGGCAGGATTCTTCCCAATCTGATACAAACTGAGAATCACACCCAAAACATAGATGAAAAAACCCATTGTGTTGCTCTAGTTAGTACAAAACCTTTTTCTGAAAGCTTGTCTAAGCAAATATCAGCAAGAAGAAGTGACGTTCCAAACAGAGCAGATCACTCTAACTCCACTCTAGAAGTAGCTCTCCCTTATGTGAATGAATGTGTTGTGGATAAGTGATGTCGTTCCCCCTCTGTATAAATATTTAGCCCAGATGGAATTATGCTGCTGGGATGGGCGATCCTCTCAGCCAGTAATAAGCCAGGGCAGGACACAGTTTGACTCTGACTCAATTTCCAGAGTCGGGAAATGATCCATGCCCTCCAGCGCCAGACACCGGGCACTTATATGACCTCACAAAACATTTTCACACCATATTAGACTAATTAAAGTCTAATTAAGTCCCGGAAAAAGATTTAGAATGGGTTTAAGATAAGCTATTTCATTAATTAAACTTCAAGTTTTTGTCATGCAGCTTATTGAATAGACTAATTGAATTAGCTGTTCAGGTATTTGGGAAAATACTTTATTGCACAATAACCTCTGAATGTGACCTTATAAGAAGAAGTTTAAGTCACTTGTTTTGTTTTGGTTTTTTTGGGGGGGGTTTTTCTTACTTTGGTGGGTCCTGAATGTTTTGTTCTGCACTGTCTCATCTCCCTCTTTAATGTGGCACAGCTCAGACTTTCATTCTCCTCACAAATCCTACGTTTAATCATGGTACTATAAGCTGCTCTCTGTGGTTTTTGGATGGAAAAGTGGCCTATAGAAATGACATACTTATTTCTAATCTCATTATTGTGTCTTCTGAAGTGACGTGATCCAGCATTGACCCTAAATTGCGCTTCTTTGTAGTGTAAATGCAGAGGAAAGACAGGACCACCACGGCAAAGTGGTCACAGTAACTTCTAAGCTTATTCTAAAATGGTTTCTGGCCATATTATGCTAAAGCAAATTAATATCAAGCACCTAAAAATACACACAAGAACAGACCTTGAATAAATGCCGTTCCTCATTTTGTTGACTGTCTGGGTTTATCAATGAATGCTGATATTTCCACTCTACAGCTGTGGTTACAATAATACTGAGGGATGCGAGGAGTGGGAGTGAAGGTGGTCTGCCCTTGAGCAATACATCAAGTTCAATAAACACAACTATGTCGGAGCTTATCAAGAACATTCGTGTCTGCCCCCTCATTTTTTAGTGTATGATCAAACACAGACAGCCACAGTAAGCGAGACAAAAAACAGTCAAATACTGTGGATATATATACAGTACCTGTCTACCAGAGGAACAGACATGTTTGTTTAACACCATCCAGCCTACAACAACCTCTCAGTGGAGGTGTCTTAAGGCTAATCTGCGTTATCATCGTGCATGATCAGAACATCTGCACCGCTCTTCTTTCTTCCTGCACTCATTCACCTCTGACACTGAGAGCTATGCACTAATGCCAAAGTAATGTGAGCCTGCCCATCTGTCTGTCACTGTTTTTTTTATGTTCCCTTTTGATCGTTGGGGGGGGAAATGAAGGTAGCATATGCTGTAGTATCTGAGTCTTTGTGAATGATGTTCCCTTCTTCAGCGAAGATCCCAAGGGCACCGAAGGAATGCTGCCTGACCTAGGAGGGGAGGAAAGGGAGCAGTGAGCGATGGCTGTGGGTGGCCTGCCTCTTCACTTGGGTCTCTGCAGATCCACTCAGTTCCTCATATGGTTTGGATCACCACTGCCGAGCCATACAAATGAATACAGCATGGTGGGGACTTTCGAGCACCCACTAATGTATGATCTTTATTAGGGTGCAGCTTACTGTGTCCCATTTTTGCGAAATATTGGTCTCTTTCAAGTGGCTGGGCTCTGTGGGTTAGCATGAAATTGAAAAAAGTGCATGGTGGACTGTGTCTAAAGTGAAATAGAGTGAGTGCATCTTTGACAGGGCAGGTGTGGAGCTCAGGCTGTTATACTGTACATTTGCCTCTTAATAAAAATGAAAAGTTAAAAACACTAGTGCCATCTAGTGGAGGAAGCTAGGCACAGATGGTTTGTTTATTACCCCCTTTGACTTCCAACTCATGTGGAGTTTATTCGTGTATATGTTACTATCTTCTAGTATGAGAAACATGACAGATTTAAAACATAAAAATGCAGATAAAACAGCTAAATATACAGACTCAATGTAAAAGACAACATGGAAATGCATGGACAAATTATTTCAGCAAATATCAACAGTTTTTTAAAGGTCCAGTGTGTAAAATTAATTATGAATTCATAGAACATGGCAGAAATGGAAAATAGTATGCCCCTAAAAATAAGAATTGATCTGTTTGTGCTACCTTAGAGCCTTTTATAACTACAGATGTCTGTCCTGTCCCACGGAGGCCACGTTGAATCACCACGTTCCTACAGGAGCCTAGAATGGACAAATTAAACACTCTCTCTCAGAACTTTTGTTTCACATTAAGCAGGAGAGGGTGAGGCTAAGGCAGCAACTACACTGCTAAATCCTACACACTGATTCTTTTAAACAAGTCAAGTGATTAGCTGGCTAAAGTATTTAGCTAACTAGCAACTGTAAGTTAGCACATTGAAGAAAGGTCAGCAAGAAAGAAATTTCTTTTGTTTAGGTTTTGCATCGACCTACCTCCTAAGAATTATAACGCTAACAAAAATATACAGTATTAGCTGCGTTAACATATACTGTATGTTAGCTGGGTAGTTAGCTAAAACCGATGATAAAACTGTTTGCTAACATCAGTAGTGTATATAGAGTTAATATATGTGTTAAGTATGCTGTTCCATCTTACACTTGGTATTTTGAGTGTGTTCATTGTGGCAAAAATGCAGTTTACTGTGAGTATCCGCATGGTACACTTGTAGCAGTCAAAAAGTTGTATGTGTTGCTGAGTGTGAAACACTAAACACACCAAGGTGAGGGCATTGTGAAAATGCGATTGAAATGTGTCACATGAGTTCAGAAAACGACATGACTAACTTTGAAACACTCTGAGCGAGATTAATGCATCTCTATCTCTCTGCTAGGGTTGCAGGGGTATGCTCAGGGTGGCCTCAGCGTGTCATCGAGCCACCCTTTAGGACCGCCCACAAAATCCTGGACTGAAATCTGCTGAAAAACTGTTTTAACCTCTAACTCCACATCTCAGTAATATGTCGTTCAAAGTCTTTTGACATGTTTTCTGCAACTATTTTCCAACATATTTAATGTATTTTGAAAGAAATCTCAGATGGGCCTTTACACAGACTTTAAGAGAGGCATATTATTGTTATGGCACTTGAGGATATCCTAAGCTGTATGATGCAGCTGCATACTGCAATGCACCGTCCACTCCGTATCATTGCATTTGCAATTAGCCAAAATGACCATATGGGGGCGCCCCTCACCTGTCTCTCAATCTTCCATTCTCTGTTCAGCCAGTGTTTGTTGACCTCTGCAGTCTCCTTAAGTCACCACATGTCCCCATTTAATTAAAGAGGTCATTAACATTTAAATGTCAAATCGTCATCATCATCAAATCAGAGCAGAGTTAAATATAATTTGTGTTGTCTCCCAGATACATCTGTCATCTTCTGGATACATACAGTAAGTGATGTCTGTCACTTATACTTATTCATTTACATTACTCTGTAGCTATTGTAAGATCATCATCCTTCATTTCTCAGAACTTGCACCCGTGACTGATAGGGTATGTTAAGTCTAGATCTTTGACCAGAGCACAAAAGAAAGAACTTCATAGTCGTGAAGACAGAAATACTCCCACCCCATTACAATCCACCCACTGCTCTATCTTAAGTCATCGTGTTGGTGTGTACGTCACACATCTAAACAGGGCTCGGCAGTGGTAATTGCTCTCTGCCCCAGACTGCTTGAAAGCAGCTGCATCATCTATCTACTCAATTTACTCCTAATGTGTGTTACTGATTGAACCGGCAATGAGGGCAGGAAAAAGTGACAAGGCCGGATAGAATCACCCCCTCTGTCCCTTTGCACACAACTTTCCTCCTCCTCCACCTCACCCTCTTCTTTCCTGCTTCCTTCCTGTGTTTAGCGCTGCCCATGTGAAGTCCCTCCAGCGGTTCATTAATGGGGAAGGTTAATGCACGCGCTGCTCATACAAACAGCACTCCCTCCCTCTTCACCTTTATTTACCCCTCTCTCTCCAAGCTCTCCCCCCCTCTCTGCCCCCATGTTACCTTTTCCGCTCTCCTGAGCCCTCTCTCTTCCCCTCTCATTTTGTAACCAGAGCAGGGCACAGATGTGGTCGTGACTAAGGGTCTCCCTCTGTGTCGTTTAGCTCTGTCTGTATGCTGCTATGGATCTCTCTGCTCTTCTTCAGTGGGTTGGAATAACCCCTGGTGTTCATCTCCTCTATAGGCGCCTCATGCTCCTGCATTCATGAGTGTGTCTTTATTCAACTTGCATAACAGACTTTCGTGACACTGGAGTCTTTAGACTTAACAGATTTTTGGAAGGATTTCTCAGTTGGAGAAAGTTGCACTATATTCAGTTATGTAAAGATGCTAAAGCTACTATTTAATCAGTATATTAACATACATATATTCAACATGTTTGTCAACAAATGCAATCTGTGTCACACTCTTGTCATAAGGTGATGAAAGTGTCCAATTTGTCTTTTTATGGCTGCTGACTGGAACCGAGACTGCCTCAGTCAATGGTTTTGGTACGCTCATTGCAATATGTTCCATGGTAATTTGCTTAACTGTGTCACATGGTGATGACTATTGATTGCGGGGGATGCAGGAAAAAAAAAGTGGGAAACTTCCTGTGTATTCTGTCCCTTGCCGTGTAATTACTTTATCGCTGCATATCAAGCAAGCGCTGCGAACGACTCAAGTGTCTCTTTTCGCAACTTAGCTAAATTGTTATTCCTCACTTGCACGGCGAGGAATCTGCCTGTGATCACGGGCAGAGAGCTCAAAATGTCTGACCTGGGTGCTGTAGATTGCAGTTATGTTAGGAGTAAGTATTGACCCTGATTGGTATTGATCTCTATTTCTGAAGTGGTTCGCAGCTTACTCCTTTATGGTATCCTGCTTTAGAGGGACCTGAATTGAACTGTCTCAACTTAACTCAAAGTCTGATATGTTATTCTGTGTGATACAACACCACTTCTCTTATCTAAATGAGGAAAAATATAATTCAAAACTGACATTTTTTATACTGGAGTTTTGTCCTACATGATGGATAAGGACATAAATTGAACACATTAATCACGCTATACATCAATTTGATTATTTTACACCCGCATCATTCAGCCCTGCTGTCTTAACTCACTAAATTAATTAAAGACTCAAAAGCAGCATTTAAAATTGTCATTAAATTAAAATCTTCCATCTGTGTCCTGATCACGGCTACACCACATCCATACTGCTCTACATACCTTGTCTGTCTTGTGATTGCGACTGATGTGCCGGCAACCATCTGCCGTCTTTACACTGAAAATTGCCTTATGTTGCCACGAGAACTCACTTACATACAAACAGTGTTTGTCAGCCCTCATTTTAAGCTGCCACATTCCGTACTGCTAATTGGTATTCAACTCAATATGACTCACTTACTGTAGGCAGCCAGCCACTACTTACTGTAGTCACTTCCTGGATTGCTGGTGCAGCAGTCATGGATACTGCAAAATGATGTAATGTGGCAAGGGGAGAAGTCTCAAAAAGTCATGATGATATTAAACAAACACAGAAAAGTTTATTAGAAACAAAGAACATCACACTCTCCGAGTGTTTCTCAGCTCTGACTGTAAGACACACGAGATATCTGCTTAACAACGATAGCAACTTAAACACCGCTCACAGGTATTAGAGGTGTTTATGTGATTTTTCCCACTGCTTGCAAAAGCGAGACATTATTTTCATGAAATATTACTGCCGTCTGTCATGATTCTGCCATCGTATGAGATGTTTCACATCAATTATTTTAACAGCAGCAAGCCAGACGGAGAACACACAATAATCCATGTGCTATTCTTCTTGTTTCACATCCATCACAACCAATTTTCACCTCTTAGAAGTGATTCACAAACATTCACAATCTCTTTGAGACCATTGGGAAAGTATAGTATCCCCGAGGTTGTTCTCTCTGTGACCCTGAGTACTGAGTGAGCCAAGTATCACCTCAAAAGCTGGTTAGAAACAATGCTACATAAATAGCTTGGGAATCTGCACAAGAGTATTTCAGTCTGTATTGGGAGTGTGTTTTAATTCCAGCTGTGAAAACAGCCTAACCTAACCCTATGTTGCATGATTTTACCACTGAAGGGTTATACGTCAGCACATTGTGCAGGTATAATAGAAAACATAATAGCTGGTTGGTTTACAAAAACAAATACAAAAGATACCGTCACCCTTTACAAAAAAGGTCTACATCTGTTGAATACAGCTGACACCCAGCGTGTCTGATGGTCTGTTATTACTGTTATTTGACCAAATTCCGAGAAGAGCACACACCATGTTTGTTGTTTGTCTTTAAATAACACCAAAAACCGTGTCACTCTTCCATTGTTCCGGGATGCTTGAATGTGACCCTGCTGAGAGGTTCTTGACACAACACCTCACACAGCATAAGTAAGTAATCATTCTCCTGTTTGCCTCTGAAGCAGCGACTCACTTTCATACGGGCCTGAGAGAAAGTGCTCCAAAAAAAAAAAAAAGAAGTGCAGATTACATTTGAGATGAAATGAAACATTGTTAGCATTTGTTTTTATTTAGTGGTGTGTACACACAAGCTCCTTTTCTGTTATTTGCATTTGGCCTCACGGCTTTGGCTTTGGCCTGTGTTGTGTTAAAGTGATATATATTTGTATCAAGCCTTTCATCATCATCTTATGTGTTTATCTTGCCGGTTTTGTTGAGATGGAGTCATCGGCAGCACAGAGCAAATTGCTGTCAGACCTGTTCTCATCAAACCTGCAAAATAGAGCAGACAGTGCAGGATCCCAAGGCTCAAACATATGAGTCTATGTTATGATATCAACTTTCATTGAGCTTTTGCATGCTTATAAAACATGTCCATGTCCATGTCATTTTATTAAAAGTTTTGCAATGCTACAGTGCAGCATCAGCTGTCCAAGTACAGCAACAGGAGATGACTTCAGCTTCATCGTCCACACACTGGAGGGACATTCATTTGTTGTCAGACTACCTCTATATGTGGGGCATATTGTCTTTTTTAACGTCCCAACCTGTCTCTCTCTGCGAGCTAGCCCTTTAAAAACACTTGACTGCACAAGAGCTGATGCTCATGCTGGCAGCAGTTACCATGGCAACACATGACTGAAGTGTATATATTGCCTGTGTTATGTTGAAAGCTGTCAGAAACAGATAAATAAAACCGAAAACAGAGGAGGAAAAGTTTTGATTCTCCCTTTCAGCAATCGAGCACCATGTGACAGCTCAATAACCATGTGACATTGATTCACAGCGTCCGGGCAGAGAATGAATCATTGACGGATTAAAACAGGCACATTTATGTGTCAAGTACACACAGAATGATACTACTGCTAGTTACTGTCATCGCTGACATGATTTTACATTTCACCTCTTGGTACTTGCTGTTGTTTTTGGTTGCAGATTCATGTTCGACAAGCTTATTAATGGGCTTCCTTTGCCAAATCTCTCTCTGGTCATTAACAGCAATGAATTATTCCAGACAATTAAATCAATCTCTCTGCCATATATGGTAGCTGCTTCCTTACAGTGCCAGGCTGCTGTATAAATATTTAAACAAGCAAAAGGGCAGATGGGTCTTTAGAATTAATTACCCCGCTCTGTGTAAATATGAACATTAGGGGCGACTTAGAATCAGTCAAGGCTCCACGCTGGAGTGTATGCAGTATTAATGCACCTCACCTCTTAAAGTGGAATATGTTCACAGGGCTACAGATGCAAGACTCTCAGTGTGACTGTTACTGTTACTGCTGTAAGAATTAATAAATTATAATCGATACTTGACTTAGTAATGTAGGTAGGAATGTTTATCAAGTTTGTGATCGGGACCCCATGTGGAGTCACCTCAAATGCTGAAAGTGTTGCAGAATATTTCGGATACTGTATACTGGTAGTAGATACCCAGGCAATAATATCAGTACTGTGTTAGCTGATGAGTAAGAAGAAATTGCAGCACTAAAATGACAAAGATATGTTTGAGGTAGTTTAGAAATATTAATGCCATTACAAGTTGTAAAAAGACTGTGTTCAATCAGAAAGAGACAAGGTGCTAATAATGCATTAGCAACAAATTCAGTTCATTTTGCTATAGCCACCGGGGTCACAACTGACCTATCTCGCGTCAAGCGGCAACCTCCTATGCTGGGAAATGAAGCCAATGTGGAAGTGCTAACTGCAATTCCTCGAGCGGCCGCTAGAGACGGGCTGCAGAAGTGAGTCAGTCTCCATTAGCAGCCACAGCAGAAATAAACATGTTTACAGCCTGGTACAAAAAACAGTTTTGGTCGCTAATTTCCCCGTTCATGACAACTGTACGGAGGGTGAATTTTTTTTAACTCACCCATTCAAACGATATTAAGGCTTAAAGTTGTCAAACTTGATTGACAGGTAAGTGCTGTCACAGATGGCAGAGGAGGGAAGAAGCAGTACATCCAACATGGCGGCGGCCAGCGTCGCATGTTTTCGACTTTAAACAACGTCAGTCAGGCTCTGTCCATTCTTTATACTGTCACTGATCTGGCCATTAGGGGTGGATGATACGGCCCTAAAATAACATCACAATATTTCATTGTATTTCTGCGATAATAATATTTTCAACAATATACCGAAAAATATTTTTGGTTTTGGACTCACATTAGCTGTTTAGCTCTCTTCACGGATTCTCCTTGAGGTAGTGAAATTAATTTGTTTTATTGTCCCCTTGTGCTGTCACAGTCTGATTACACTTCTTACATATTATGCTGTATGACATCATAAGTTGTATCATAGTTTTATCATGTTAAAAATTTACCAGTATTATTGTGAACAATGTGGTATAGCATACCCTTTTTCTAAATGTTCTTAAAAGTAAAAAATTATTTATGTTTCTGCCTTTATCTGGATATGAAATTGAATGTGTTCACCCTTGCTACACCCGTCCACCAAATTTCAGTTGGATCACACCACTAGTTTTTTCACTAATCCTGCTGACAGACAGACAAACAAACAGCACAGAAAACATAACCTTCTTGACAGAGGTAAAAACATACTGACAGTCACATGATGGCTCTAATTGTTGGCAATATGCAATTTAGAGATCTAAGATGGACCAGAGAACATTGAGAGGCTTTAGTATTGCGTGCAGTTACTGATGTGGTCATTTAACAAGATTTTCAAAAATAAAGACTCTGGGAACAGCAAGTCCAAAAACCACTCTGCTGAAACCATTTTCTGTTCATTGTTGAACTTGTTGAAAGTCACAGATAATTGCCCCTTTTAATGTTTTTTTATGTAACTGCAGTGGTGGAGGTGGCGGAGTAAGATGAGGTGTTTAACGTCAGAGAATAGGAGTGGGTAGAGCAGCTCCTCAGTCGCAGGAAAAAGGAAAAAAAAAAAAAAACTAATTTCTGGAAAATAATGGATGTTGGCGATTACGGGAAGAAATAAATAACAAAAAGAAATTTCCCAGTGTGTACGTCCCTACCTACAGTACATGAAACACATGCACCTCCCACGCATCACACACTCTTCACTACACTCACACCTTCCACACTTGTGCCCACACATACACACATAACTACTTCACGCAGTTAGGTTATAAAAAAGCTCTCCGCACACACACATGCAGACACACACGCAGACACACACACACACACACACACACACGCAGTCACTCACAGCTACCTACCTCATGCCCCTGTGGCTCAGCTGGCATCACTCATGCTCTGTGAGCGGTTACAAAACAAAAGGTCTTCATCCCTCCATCTCCAAACATTACTCACTGCTCTCACATGTAGTGGGCCGTCCTATTCAATATTTTTGCTGATAGGAAGGACATGTGAGCCATTTTTGGCTCCTGGATGATACGTAAACGGTATAGGCGAGAGAGAGAGAGCCACCTACTGAGGACACATGGAGTTATAGTGACCATGAATACACCCATTGTGAAACCGTCTATTATAAAACTCTCTCTCTTCCTTTTGTGTGAGTTTTTCTATTGGCTGAAGGCCACTGCAACCACGTTGAAAGCCAAGTTGTTATTTTTATATAATATTTTTTGTCGTATACCATGTTTTGTCACTGGTAGCTAAGGAAGATTTTAAGGGGAAACACATTTTCTTGCAGGTGACATGCAATAACTGACTTTTCATTAACTCATATTCGAATGTACGAACTGAAAAGTGTCTACAAAATGTCATTTTGAGAGTGACCACTCCATCATTCAAGAGTACTTGTTGATGCAGGAAGGTGCAGTTCCACCATTATTATGAATTTAAAATGTATTTTGATATTCCTAAATGATAAACGTAACATTCATACCAGCTGGGAGGGTGAATGTGAATGGCATTTCACCAGGCCCTAATTAAGACCAGAGAAGCTGCATTACTTTGTGTGTGTGTCATGAGTGGACTGATTAAAATGTGTGAAAGAGACACACATGACAGTGGTCACGACCCCCCCCCCCCCTCCCCGCGACCACACACTCATACACATGTTTGTCCCGCGTTTGCCAGTATGTCCTTTGTAGATCTGTGGGCTTGTTTCGTATCTACTAACAAGCAATCACAGAGGGTTTACCCACTGTTTTTTTCCTGGTTGCTGATTTAAAAAAGAAATATCAGGATAGCACTAGAGTAATGTATTAAATCTATAATCAATCAATTATCAGACTCAGATTTTCTGTTTGTTGTTCCATCCTTTCCTCTGGATGCGTGCTGTGTTGTGAGGAAGGCTGAACCCTTCTCTAGGGAGAATGATGTCATTTACCCCCAGCCAAGCGTGTGCTATATTAGGCCAAGCCCTGCAGAGTAATGAGAAAATACGGGCAGAGAGGTTTTCATTTCATCGCTAACACAACATATTTTATTTAATTATATATATATATATATATATATATATATATATATATATATATATATATATATACATTTGAACGTTTTTGTTGTGGACATTTGAGTATTTTTAGTTGCCTAATCCCTTCTCTATTACATTTGTTATTCACTACCCTCACAATTTATCATGATGACTAAAATTACGATTTGAATTAAAGGTCCAGTGTGTAGAATTTAGTGATCTCCAGTGGTGAAGTTACAGATTGCAAACGACTGAAAACCTCTCACCTCTCCCTCTCGGTTCAAGCAAGAAGGAGAAATTACAGTGGCCGTGAAACTTGTGAAGAACGTGAAAGGTCCGATGTAGAGCCAGTGCTTGGTTTGTCCCTTCTGGGCTGCTGTAGAAACAAAATGGTTCAAAATGGCGGACTCCATGGAAGAGGACCCGCTCCCTCTGTAGGTATAAAAGCCGCATTCTAAGGTAACATAAACATAACAATTCTTATTTTCAGGTGATTCTACACTAATGAAAATATAGTTGTATAACTAGTTGTAATATTATATATATATTATATTTATTTAGAGCTCCCGAAATCTTACCCACTGGACCTTTAAAGACTTTTAGTTCTAGCAATGCATTTGAATCAACTAATTACAAATGTACCAATTGAACACTCTCTCTATTTTTCCTAATTAGTGCCAAATCACTTCTTTCCATGAGAGAGCACAGAAATTATTTAAAATTACAAACCCATAAAAGAATTAAACTTTAAGTAGTTTGAGAAAACTTACATTTGTGAGCTGCTTCAACATGAACGAATATGTAATGATGCTCAGGATGATACTGTAGTTGTGTCAGCAGCTATGGCCTGAAGAGGGATTTGTAGGCTGTCTAACAGAAGGTGCTAGCAGCACTCAATATGTCATTGTCTCTTGTTTGGCGAATTGCAGCATGGTGCCGGTGTCAGCCCTTTAGCAAGCCAGCACACCACACACACACACACACACACACACACACACACACACACACACACACACACACTACGTTCAAGCACATGCAGACATGCATAATGATCAATCATGGCTGGATGCAGAACCAAAATGCATGATGTTCTTAAATGCAGATTCTATGGTGACAGTAAAATGTATTATCTTCTGCAAGATTCACAACACAGCAAAGCAACAATTCTGTTTGTCTTCGACTCTTCAGAAGTTTGCGTGCAGCAGCAAGTCCTTCTCTTCTGTAATGGATTTGTCATTCTTATGAAACAACTTATTTTTTCCATCTTCCCACTCTCATTGCAGTGACTTCTTGGTGAGTCAAACAAGGTGACAAAGGCTACAGTGTAACAGCCTCTTCCAAGTTGTTTATAATCAGTGTGTTGCTGTGGCAGGCAGTCGGAAGATAAAGAGAATATTTTCTTTTATTTCCTGTTATTACACGTTTGTGTGACTGCACTACAGTATACAACCTACTTCTCTTGAAGTCAGACCTGTCTTTGAGGTCACAGGGGAAACTGTGTCCATTTATTTATTAGACTATGTTGTTTTATTGTGTTAGTCTTTGAATTGGAACATTTATTTTTCCATAGTGGAGCTTAACGAGCTGCCTGGAACTGTGACCACATAGGACCCAATTAAATGAGGACGATCACTCTTCTCTCCCCTTACTTCTGTGTTTTGTGTTTCGCCCACCTCCAGAACAGAAGGACACAGAGAGAGATTCATTTTCTATTGCCAATTAACTGCAGGTTAAGTATGTCACACTGGTGTCTTGTGTATGTGTGGTGGGAAATTAGATTACTTCCTCATCCAATTTGAAGTGATACATATTATTTGAATATGATTTAGGGACTGTACACAAATTATTAGGAGGGTAGTGTGGCTTTTTAAGGGAGAGCAGAGAAAGGTATTTTTAATTTTTAACACTTTATAACTTACATATACTTATACTATACTTATTATATATATTACATTTCAACAGTAACTTGCAGGATGAATTAAAAAAGGAACCAAATACTCATTAGTATAGTCTCTACTGTGCACAGTGGGTCATAAATGTGTGAGAGCAACCCTGTCTTTGTCACAGAGATTTATTTTTCCAATCCCACAATGATATGTTTTAGTTGTTTCCCCATTCACCTTCTTCTACATCATAATAAGTAAAAAAACAAACAAAACAAGTTCAATTCACCATATAAAGTTGGCTTATATCATTCAAGTTCAGACCTTTGATGCATTTGCCATAGATTTAGAGATTGCTAACTCCACTTTTAATTTATACATTGATGTATATTAATATTACTAATATAAGGGTTACATTAGATTCTTTTTAGATCATTTCTTTATGAATGAGTTGTACCAACACAGTATTGGGGGGACAATAACGCCGGGCAGACTCTCTCGACTCTTCCTCCCCCCCTCAGTAATTTTTGTACAGTCCTTAACTCAGCAATTCTGCAAGCTATGATGGAAGAAATCTTCAGTATTCATTATTATCATTATATTCATATTCACTTTTATTAAGGGGGAGAGTTTCTATTACAAAACACAAACAGACAGCCATCTCCTGTGGTATTTGCAGTTGTACTGAGTTAAATTCACTTGTGCAACACTGCGAAAGAATGTAAATGTATCACATGAAGGATTTCTAGTTGTTACATATCACAGGAAGAACATATGCGGAACAATCAAAACTTAGAATGAATTCTGAAGGGGTTTTTAGTTTTGTGGTGGGAGGCCAGACTTTATCCTACATGGCTTTTACTTACCAAGGGCATTCGAGCTTAACACCCACACACCTCAGTCCACTACAGCGGAGAAGAAGCAGCTGCTGGGTTTCATATTGCAGTGCTGAGAGGCACGGAGAGAGAACGAGAGATAGAGATGGAGAGAGAGGTGTGGTTGTAGCTGAGCGTTCTCTTTTTTAAAAAAATTTTGTTAATCCCCTTTTCACATCGAGACTTTTATACTCACCGTGTGTGCCTATACACTGCCCCCCACCCCGCAACCCTCCTTTTTCTCTCCAGAAACTGGTACATTTTCTCCCCCGTTAGCCGCCAGCCACCAGCAGTTAAAACTGCACATTAGAGGAGAGCGTGTCTTTATGTTGCCATAGCAACAGGGTGAGTCATTCTGCTGCAGTCAGTTTAGTCACACTCGCACTGACTGTATGTTTGCCTCTCATCTTTTTTCTTTTTTTTTTCCCTTCTTCTCCATCTCACTGTCCCTTCACACACACACACACACACACATTCTTCTATGTGGCTTTGCTGTTCCTTCGACTGTTGTAACTTTTGTCAGAGCAGCACATCAAGTTCTGTTTCTCCAATTATTCCAAAATACAACATAAAGATGGTGTGTGTGTCTGTGCGTGTGTGTGCATGTGTGTGTGTGTGTGTGTGTGTGTGCATGTGTGTGTATGTGTGCATGTGTGTGTGTGCATGATAGAGTGAGCTGATAATATGGGAGAGGGGAATGTCACTGCTCTCGCTCTGATTACTTATTTATGGATCAGGCTAATCAGTAAACCCACAGCTGAGAAGCACACTGTGAAGGAGGCGGGTGATGTGAGAAGAGATGAGGGAGGCAAAAAGAGGAAGGGGGCACTTAACACTCTTTTTCTCTTCCAAGAGCACTTGTTGGCTCTGGTTGAATGAGCAAAATTTGCAGAAAACCTAAAAAAAAAAATTTTTTTTTATATTTTTGTTTGATTGCCATCACAGGAACTTATTTCCTGTTTTCTTGTTTCAGAAATGAATCATCAAACGCCCAATTGTCACTTAACTGTCATACCGCTCGGATGAAGATGTGCTATGTCGGTGTGGAAAAGAGATTTAACAGTTGAAGATGAGGTTGTCCACAGTTGCTGTCAGTTCTCAAGCTTTGCACCTTTTGCCAAAAGTTTTATTAAGTCAAAGCCTGTTCTTTATGACAACTTGTTGCTCTACTTATCTTTATTTAGCTAAAAAGAGTTAACGTGCATCTGATAGTAACGTGTACGGTAAACTACCCTTGTGGTAAGTTTCCATTTCATGTGCAGCCTCTGACGACAGATGAAAGCGGAGGTTGATTGAGTAAATCGATTCATGTGGCTGAGATTGGCACTAAATATGCAATAATTAACGTAACAAATACAGCACAGGATGTGGATACCAGCTGAAATAATGACAGCCGATATTGTTTTCACCTTCTCATCATGGCAAAATGTGCTCCTGGAGACACCTACAGTAGCAGGAAGTCCCACTGAGGCAATTTACAGCACTTTGGCAAGTGTTTATTTGACTGTCTGTCTGTCAGACATGAGACAGCTTATGCCACAGAACTGTACAGGTGTGTATTTGAGAACCGCTCCTGCAGGTGAGTAGTAGTAATCAAATCATCCTCATGCTCTTATTTGTCAGACAGTGCCATTGGATAATAGTTTCATTTCGCCATGGTGTCAGAAAATGAATTACCTTTGTAGTCATGAAACAGAAGACCTCTTCTATTTCTAGGCTAAATATTCATATCATATGCTCTGCCTAAACTCTGAGTTTCCTGACAGACAGCAAACTGCTGTGAACTGTAACATTAGTTGCAGTTAGCCAATGTTAGCTCACTGGCTTAGCTGTGCTGCCTGGATTGTGAGCTCAGAGTACTGGGGGGGTGGTGTGTGTTAGTGTTTGTACCACAGCCGGGCAATCGGGCAATGTAACCAAGCTCAGTAGATACAGAGCATGGCAGAGGCAAAGAGACCAAACAGGATGACGGAGGAAGCTAATAAGAGAGAGTGACTGAACAGGAGGCCGCCAGAGGAATAAAACTGACACTGGCCTTTAGTCATTCCTCAGGCCCTGTGTGACCTGGACAAGTACTGATATGTTGATGAGGATCATTTGACTCACAACACTCCAGTCAAGTCCCAGTGGGAATGTGTTGACATCAGCGCTGACGTTTTGGATTGTATGTCTCAAGATGTACTCATGTCTTCAATTTACCTCAGCGCTCTCCCCAGGTTGTCTTAAAGGTCCAGTGTGTCAGATTTAGGAGGCTCTATTTCCAGAATATAATATGCATATCCATGTTTTCATTAGTGTATGAATCACCTGAAATGTTATGTTTTTGTAACCTGACTCACGCTGCATGTCGTCATCCACAGGATCCGCCATGTTTCTACAGAAGCTTCGAACAGAGCATTTTGTAGCCACCGTTGTTTCTCCTTCATGCTAGCAAGGAGACGGTAATTCGAGGGGGTTGCAATCAGCAACAACACACCTAGAATGCCACTAAATCCTACACACTGGTCTTTTAAGGAGGACTGGCGAGATCAGCGTGGTCACTATGGTTGTCTGAATGCAGGCCGGGCACACGGGAGTCTGTGAGCGACAGGTTAACAAGAGCTCGATGGTGAATCTCTCTATCTACAGGATCAGACAAAGGTCTGGGCAAAAGAAGCTTCTGCCTTCAGTTGTAATTGCAGCAACCGCATACATGACCGGAGAGGTATCCCCCAACTGCTCTTTTATACAAACTCTCCACACATGATCTCATACATATTGTTTCTGTCATCAACTGGCAGTTAAATACATTTAACACAAAGACGGAAATTAATCCTCGAGTTTCTAAAAACCCTGGGCGGGATCTTTCACCAAGCTTTAATGAAACACTTGACTACAGTTAAAGAGGTTTTTTTTTTTTTTTTTACTGACTGCTTGACAAATCAATGATAACTCTCCAGTGTGTGGATTAATGTCTGCATGTGTGTGGGTGTGTTTTTGTCCTTCAACCCGTCATGAAGTGTAAGCCGCTGTAACAAATAGCCCAAAAGCTTCAGTCTGCATGTAGTAATGAAGCTAAGCAGTGGAGAGTTTTGCTCCATCCCCAGAGAGGTGGGAGGAGGGTGGGGGCGAGCACACAATGAAGAGCTGGATGACGCAGCTGAGAAGGAGAAGGGGAAGGGAGGGAGGGAGGGATGGATGGAGCAGAATCCTGAACGAGAAGAGAGGAGGAAGAGAATGAGGAGGAGGTGGAGAGAGGGGAGCGTAGGCAGGCTGCGTGGGAAGGAGATGCTGCATAATCAGCTTTCTAGGGTTTTCTCTTTTTTTTCTCTTTACTTTCTTTTGTCTTTTTCTTTTTTATTCTGGTACCGGCCCGTTCATCTCTGTCAGCCCATCTGTGTCTGCCTCGCTGTCTTGCTCTTCTCATCGTCTTGTTTTTTTTCTCTATCACGATCTTAATTTTCTCTGTGACTCATTTAGGAGCGCGGGCTTATCTTGAGTCTCGATTTGCTTGTAAGAGACTGAAAAATCATCTCATCTAATGTGTATATCTGCAGGCACAGACACTACATGTCTAATAGAAGAGACTGGTGTTATTATCATTGCTCTTTATTGTTCTTTCAGTTCACTTGAACTGCCCTTTTCTTTTCTTTTGTGCATCATACATAGACAAATACAATTTGTTATTAATTTGCTTGTGCAATATTTCCCTGTGGAATTCACAACACCAGACTGTAGTAGTAGAGCCCCTTTTTAGCTTTATGGCTGTCACACAGCTAAGGTCTGCTCAGTCAACATTATTTCACACTTATCAGCTTTTGGCATCACATTTATTTAGCCTCATATAATAAGTGAGAAACAGAATAGCTGCCTAATCGTGAGCAAAGAGGAGACCGGTGAGTCATCGGCATCTCTCGCACATTCGAACGCCGCCTGGAGCTGCTCAGTTAAAAGGAAATCTGGTGAGAGAGAGAGAGAGAGACGAGTGAGGAGGGGAATGCGTGGGTGGAGGGGGAACAGAGGAGCAGGTGGTGGTGAAGGGGAGCAATGAGGAGGGATGGAGAGATGGAGGGATGGAGGGATGGAGGGAGGGGGGTTTCCCTTTGAGAAGCATCCCTGAATACAGTCGTCTTATGTTGGAGGCAGAGAAGGAGGGGAGGTGGAGGGGATTGCAGAGGCAAATATGTGTTCATTCATGTGTGTACGGTAGATCTTAAATGTGCAATGCGTAGGCGAGTGTGTGAAGCCAGGGGCACAAAACAGGGAGCGCCATCACCATCACTATTTGTGGTTCTAGATGGCATGAGTAACAGTTTAGTTGTGAATGGGCTAGCCTGAATAAGTTACTGTGTTTACTTGGTGGATCTATAACAGACCGTGACAGCTGGAGCGTCTCATAGCATCTGCATTCATGGGATTTTGTTTTTTGTGGCTTGTATCTGTCTGTCTGGCTAAATCAACATCAATTTTCACTGTAACATAAAAAAGAAATATGCCGCAAGGGTCACAAGGTCATAAGTTCAATCCCCACAGCAGCTGCTGCCTGCTGTTTCGTCCATGTTCATAATATTCACCAGTAGTCTCTTTTATTGCCATTTTTCCAACTTTTCTGGCTGCAATCTCTGCTGTCTCAAACACATAAATTGGTTCTCTCTGTCCTGCTGTTGTTACAGACATGTCTGAACTTGCCTTCTTTGGTGAGCCGTGACATTTAAACACACTTGATCTCATGGGAGCAAAGGGGGGGAAAAAACCCAATACAATAACAACAATATTGTTTTTTATATTTTAAAATTAGCATTAACACACTGAGTGCACCGTATATGACATATTGTCGGCTGTGTTCCAAGGCTTTATATAGTTAGCATAATTACAAATATTAATGGGATTTTGTATATAGCTGAATCTTTAGAAGTAAGTGTAGTTGATCCAGATTTGTTGTTTGGCGCCTGTTATTTTCAAGTGCAGCGCTTTACTTGAATATGGGACTACAATAAAACACAAATATATTTAGGAGAATGTACTATGTCTGCACAATATAAACTCCATTGTGATAATGCATGACCTAGCTGATATTATATTTGTGTAATAGTTTCAATTAATCAAATTACCAAAAAGCAACTGACACACAATGAACCTGGGACTTTTGACGGTAAGAACATCCGCACTTGGAAATGGATACATGAACAGCCTCAAATGATGTTACGATGTTTCACTGGATTTTCCTCACACAGCACAGACGATGACGTAACCTCACATACTGAAGGAACCCCCCTCTACCAACTGAGAGCTGGCTGACTGTCTAGGGGTGTCTAGCTCAGCGATTGGCTGACAGACAACAAAGAGGCACAGGATGATGCAAAAGAGTGAAAGGAACACAGAGGCGAGGATGTCTAAAACCGTAGCCGTCCCCCTCGTTCAGAAAAGCTCAGTGTCAGGTTCCCGGCACACTTCACTGAATGAATGTAGCTGTCTGCACTGTTCACCCTGCAGTCAGTCAGTAAAAAGTGCAAAGTGATTTGTATTAAATCAGTGGACTGACAGTTCATAGAGGACAATACAATTGCTGTTATGAAAATTTTATTTTACCGAGTGAAAAAATGAGGTAGTTTGAGGCAAGAAAAAAACAGACTGCAACTCTACTGTGTATATCTGTTTGTGTACTCATTGCTTTGTCTGGTTCTCCTTCATGGAATATCTAATGATCATTCATTGATCATTGTAGTTACATATTTAAATTATAACTCCCACAGTATTTTGGTCACATGGATATGATTATAATGCACTCAGCTGACTTCATCGTGACATGTATGATCGCTGTGTATTTGTGACTTTCTTCTCTGCATCAGGAGCAGCACATCCACCAACACTCTGATGTTAGCTTCACCTTGACTTTGATGTATCGTTTTGCTGGGTTGAGTTGGCGGTATCCCAGACACTGATAAGGCGATCTGGGACTTCTGCTGTGACAAGCCCGTTTCTGTATAGGAAGAGTCAGGCTTTGCATTAATCTGGATCAATCCGTCTGTCTGTCACTTTCTGCCCATCTCTGCCCGATGGAGAGTGTTTCAGATTGATGCGAAGGTGTCTCATTTTACATTAACCCACGCGTTTATACACAGCTGTGCCTCCAGTCGTTCTTGTCTCTCCCTTTGTACATGTTGATGGCAATGATGGCCGGTCAATCCACAACTTTGGTCCAAACTCGAATATCTCGACAGATGGATTGCAGACATTCATGTCCCTCTCAGATGAATTGTAATAACCTTTCATCTTTCATCAGGTCAAATGACCAAATACCTGCGTCACCCCATCGCCGTCAGCTGCATGTTCTGTTTAGTGCTTATTAAGAAATGTTAACATGCTATCATGCTAAAAGATGGTGAACATTATTCCTGCTTAACATGGCATGTGCTCCACTAGTTCAATGGTTGGTAGCAAAAGAGACGCTAGCATAGCTGCAGACTCATAGACTTGTTAATATTATATCAAATTAGGGCAGCTCTCTCGGTGCCATGCCATTATTACAAAAGTCCCAAAAGTGCTATTAGTCTTGTTTTCTCTGTTTGGTTTAGAGGTAGGCTCAGTTAGATGAGCCCACAGTGGTTTACACAGATAGATCACTGAAGAGTATCAGAGTTGTCATCAACTTGTGATTACGATTAATCAAAGCAAAAATCTAGCAGGATAAAATGGTTCAATAGTAGGTTTGTATTTCCGTTAGCTCTCCTCTAAACTTTGGCCCCGCGGTTCAGGTTGTCAGCCATTGGGATAGATTATAAGGTGTGAGGAAGAAGGCATTTGAGATGTTCCTTTTGTAGATCACAGGCTGGATTTGGATTTTCTCTCCAATTAATTTGGAGGAGGTGATAAGGAGGGAGCAAGAAATCAATATGAGCCTAAGCAAGAGAGGAAAAATGAAATGAGATTCATGAAAGGGAACCTTATCTGCAATCCGTTCCCACGCCGTGATTAACAGCCCATTCTCTTAAAAAATAAGGCGAGTTAAAGCCATTTTTTGCTTCATTCATTTATTCACAGATTGGAAAACAACCCTAAAATAACACTTTTTATGGTTTGGTCCCTCAAGGCTCAATAGATTTGGATCAACAAAAGCAAAATTGTTAAGAAAGCTCGTCTTTTTTTTTTTTTCTTTTTTCTTTAAATTAAGCAGTTTACTAACAAGCAAGGAATACAGAAATACTTTCAAAGAGATAAATCTCACAAAATCTCATCAGTTACAGCATCCTAGCATGACTCTTAAAAGTGGATTCCATAAAATACAAAATCTCTAGTCATACCAACGTTTCGACTTTTGCCTTAAACGAATGAGCATCAATAATAACTATGATCATTTTGTACCGCAAGTCTGAGAAAACAAACAGATTTGTCCTAAAATGTCGACTCTCATGCAGACCTACACACAGCTATGCATCAATGCATTTGACAGGCTACTGGTTAGTATACAAACACACAGTGTCCCCAGTAATACAGTATCTGTCTAAACCTAGTAAAGGACATCGATTTAGTCTAGCTCCTGTGACATTGTGCTTGATTACACAGTAAAGTTTAATCTTTGTACAAATGTACGGATTCAGAATCAACCATTTATGGCCTTTTTTTCGTTAGAGTGTTGCAGTCATCATCTTGTAGTGACTCAGCTCTAAGACATTTTAGCTTTTTGATCTGGGAGAAATGCAGCGGTCTTCCCCTTCCTCCAGACCTGTCAGAATAGAGAGTAATTACTGTCATCAGGGACGCATCAGTTCCATCATAACCGAGATGGTGATTTTATTTCCTTTCTGCTGATTAGCGCTGTGCCAGATCACATTATGTTTATTCATGGCGACATAATGGTTCATTGTGTGTGTTTGGGTGTGTGTGTGAGGGGGGCTTACGTGAAAGAGAGGGAAGAGAGAGAAAGAAAAAAAAATCACAACCCTCTCTACTCCTTATGAGTTCATCTCCTTTCATCTCAGCCATTGCTCTCCTAATGAGGAACGCGGCTCCTGCTTCAGAGTCCACTTAGCCACAAAAGGAGACTCCTGTCACGCAGCAGAAAAAGATCTAATCTGGGCAGGCTGCAAAGGAGCATCATCATTACACCCAAACAAAGAAAGGGTGATGTGTTTTTTTACCCCTGATTTCCTATTCAGTCCTTTCAATTTACTGCATGGTAACAGCCTCAAAGAATGAGGAAAAGGGAGACGGAGGAGGGGGGATGAAAGGCGGGAATCCTTCTCTTGTTATGATTAATATTCAACACCGTCTTCCGCAGTGGCTCCCCTCGCTGCACGTGGGAGAGACGGAAAGCCCAACAGCCCCTCTGAGAATAAGATTTTATGAGCGAAACTGGGTTACAATCAACCTGCTGCGAGTGCTCAGAATGTAAAAGCAGAGATCTATGAGCACAAATTAATGTTCAACTTAACTCTGCCCATTACATACATTCTTCACCCACGGGACATAATATGCTGTTGGGGTTTGATTTGAATGGCAGTATCGGTTTGTATAAATCTCAAAGAGGAAGAAAAATTTAAGTCGATTTAACTACAAACAAAATCTTTGTTCGGCCTGGTTTTATAAGCTGGCAGGAAGTGAAGTCCTCGCTCCCCCCTCGAGGGAGGCATCTACTGCACTGTCAACTTTCTCAGGAAAAGAAGAGGAAGAGGAGGGGAAAACAAGAATGTCAGTTGCGGACAAGTAAAGCCTGTTCTGTGAGCCCCATGCACAAGAAAGCATGCCTTTCTTATAAATTCGATAAACACCAAACATCTGTGAGGGTAGCCATCTTGTCTAATGGCTTTAATGTAATTACCCACCTCATGGCTGTAAACCTGTGCACAAGACTGAGTTTGTTTGTTCTCCCTGTTAGGACAGAGGTCATGTCAGCAATGGCCAGTGTGAGCGCTAAGAGTCATCGCTTAAGTAGTTGTAAATTTGCTGTCATGTCTGTGAATGACAAAGAGTGATCATACCAAAGTGCTAGTGGCTGTGTGTCTGTTGATACAGAAGCCGTCCTCTTCAAACCTGCCACGCTGTCAGTTTTTCATTGTCACTGAAGCAATGCAGACGTACAAAAATATATTACAGCACATTTAAAAAAAACGAATAAAAAATAAACAACACAGTTGTCACAGAGCGGAGAAGCGTTTTCAGTCAAAAACAACAAACATCATGACCAGTAAGACACTCAATGAGGAGAAGGTTAGCTTCCTTTTCAAAAGAACACAACTTTTCTGACCTTTGCTAACTGTGTTATTCATATAATTCTATCTAAACCAGTGGTTCCCAACCCTTTTGGCTTGTGTCCCCTTAAAATCAAGCAACGTGTACTTACGTGTGCCCCTTATGACTTGGCGGCTATTTTCCAAGTTTGGAGAATGGGGACATTCTCTTTCTATATAGCTAGCTACCTCGCTACATCCATGAAAAATTGCAACAAGCTATCATAGCTGCCATGTTGACAGACAATGACATTAGTGGCCAAACAAAATAAAAATAAACATAATTTTGCGTCAAATAAATTCATATACTTTTCTTTTTTATTACTTTAATCATCTCAAACTTCTCTCGGGACTCCAAGTAGGTTGGGAACTACTGATCAAAACAACCAGTGTGAACAACTAAAGTATGCCTCATATAGCTTTTATAGACCAATAAAATCTTTTTTTTTTTAAACTTATTTCCACTAATGCAAGATCTGTAGCTTTCTACTTGTCTAATAGCACCTGGTTTCACAGTGGATCTATAAGTACAGAGGCCACACCGGCCCTCAGCTTCACTTATTCATACTGGAGAGCAGAGACAGGAGTGACAGCAGTAGAGACAGGCACACAGAAACAAATAATGAGGAAACAGTTCTTAATAAAACTGTATGATTTTTGATATGTTAGCTCTGTTATTATTTTGACTTGTGTGTGTGAATTGTAAAATGGTAACACAGAACAGCTTTGTAATGATAACAGGCATGAAGAGAGACTAGCTGCATTTTCTAATGGATCAACTGTATCTAAGATGATGATCTGGGAAGAAGTATTTATAGAAAGCACGTTTTTCAGTGTGTGTTAATGAGTGTGGATCACACCATTCAAGCTGTATACAGAGAGGCATTTAAACTGAGGCGAGACAAATCAAACAGAAAGAAAAGTGAGTATCAGCAGGAGTGAGGTTGACAAGGAGGACAACTGGAGCCCTGCTACACTGGGCTGTGGTCTGGAGAAGCATGTGTGGCTGTCACCGTCACACACTCAGTGGCTGTGTCCTTGGTCCTGCGAAGGCCCATGTACAGCCTGTCATCCAGGTTAGCAGTCAGTTTGTCTGTGAGCTCTGCTGTGATGGTCTGCGGGCCGTAGCCCAAGGAGTCGGGCAGCTGAGGGGGCGAGCGTTCGTCTGGGGGCTCGAGAGGAAGTCCAGATTGTTTGCTGTCCTCCTGAGGGTCATGGTGCTCACCCAGCCCTCCATCTTTTTCTGAGACAGAGGAATGAAGAGGTGGTGTAGAAGAGGAAGTCTGGTCCTTAGTGTCCCTGTCCTTGTCCCCATTCTCAGTAGTCAGAGGCTCTACCTTTGGAGTGTCTGGAGTGCTGCCGGTCCCGTCGCTGGCCTCCTCGTCAGGAGCGCTGACAATTCGGGGTAGCGTGCTGTGGTAACTCGTGTCCAATGGGTAGTTCACGCTGACACCCCTCCGTAGAGGAGTCCGCTGTCTGTCAAAAGAGGATTGGAAGTGTCTGACACCAGGGTCACTCCACTGCTTGTGGCGCTGCCACTGCTTACGGAGGTGGATTCGGGACCGGTGCTTCCTTAGTGGCGATTCCTGCTGGTCAAACTGAGGGTCGTGACGGAGAAACTCGTGGAAGAGGGCGTCCGTCTTCTCATCGATGCTGTAGTCTCGCCGGTGCAATGTTGGTGGATGAGGTGAAGGCTGTGCAGCCTCTCGAGGTGTGAGCATCTGACCATATGGGAACCAACTCAGTGAACCAGCACCTGTTTCTATGGAAACTCCTCCGCTGGCACCCAACAACAACTCATCCTCCAGCTCCTCCTCCAAGAGATGAGACTCAAAGCTCTCACCGATAGTGCCAGTTCGCCCTGCGTTGGTAAAGTGGTGCCTTTTCTCGTGGGCCGTTCTGTCTTTAGGGCTGCTGTTGATGCTCCCAAACAGACGCAGGTCTTCTGGACCACGAGATGGAGCCTCTATTGACGCATAGCCGCTGTCCATCTGCAGCAATTTACGAGTCCCTGTTTCTCCGTCACTGCCCCCTCGCTCTGATTCTGTGCTTTTCTGTTTCCTTTTTTTCCCCTCCTTCGCACCCAACCTTTCATCCGTATACATCAAAATGTCCTTGTCATCCTCCCCACCTTCTGCCTCATCCCCTAAATCTTGGGACGGGTAGCTGGGCAGCCCTCCTCTTTCTGCTTCTGTGCGTCCGCCCAGCGAACACACACTGTCAGCATCGCTGCAGACAGAGTTCTTGTCGTTGTTGCTGCTCTGGTCAGAGGCCGCATACTGTTCAAGTGTGGCACGTAGGGTCCAGATGTCTTTGTAAAGTGACTGGGGGTCCTGGGGGTCTAAGGGGTCCAAAGGGTCTGCACCTTCCCTTCTTGCCAGGGACAGTGCTTCATCTTGGGGATCAGGGGATAGGCCAATCACCCCTGGTCCTCCATGGCTGCAGCTGGGCTCCACCATCACCTCTACCTCTACCCTGTAGTGTGCACACAGGTGTGGAGAGATGAGATAAAATGAAAGAAATAAGGAGTGAAGGAAGGGAAGAAACACACAGACAGGCAAAACAAGTGTCAGTGTCAGAGCATTTGCCTAAATAACACATTCATCTGAGACATGGCTGTGTTCACAGTGCACAGAATGATTTTCATGACTTGCAATGGCTGCTGTTGCATGTCCTTTAACTGAACTTAGCAGAATACTGATGCCATGTGTGCTCGAAAATGTGCAAAAAAAATCCCCAGCTTTCATCGTGGGACAGCAGATTTAAAGAATCCATACTGCATGAAACATAACTGTAAAGGATCATTGGGGTCACCAAATTCCTTAACTCACGGCAGCTTCCAGGAAGTTCTGTTTATTTTCAACAACAAACATCTGCAAGCATACACAGGAAATACTGTTTAATCTAATATTCAGTGAAGGAAAATAAATGACTGTATAAGAAAATACTTTGGGGGGGGGGTGGGGTGGGGGGGGGGGGGATTGGTTATTTTTGTTGCATAATCTAATATTGAGCAAAATCTGCATTGCTTTGATTTGCAAACTTAAAATAACAAAAATCAAAGTGACCCCTAAAGTGACATTATTAGTCCATGTCAGCGATGAGATGGTTTCCTATGTCAGATATAAACCCTGCGTCCCGATTCTCCACTCCACTCCAGTGCACTCTGGGAATCCCCGACATCTGGCCTCAAATCATGAAATTGGTTTTGAAAGAACTCTTGTTTGCAGGGATCTCATTACATACAAATCAGACTGTGGTTAGATAGTATTTACAGTTACACAGCATGGTGTGCTTTAATCTAATTAAATGTCCTAGCAAAATAATTTGTCTAAAAAGAGGACAGTTTTCAAATGTAATTTTCTGGATTTTTTAATGACTTATAGTTCAATTTTCTTGACACTGACATTTCCCATATGATTGTCTTGTATCCCTGCTCCTCCGCCATGTCAAAAACAACCACTTTCACGTAGTTTATAAAAGCACTTAACTTTTATGTTAAGGCAAAGTGGTGAAGAATTGGGACTTAGAGCCATATCCTGCTGTATATCATTACCATCCGTCTTCTAGCTACAGTAAAGAAATGAGTGCAAGGCAGCAAAGCAGTGGACAGGATGAATGGCAAGGGAATTAAAGATACCTGCCGAGGGAGGGGGGTGGTGTGGAAGGAGGTGAGAGGAGGCGTGTAGTGGGCTGGCTGGGACGGTAGGTGACGTCCTGGGTGCGGGCGATGTACTGGATGAGGTCTATGTGGTGCGCGTCGTTGTCGTCCTGGTCCATGCTTTCGCTGGCGGCTCGCTGGCGCTGAAACTGTCTCCTCTTTGGAGAGCCTGGCTCGCACCAAACACGGGGAAAGAGCAGTGAGTTGCACAAATTGTACGAGTAACAGCAGATGGGAGTGAAGTAACATGTAATTCAGGAGAAAGCTTCCATCAACTGTTGTGGTTTTCGAGGGGATTTTTGTGATCTTTTCCTGGTCCCTTGGTACGATAGAAAGCCTTAGCCTGAGGAAAGCATGGGGAGTGTATATATGAAGGGGATCGGCAGGGAGGATTTACTCAAGGGCTCAAATTGACTTGGAACGACCAAACTTTACGTCACTGAGCCATCTGTCTCGTACGTGTGTGTCTGCGTGTATATCCGACTCTTAGCAGGCAAAAGGCATCTCACAGTTGGTTGCTGGAGCCCCCTGCTTAACCGTTGTCTGTTCACCCCAAGAGAATATTGCCAAAAATACTTAACACACACATGAATAGAGAAATTACACCTAAGAAAGAAACCGCCAGCCGTATAACTTTATTTTCTCAGTTCTGATTTGTACACACGCCCACAAAGATTGTTGTACTTTCCTGCTGCAGTGGCACAAATTGTTTCTAAAAATAATAAACTTTACACAATCAGCGATTCATTACCTCTGGTGTCCAGACTCGAGGCTCTCTGGCTGCTGTCCAGCTTCCATTTCTTGATCTTGAAGTAGGGGCTGGCCCCCTCCAGACTAGCATGGCGCCGCAGTTTAGTGAAGAACTGCAGCATGGGCCCCTGACTTCCCGCACTGCTGCCAGTAGGAGGGGCACCGCTCCCCACCGCAGCCCCTTCTCCAACACTGACACTACTGCCTCTGCCCCGGGGCCCAGCTCCCATCATCTCGATCTAAGAGGAGAGAGAAACGTGGTCAGAAAGAAAACATGCCAAGACGAGTGGTGTGTGTGTGTAATCTCTCCTGACAGTGATGTTCCTCACGGGCTTCCCTGTTTACCCATCAACCATCACTCTTGTTGGTCCTCCCTCAGGCTCTATGACCCTCTAATGTCAGCATGGATGACTCACTGGTTGACTGGCTGGTTGAAGAGACGGTTGGTGCACTGAGAGACTATCTTAAGAAAATTCTTCACTCTACAAATAATTAACTCAACAAACTTGAGCTCTTACAGGCAATTTGTATGCACACTCAGTACTTGAGAGAGATCTTTGCACTTCAGCAAGAAAATCACCGTGTGACATGTTTGTACAGCAGTTGGAGGTAACTTACAGAGCTCAGCTCTTTAGGGCTGAGAGCAATAGTGCTCTCAGTGAAGCTGGTGTCCACCACAGAGTTCAGAGCATCTCCAGGGAGGGCACAGCTGGGATTGACACTTAAGCTGGTCAACGCTGTTTGTGGTAGGGGGCACAGCATCGGCTGAAGGGAAGCACAGAGTAAGACAGTAAGAAATGTAGCTCCACTTTCATTGTTTTCATATTTAGGTAACATCTATAAATAATAACACAGTTCAATTTCCCTCTCCAGCTGCTCCAGCCCAGCATCAATGACTGAACTAAATGGGAAATCAATGTACACAGCCTGTTGAAATGAGCAGGCAGAGCAGATCCTTGATTCCTGTGTTTGGGCACATTAGATTGATACATTTTCTTGCCCTGACCCATGTGATTGATGTTCTAATTGGCCCCGGTCAAGACTAATGATGCATCAGGAGTAATAGAAGGTTAAAGGCTGTCACCTGGAAGATGGAAAGTGCTGACTTGGCGACAGGGCGCGTTGTCATGGTGATGCTGTTCTCAGCCGAGTCGCACTCGTGGATCGTGACTATCTTGAGAGCCGGGGGAGGGATGTGGAGGTGTGTGAGCCGGGCGTTCTTCAGGTGGTGAAAGTCGCCCTCGGTCAGAGTGTACCTGGAGTGCACAACATGGAGTTAAAACAAAATGCTCTTTCAGGATGAGACATAATATAAAGTTTTAAATCATGAAGCTTATCCGTGCACAAAAGACAAACAGCAAGGGGGGAGATTTGCCTTCAAACCCATCAGAGCTACTCTGGATTCTGCATTTAGCCCCACAGAAAAATTCCTTTTGAAGAATTGGCATGTCAGGTTCAGGACTCAAAGAGAAAAGTAAGGCAGGAAAATAATAAGAAGAGGTGAGAGCTCTGTGTCCACAGCATACATAATGCAGTCTGAATTAATTCTTAACCCTAAACTAACATAGAAGAAGTAAAATATATACATCCTTTGATCTCAGAAAGCAGTAAAGCTGGAGTTTTTGGACATTAATGCAAGTGGAACACTGAATAAAAAACTTAGAGGTTTGCAAAAGTGGGCTTCTGTCTGACCTGCGGCCCTTCTCCTGGGCCTTCTTGCCATGATCGAAGAGCGCAGCCTCATTGAAGGAGACACGACGGCCTGTGGTGCCCGTGGAGAGGAAGCGCTCAGTCTCTTGGTCGTGAGAGCTGGCCATTGACAGGCACTCTGACTCATCCACCCTGATGGTGATTTCTACCAGAGATACAAGAGACAGAGGAGCCAGACAGATAGTTGGATAGATGAGTGAAAGAAGAAAAAAGAAGGATAGAAGAGCAGTTAGAGATTTTTTTTTTATTGTAATTCATTTAAAATAAATGTGATCATGGCTCTAGGGATGGCTATGTTAGTCCACCACTTTGGTCAAGGTTAAAATATGTCAACAACATCCATGGTCCAGAGAAGATGAAGACGGACTGACAGTGATGATATATATTTACTCATTCAGTGAAATATCTCAACATCTAATGATGGATTGGTAAAAAAGCTTGTTTGTTTAATACTTTGGTTTATAACCAAAAACCCACAAAACTGTACACTGTGTATCGCGCCAATTTAGCATGCTAAAAACATGTTAAACATGGTAACTGTGTCTTAATTTGTGTACTTACATAGTTAAGCTTGCTATTTTGAGAACATAAGTGCATTCACACCGTCAATTGGCAAAAATTTTGGCAAAATGCAGTGTACAGTGAGTACCCGGATGGTGACTCGTAAAGGTAAAAAAGTTGAGTGTGGAACACTGGACACTTCTTGTCCTCAATGGTTGCCATTTTGGCTACATAGCGGATGGGGAGGAACCACCGACATTGTGGAAAATGGTGGCTGAGGAAGCTTCAATATACAAATATAAATCGTAAATTTCGATTTTGGCAGTCAAATGTTGGCGCTAATGCTCCACCCAGTTGAAATTCGCCAAAGACGAAAAAGCGCTAAAATGTTGATTCACAGCGGTCATACTCGAATTTGAGAAAACACTACCCCGCAGAAATTAGCACACTACGCCTGGAAGCACATAGTGTACACAGTGTACTACACAGAAGTGTAGAAGTGAGACACAGTATCGATACCTGCTTAACCATAGCACGTTACATTAGCATTGTCGCTGTGAGCATGTTAGCATACTGCTATAGTCATTTAGCTCAAAGAGCTCACAGAGCTGCAAACATGACTTTTCTCACGTTTTGTATCATGCACCTTGGTCCACATCATATGTAATGTTAACTTTAAAAAGTCAACCCATGTCTGCTATAGTTTGGCAGTCAACTGTTGCAGCTAATGATCCACTCGGTCACAATTCGGTGAAGAAGAAAAAGCGGTAAAATGTTGCGATCGTATTTACACTAACTGTATAACTGAAATGAGCCACCTAATACTGACACCCTTCTGGAGGATGAGCATGGTAATATGGCAAACTGCTGACTGAAAAACTAAACAAAAAGCCTTACAAAAGCAGTTTGGAGCCAAACTGATGCTGCCTTTTAGTAAATCATTTTTACTGGAGACAAGAGTGCATCCACTGGTCCCAAAATGTTAAAATGTGTTCCAGGAATGGCAGACCTACTTAAACTAATTGGGGCTAAGATCACAATATTTTAATGGCATATAGACATTACGCGTTTGTGCTGACATGATAAAAATATCCCTGCTTCCATCAATCCAATCCCTCCATCTCCCAGCCTGCCTGTCTCCATTACTCCTCCCTCTATCACTTACTTGCCTCTTTATCTGTTCCCCTATCCCTCCCTCCCTACATTTCTTCCATTTTTCTCTTACCATGGGTGGGCTGAGTCTCCTCCATGTAGGTGGTGTTGGTTTTTTCGGGGTCATCGCTGGGCCTGGGGCACACAGAAACATTCAGATCAATGTTGTGACATGATTACCCCCCCCGAAGTCTGTCTTTCATCTGTCGAACCTTACTGATGCGGGCAGTGTACAAAGCTTTATGATCAGCTTGGTTACTATTTGACCTTTCTGTCCGGTGTTCAAAGACAAGACAAGCATAAAGACATAGGACTATTTGTCTAAATGGCTGCCTGCCTGTATAATCAATGAGGGCCTAAATCATTGCCAGTAACTTGATAACCTTCAGGGCCAGGGGACCTCTTGAACTGATAAAGTATGGTGCTTTATTGGATTGCACGTTTCCACTCATCTTTAAGGGCACAGAGGAAAAACACAATAAAGGTCATATTGTTTATTCTTTTGGTATATTTTCCCTCAGTTTTAGGTGCAGCTGTTCCTTCATGCAAGCTTCTTAAATTCCACACCCAGATTTTACTTTATGAGGCAGAAAAAATAACCTGAAGGCTCTTTGAGCAGGGCTATGAGTTGCATGTGCGTGCTTGTGTGTATGCGTGAGTGTGAAGTGACTTGAGATTTCTCTGTCCACCCAGATCTGTGCTTCTTCTTGTCTTTAATTTCCTCTGTGGCTCCCGCTTCCCCATACTGTGTGTGTGTGTGTGTGTGTGTTCTCCGTGCGCACACGGGGCTGGGTTGAGATGCAAGATTAATCACAGCCGATGGCTGCTATGAAATCTCATTACACTCATCATTTGTACCAGTCTGGCCGATTCTCCTCTGCTCTCCCCTGGCGAGTCTCTCCTTTTCACGGCTCAGCCTCTGTGCTCTCTGTTTATCAGCATCTAGCTGGTGCGCTTTCATATACTCAAGTGTACTTGATGATACGTGCTGCTGCAGAGAGGGACAAAGTGTCTCGAGCATAGCCATTCTACTGTTGAATAAATGCAGATGAATAACGTCTTAATGGAATCATACTCACTGGGTGGAGCGAAACTGGACGATTCCACAGGAAGTAGTTAACTTCATTTGCAATTGCAATGAGCTTTATCCATTATGTAAGTACACACATTCAACAAGTACCAGCCAGACTCTAAATAGCAGTTGCATGTTAGCAACTCAGTAAAAGCACCACCTGTGCACCTGAATCTGCACAATAACTACCTTTGTGAAGCAAAGAGTGTTTAGGCTGTGTAGGAGTGTTGTTCAAGGATGTAAAGTTTGGTGTTGGATTGTACAACAGAAGTTTTTTTCAGGATTAAATAACACAGACACCAGGCAACAATATAACAATACATGCAACAATAGTTCATTCCAAGGCTTCAAAATCACTGTAGAGTTGACTCCTCTGTGGCACAGTATCAACAAAAACTCAACATCATAAAGTTATCTTTTATTACAGCTCTCTTGTTATTGAATTTTGCAGCTGCTGCTTTTATTAAGTCCCCTTACATAGGTCCTTACTGCTGGTTCCATATACTGCTAAACTCTTGATAAGTTGCTCTGGATGAGAGTGTCTCAGGAAGTGCTGAAAATGCTAAATGTAATGCACAATTTCTGGATCGTACCTGGCACAGAGTTTCCCTCCTCGACGGCAGGCGATGAGGAAGACGGAGACGAAGATCAACGTTCCTACCAGGAAGATGGAAAGGATCACCAGGAGGAGCACGTAGCCATCTTGCTGCTCCTTGACCTCGAATGGGATCTCCTGAGATAGATAGATAGATAGATAGATAGATAGATAGATAGATAGATAGATAGATAGATAGATAGATAGATAGATGTGCCATTCATGACTCAGAGAAATACCATCCTGACACATCAACTTGCATTCTAGCCTTGTCTACCTTACTGTACAGCTGGTTTACTTTTCCACTAACACCACGCAGCTTAAACAATTTAGCCCCACTGGTTGGTTGGCCTGCATAAAGTGATTTTATAAATGCAACGGTACAATTAATCAATAAATGCCAGAGTTGTTAACCTGTCTACAGTGTACCTGAGCTATGGGAAAGCTCTCACAGGCAGGACTACAGCTGAGATAATGAACCGCACAAGGAGCACTGGTGGTACTTTAAGTCCTTTTAGACAACAATACTCTTTTGTTAGGATGAACGCTTTTCAGCAGAGGAGCACAGGACATCTTGAAATCTCTCCCACTTCATTAACCTTTACACTTTATTCAACCCACCACACAAGTGTGCATGAAGCAGGTTGAAAGGTAATACTGACAGTAAAGATACTGTGTTACATCTACTTCCTGACCAAGTACATATTTTTGTCAGTACTATTATGCATTCATCTCTACATTTTCATTACTTTTGAGTCCACAATTATTCCTTAAAACAGCAGTTCAGTGCTTGCAACTAGCTGTTAGATTAGCTTAGAACTAAATTCCCTTTGTTTTCTTATTTTTACCAAGAAAAATTAAGAGGAATTTAGTTTGTTTTATCCCATTTTAATGGCAAAAATGTGTTTCCCCCAAGTTTTTTGTACCCATGTGGGCTACAGAACAGGGACTGAAATGGTTTAAATAAAATGGTGTGGGAGATAAGAGAACAACAGCAGGCTTTGTTCTTCTTTGGAGCATCAGAGTGACAGGTTTATGTAGAGATGACAGACTTTCGATACAACACAATGATGAGGGGGAGGGAGAACGCACGGAAAGTGTTAATGAGCGTACACTCTGACGTCACATTGTAATTTCTCTACAAGGGGAAATTAAAGCTGAGATTAGATCAGAGATTTAATTATTTCAGGTCCAGGTCAGGATGTTCTCTATTAGCCAGTCAATCGGCCAGAAGAGAATATGAGGGAAAGTATGGTTCTGGTGGACACAGACAACAAACACAGGAAGTTTGAGAATAAGCCAGTGGCGAAAGACAGACTTACTGTGGAGTTTTCTGGTAGGCTGTTCCAGAAGGTAGACTCATTGCTCATGGTCCAGGCCAACTAGAGAGTCCCCCTGAGAGATAACACATGCACAAACACACAAACACACAGAGGAAATGACCGAGAGCTGTTCAGAGTCAACCACCAAAGATAGTGCATTTTATCTGTGTTATATCCAAACATACTGTACGTGTAAACAAAACTCAGAACTTATCTGAACTCACAGCATAGAGAGTGTTTTTGCAGGGAGTGACATTGCAAATAAACATTCATATCTCACTGTATAATGTGACATAAGATAGCCACTGCAGCAAAGAAATCTTGTTGCATCTCTAACAGCCATAAAAGACTTCCAAGACGAAGCAGGAACCAAATGTATGTGTGTACGGCCCGTGCTTGTACGCATGCGTCCAAACCCACAGAAGATGCAAATGCAAGCATCTCGGCCGTAAATCATCACCCATAATTCCATATCAGCTTGAAGACTCTTGCTCTACCTCCCACACGCACACACACACACACACACAGAAGAGAGAGAAACACCAGCCTCTTACTAAACACTGGCTCCAGCAGCTGAGTTCCACTGCCGCTGCTGCTATGCGTTTGTTCTTACACATCATAGCCATTAATACTGCTACTGCTGCACCAAACGCCAACATCCCCCCCCCCCCCACACACACACACACACACACACTCCCTCCCACACACACACACTCCCTGGATATATCTACTCACCCAGCAGGGTAGAAGCAACATGCCAGCAGCACTCAGCACTCCTTGCTCTCCTGCCAGTCACTGCAGCACTCAACTTCAGCACCACAACCTGTAAGCTATTGCCGAGGCTCTCTTTGCTGCCAGCCTTTCTAACTCCCTGCACCTACTGTCCATGCATGAAAACTGTTACGGGATACACACACACACACACACATCAGGCTGTGACCAGAATGCTTTCCTTTGCAGTACTGTACAACATCCTGCTTCCTACCAGCCTCAGTGTCTTACCCTGATGGAGGGCAGTGCGCAGCAGCAGCAGCAGCAGCAGCAGCAGCAGCAGCAGCTCTGGATGTGTGTATATGTGTGTGTATGTGGCTCAGGAGTCTCCTCCTCAGCTCCCTTGCTGCATCCTCAGCCCACCCAGCCGACTGAACCAGAGCAGCGGTGTCCCCCCTCCCTCCCCTACCTCCCTCAGGGCTGGCCCACTGGCCTTGGAGCAACAGGACAACAGTGCTGCATGGCTGATGACAAATATACAGCAGAAGGATTGGTTAATTATTCAGTTTGTGTAAATATGCTTTACATTATAGAAAGCATTCAAACAGTCTGTTCTCAGCAGTGATGATGACGATAGAAAAATACTGTATTTCTTTACACTGTTTAGCAACACCAACTGCAGGTAGTCTAAGAAATGCGAGCACTGGGAATTGGGAATAGCTTACTTCTGTGGTGTTGCACAGCCTGGAGACTGCTCTATTGATTGGTTGACTGAGCAGATGGTAAGACATGGGTGTCCCGGCAATGGCATATCCCATCATGCTTAAGAAAATGTAACTCTATACCAACTGTGTTACTAGTATTATATAATATCTTTGTCTGTTTGAGGAGTCTTTTAGCCTGTAATTGCCACAAAACCTCACTGGATCAAAACAGGATTGAAATGCATAATTTTTTCAGCTTGTAATAATCAGTTTGAAATCCATTTTCTTATCCCTCGCTATTACAAAAATATTATTTTCCCGGAACAAAATAAGGAGCTTCGATTGTCTGTCTCTGGCAGCTGTTTTCTTTATGGACGGTTCAGCTGCAAGAAAACAATCACATATTTTACAGCCGGTAGTGAAGTTTAAAAGAAATAGACGAACACCAAGACACACTCCGAGCAGCGCGGCAGGCTTAATAATAATAGTAATAATAAGATATGCCATCTTGATATTTCGCAGGCGCCTATGATTTTCATCACACCGACGGGAGAAGGTAGCTCACGATTTGAATTGGCTCGCACGGAACAAGACAAGCGGACACGCAGCGAAGGTAGAATAAGCACTCACCTACTCAACTAGCCTGGTCCATGCAGGGTTCGGAGGGGCAAAGCCGCAAACATGAAACTCTTCTGTGAAACACTTCAATGTGGATTTTTTAAAAGCTAAAAGTATTTATGAATGAAACCCCACTGTTTAAGACACGCCCACCACCCAGTCAGAGGCGCACCACGTGACGCAAGTGAGTGAGGTAAAGCTGAGTGACTGGAGGGTTTCTTAAAAATGAGTGTGATGCTCAGTCTGTCACAGGCTGTCTTCAATGAATGCAAACTGAAATATTTACATCTTCTCATACATCATTTTGTGTTTTTTTATTCTGCATAAGGTGAACACAGATGCAGGCACTCATTTGTAGGTGTGAGAAAAATGATGAAGCCTGTGCGTGCGTGTGAGTGTGTGCGTGTGTGTGTGTGTTTTGTAGGGTGGGTGTGTTTAACCCCATATACAAGAGGCGCAAAAACTTAGTCCCAGACAAGTCTTGTAGGTCCCCATCTATTATGTAGCATATAGCACATGATTTTGGCGCCATCTACTGGTGGAGTGTGTTCAGTAGCTTCACATCGTGCACAAAAACCCGACAGACACTGTTTTACTGTGTCTGAAGCTACATTTGAACAACACTTGTGCTCTTAAAGAACTGAAATAAGCTAAAGAAGTAAAACACAAACAATAAAAAAGCAGGTAAAAAAAAAATGATATACTAATATTGAATATGAGAAAAATATATATCTATAATACAAAATATACTAAAATAGAACATTAGAAATCTGTATGAATGTTCTGTACACTGCACAAGACATTGTGACAATTATATTCAAGTATTGAGAAGTATCCTTTATAAATATACATGAACATACTATATAACTAGGATATATTACACTAATTAAAATATTGATAGTAAGAGTAAAGTGACATGTGTACACAGGGAGAGTTGACTGCATTTTGCAGACAGAGTTGACAGGTGTTCTACAAAAGTATTGCACAAAAATATCCAGTCAGGTTCAGTAGCAGCAGTCATGGTTGGTGGCATATGGACACAAAGGATGATGACTATTGACAATCTGATCTGATTCTCTGTTGCACTGATAACTGGACATTCTGTTATTGTCACTTTAGACTCAGTTTGCACTACCTCTGCTAATGCTGAGACTGTCATTCAGTGTCCACAGCCTAATTTAAATGTATATACTTTTTAAATCTCTATTTGTAGTTCTATTTCTTATTTCTAATAAAAAATGTTTCTATTTTTACTTTTATATCGTTTTCTACTTGTAAATATTTTTGCACATGTTTAATTTCTTTGCACAGGTTTAATTTAAATTAAGATCTATCTTATAGGTCTATTAGGTATATTTTGCAGATAGTCCTATCTAGATAGTTAGATTATTTATTCAAAAGTCTGATCGCTTGATAGTAAAAACAAGTTATAATACTTACTTGAGTTCAATATGTTGCTCACAAGTTGATAAACTCACAACTAACCCAACAATCAACCTAAACCCCACTCTAAAGGCTGCGCGAATCTTTTTTCCAAAAGACTACACTACCCTACATGCTTTGCACCCGCCGTAAAGCCTTATGGGTAGGTTACCAACGTCCTTGTCCTACCGAGCGCACACTGACTGCCTTCACGCAAGGGCTCGAGGATCTCTGTCATTCACTTGTACTTGAATAAAATCTGATTTTCAGACATGATGGCAGCCAGATTTCTCCGCCGTGCTCTCCCTGTGCTGAGGCAGACTCGCTCCTACGCCGAGGCCGCCACCGGCGCCCCGCAGATGTCCTTCACATTCGCCTCCCCGACACAGGTAGCTGGCTAACCTTAACGCTACTGGCGAGGCTTCTCGGGCCCAGCTAGCCACACGGCTAACCTAGTTTTAGGTTGAAATGGCACCGTCACAGTTTGCAGGGAAGTCTGCCTCTGGTGTCATTTAGCAGTTGTGTACTAATGCATGAGTTTGATATCATAGTTGATGCAGTTTAGATGTAGTGTTAAAGCTTGCACTGTCAGTTAAGGGTTAGCTTAGCTAGATAGCGGTGCCTGCTTAGCTGTCATTCACTGTCTTTGACCAGTATATGAACTTGTACCAGTTAGGCATTGATCTTCTCCAGTTTAGTGACTTTAAGGTACATTTTCTGAACATATGTTCAAATGTATGTTGTTAGGTTACGTTTAAATCCACGTAGCAGGAGTGTGTTAGATGCAAAGCTGTCTAACCTTGAGCTTCATGTCAGTGGTTGAGTTTCGTCCTACAGACGTGGTTTACTAAAGTCAGTCCACTGTTCCTCCTTAAGTGTTAAGTTTGCATGTTTACTCAACACTGCTGCAGGACTGATGTATTTAATCCAGTACTTAAAGTATATATGCTATTAAAAAAGGTATGCATGTTACATAAACAGTAAACTCAAAGGTGACAGACCTTGTTATAAAAGCTATAGAGCTACAGTTTTGGTCCAAATTCTGCAGTTTGGCCGCTGCATCTTTCAGCAGTCATCATGTGTTGATGTTTTACTGTTGCAGGACAGTCCATAACAAAGTGAATGCATCCCTCCCCCATCACTTGTCTCCACTCTCCAGGTGTATTTCAAAGAGGCCAGCGTGAAACAGGTTGATGTGCCCACACTGACCGGTGCGTTCGGTATCCTTCCTGCCCACGTACCAACCCTGCAGGTGCTCAGGCCCGGCGTTGTCACCGTCTTCAGTGATGACGGCTCCTCAGCCAAATACTTTGGTAAGATTCTGCTTCACAGAAAGGTACACTAATGACCTTGGGTTAGACCTGAGATGCCTAAAGGCCTCGACTTAATGTGCTGTCTGTTGAAATAAATGATGGATTCTTGACTGTATACTTTAATGCCACTAAAATGTGTCATCACAGCCAATAGTGCTTTGTTGCAAAGTATTAAAAAGTAGACCAAAATATCAGATCACTGTCGATTTTATTCTCACAGAAGTTGATACGTCACGTCTTCTCTGTTTTCCAATGTGCCCTTCAGCTCAAAGTATTTCATATGTCAATATTTCCTCTGACTCGTCATTAAAGATGTTCGTGATGTCACTCAAGAGAAGCTGGTGTACGTCTTGCACACTAAATTTAACCCCCTTCTTTCAGCTGGTCCTCACATTTTTGAATAAGTGTTTATCTGTCATCTTTCTGAAAGCCGGAGCATGATACATGTGTTATTCTATCCCTATGCTAAGCTGCGTTATCTGCAGCGAGCTTTGCTCGTAAATAACTCTGTCATCCAACCGCGTGTCCGTGTCCCAGACTCATTAAAGCTGTAGTTACGTCATTTTAACATAATAATAATATTTATCTTTGCTAAAACAGGTTCCTCAGTATAATAGTACATACCTCTTAAGAACAGAATGTAGCCGAATACCCAGGTGTCACATTTCAGCTGTTCACATGATGAAGGAGGAAACACACTGTGAAACAGAAGCATGAGAGTGAAGCAGGACGTCCTGTGTCTATCATGCACATTGCATTGCTTATAAAACACAGTGAAGATGACTGTATGTTGGCATGTTTGGTTATACCGTTGTGTGTTTTGTCTACGCAGTGAGCAGTGGGTCAGTAACAGTCAACGCTGATTCTTCAGTGCAACTGCTGGCTGAGGAGGCTTTTCCTTTGGACCAGCTGGACATTGCTGTGAGTACAATGTCGACCTCGCAACACTCGCATACAAACATGAGACTAATGTGGGAAGTATGCCCATATAACAAGTGCATTTTATGATCTTTTTGGCAATATTGGATTCACAGAATTGTTGAATGGATGTGATGAAATGAATTATTAATTTGTCAGATATTTTATTCAATACTTTAGCTAGAATGTTATGCTTTATGTAACCTACATACACTATTTAGATTCTGTATTTTTACTCTTTTAAGATAAGTTCATTCATCAATGTAAAAGTTTGCGTATTGTTCAGAAGTGGTTCACATGTAGTGTAATACCATGAAATGACATTTACGATGATGTTTTGCATGGTTTAATCATGAGAGGGCGAGATTAGCACGTTTGTGTTATCCCAAATACCTCTGTGTTGGTCTAGTAGTCATCAAAAGAGACAAGGTACATGTAATTACATGCTGCAAAATGAATACCTAACGCAGGTTTGTGTTTACGTGTTCAGTTTGAAGTCAGTACCTTAAAGTCCGTGTAAAGGCAAATTATGAGATTTCTTTTAAAATATATTAAATATGTTGGAAACAACATGTGAAAAGACTTTGAACGATATATTACTGAAATGTGGAGTTAGAGGTTAAAACAGTTTTCAGTCCAGGATTTTGTGGGCGGTCCTAAAGGTTGGCTCGATGACACGCTGAGGCCACCCTGAGCATACCCCTGCACCCCTAGCAGAGAGATAGAGATGAATTCATCTCGCTCAGAGTGTTTCAAAGTTAGTCATGTCATTTTCTGAACTCATCTGACACGTTTCAATCGCATAATTGCCGCTTCACTGCTCCCACATGTGACCGTGGCTTCAGCGGACATGTCCCCACAGTCCTGGAGCTGAGAATACTGCTCATTTTTAACTGATTTTGACACCTAATGTCATAAACTCAGAACACGTATTTATTCTGACTTTACACGGCCTTTAAAGCAGGACGAGGCAGTGACATGAACTATGGTACAATTAATGCAGTTATGATAGTTAGCTGTTTAACAACAGTTAAATAATGTCACAGTCTGCAGGGTTAATTGATTGGATTGTGTTGTATTATACAGGTGATCTTATAATTGCTTTCAACTACCCTGTGTTTACTTTAATGATGTGAACTAATATTGGTATTGATCCACTTTTATTATAATCTGTGTAATGGGTTATGATGATCTAACACTACGTATTTTTAATGAGGTACTCTTAAATGCTAGCGATCAATATTTGTGGCATTTAATGAGAAGGACCACGGCCTTTGAACTTGAGGACAGAGATTTAGAATATCACAACACAAACAAAGTCTTGTAAGGTTAATTATACTATCAAGAAAGTTTTATGAAGTGTTTGTTCACTCTTCAAGCGATAATATCAGTACAATGTGTCTTTTTTTAAAGTAATATTTTAAACAAACAACCACAAAAAAACAAATCTCCAACTACTTGTTATATAATATAGGTATAGTTAGTAGATAGTACAAAACACTCAACGATGCAGCAAATACATGTCTGGGAAGAAAAAAGAAAAAATATCAATTTTGAAAGAAAATGCTGTTTTTTGTTGTTTTTTTTTAAAGAAAAAGATATAAAAAATAAGTTAATAACAATATGTCATTTTTGGAAAACCCAATTACATGCTTTATT